>OW026421.1:1250000-2500000 GCA_932274075.1 Diarsia rubi
AGTTTATACTGGAAATTACGATACATTTTTTTGTTGGTGGGTGGGAAATCATCAAATAACCCCTCCCGCTCTTGGGCAGAGCGAAAGCCAGTGTCAGACTGCTACTGACTAAAAACCACCCATGTTCCTTCTTAGCGCTTTATGTCGAGGCCGCGGTATCTCTTGCGAACAACCCGCAGACCCGACGGAAATACAATGACCTTTGGTAATACTGGTTGACAAACTTTCAGGTCACTGACTACCTGTAACGACTGCCAAATATCTATATGTCGCAGAAAGAACACCGAGACACGATAATTAGAGTTCTTATTGATTATTGTTAATTTAGAATAACGCCATCTATCATCGTTTGTTGGAAACGTCAAGCAGTGTGCTTGGGTGAGGTCGATACAGAGTGTGGCAGGTCTGGTTTGGCGGTTGTCGTTGACATTAGACGCATTAGACTTTGAGGGAACTTTTTTGGTGAGACACGAGTGCGAACGCTCGTTCTGCCCGCCTGTATCGAACTTACCGCGTTTCCGTACTAAATCCATTTCCATCGGCTAGATTGTTTGAGATTTTGTTTATTTGTTATCGGAAGTGAATAAATAGGCGGTTGTAATCACTGTTGAGACTATTATTTCTTACCTCCACAATATCGAACTTGGACTCTGACAAGATGTAACCGAAATAGTTGAACTACCTTCATTATATATGTATAATATATGCCAGCTGTAACAGCGTACTTCCCGAGGCACGGAGAAACCTCGGTATTGTCGGTATGTAACGGGTGGCTCCCATAATCTTTCCGTGGGTGTCGTAAGAGGCGACTAAGGGACTTACCAGAGAATAGGCAGCAGCGTTCTCTGTGCCTTTGTAACAACCATACTGCAGCGATCGCCAACCCGCTTTTATGGCTAATCCCCCGTTTCTGGGCGAGGCCTATGTCCACCAGTGAATGTTTCTTGGCTGAAATGATGAATTAATGAACTGGTGGTCACCCATCGACGTACCAGCCGAGGCAAGCGTGGTTTAACTTAAAGCCCGAGTGGCTGAATACCAGTATTTTACATGGAGCGACTGCCTATCTGACTTCCATAACCAAGTTAGTACTGAGTACTACGCGACCCTTTGGTAAGACTGATTTTCAGACTTATATATATATATATTATAAAACATTTATTTCAGGTATCTTAACCCATATTATACACATGTTTAAAACATTTAACAATACAAACAATAAAAAGAGTCACTTAACAGTAATGTGCTGTCATTTCTTTATTTTACTTGATAGTATCACTACATTAAGCATGCAACAATGGTTAATGTAGTGACATTCGAACCTCTCAGCCATCATCCTCAGGATGGTGTTGGAGCTGGCGCGGACCCTACGCACCAAGGATTTTCGCATCGTCGCATAAAAGCAGTCAATGCGTGCCTCAGCAAACATCCCCGACGCACTGCAGTACCGAGGCAGCCCCAACAACATTCTCTAGGCATTGTTGAATTGGACTCGTAGGGCGCTGTATAATGTGGGGCTTATATATGTATAATAGTATTAGTATCTAAATAAATTCCGTGAACACCACAAAGTCGTTACTATTTAACATTTGACCTTTTAATATTTGACAAAAGGGTCTTAAGTTCAGATTCGCATAGTTTCGTTCACATATTCACACATATTCGAGATGGCTGTTACAATTTGTAGGAGCTTTAAACATGCCTGAAACATATTTATGTACTTAGATAAAGTTATGTCTTTGTTACATTATTATTTCTGATAATTTAAGGTTCGAAAGAATGGAGAGTAATACATACATACATAACATCACGCTTCTAATCCCCGAGGGGTTAGGCAGAGTATTATTAGTATTATTAATAAATACTTTTTTATACTTGCCTTACTATTGTATCGAGTCTGGTTCTTCTAACCAACCTAACAGACAGATGTGTGCTCGGGAGTTTGTTCCGCCACTTCTTCTTTCCAGCAAAAACACTAGGAAGTGTCGAAGGGGGGGCGTTTTGGGGGACTGTCTCTTGTAAATAAGTAAAGTAATGAAGTGATACACCTTATTTCAGTTGAATAACTATACTTTATTTAGGCACCACAATGTTATAGTTGTAGACAAAGAACGATCAATGACAGTTTTACACTTCTTCTCAACTCGACCTCTCGCTAGCACCCTTAGCCAAGAACTGCCTCCGCGGCCATTTTTCGTTCGCCGCGGCACTTCCCCGCCACTGCGTTATTTTCTACGTCTACCCTCTAATATTTTTTTTTATAAAGTTGCAATGGCGGCGAAGTGCCGTTCAGAATAACTACTTATTATTTTATACATAACAAAATTACCCATAAAGAAATCAAAATCACAACACTCGGTCATCCGACTGCGTGCTATCTCCGGAGCACGCGTAAATCACAACACTTCAGTTAGTCCCCATTCCATAATTCAAAAATAAACATACACATAAGGGAAAAAGAGAGAATGAAAACAAACATAATAATAAATCCTAACAGACCCAATGTTACTCTCATTTAAACTGTATCAATCGTTAACATTAGCATATTATCTTAACTACATATTATAGATCACATAGGTTGCACATTATTCATGTTACACATTATATAAAGCCTTTTGACTCATGTCATTAAAATATCCCTCCTTTACTTATTGGTTATACATAATTTCGTAAAACAAAAGCAATCTCTAACCTTTTACAAAGTCTATTCAGAACCCGAATCAGAGTCCGATGACTCGGACCCAGATGACCTGTTTACCTGCAGTGCTTGTATACCGATCCAGGGACGCATTCTATCAGCTGCTATCACACTATCATATTTTCTTGTGTTAAACCCTGGTACATTAGCCACCCTATAACGATCGTTACCTAAACAACTAGTGACTCTATACGGGCCGATGAACTTAGGTAACAGCTTTTTACTCTTTCCAGTGTTGGAAAAGCTGGTCTTCGTAAGCTTCACCAGATCACCGACCGAGTACGAAACTGCTGGAACTCTCTTTGCGTCATACGCTTCCTTCTGCCTTGCTTGACTATATTCAATGCTGGCCGAAGCCTCTTTTCTAATTTCATCGACCCGCCTACCAAGGTCCTCTACGACGGACGCAGATTCGTCTGCTCCGTCAGCAAGTGGAGGAGAGATGTTGCCATGGCCCTCATCCAAAATCTCGTTAACTACAGGGGAACGCTGTGGAAGTACTTCTTCACCTCCCATGCCTGTTACAGCCGAAGCCGCGCCGTCGCAACTCGTTACGTCATTATGACCCATTGTTAACTTATTATCAATGGGACAGTTCGACTTAACCCCAAAAAGTAATTCGGAAGCACTCCTTTTTGTTGTGGCATTAACGGTATTGTTAATACCCCATTGTACTTGACCCAGTCGCTTGTCCCAGTCGCGTTCATCACTTTCAAAATTCTGTGTAGACAAGGCGGTGAGGATAGTTTGATTATATCTCTCAGCCTGCCCATTTGCTCTGGGGCAAGCGACTGCGTTAAGCACATGTTTGACACCTTTGTTCACACAGAAGTCTTTAAATTGGGCTGACGTAAATGCAGTCCCGCGGTCCGTTATAATTCTGTGCGGTATCATAAAGTCGTGAAATATACTATCTAGGACTTTAACTACGTTCTTCGTTTTAGTGTCCTTAACTGGCCTAGCAAAAACATATTTTGTAAAGCCGTCCACTATAGTCAAAATATAGTTGTTGCCAGCTTTACTTTTGACAAATGGTCCCAAATGGTCCAAGTGCAAGGTGTGAAACGGTTGAGCAACTTTTTCTATCGGGTGTAAGAAGCCACTACTCGTCCGAGCCGCATTGTCCTTATTGTACGCGCAATCTATACAAGCTGCCACGTATTTTTTGACAAAACGTCTTAGCTTGGGGAACCAGTAGCGGCTTTGAATGCGTTCCAAAGTCTTAGCATATCCAAAATGCCCAATTTCGTCGTGGTTTGCCCTACAAATCTGCCACCTGGCATCTTTGGGAACTACCAACCGCAACCCATCCTCCAATTTTCTGTGTAGTGCATGATTCTTAACAACAAAGTTATTTTTAACATCTGTAACCTCACGATCTAAACCCGGTTTCAATATCTTAAAAATTCTTTCGAGTTTAGGGTCAGCCATTTGCAGGGTAAGAATCCAATCATCAGTATTTATGTGTAAAACACTTGTCGACAGTGACGGTTCCCTATTTCCCTGAGGATTACGGCTAAGGGCGTCTACGTGACTCATCCGACATCCCGGTCGGTATTCGATGTTAAAGGTAAATTCACTTATTGTCAGCCACCAGCGCGCAATCCTCGGGATCAGGTCACGCTTTGTAAGCGTGGTACGTAGCGCATTACAATCCGTGTACACCGTGAAAGCTAGCCCCACAAGATAGGGACGAAACTTTTTTAACGAGCAGACCACCGCCAAAGTCTCTAATTCGTACGAGTGGTATTGACGTTCTTCGGGTGTGGTCTGCCGGCTAAAGTATGCAACGGGTTTCAATACCCTGGGACTTATCTGCCACTGCATGAGGATTCCACCCAATCCCAGCGAACTGGCATCTGTGTGCACCTCAGTGTCTAATTCCGGATTATATAATGCCAGCAAAGGACGTTTAACCAGGCATTCCTTTAACGTTTCAAATGCTTCGACCTCCTCTATACTCCACTGCCATTGGGCATTCTTCCTAAGGAGCGAAGTTAGAGGTCTGGCAATTCCACCGAACCCTTTCACAAAGCGACGAAAATAGCTCGCCAGGCCCAAGAACTGTCGGACTTCATGGATATTACGAGGCTCGGGAAAATCTCGCACCGCCGATATTTTCCTTCCACTTGGTTTGATACCCTCGGCGGATATCTCATACCCCAAATACTCGATGCTTGTGTCAAAGAAACTGCACTTTGACAATTTGAGAGTTAACCCAGCATGCTGAAGGAGCTTGAGGACGTCCTCTAATCTCTCAAATCCTTCATCGATGGACGCCGCGGGAATGAGAAGGTCGTCCATATATGCTAAAGCACTCTTAAACCTCCGCGTACCCAATAGACCATTCATCATCTTTTGGAACACGGCTGGCGCGTTTGCCAACCCAAAGGGCATGCGCTTGAATTCGTAATGCCCGTCTGGGGTGACAAACGCTGTCAGGCGTCGACTGCTTTCTCCCATCGGGATCTGGTAGTAGCCAGAGGCTAGATCCAGCGTGATGAAATATTTATTCCCGCTCAAGTTTGTCAACTGGTCGTCAATTAAAGGCAGGGGATATTTATCTTTGATTGTTTTATTATTAAGGGCTCTGTAGTCCACACAGAGTCGAGACTCTCCATTCTTTTTCTTGACCAATAATATGGGACTAGCATAATTGGAGTTCGACTCTTGTACTATATCATTTGCTACCAACTCATCGACAATATCCCTCACCTTTTGACGTTCCTGGTGCGACAATCGATAAGGTCTGTAGACCACCGGCGTTTCATCGTGCAAGCCTATGTCCATCGTCGCGACTTTGGCACACCCTAACTCTCCAAGATTTTCCGCAAAGCATGATCTATACTTTTGGAGAAGCTGGTGTAGTCTATCGCGGGTTTTCTCGTCGACCTTTTCGCCTACTTTTATTTCTGACTTATCAACTGGTGTCATCAGCCTTTCGCCTTGCTCAGTCTGCACCAGCAGAGCCTTAACTTCTCCTATCGGGTTGACCCTAGCTATTAACATCCCTGCCTTGAAGGTAAGCGGCATCCTAGTCAACGAAGTAATGAACACTACCGCCTTATTCTCGGTCACCTCGTAACAACCCTGATGGAGGTGATACTCCTGATGGGGACTCATCCTGGTACCTCCATCCGAATAAACACTACCCGTGTAGGCCTCTTTGGTGCACACTTCCACTAATCCTCCCCTAATTATAGCAACGTCTTTGGAGACATAAAGACCAAGGGTCCGACTTTGGCTCAAGAAGGGATCGGTGGGAGTATGATAAAAGAACAACCTCTCGTTGTCCTTTAATACGGTGACTGACGTCATTTCGGTGAAATTTTGTCCTATCAACAATGGAACCTGCAAATACGCGTCGTCAACCGCCAAAACATCTAAGTTAGTATCGATTTCGTCAACTCTAACACGCACAGTAGCCCTGAATTTCGGGATGACTATAGAATTGCCGAAGCCTCTTATTGTGGGCAATGGCGTGCTTTCACCTTCTACTAACCCCAAAGCGACTGCATCCGAATGCCGAATTAGGCTGCAGTCACTCCCGAAGTCAAGGTAGGCATTTAGCGTTTTTCCATTAGCGCTAACAATTTTATGGAACTTATCATTTGCCTCATTGACTGTTCCATTGTAAAGTGGAATAGCATGGCTAGAGTGACCTTCTGGAATCACTGGTTTGTAAGTCTGGTTTGACTTGGCTTCATCAGCCAATAAATTTTCCGTATCTACTACAATTTTTAACACCTTCCTGTCAGCTGCCTGATTGTTTTTGCTGCTGATTTCACGTGATTGTTGTTGTACCGGTCTCCTATTGCAGTTCTCAGTATTATGCCCTACTCTATAGCACCTCTCGCACTTAACAATGGGCTTGGTGCAATTTATATAAATGTGACCCGGCTCGTTGCAATTAAAACAAGTAGAACCTGCTCCCCTGCTATTTGTGGCACCCCTACCGTTACCTCGAAAGTCGCGTCTCTTTACCGAGCTTGATGATAACGAGCCTCGTGTTGCGTCCCTAGATTGCGAGGGTTGTTGCGACGCTAGGTAATTCAACAGGTCTTCTGGTTCCTCACATGTGAGAGCTTGCGCACCGTTTCTAACTGAACTATCAGTAATCCCATAAATTATACAGTCAACTGCCTTCCGACCGACAATCTCGCACCTACTCAATAGCGATAATTTCTCGTAAAAATAGTCTCTGAGGGTTTCGTCCGTGCGAGATTTTCGGTTCAGCATTTCATCTAATAATTTACCATAATTTACGTCATTCGGAAAAGCTTTCATCAATTTACTTTGCCACACCTGCCACGAGTAACTAAGCGACGGAAGGGACTCGTACCAACTTTTGGCTAAACCGCGTAACTTTTGCAATGCATAGTGAATTATCTGCTTCTCATCCCAAGAATAGATTTCTGCGCACTCATTCACCTTTTTCAGCCAGCGCTCGACATCCTGTGCTTTGTTGTTGGGGTCGAATTCCGGAACTACATTATTGGATGAAGTACTCTTACTTGGTACACCTTGCAGCGCAGACACTATCTTCAGCAAGTCATCGGCAGTTAGTCCTGTTCGGCTCCGTTGCGCAGGGGTCTCGTCGGCTTCCTCTGATGCCGTGCGCCGCCTTCGCTTGCGCCTGGGTCGTTTCGGCGTGTAACTCGCCTCACCTGAAATTGTTAAGCGCATTTTATGTTCTTTCCTAAGAACCACGCACTTGACTGACTCTGACTTTGACTTTGACTTTGACTTTGACTTTGACTTTGACTTTGACTTTGACTTTGACTTTGACTTTGACTTTGACTTTGACTTTGACTTTGACTTTGACTTTGACTTTGACTTTGACTTTGACTTTGACTTTGACTTTGACTTTGACTTTGACTTTGACTTTGACTTTGACTTTGACTTTGACTTTGACTTTGACTTTGACTTTGACTTTGACTTTGACTTTGACTTTGACTTTGACTTTGACTTTGACTTTGACTTTGACTTTGACTTTGACTTTGACTTTGACTTTGACTTTGACTTTGACTTTGACTTTGACTTTGACTTTGACTTTGACTTTGACTTTGACTTTGACTTTGACTTTGACTTTGACTTTGACTTTGACTTTGACTTTGACTTCGACTTTGACTTTGACTTTGCTTCGACTTCGAGTTCGACTTTTAGGCACACCTTCACGAGGCACGCTAAAGCAGCCCTGCGTGGCCGTTACTTTATAAGCAGCACACCTACGTGGCCGCGCTCACTCTGAACAGCACACCTACGTGGCCGTTAGCTCACTCTATAAGCAGCACACCTACGCGGCCGCACTCACGCTAGACAGCACACCTTCGTGGCCGTTAGCTCACTTATAAGCAGCACACCTACGCGGCCGCACTCACGCTAGACAGCACACCTTCGTGACCGTTAGCTCACTCTATAAGCAGCACACCTACGCGGCCGCACTCACGCTAGACAGCACACCTTCGAGGCCGTTAGCTCACTCTATAAGCAGCACACCTACGCGGCCGCACTCACGCTAGACAGCACACCTTCGTGGCCGTTAGCTCACTCTATAAGCAGCACACCTACGCGGCCGCACTCACTCTGAACAGCACACCTACGTGGCCGTTAGCTCACTCTATAAGCAGCACACCTACGCGGCCGCACTCACGCTAGACAGCACACCTTCGTGACCGTTAGCTCACTCTATAAGCAGCACACCTACGCGGCCGCACTCACGCTAGACAGCACACCTTCGAGGCAGTTAGCTCACTCTATAAGCAGCACACCTACGCGGCCGCACTCACGCTAGACAGCACACCTTCGTGGCCGTTAGCTCACTCTATAAGCAGCACACCTACGCGGCCGCACTCACTCTGAACAGCACACCTACGTGGCCGTTAGCTCACTCTATAAGCAGCACACCTACGCGGCCGCACTCACGCTAGACAGCACACCTTCGTGGCCGTTAGCTCACTCTATAAGCAGCACACCTGCGCGGCCGCACTCATGCTAGACAGCACACGTTCGTGACCGTTAGCTCACTCTTTAAGCAGCACACCTACGCGGCCGCACTCACGCTACACAGCACACCTTCGTGGCCGTTAGCTCATTCCAAAGGCGACACATGTACATACGCGGCTGCACCATTCTGAACAGCACAACTACATGGCTGTTAACTCACTATATATGTGCTGCGCACGAATATACAAGGTTGCACATTTTATTTCATGAAGTAGGTACACGTACAACTTCCACAATTCGATAAGTTACAAGTAGTCATACAATTGCGTTAATGCTCTCTAACCAATCGAAACGTTACCGCCTTTTTTGTGTAACTACTTATGCGGTCACTAATGTATTGCCATGTAACTGTCTAATAACAAGGATATTCAAAATTACTTACTGTTTTCGTCCGACATAGCGCGTGGGCTATCCCACTTCTGAATTGAAGTGATACACCTTATTTCAGTTGAATAACTATACTTTATTTAGGCACCACAATGTTATAGTTGTAGACAAAGAACGATCAATGACAGTTTTACACTTCTTCTCAACTCGACCTCTCGCTAGCACCCTTAGCCAAGAACTGCCTCCGCGGCCATTTTTCGTTCGCCGCGGCACTTCCCCGCCACTGCGTTATTTTCTACGTCTACCCTCTAATATTTTTTTTTATAAAGTTGCAATGGCGGCGAAGTGCCGTTCAGAATAACTACTTATTATTTTATACATAACAAAATTACCCATAAAGAAATCAAAATCACAACAGTAAAGTAAATTTTGACGTTCGAAAAGTGCTGACTATCAGCCTAGTTTGAATAAATGAGTTTTGATTTTGATTTTGATTTAGAGATGTACCTAATAGTATACCCACAATTGCGGCGAGCCTAATGTTATCTATCAACTGGGCACAAATCCGGACTACTTCTGAATTTTTTTTAATGGAAAACTGAATAACACTTTCCAATTTCCAACTTGGGAATTGAACTCAGACTCTTATACACAGCAGCTTGCAACCACTAAACCAATGAAACAGTCAACAATTTATCATTTAGTGAGTTGTTTTGTTGCTGTTTGTATTTAAACAATATAGGTATTTCAAAGCACACGGAATATTGAAACCTCTGTCATCACAGTTCACACTAATATTGTAAAGGCGAAAGTTTGTGAATGTGTGAGTGTGTGCGTGTGTATGTTTGTTACTTCTTCACGCAAAAAATACTGCACGGATTTGGATGAAATTTGGTACACAGGTAGTTTATAACCTGGATTAACAAGTAGGATAGTTTTTATCCTGATTTTATATTCCCTTCGGTTGTAGCGGGTGAAGCCGCTGGCAACAGCTAGTAGGAAATAAAACAAAATAGTTAAATCTCGTGAGGGGTACAGAAGCGATAAAGCAGGAACAAAAATCGTTCAAAAAATGCATTTTCGTGCCCTATCTCAGGTATGAAACGACTAAGGCTGGTTAAAATTTAGGTTTACGACACATATACTGTCACCAATATGAAACAACTAGCTGTTGCCAGCGGCTTCACCCGCTACAACTCGAAAATTATCCCACGGGAAGATAAAATCGGAAAAAAAACTATCCTACTTGTTAATCCAGGTTATAAACTACCTGTGTATCAAATATCATCCAAATCCGTGCAGTATTTTTTGCGTGAAGAAGTAACAAACACACACACTCACAAACTTTCGCCTTTATAATATTAGTGTGATGATCACAAAAAGGATTTATTTAATAAAAATAACTATTTCCTTATTTGCCTAGCATGCTTTGCCAACTATGTTGGGGTCGGTTTCCAGTCAAACCGGCTTCAATGCCAGAATTTAACATGAAACCACTGCCTACTTGACTTCTACAAACCAGTGATACGAAATACCGATCTGGATATAAGTCTGTATGTCAGACTTTTGAGCTATTAACTTTTCGTAATGATTGTCAAAGATCTCTCACTCTTGGGCAGAGCGAAAAGGAGTGTCAGACTTCTACTGACTAAAAAGCACCCGTGTTTCTTGTTAGCCCTTTATGTCAAGGCCGCGGTATCTTTTACAACATCCCGCAGCCCCGAAGGTTTACAACTTTACGTGTTTTCCATGGCATGGAAGAAACTCAGTAACTAATGGATCATTATCCATCCAGGGCAAGAGCTGCTTTAAATTTAAGTTCTTGTAGCAGTAGTAATTATTATAATTGATTAATTATTATTAAATGATAAGTACTAATCTTCACATTTATATTTCTTTTGCTGTGCCCGACAGGGTCCCTGATTGTTACTTTAAAAAAAATGTTTACCACCTATAAAATGGAATGCAATACAATTTGAGTATTATTGGTATTATTACTAGTATTTTTACCCTACGAGCCCCTTGTACAAGTACCAATATGTCACTACAAATCAGATTTTTAAATGGTTCAAAAACTTTAACCAAAAATGACCTTTAGAAGTCCCTATTTTACGATCTAATCGCTCCCAATTTCCCGTTTATGAATGTGCAGTGAAGCTTCGAGGCTAGTTGGCTGTTACACCATATGCCTTCAGAGGTACAATGGCTGACGAGGGCAGTCGCCGGCCGCCTCATGGGTGATTTGCTCGCAAGTCAACTGGAAATCAGGCAGGCACTGTCAGGGGGCTAATTGTTAGGGACGTTTTAAGTGCAGGTAATATAACCGGTAGTAGGTATTTATGGCGTATAAAAAAGAAAATAATGTAGAACTGATCACAACATAGTCTCAGTTATTGTTTAAACTAATTAAAAAGCTAAGCTGTTTACCTCAATCTATGTTTTGTAATCCAATTTACATCACTGTTCATTTATTTTAGTAAGCACTTAAACATAAATACAATATGAAGACATGTAGTACTTTTGTGTGCTTTTTAATAAACATACCTATTATTCTCAGCCTTGTAGAGACTTGTGTTTTTTTTTTAAATGGTTCGTACCGTAAAAAGTGACCGTAAAATGATAATCAACTATCATAAAATAGTTCCATGAGGACCTTTGCAACACTCCTTAGAACTTACAATCTAATTTATTTATAGTACAAGTCTGAGTGGACATAATATGCAGACTTAGTGTTACAATGCGTTCTGTATCAGTGAACCTTTGGGTTAAATTGGACAATATTGTGAAATGGTACAAAATATAGCTACAAAATTATTTACGAAAATTTACAATAAAAAATGAATTGATCACTTTTTTAAATCTTCGCCCTGAAGTCAATTTTTTATTGCTCTTAGGGAGTTTCTATTCGCAAGGAGACGTCAACTCCATTTACCTCAAAGTCTTAGCCACACACATTGCTTCCCCGACATGATACAAAACAAAACCTTTGATCACAACACGACCTACCTATACATCACTATATTTATTGGTGGAACCAGAATTTGCGTCTCGCGCAGGTGTCCATCAGGTAGCGGATTCGATTTCCGACTGTACCAATGCCCTCCGGTCGTGTCGAGGCACAATCAATTTGTGCCTCTGCTCGCAAAATATTGCTTCGGTGCTTTTTGGTGATTTGAGATTCGATGTAAATGTGTCTGGTTGTGAATTAGTGACGGATTTGTGTTTAGATGTGTGGGCTGGGGTTGTTGATACCCGTGTAGTTAGTGGCTGTAGTTATACGTACGTGCTGTAGTACATACGTATGTATTACGTTTAGCTTAGGAAGTTCAGATTATAGGGGTGTAACGACTTTGGTCTCAACAAAGTGTTAGGACTGATTTGGATGTTGATTTTATGTTGTGTTGTTAATGGTTTTCATTTTGTCTAGATGTGTTAGGTTTAATCAAAGTCTTAAATATTATCCTTACAAAATCTCTAGGCAAGAAAGAATGGCTGTTTGCTTCTTTTTATGGTAGAGTTTTAAGAATAAATAGTTTCTTATAATTCATCTTGCTAGAGCTTAAAAGTGTTTCCTTTAAAGTTTCATATTTATTTCTGTATTACTTTGTTTTATTTTCCCAAACGGGAAAGAACTTTATGCAAAACACAATTTTTAGACATAAAAACAGATTTATTAGGATGAACTTTAGGTGCTTCGACGCTACACCATACATAATGCCAGTATGAGTGCCCAACTGCAAGACAAAGACGTTTTTATTCATTACGTCTCTATTTTTTTACTTATCTTTAATGACATGATATTACAATACTTTCTTAAATTTGTATGCATCGTTGACACACACCTAAAATTACTTACACATCTTCAAAAATACACAGCTGATAGTAATTCTTCCTCTTAATATTTAATGGTCGTGCATTACTTCAAATATACAAGGAAACAAAAAAAAAAACTTAAAAAATAAATTACAATCACAGCTCCACCCCTTCCTTACTCCAAGAATCGTTCATAACAATCCTGAACGTGTTCAAAATTGTTCACATCTCACGTTTTTTGTGCCTCAATCAGAGAGCTATCATTAAAACATTTGGCGCTAGATATTCGGATCGCGTATGAAACACCCCCTCACTTCACCCCTTACGGGGTAGGGGGAATTCCGCGTTACACACAATTTTAAGCACATTTTTCTTTACTTCTTGCGGTTATGATTTGTTGCTTCAAGTGTTTTATTGTTGGATTTAGGTTTTGCTGATTTTTTTTTTATTCTTTTGGGTTGCCTGTCTAATGGATTCAAATGGGACTGTATTAGGTACAGTCAGCATCAGAAGTAGATTAACAGTACTTAAATTTTTAAAGCAGGTTATTTAATAAAAACATGTTAGATATGACTCGTTACTAACAAGTAATTGAAGAGTATGGAATATTTTAAAGAATATCAAATCAAATCAAAATCATTTATTTCAAGTTGGCCAGTTACAGGCTCTTTTGAATAGTCGAACAAATACTAAATTTTAATAAGCTAATAAACTAAGCTACAGTCCCACTATTATGCCTTGTGAAAGGCATAATAACTGTCAGTGTACTGTAGTTGCCGATTCCAAAGCGTTGGTCTCATGAGAAGAATGGCAAGAAACTTCATGGATACTCTTTTAAATCATAATATTGTTACAAAACTTTGGTTACATCATTCATATCGAGATTGGTATATTATCATGTGAGAACGATGTAGCAAGTTGTGCACGATAAGTGTCGACAGTAAAGCCAAAACGACGATTTTAAAATAATATAATAATTCAAACAAGCCGTGGCAACTAAGAGGTGACCAGTCACAACTGACAGCACCCGTTCACGAGCATGACGCATGGATCAGCCACCATTCCACTCAACCATTTTAAAGGGAACGAAATGACCCGACACACGCCACCATCAGCGAGACATTTAAGTGAGCATGACACACTCTCAATCGCCAGGGCATATCCAAGTCAAATAAAAAATAGAAAAATAAATGTAGGTTTCCAGAGAATGACAGCTTTCTAGTACATAGTACTCACACAATATGTGCTATGCGACTATATAATACTAAAGAGATTGAATTTATACATTGCAAAGATAGTTGTACAATCTTCTTCTTCTTCTTTCTTCTTCCTATTAAATGCTATTCATTTAAGCGTCCTGTCCTTGTGGAGCAGGACCGGCATTGAGCCAAGCATTTTTATCAGAGATATAATCGTCTAACTTGTAATATGCTTGCTTGCATAGTGTGCGTTTGATACATGTTTTAAATTTCGTCTCATTCAATTCAAGAATGCTTTGTGGAATTTTGTTATAGCATCTCAAACAGTACCCCATGAAAGATGAGTCTACCTTAGCGAGTCTGAAGCCTGGCTGCACTAACTGGTCCCTATTCCTAGTAATATAATTGTGTCTGTCACCTCTTTTACTAAAAAGATGCAGATTTTTTCTCACATACATTATGTTTTCGTAGATGTACTGACAATGCACCGTCATAATGTTAATGTTCTTAAATAGTTCTCTCAGAGAATCGCGCCTACGAAGACCATATATTGCTCTGATGGCTCGTTTTTGCAGAATAAAAATAGATTCAATGTCTGCAGCTCGTCCCCATAACAAAATGCCATAAGACATTAGGCTATGAAAGTAACTAAAATAGACCAGCCTAGCGGTATCTACATCAGTAAACTGACGAATTTTTCTAATGGCATATGCTGCTGAACTTAGCCGCCCTGCAAGAGATGTTAAATGAGCACCCCATTGTAGCCGTGAATCAAGCGTAATCCCCAAGAAAACCGTTTCATCTACGAATTCTAGTTTCTCGTTATTTAATAGAATATCACAATCACTACTTTTAACATTCGGTAAAGCAAATCTTATGCATTTTGTCTTTTTTTCATTTAATACTAAATTGTTTGCTGTGAACCAATTATGAATCTGAAGTAGGGCTTTATTCACGTCATCTAGCTTTTGAGCCCGTCTATTTATCTTAAAAATTAGGGAAGTGTCATCAGCAAATAACACCATATTCTGAGGTTGGTTTTTCAATAAATAGGGTAGATCATTAATATATACCAGAAAAAGGAAAGGGCCCAATATTGAGCCTTGCGGAACCCCCATTTTTACTTTTAAACCCTGTGAATTAACACCATTTATTTGAACATGTTGTTGCCTTTCACTCAAATAAGATTTTACTGAACTAAGTGCAAGTTTACCTAGTCCATAATGCTCAAGTAGTCAATAATCTTCTGAGATATTAAAAATTATAGCTGGAGTCCTGTACATCAAATCATTAAAATTCCGAAACATTAAGCTACTTCTGTTGCTGACTTTCTCCTAATTCTAGTACATCGGCCTGCTCTTTATGAGAAGCATTGGACCACAATCCATCACGTATCCTCAGTGTGCGGTGCTAGATGTCACATAGCTCCAAATTTTGTTCATAGGACTTTTCACATAATGATAACGTTCCCCGTTTTGGTGGTGATTAAATAAATTATATTAAACTTAAAAAAACACAAGCTTTTAGTAAAATTAAATGCAGAACAATAGGTTTATCTATCAACATCGAACGCGTGATACTTATAGTTTTGTGTCCGTGCTGGAAACATGTCTGTCATAAATATGTACTGACACCAGAGTCAAATGAAGTAGTGTGCAAGTTGCAACATTCCAGCTTCATCAATAGGGATGATTCCAGACTAAAAAAATATGATTCTAATTAGTTCGTCTGTTAGATTATCGAAAAATATTGGATACGTATTTTTTGTTTCATCAAATCAATAAAAATTGACAAAGATAAAACGCGTCAAAGTTTTGAGTGGGGTTTTGTGACGACACTCATTGGTAAAAATGACATAGTAATGTCTTAGAATATGACGTCACACGAGTTTTCAAAGCACTGTACCATCATCATCCAAACCGTTTTGAACGCCTTGCTGACGCCTTGCGCGACAATAGTAAGCTCTCTCAAGTTTCATGCCAGACCACATTGATGCGCAAGAGTGTTTACTGCATGGCCCCAACAATTTTCAACAAATTACCAAGAAGTTGGAAGGATTTAAATACGGCGCAATTTAAAAGTAGACTGCGAATTTTTTTAATAGATAATAATAATAATATTCCACAACTATCACACAACGCCATCTAGTCCCAAGCTAAGCAGAGCTTGTGTTATGGGTACTAGACAACTGATAAACATACTTATATATTTCTAAATACATACATATTATAGATAAAACGTACTACAATGTAACTGAGTTCCGAACAGAGAAAAAAATTGACTAATTTTAATGACATTTAATAATTATAATAATAATAATATTCCACAACTATCACACAACGCCATCTAGTCCCAAGCTAAGCAGAGCTTGTGTTATGGGTACTAGACAACTGATCTGACTGAACTGACCAACAGGCCAGTCAATTATAATCTACTAATGACATTTTATTATAGACGTAATTTGACATTAATTTCTGAATGCTTTATTTTTCATTTATTATGTAATTTTATGATTTAAACTATTTGTATTTTAATTCAATTTTTTTTTTAATTCAATTTTTTTGCTGTTTCGGTAATTTATTGTTATTTTAATTTTGAGTTGGACATTATTATTGTTATTTCTTTTTTTTTAATAGTTTTTACTTATTTGAGCTATTAATTTTGAATGTTTAACTATTTCTTTTTTTTTTTTAACAATTATTTATATGTAATTGTATTTTTTTTTTTTATATTTGTACGCCGTTGACGGCAGGACATAGCGTTCATTATTAATATTGACACCTGTACTTTCTTTTTACCTATGTGCTACAAATAAAAATATTTGAATTTGAATTTGAATTTGGATCATTGTTTGTTTACGTGAAAAAAGAAAAAAATACGTGTCCAATATTTTTTGGAAATATATCTGACGGACTAATTAGATTTTATTTGTTAACTACCCTATTTGGGGGAAAGTGGCAATCACAATAACTAACAAGGACAATTAACTAAAAGCTTATAATAAAAAGCTTCGAACGTGTAAATTACAGCGTTTCACTTGAGCCACTACACCTCGCATATCTGATTTAGTAATTTGGTAATGGTAATTTACGAGTAGCACTGTTTTAGTCATAATCAGCATATAACGTTCCTTCTGCACCCCCTTCTCTGAGAGAGTGAGTATTTTCCACCACACTGGCCCAGTGCGGTTTGGTAAATATGCACTAATATATAATTCCTAGTATTCCTGCCAATTCCTATACTAAATTTGCTTCAGTTAAACTTTATTAATATTTCGGGGAAGCTGACAGAAGGTACTGCTGAAATTATAGAAACATGAGTCCTGCGGTGACGACTGTGTCTACGATAATACAATACATTTACAGTAAACAGGATTCAATCAGAAGATAATTGTTACTGAGAACTCGGAATACGAAGGACTTAATATTTAGAGTTCAAGGAACCTTTCCCAAATCTCTATTCGCATTAACAATAAAAGGGATATTTCCTGACTAAACAAAATATGATTCTGTTTAGTCCGTCAGTTAGATTATCGAAAAATATTGGATACGTGTTTTTTGTTTTATCAAATTAATAAAAATTGAATGAAATAAAACGCGTCAAAGATCATGAGTGGGGGCTTTTGACGTCACTACGTGGTAAAAAATGCAGTGCGACGTCACACGAGTTTTTGAAGCACTGTGTGTGTGAAAAAATATGTGTCCCATGTTTCTACCCGACTGCGGCGAAGCCCAAAAGGAGGGTTATTTGGAAATCTATCAAAATCAAAATCAAAAATCATTTATTTCAAGTAGGCCAGTTACAGGCTCTTATGAATAGTCAAACAAATACTAAATTTTAATAAGCTAATAAACTAAGCTACAGTCCCACTCACAAGGCATAATAACTGTCAGTGTACTGTAGTTGCCGATTCCAAAGCGTTGGTCTCATGAGAAGAATGGCAAGAAACTTCATGGACACTCTTTTAAATTATAATTTTGTTACAAAACTTTGGTAACATCATTAATATTGAGATTGGTATATTATCATGTGAGTTCTCACATGATAATATACCAATGTAGCAAGATGTGCACGATAAGTGTCGACAATCTGATGGACCTATTTGGTTTTTTTTTTGGCCTATTGTTTCAATTATGATGTCAAATATTGGATAGGGTTGCAGTTTATTTAGTGAAAACTAGAACTAATGTAAACGAGGCAATAGAATTGTATAAGGTACGTAGCAGGTGGCGTTCTGTGGTTTCTGCCTACCACAATGGGAAAAAAGCTTGAATTTTTGTACAGGTGTGTGTAAAAATAAAACAATTTGTGGAAAAAGCACTCTGAGTGGTTTTCATGTCATATCCTTCTGTTATAGCTGTTGATTCTGCAAAATTTGAAAAAAAAATGATGAAAACAAATAACTCTCATCAATAATTTTATTATAGTTAAATAATACACTAAGTTGGCCAAAGTGGATTGGTATTCAAACGACAAAAGCTACAAAAAAATTATTTCTAGCCAAAAATAATTTCACTATCCAAAGAAATGAAAATAAATTATTCGGGTACATATTTATGTATGACTACCTACTGACAAAGCTAACAGATTTTTAGTATAGACAAGTAGAATCAAGTAAAATAAAGGTTGTTGACAATATTCGAAGACGGTGCTTACAGTATCATAACAAGCAAACTAATGGTATTCTAATTTACTTCGACAAATATTTGTTGAATACCGATCGAGTTTCCAACAAAATAGTTGTTAGTATTTAGGTTTACTTTGGTTATAGGTATCGATTATTGGAGCGTATTTCTGTATTAACAATTTGGGTAAAATAAACTAACAGTGGTAAAGTGTCTTTACTCGCTTACACTATAACTACTCATTAGGTAGATATTAAGTAGTTGCTTAGCTTAAAAAAAATATGACATCGATTCGCTGATGTTTACTGACTTAAAAAAATATGATTCTAATTAGTCCGTCTGTTAGATTGTCGAAAAATATTTAAAACGTATTTTTTGTTTTATCAAATCAATAAAAAAATACGAAGATAAACCCCGTCAAAGATTTGAGTTGGGGTTGGTGCTGTTACTGACCGCTAAAAATGTCATACTAATGTCTTAGAGTATGAAGTCACACGAGTTTTCAAAGCACTGTACCGTCTACATTGTTTGTGAAAAAAAAATACGTGTCCAATATTTTTTGGTAATCTATATGACGGACTAATTAGATTTTTTTTGTTAACAACCCTATTTATTACAAGACAATCCAACAGAACCTAGTAAAAAATTGATACTGAACTCTTACACATAATATTATTTGTGATTCTTCTTTCAATCTGTCTCCACACCATCCATCCACACTAGTAGTTTTCTTTTTTTTTTTTCTTTTCCTCTCTCAACACCAGTTTTATTCATTGCTTTTCGTCACATAAGATTCGTCCTTCCTCATCACATATCCGTACCAAGATATTCGATTTTCTTAAGTCTTCTTTTTAAAAAGCTAGACCTTCAGAAGCACTGAGCGTAATGGATATTATGAAACTCCACAGAGTTTTTCCAAAAGTTTAGATTCAGTGTTCCTACTAAGCCGAGAAGTACTTCTCCGTACTAAAGCTTAAAGTTTTCGGTACATAATACCCCTTCCTAAAGTTTCGTATACATTATACAGTAGCCGTATATATTATTCTGTTTCTATGACGTCACACAAATTGTAAGGTGCATCTTTAGCAGTACGCTCTAATAATTGTGAAACGATTTGGACGACAAACTGTTTTGTTGGATCTCTCTAAAGGATATTACAGATTATTTAGTTTAATGTAAGGTTTTAAAGATTTATCTTATTCTAAGTTTGTTTTATTTACTTACTCTGAAATACAAAACAGAAATATTCAAAATCGTAACTTGAAATATTGTAGGTTGAAAATTGCGTTGATAACTCGCAAAGATTTAAATCTTAAAAGTTATTGCAAAAAAAGTAATACAGTTAATACGCTTACATATAAGATTTGAATGATTCATGTTTTAAATAAAGAATATTCAAACCTACAATAAGAAAAAACTCTCAGAATTAAGAAAAAAACCTTCAAATATTTTAAATTACCGTAAAACAGGGTGAATAGAAACTCAAGGGTAAATCGAGACAGAACTTTGAGAGGGATGAACATGATAACGTTGAATGAATGTGGTATGTGGCCATAATGGTTTCTATTTAATAAAGTAAAATTAAGTGAATACAATAGATTATCTACTTGTTGGCAATATATCGCATTAATTCAATGATAAAATCACTTTCAAAGTTTTGTTTCGATTCACCCCTGCGATTCTATTCACCCCGTTTTACCCCCTACTGAACAAAAACTTTAAAACCAGCCAATACTAGTACCTAGTTACTTCAGTAGTCCGATCCCAATAACCTCATTTTAAAACATTTTCAGCAAAAATGTCACCCACTTCAGGCACACGTAAGATATAAGTACGTCCAAACAAACAGCATCATAAAACACGTCACGATGACGTCACGATGCGCTACCGGGGTACCGAACCCCGACCCGCCGACCAACTCGACTCGTCGGCGAAACTTCCCCGAGTAAACCCGGCCAGGGCGGGGCTCCGTCGCGCATGCGCACCGAGCTACCATGTATTCCCCACTGAAATACGATTTCCCCATAATTCCGGGAACAATTACTTGTTGAGAATTTAATTTTAAAGTACTTGGCAAATGTATTTTGACGTCGAGCACCTTTGAGGACGGAGTAATGATATGATTTGGGTTTTTTTTTTCTTGTTTGTTTGGATATGTTGGTGTGTTTTTTATTTATTTGAAAATGAAAGTAATTGGCTTAAATTAAACTGAGAATAAACAGTTTTAGAAAGCAGTAAAACAGTCTCCCAAAACGCCCGCCGGTCGGACATAAATAAAAGTAGTTTTTTTTTAAATAGACTAGGACGTTTTGCTGAGCAAAAACTAAAGTATTTTATATAAGAAAGCGACTCAAAAACAACGACGAAAAAAAGAAAATTCTACCAAACCAGAAGAAAAAATGGTAGAAATTTTCTAGTAGCGCTGACGGGCGGAGGGGGGTAACACAGGCAGTCCGCGGTAGTCGGCGGCCGACTTCGGCGCGAGACGCACGCGTCATGCTCGGCCGATTATGACGAGAACTGACACTCGCGCGAAATGACTGTGCCCACGTCGTGATGTTTGGATAGGAACGAAATACAGTGGAAGTGTGTGTCGCCATTACTAACAAATTGTCGAGAATTTACAAAGTAGTTTTGTGAACGAAAATGTCTTATAATGAGGTATCTGTGGTTTTATAGTGATCATCGGTGAGTAATGCGCTTTTTTGATTTAGTTATTATTATAGAAGTAAGTTTATTTCAATTAGTTTTTTTTTTTAACAAAGTTAATTATTTTTAAAGGTGGTTAGGATTTTTATAAAATAAATTTAAAGCGTTTGAAAATATTTATGTAATAATTTTCTAATTAATTAATTACTTTTCTTTAGTAGATTTAAGCTCAAACTAGAGTTTTGATTGTTCAACAATTTTATAAAATGTCGTAAAAGATGTGTTTAATTTTGAACTTTCAAAAATGAAGCTTTTAATTAAATTTGGTGAACTGGCAATTTTTTTTAAACGTGTTCAAGAACTACAAATAAAAACAAAATTTACTGTAATGAAATTCTTCAGAAATTCCTGAAACTCTCGCAGAAATGTTTTCTAGTTTCCAGCCCTATACTGAATATTATCGCCAACCGCACAGGGCTGAGCAGAAAAGCGGCGTAGCAATTAACCTACGCTCTTTAGCGTAACCGTAGCGGTCTACGAGTTGCGTAGCAATTAGTGCTACGCCGTAGCAACATAGACGCTACGTTACGTAATTATGGGCGTTTAGAACGATGGTGGGATGATGAGGAAAAATTGTTAAAATATTTACTGAATTACGGTTTTTAGGATAATTACTGAAAAATATTTTTTAGAGAGTTTTTCTGAGTCTTTGGCGGCGTAAACGACTGATGAACAAAGTGGTATTGTTTTTTAAACAGTTTGATTTCGCTTTTTAATAAATCTACGATGAAAATTTGTATATCAGGACGAAGAATGGCTGGCTATGAAACTTAGTTAAAGAAAAACGCGAACTTTATTGTATAAATTTTCCCGAAAAAAGGATCCATCAAAACCATGAAGTACTTAGAAAAATTGTAATTCAAACAGAATCCGAAAATGAAATTAACTCATTACAATAAAAACCAAGTAATTAGTAAGCTGAAAGTGAAAATATAGCGGAAAATCTTTGCCACGAAATACATACGGACAAAACAATCCGTGCCTCCCCAGGAACTAATCTCCGTAGCGATTAGTGCTACGATGCTACGGGGCTACGGCGTAGCGGCGCTATGGCGTAGCGCTACGTTAATCGCATACGGTGTAATTGCGCTAGATTTTACCGTGTTAGTGAAATTGTTACATGCCGTTTTAGTTGTTTTCTTCTTAAGGCTTTGTTCGACTTTTATAGTGTGAATTAACTGGTTTGTCTTAACTTTAAGTTCTTGCGATTGTTTTCCGGATTTTACTACCAGTGTTTAAATCCATCAAATTTATTACAGGGATTACCTATATTTTACGGGTAAAATAGGTAGGAAATTATTCGTACCAACATTATCCGTAAAATAAAAGAAAGTACTAGTAATCGATTTTTGTGTTTAGTTTCAAAGTGAATTGAGGAAAACTTCGACATTTTAATGTAACAATATTTGCAGTGCGTGTCTACTTATAAATAAAAAACCGCTTTAAACTCAGTACCTCATCTTAAAATGAGTCTTTCTTTGGTGCAAACACCTAACATTTAAACATAATTACCTAAACGTCTATTTCCACAGCTTACAGGCAGGCCTTAACCTAACGATAGCATTAACATCGTTCCGACGCAGTTAGACTCAACATTAGGCATAGCCTAGGCAGGTGCTTCAGTACAGAAGCACTTAAAACACAATTGACGATAAAAGAATTGTGTGTTGGCAAGCTTAGGGTTTATGGGGGTGTAAGTGAGGTTTATTTTGTTTTGTGTGACTGTTAGTGTTGAAATACAAAATTGAGTTTTTAATGTGAGCTGGTTTAGTACTGTAAGGGCAAAGGCTTCTGCCCATAACTTTCAGTTTTAATGGACTAGTGCAAATGTATAGTAGAGACGATCTTATGACTGCATCAGTGAGTTGGAGTTCATAAAGCTGAATTTTGAGTCAAATTTATTAAATGAAAATTTGCTATCGAAGATAACGAAATTTGTTAAGAAGATAAATTGTGTACCAGTAGTAGGACCACCGTTGATTTTGTTCAGTCAGTTTGTAGCTGAGGCATCATAAAATAAATAAAATAATAGATAATAATAGATATTTAAAAATGTACCTAGTCAATTTTTGTGACAAATATACCCATTTTTTTAAAGAGGGGGTATGTATTGCTATATTTCATTTTGAGATTAACATTCAGTTTTTGTTTTAATTTAATTAGTTCTTCGTAAATGTCTATTTTAATCGCACTCTTTCACACATGTTTATATTTTCAACATTCAAGACAAGTAATAAACCATACTTGATACCAGCATCTTCATTACTGAACAATGTCATAATATATTCCACACAAAAATGCCTTCAATAATCTTGCTTTAATTTAATGCGCACGCAAAACGTCGTGAAAAATTCTTGCTCCCATCTTTGACAGCTAAAGTGTTCACAAAATCATGGTGGCAAGGGAATCTGCCGTATTTTCATAACAGCATTACGCTGGTAATAAAATTTTGAGGGTTGCCAATACCAGGGGAACATAAATTGTCATTCGATAGCACTGAAATTTCTCCACCTTGATGTTGTAAAAATAAATAAGTGAATTTGTTACGTTTTGCCCTCGTGTGGGATGTTTTATAAGCTATAGTTATGTAGGATTGCAATTTGAGGAGATAATTTCGTCCTTCTCTATATGATATGTTCTATCTCTCTTCATCTACTTATCTCTATCATTCAATCCCAGTCTTCATCGATTTGATTCAGTAAAGGTCATATCTCGCTTATTATGGTCCTCAAGTAGATTTTTATCATTGTGAGAGTGTTAAGCCACTCTTTGATTTTTTTCAAATCGTGTATTATATATTTGAATAAGTTATGTTGCCAGTTTAGATCAAACACCAAGATTATTGTCATTATGTCTATCCGATAGCGTTTTTTCATAATTTTGAAGTGTTTATTCAACAACCAGTTTCAATCACCTTCTTCGTTTTGCTGGAACGAGTAGATAAAGACTAGCTTTTAACTTATGGTAATTATAATCAGCATCTAGAGCATTAAGATTAAGTTACTTGTTATTCGTTTTTCTTAAATATACAGAAGGGAATAAAAAAAATGCTGTGAAATATTTAGTACAAGCCAAGTATTGATTTGTTACATCTGATACAACCACTGTGACACACATCCGCAGATTGCTAACAGATACGTATTCAAAGATTAGTTTTTAGAGCAAGTTGTTTTTAGGTAGAAGTGCTTTGTGATACGTATAATATTTACTCATAAGTAGATAGTTAATAGTGAACAGCGCTGGCCTCGCACGATACAAACTACTAATTTGAGATTGACATTTCTAAACCAACTGGAACAATTCTTTTCAATGATGATGATGTGTGAAAATCTCTTTGAAATCCATTGTACAGTTTAGTAGAATCAAGTGATCTTCGTTTTATACATTTTAAATGGTATTGCTTCTTCATTATTTAAATATAAGAAAAAGTATCGAATATAAGCATAAAATAATCTAATAAACTTAAAGCTTTATGCTCAATTTTGTTCATGCTAGCCATACATTTATCTGTGCCACATAAATCTAGCTAAACCATCGCAGATATTTACAACACATAAATGGTTTAAATGTAATCTTCAAGAAATATGAAGAAATAACCCACATATCTTACCTGAGCCATAAATATGATTCATAATTTAAATAACATAAATGTTACAGAGTAGGGTTCGCAAAAACATAGACGTGTTATACCGTGGGCCCGTCAAGTTAGAATTTACGATGTGATTTTACTGCGCGCCGTACATGATACTGCAGGACTATAGTAGACTTATTGCTTCTGTTTCTGACATTGTGACGGTGACATTACTTTTTATGTCTTATTTGTTAATACAAATAGGAGGTAGGTACTCTAGTTTTGAGAGTACAGCGTGCTGCACACGATTTTTGTTCGATTTGGCAGTATTTTGTTGTATTAGAAAACCGATTTTTGACTTTCAATCGGTTTTTGATAATAAGACTTAAAAATAATATGATTCTGTTTAGTCCGTCATAACTAGATTATCTAAAAATATTGAATACGTGTTTTTTGTTCCATAAAAATAATAAAAATTAACGATTTGTCTTCGTCAATTTTTATTATTTTTCGCGTCAAAGATCAAGAGTTGGGGCTTGTGACGTCATTACGTGGTAAAAAATGTAGTTCAATGTGACGTTACACGAGTTTTCGAAGTACTGTCTTCGTCTTCATTTTTTGTTTATGTTAAAAAAAAATATACGTGTCCAATATTTTTTGGAAATATCTTAATCAGTGGTTTTTTGTCAACTACCCTAATGACTGCATTCGGTATGTTTCATCACTGAATCATGTTCGTGTTCACCGAGTATATTTCAAGTATAGCCGTGCCTTTTTATGCATTTATGTAATAGTATATATTTTTTGATTTTTCATATCAGGCAAAATCAAAATCAAAATCATTTATTTCAAGTAGGCCAGTTACAGGCTCTTTTGAATAGTCGAACAAATACAAAATTTTAATAAGCTAATAAACTAAGCTACAGTCCCACTCACAAGGCATAATAACTGTCAGTGTACTGTAGTTGCCGATTCCAAAGCGTTGGTCTCATGAGAAGAATGGCAAGAAACTTCATGGATACTCTTTTAAATCCGTTCCGATCAATAATAAAGGGGTTATTTCCCGCTCTAGGCAGAGCAAAAGGGAGTGTCAGACTTCTACTTACTAAAACCACCCAAGTTCCTTCTTAGTCCTTTGTGTCGAGGCCGCGGTATCTCTTTCGAACAACCCGCAGCCCCGACGGGATGTGTATAGCATCTCTAATATTGACATTATTTATGGCTTTTAGTTAAGACGAGGTAATTTAGAGAAGAGTTTTTTTGTTGTGTGATTTATATTTTACGTGTTGTGTTATTTATTGCGTTTATCATATGGAGTGGATGTAATTTGAGCATTATTTTGGACAAAGTGTAGTGTAGAAAAAAGTTTTGGAATTGTGCCCGTAAACGGCTTTTAGCAAGCTCACATGGGACTTATTACCGTCCATGGAAAAATGTGTTTTGCAGTTCATACTCTGCTTGTAACTCTTTGTATAGTATTTACATTTTCTGTAAACTGGTTACTATGGCCCAGTATTTCAAAGAAAAGGTTATACCAATTTCTTATTCGAAGTGTAATAAAACCTTTAAAATTGACATCTCGAAATCCTACGCTTGATCTTTTCCACCTTTCCGTATCTTGACCCTTACAAATAAAAGGCACCATGTCCCAAGAAAGGATCAAAACGTGGCCTAATGAGAACAAGACTCCTTTCGTATTGCAACAGCCGGCACTATCCCACACACTGTCGAGCAGAAGCACCTTACACCAATAAAATATTTTTACAAGTCTTCCTCGATCGTGTGGGAAGACTCCGTGTAATAAAAGGGCGAGGGTAATGCCTTTGGCCTCTGAGGGCCGTAAATTACCTCGGAACATGGCCCTCTGTCATGATTGTCTTACAGTACAGAATATTGGTTACTATTTCTTTGCGCTTCGTTAGCTGTTGTAGTTTTGACAATAAATTGTCTTGTGTTTTGGGAGATGAGGAAAATGTGGACGTTTGTTTTTTCTTGTTTGAGTGTCTTTTTGGGAAATGTTATTAGTATTTTTTTTGGTGTCATTTTGGGCTAATTTTCAGATAAATAAGCAATAGCCAGTTTCATTTTATTTAAAAAATATTTTATTATAGGATATCGTTTAACCCAATGACTGGCTTATGCAAGTCCAACTGCATCCGATAAGACTGGGAGCACCTTGAGAATAGACTCGTCAGACGATGATGAGTAGATATTTGTTATGATTAAAGTTTGTGATTACGCAATAAATTTCAACAATAAAACTAATGTACAGCCACTTAATCTTAGCACTTATGTATCTTTTGTTTGTGTCAAGTAATACAATTTAAAATGACTTTGACGCAATGTCAGACGAAGAAGTAACCACAACGCTAAATGTATAATTTACTACACGTAAGTATCGTCTAACATATTTCACTGTTTTACGATTTCTCGTCCTAATATCACATCTCAACTATGTAGGTTGATATAAGTATGTGATGTTTTTAATTAATTGATTTGATTTGCATGTTGCGTTATAATTAATATTGCGATTTCTGCATTTACGTATTTACTAGCTTATTCACGAGGCTTTGTGTGCGCCGATATCGGTAAGTATCCAACGAGATCGTACTATCGGCATAAACAGTCCTGTATGAATCCAGGTTTTATACACAAAAAAAACACAAAAATTTGACACACAGTTACTATTAACTGTGTGTCAAATTTTAACTAAATTAGTTTTACCGTTTTATGTGAAAGACAGACAATATCCGTAGAACCTGACCAACTTCCGGCATTATAACATCCAAACAACCTCATTAATTTTCGAATTTATAAAAGTTTTTTGATTTTGCTTCTGAGTCTGATCTTCGGCGGAATTAAAACTACATATTGCATTGCATAAAAGATTACTATCATGGACTGCTACAAAGTAACACCTGATTCAACATTACTAAAAATCACGAACATCGAATCGACTACTCAAAAATCTTTGTAATTATTTCTAGAGCACTTGGCCAAGGAATAACGTCCAGCTGTTGCAAAAACAAAAACTGAAAACAACGAAAAATACAAACTAGAAAGTGTGAAAAATTGGTTATACGAGCCTGTCAGACTCATGCCCAGTTTAGCTTTGCTTTAGTGTTATTCTCTAAGCGTCATTTTAAAAACTCGAAAAGTGAATTGTGAAATCCGATTGTGGTACCGGCTCTAATATAGCGAAGGGATGCTCGCAATATATTTGTCTCTCAGTCTCTACAGGTTAAGAATTTTAAGTTGTCTTTATGGTTGTTGTTTTATGGTGAATTCCTTATAGATGACCTATGTTGTTCACTTCACTTCACTCACTTTTGCTGGTTTTTTTTCTAATATTATTTTTGTGTGCATTTGTGGCATGTGAAAAATAAATGTTTTTCTTTCTATCTTTTGTTTTTGGAAGTACAATTTAATAAAAAGAGATGAATTTGTGTTTTTGAGCATTTTTTATGTTAGCGAATCCATTTAAATCATATTTTAAGACGATGGAATTTTATTAAATATTTTGGAATTCGTTTCGATTACTGATATTCAATACGATTCATATCGAATTATAAGTTTCCACGAAAAGCGAAGCCGTATGAAAAATTCAGGTGAAGTTATACCTTTCTAACGTGACCAATGCTCAATATGGTCAATTTAATGAAATGCACACACCTATGATACTAGTAAAAATGCGATGTATGAGCAGATAGCTGCTCTGTCACCGTGCCGTGTCACACGCTATGCATGACCTTCGGGAAATAGAATGCATTCATATACCTGTGCTAATTTAAGCTGCAAGTACGAAGCTTGTTTTTTTGTTCCATTTGACATATTCTAATTTGACCGTATCCCACTTGATGGTCAATGATGCGATTGATGATCAACGCTTATTTAGAAACAATATTTAGAAATTCACGATTGACTTAGATTATTTTGTCATTCTTCTTCTTAGCATGTAGTGCAGAACTGAGTCTCTTGTTTGTCGCCCATCAGCTCCTGTAGTGAACCAACAACAGGTCACGAAAGACACGATATTAGGTGCCTCGTCGTTTGTCCAGGGAGTGTAAATATGGTGCTGTTTCACGCATATGCATGAATTTACGCCTTAGATTTTTTTCTAGCTGCATACGGAGACAATTTAAAGACTAGCAGGTCTGCCATGGCAACTCGTGTTCAGGTGAGGTAGAGGTGAAATGTAATTGTTAGTTATTTTTAAAGTGAGTAATGATAAGATGATGGTCCTTATACTGTAGGATTGTAATGTGTTTAAACTTCATACAAAAATTAGTACAGTATTGATCCAGACGCTTGTACTCACTGTGTTTTCGATGTCATGTTTACCAGCAGTTTTCTGTATACGAAAAATAATAGAACAATCAGTAAAGTTTATATGTATTAACTATCGATTAGTAAGACCGATATCCAAATCCGTCAATTATTTTAGTATAAAATGAATATGGCGTTGCAGTACAAGGAGGCCATTATACGCAACCTCATCAACAAAATGGCCGACGTTGATGAAGTCAAGTCAGTAAACATGAAGCAGTAATAATCTAGTGGTAACATCGTTAGACTCTCAAGTCAGAGGTCTCGAGTTCGAACCCAAGTCCCTCTGATTTTTCGGTTGTATAATAATAATAATTTATATGACACAAAAAAGTACACATAAATGGCAAATACATAATCAATGTTCACATAAAAACACAATAAATGATCAATGACCTCCATGCTAGGTAAAACCTGTGTTATAGGGGTCATCCATCTGTCCATTATGGTTAACAATAGAGGTCACTTACAAATTAATAATGTGCAGTTATTTAAAAAATAAAAAGTATGTGCGTATTGTTTAATTACCTCTTGCTTTGGTAAAAGAAAACATCGTGAGAAAACAAATCTGTGCCTGAGAGGTATTTTTATAGGTATTGTTTCTCAACGGTATTTTAAGTCAAGTCAAAGGTATGAAAACTCAGACACTAGCTCCACCACTAAGGCACTAAGCACTAGGCATCATTATCTGCCTAGCTTTTTCCCAACTATGTTGAGGTCGACTTCCAGTCTAACCGAATGCAGGTGAATACCAGTATTTTACATGGAGCGACTGCCTATCTGACCTCCACAACCCAGTTAAAACTAGGTAATACAGTACCCTTCGGAAATACTGGTTGTCAGACTTTCAGGTCACTGACTATCTGTAACGACTGCCATTGATCTATATATGGCAGCCGGGACCAACAGCTTAACGTTCTTTCCGATTCACGGAGGAAACTCGGTATGTAATGGGCGGTCACCCATCTACAGACCAACCTAGGTAAGCGCGGCTTAACCTAAAAATCAATCCGAATGGCAGTTATTATTAAGCCACGAGTTATTACTAAAGCTCTAAGCATATGAAACACAACTACAAAAATCTAATCCTTTATACCATACGTCACACAAATCCGAACACAGGACTAAAATCAATCTATGGTATAATCCGCTTTCCACAGTATATTATTAAAAACTACATTTCACAATGTTATTACGGTCCAATCACAGCGCAGCTCATATTTTACATCATCTACAAGCCGGCAGCCTCGTAGCATATTATTATAAGCTGATTTAGATAATATGGAGCATTATGCCTGTAATCTTCAAAGGGATAGGCAGATTGTACCTAATAATATCTACACATTTCGCCAGTTATGTTTAAGGGGACAGCAGGAGCTAAACGCAAATTTTATAATGCGTTAAAGTAAATGATTTACTGCAGTAAACAAAATCAGAACAATATTATAATATTCTTCAGGGTATATGTTAGTGACATAGTGAGTTGAAAACATAATACAACTCCTTTTACTCTATTGAAAAATATCGCGAAGATACCTCTAAAATTTCTTAAAACGAGTAAAAACCATGCTAAAATACATGTGATCCTTCTGATTTTTGGAAAATAATTCTACAAGCAACTTACTAAGGTCATAGTGTTTTATTTCTTTAGTTCAATTAATAGTTTTTTTTTGTAAATCGCGTATTCTAATTCCCGAACATAATTTTGTATGGTGATAAAAATCGGGCTGGACAGTCCTTACTATTTGAAACGTATAGTTACCCTACGAAATTATGAGGGTGCATTGCGGGGATGCGTTTCGCGGTCGCGGGGAGTGACGCAAGCTCCACCTACTCGCTCAAGGTCACTGTCATTTATTGTCGCGAAGTCTAATTTTATACGGGACCAGCCTATTGCTATCAACTGGGCATAGATTCATAGGTGATAATGGATAATTCTTGATGAGAACCGTTTGCCCGACCAGGTACTCCGTTGAGCTACATTGTATCGGTGCTTTTCTAGTCGTTCGACACTGCTAAACATTCAGGAGTAACAGTAGTTTGAGAATAGTTAACTCGGCTTGCTGAACCTGTTAATCGAACACAGGACCTTATTACGAGACGTTTTTCCACACACTTAGTGCCCACCAATCACAGCACAGCTCATATTTTACACTAGAAGCCGACAGCCACATACGAGTATGTACGATATTGCCTACATATTATAATAAAATGATTGAGATACTTCCATGATAAAAACGGGTCGTGTCGCAAGCGAGTGGCAGTGTACGGAATTAAATTATTGTCAGAACGCCTTGTACAGTCGAACAAGCTTATAAGTATACAGCCAGCGAACTTGCATTTACTTTTGAGATTATACAGATACATTTAGAGACTGTTGACAAACGATACAGTGTTTGACTTCAGTGGCTTAATGCGAAACGCTTTATAAAACAAAATAGGGTAGTTAACTAAAACAATCTAATTAGTCCGTCAGATAAATTTTCAAAAAATATTGGACACGTATTTTATCTTTTTTCACGTGAGCAAACAATCAAGACGATACAGTGCTTTGAAAACTCGTGTGACGTCATATTCTAAGACATGAGTTTGACATTTTTTGCGGTTAGTGACGTCACAAACCCCCACTCAAATCTTTAACGCGTTTAATCTTCGTCAATTTTTATTGATTTGATAAAACTAAAAATCCATATCCAATATTTTACGATAATCTAACAGACGGACTAATTAGAATCATATTTTTTTAGTCAGGTAACATCCTTATTGCAATCAATATTTTCACTGTAATAGAATTATAAAAAACTCGACTTGTATACTTATTAGCTTGTTCGACTGTACCTGTGAGTGTAATGTTAAATTAAATTGGCATATAAAGGGCTGTAGAAGCGTTATGTAAGCATGTAGGTGGAAAGGCAGGTAGGTAGGTATAGCCAGTAATTTTGATGGGAAGAGATATTGAAGGGGAGTCATTGAGTGAGATTTTGGAAGGATTGATTTATTGTGTACAGGGAATTTACTTTGAAGATGCATTTTTTTGTTTAGTTGTTGAGAAATTATTTAAGACCAGCTGTTGCCAGCGGCTTCGCCCGCTACAACTCGAAAATTATCTCACGGGTAAATAAAATCGGGATAAAAACTATCTTTTGTGTTAATCCAGATCATAAACTATCTGTGTACCAAATTTTAGCCAAATCCGTTTAGTATTATTGTCGTGAAGAAGTAACAAACATACACTCACAAACTTTCGGCTTTATAATATTAGTGTGATTAAGCAGTTATTATAAAAGTCAGCATTTTACTCGTTTCTCGGTGATTCGTCGTTACTTATGAATCTTTCTGGGTTTAGGTATTGATTGCTTTATTTTACCTACATTGTAAGAAATTATCACACATCGGTAAAAAAAAACGCCTTGGGAATTTGTTCGAAGTTGGTTCTAGATTTATTTTACTAGACTTACTTTAAGTCTAGCTCTATCTTTTTATTTTAAGAGTAATGTTTCGATAACATATTGGTGTTGGCACAACAGCACAGTTTCATACTGACAAATAGCCAAATATATACCTTTTTAAAGCAACGCATTACTTGCGTAAATACGCCCTCTGTTTGTTTGTCTTTTTCGCAATAGAAACCGTTATGTCACCGTGACTAGCACCATTTCAGACACTTTGGATACTTTCCAAATGTAGCCACCATCCAATTTGTATTGAACTCTCCGATCGCGTTGATTATCGATGCTGTAGAACAATTTGTACTGATTAAGATATGGCCAGGGTTCAAGTTATGCTGGTCAGTATTCAGATGCGTAAGGCGTGACGCATTGCCCGTTTCCTTTTTCGTAAATAAGGGTTGCAGAATGTCGAGATAAGAGCTTTTGTTTGTTGCTATCGAATTTTGCTTTTCCCTTGGCTGTAATTAAAAGCGAAAAATAACAGTGATTTAGGTATTTTTGGAAGTAATAATATTCGTGGCATAACTGTGTAGGCGTTCAGTAAATTCCTTTCCTGGAATAGGTTTCTTAATCCAAGCTCGAGTTAAAAATAAATACTCTTAAGATATTAAATTGATTGCCATTTATTTTATGTAAATAATTTATTTATAAACCTCCTTTGGCTATTTTGGGAATTATTTGATTACTTTGAAAACCCTTCTGATACTTGTTTGTACTTAATAGTAGATTATTAACCAAGGGCTGTATGACATCAATTGCATACGAGGTTTTTGGCGCCTGAGCGAAGCGAAGGCGCTAATTAACCCGAGTATGCAATTGATGCTTACGCCCGAGATAAATACTCTGCTTTACATATCGATTGTGAGGTAAGTAAACAACAAGACAGCAGGTTTCAATGAACATTTATTAAGAAGAAAAAAATGTGTATTTAATTAAAATTAATAGTAAAATTATTACAATTTGTAAGAGATATGGTCACGTTCTTTTTAGGTATATTTATAGTTTGAATATGAGTTTGTGATGATAAGACTTGAGTTTGAGTGACTTGAGGTTCTTGTATCGTAAATGGCGGCAGTTGACTGGTACTATTTTCTTCATTAAAAAATGGCTCAGATGATGTGCTTTGACGTGGTGATTTTAAGTTTATATTTTCTGTTATTTTAGAAGTAATTTTGCTTTTGTTTGCCATCGAATCTTCGCGATGCTTTCGCGCCTACTAGTAGACTGCCTTTTTTTTTTCACGCACGCAAGCGCGTCAAATCTTGCTGGCCAGTTTGATTTTTAAATCGATTCCATCTAACATACGATGTGGAAACAAATAGTTCCATATTTAAAATAAAATCTTTATAAAATAAATTGTCTAGATTCCGATTCGAGTAATTAATCGATACCGAGAAAAAAAAAATTAACTTTTTAAAAATATTCTTCGTGCAGTATGAGTATGACAGTTCTTTTTTCAAATTCCAAAACCTATGCTGTAATGATAGTCATACACCCCGGCATTCAGGGGTGTAAGGGTGTACTTACAGAGCAAGAGATATGTAAAGTATTTTGCTGTTTCATTTCCCATAACCGCTCTAAACCTTTTATCTCCAGGTAGACTTCGTCTTATAGCTTGCTTGTGGCAAGTAATATTTTCTTACAATTTCCACGAAACCTACAAAAGTCGAGTACTTGATATTCTACAAACACAGTCCCCACAAACAAACTCCACATTGAACAGAGCATAATCAACAAACATCTACTGTGGATAGCTCAAAGAGACGACAATTCTCAGAAAAAATATTAAATAAACCAACTACAAAAGTTTTAATATTCAGAAACATCCAGCGTTTAAATGTGAAAATGTATTATATTTGTGTAGGGGTCCCAATGCGATACAAAGTGAAGGAGAAAAGCAAGTAAGTCTATTATTTGTGGCACAAAGTCAACCTCTTTGGTACAATGGGGAAAAACTTGTTTATATTACGTACTGCAACTGATGGCCCACGGACGGACGATGTTCGAAGAGAGCTGAGTGATAAGCGGTGGCGGGAGCGTGCTATTACAGAAGCGGTTAAGTCTATGGAGCAAGAAAAAATACAACAGTTGTAGAAGAGGTTCATCCCAATTCAATTCAGCGAATAGATTGAAAAATGTAGAAACGAAGAATATTGTCATTGCTGTTAGGTATATGAATGCTTTTAAAGAAAATACTTGGACAAGCCCAGAAAGATTTGACATTCAGAAAGACAGGCTGACATAATATTGCTGGCTGAAACTTTATTGTAGGTCAAGAGTCTTTTCCATTTTAATCAAGTCTTCTTTAGGTGCGACAAATAATGGGCAGTGGGGTTGTTTGTAAGAGATACCACGGCCTTGTAACAAAAAGGGCTAAGAAAGATTATGGGTGGGTTATCGTCAGTACAAGTCTGGCACTCTCTTCCGCTTCACATAGAGCGGGAGATGTGACAAGATGTTCGCCACTGTTTTATATTAACTTCCTTAATACTCGCCATCGCTTACTCCTTGTAACCTGCGGTTAAGCGAGTCAGCGGTTGATTGCATTTGTTGTAGAATTTTAAGACGAACACAGCGGCGTCGTGTCGCTGATAGATGCATTTGCATCCTACTGCCTTGATTAATTGTTCTGCTCAACAACAATCTGATTTGAATAATAAAATACACTTTTGCTAACGAGACTCCTCTTAAGTAATTATGCGGAGCATTAAATAATTATTTGCTTGAGTGTGGCATTTAATAGATGGTTTTTTAGTTATTAGTAGGGAAATGCTTTTGCGCGTGTGTGGCTATTCATTATTGAATAATTTTGGGAGTTTTTGTGTCCCCAGTCACTTGTTTGAAATATTGTGATCCCAGTTGTCATTCGTAGATGCTTGGCAGTCGTAAGGTATGATTCAGAGTTAGTTAGAAGTGCGTAATTATGACAGATAGTCTCACTAAGAGGTATCGAGTCACTTCAGTTCAGAGTTATGCAGATTGATCTATATCTAGTATTTAGCTGCATCTGGTTAGACTCGAAACTGACAGAACCTATGTATGTTGTTAGTAACTTGAAAACATGCCACATGCATAATCAAAGGAGTCAATGAGTACTGTGTTGCCGTCTGTTGAGCAGTTTCATCTAACGATGCCCAAATCGTCACCACGATGCATGGTTCTGAGCTTCTCATATTCGGTAGAATCCCACAATTTTGCAAGAATGAGTCTTCTTTACCGGACCTATAAAGAAATTTTAACAAAAAAAGGATTAATGCAAATATTAAATCCATTCATTAATAATAAATGACTGGATGCTACCGAAAGCGCCAAACTAGTAGCCCAATTCTCTGCAAGTATTATTGTTATTTTACAGAAATCATCGGTCTCATGAGCCATAACATTGTCTACCTTTTTGCCACTTAAGTTCGACAATTCTTCAATCTATGTCTCAAACAAACAATCGTACCCCAGAAAAACTCCATCCCAAACAACCATCCCCTGTCACCAACCCACAGGTTTCCAACTCACGCTCCACGGCACATAGTCGAAAACGTTCGTCGCTACCGGATGTTTGTTATTCATTCACCGGCAAGATAATCAAAGGAGTCAATCAGCGGTGTGTTGCCGTCAGTGGAGCGAGCCCGCGGGGAAACAAACGAATTGATTAATCGCCTAGGGTCGACTACGTAATCAGGACGTATTTGTGCTTCTGCATCGATGGCGGATCATGGCTGATTGAAATACAAGTTCCTGGGGTATTAAGATTTGCGTAGTTTCGTTGGAGTGGGGTGTAGTTTTTAGTTGACGGTTTCTAGAAGGGTTATTGAGGTTTAAACATGGGTTTTGACTGCCATCATATATTAATGTTAGCTGTTCGATTGGTTTATCAGATTCCAGTCTGCTTTTACCTAAACTCCACAACCCATTCAGAACAGGGGAATACGACACCCTTTGGTAAAACTGGTTGTTCAATACCAAAATATTATTATTAATATTATTTTTTTCAAACGTTGCTCCACTCTAAGAATTTTTCCTGTATCGTGGGTGCGTAAACAAACATTTTAACTCACACACACAAATACCCAGACCCGGAACAACTATCTGTAGGCCATACAAATATTTGTTCCGTGCGGGGATCAAACCCTCGACACGCAGGGCAGCAGTCCATTGCCTGAGCCACTGCGCCAACCGTGTCGTCAATATTAATTTATTATTGTTGTGATACTAATTGTAGAAAGGCTAACCATTATGTAAAAACATGGAACTGGAATTCTTAAAATTCATTCAACTCTCTTTTCGATTGTCTTGTAAAAACCACATAATTACGTGATTTATATTTAAACAAAATATCTACATACTTTCCAAACTTAATTTCGCTCTAAAAGATAAAATTTGGAATAAGATCTTTCAAGTATTACCTATAATCCAAACTTCGTTAGATCAGAACTGTTTGATCAAACCTTTTGTTCAATAAAAAAGGACCTCCGAAGTTAACCTAGACGATGTTCTGAAACCTTTTAAATTGCCTCGAGGGTCCTACTAAAGTCTTTGACAGGAGGTCGAAAATCTATTTTTTTTAAGTGTCCCTAGGCGACTTTCTGACAAGCTTGGCCCTTGGTTTAATGAGAGGGTAATCATTTGAGTATAAAGGGTAATATTCTGATGGCTGTCTTAGAATTTTAGTGTAGGTACATTGTATTCTGCAGGAGTGCAAGTAGAATGAGAATTAATGTTTCAATGTAATTGATATGTTTTTTATTATCATTATTAGTGGTTTAGAAGAAGTTAAATCAAATGCACATCAATTAAAAAACTTGCTCAATCAATCAATCCTCATTTGCACTGAACAAAATCTTATTTTTGTTCAGTCCATGCTGTCCCACTGCTGGGCAAAGAGCTCCCCGTGGCTTTCCAAGATTGTTTAAAAATTACTTTTCATGCTCAATATGTTAAAAATGAGTCCAGATTGTCACGACCACAAAAACTAATGTCAATTGTTTTTCAGTGAAAATATCTACCCAGATTTTTATTCAGGTAAATACTGACTCAATAATGATGTGGTTTTTTATGTAATGTTGGTACCACATTGGTCACGGTTATTGGCCGTTGTTGGCAAAGTTGTTGCCGCATATGGTGATAACGTGGTCACCACACAATCGTGGTAACAGGTGGCGGTACCACTTTGTATACCGTGTTATAAGTATCGTATCACGTAATGAATTTACATTATAATATTACTAACTAATGTCTGCGGTTTTTAAACGTTGCCCCACACTAGGAATTTCTCCTGTATCGTGGGTGCGTTTACAAACATTTAAACTTTACATACACAAATACACCCAGACCCGAAACAAATATCTGTAGGCCATACAAATATTTGTTCCGTGCGGGAATCGAACCCGCGACATACAGCACAACTGTCCAATCGCTCAGCCACTGCGCCAACCATGCCGTCCAATGTCTTAAAGCACGAGTTTTCAAAGCACTGTATCGTCTTCATTGATTGTATACATGAAAAAAAAAATATACTTGTCCAATATTTTTTGGTAATCTATATGACGGACTAATTAGTTTTTTTTAGTTAACTACCCTATTCAGGGCAAATATTTATATAACAAATTGACCAAAATCATTTATTGCTATTTGTTTGCAGTTGACACTTCGTCTACCTTCTGGTGCTTTATACAACTCGGTTTTCTAGGCATCCCTATATTTGTTACGCTAGCAGACGTCACGCGGTTTCATCCTTGTAGTTCCCGTTCCCGTGAGAATACAGGGATAAAAAGTAACCTATGCCACGCGGAAATAGTGTAGCTTCCTAACGATGAAAGAATTTTTCAAATCGGACTAGACCGATTTTAAAGTTTATTCGTGATATACAAAAGTAGAAATCTTTCCTCTTTATAATATTACAATTATAGAAGATTAACCTAAGAGTAGATTGACAAAAATCACTAACATTATACTCAATTCTTTATTGCATTTCACAATTTAGGCTTAGGTGGTAAACATTTTTTTTAAAGTAACAATCATGGACTCTGTCGGGCACAGCAAAAGAAATATAAATGTGAAGATTATCATTTACGTATCTTATAATCTAATTTGTTACACAAAAATTAAAATATTTAAGCTATCAGCGCTACCAGTAAAAAATATATAATACTTAAAGATTAATATCTAAGTTTAAAAACAAAAATTAACATAAAGAATTAACATTGAAACACATTTGGTAAACTTTGGAAACAATAATAAAATTCAATACAAAAATAAAAATCTAAAATTAAAGTCAAAAAAATAATAATGAGTATATAAATCATATCTATCTATTTTTTTCTTTCTTTTCTTTCTTTCTTCTTTATTTCTATATAATGTTAAAAGTTAAAATTAAAAACAAAATTTAGTGCTATCTATTTGAAGTTACTCCATCTGCCTTCTGGTGTTCCATATTGCAGATTATCATTGCTATATTTATGTTACATAAAAATATCAATCTCTTTCACAGCGAAAATCAAAAGAAAACCTACGTACCAGTTCAGTCTAACCCAACCTGAAAAGAAAATCTATACTTCCTATTCAATCCAAGTCGGAATAGATAGACTTACTCAATCGCACAAATGTCAGCGCAACGCTACTGATAATCCACACTATTCTAGACCGGTTCCAGTACTGATTACTGACTGAATCGGTCGCGGGGTCTGTGGGGTCGAAGGGGGTCGACGGGAGGGGGCTCGTCCTACAAACACGGATTGAGATGACTAGGCCTGACGCCCGCGGCGGTGACGGGGGGTCCAAGATAAGAGTGATGGGCGGTGAAGGGAAAAATAGGTTAAGAAATAGATATAAGTAGTATAGAGAAGTTATCAAAAGAAATGTCAAACAAGAAAATATGATAGACCATGTCTTTGTGTCTAACTTAAAAGAAATGTTTTTTGCCAAGTTTGAAATTTTACTGTTGACTCTCACTAGTAGATAACAATTATTTGAGTTGTACTGTCTATCGCAAGTATAATTAGTTTTGAATTTCGTTGGTTAGAGGACAGTACTTGAGGAAAGGTATCGTAAAGGCTTTTATCTGTGCATTACAATAAATCATAGTAAACTTATATTCAGTTAGAAAGGCGAGGTTAGTTTTGCAGGTTCCACTTTATGTTAATATTTTGCCTAAAAGAGCCTTGTTCATGCGTCCTGTATAACAACATCAAAGTTATCTTTAATTTCTTACTAAATTATAATTTTTCACAAATCTTTCAAATCAAATCATTTATTTCTTTGTAAACATTTGTTGTACATAGATGTTATTTTTTTTTATAATAATGTTCTCCATATTTTACTGTCACATAGGTATGCAAATATTAGGTTAACAAATTGTACTCAGAATTAAAATAAGTGGTCTGGCATTGAAATTACATACAATAAAAATATAAAAAGGTCGAAGGTAAGAATTTTTTTTATTAAAATAAAAAAAAACTTCTTACTCGAACTATGTGCAAAACACCCTAATAAAATACAGGTAAATCAATCGCTAGTTTAACTACGCAAATCCATTTAACCGATTACAATTAAGCCCTCCGTATCATATAACAATATTAACTTTCGGTCAGGTTTGTTTTCACTTACCCCAAGTTATAATCTTCGACCGGGAGCGCACGTGATTGGTCCACGTGACTGTGTTATGCCTGGAGGCTCCACTACTTGCCTACAGGAGGATCTACAAATATACGGCCGTAATTTGTATTGGTTATTAGGCTACAGTATGTGTAGATGTACTTGTGTACCTTTTTTAACTGAAAAGAGATTTCGCAATAATTTATTTTTCTCTATCTTCTTAGGTAACCTAGTTTTATTTGAGATTGGGCAAAGCGGTATGGAATGTCGGACTTCGACTGATTAAAAACCAACCATGTTCTTTCTCGGCCCTTTGTGTCGATGCCGTGGTATCTCTTCCGAACAACCCATAGCCCATATAAGTAACATAGCATAAGTACATTCACGGACTAAACACTATATTTTGAAGGGTTGATGATTCAAGTAGGTACCGAACTTCAAGCCTTCGTTGAGCCGCCCAACAGTTTTTCTAGAATTTTCTTCAAGTTTCTCAAACAAATTTAAAACAAATTATTCAGGGATACATAAAACACACGCATTTTTTCTTATCTTTTCTAGATAGAAACCAGTACCTGCTTCGATCTTTGCATACTCGGGGAAAATACTGGTGGTTTCTTCATGTTAGTTAATCGTTTAAATCGGTTCGATGTCGGTTATCGCGACCGATATCGGTTATCGCGACTGATGTCGGTTATGTGTCAGACTTCTACTGACTAAAACCACCCATGTTCCTTGTTAGCCCTTTGTGTCCAGGCCGCGGTATCTCTTTCGAACAAACCAACTCTTTTTGCGCATAAGAAAGTATTTCATTTAAATCGGTTCAGTAGTTTTGGCGTGAAACGAGACAGACAGATAGAGTTGCTTTCGCATTTATAAAATTAGTAAGGAAGTAAGGATAGTTAGAAAAGGCTTTTTAAATCTCACTATCCTATCGCTTAAATCTCATCGCTTGCGCCGCTAAACGGAGCGGTCTGCTCTCACTTGAGACGGCTTGATTATGTGGGGTCACGTGCGCACGGATCACTGTGTGCGCTGATTATTATTACTATTTTTATATACACACTGTTTTATGTACTCCCAAGAAGTTTTCGAAGATATCACCCACTAGCTGATGCCCGCGGATTTCGCCCGCGTGGATGGCGATTATCGAGACCGATGTCCGTTATCGCCACCAAAAGTAATCTTTTTATCCCCCCCTTTTAACCCCTTGCAGCCTTTTTCTTGCATTAAAAAGAACAGGATTTAGATTATCATACCAAATTTCCTTTCCAATTTACCAATTTATACCAATTTATTTTTACAGTTTTTTGAAAGCCAATTTTCAGAACAAGAAAATTGTTTTCGAAAGTAATATCTGGTAATTTATTAGGTAAGTAATTAATGAATATTTTTGGTGAGATTTAGTTTAAAGAGACTCATTTATCAAAGTTATCAGAAAACAAAAACGAACGCCTGAGTATTGCGTTCTAGACTTCAAAGTCCTAGCGCATTTAAATAAACGGTACCAACCCCCCCCCCCACCCACTTGTCCACGTCAACTTGACTTCGTTTTACATAAGTTAGAAGTGCGAGGTATTCAGTCTAAGATGTTTATCCTGAATCTAGATATTTTAAGAACTGAATAGCGCTATTGCGATTTTTCTCTGTTTGAAGAATTTAATCCTTGAGTCAATGTCTGTTTGTTAGTTTGTTTGAACTAGCTTATCAGTATTCATGTTTTCTAGCAAATAGAGGTATAATAAGAAAGATTGAAGGATAAAGATTTTTTTATTTTTATTGAATGCTGTTAAAAGCTTACACAGGCCACCTCTAGTGCCTGTCTGTTTGTTCGCGATAAACTCAAAAACTGATGCATTGATTTTCATGTTGTTATCACAACGATAGAGTGGTTCTTAAGGATAGTTTAGTATATAAACTGTCAAGTTTTTGTCGCGTCGCTAAGCGAATATATTTCTAGCAACATCGATGCACCCAAAACAAGAACAATGTGTTTTTTATTTTTGTCTAGTACCTACGAGGTCCTAAAATACTTATGAAATCTTCCTTTATCATTATTTACAGACAAGTCTCGGTCGTTTTTACGATCTTGCCTTAAGTCTCTCCTACGACCCCCACGAGAAATTATGATTTCCAGTAACCATGCCACGAAGGTTTTTGGATATTGTAATAAAAGTATTATTGGTTTTGATATCTATATGATATCTAGGTTAGAAAAACTATAAAAATGTTGTGTAGCGATCGCTAGCTGTACTCCTGGGGTCAATTTTCTAATCAAGCAAATTGTTGTAGGCACTGTCTTCTTTTTATATCAGAAATATATTGGGAATTTTTGAAACGAGGCAGTACATTTTAGTAAAAAAATCATGTTCTATTTACACTCACGTGGCTTCTTTTCCATAGAAAATGCCCAACCTAAACCGTCCAGTCTTGTTCGACATTTCATAAGTGGCCATGTAGTCTTATGTGAAAAAAAAAATACCGGAAACATTTCGTTTAAAAATTCATAAAACATTATCTAAGAAAACAATTCAATTCTCCCCAAAAACCGTCACTTTTCATAAGTTATTCTTTGTCCTATAAGAGAAGACGGTACCTAAAGTACCCATGTCAACGGTTAGACGGGTCAGGTACCAACATTGGGTTGATTTTGGTACTTCTACGATATTGATTCAATTGTGTGGAACGGCTTGATTGATTATATTATTAATCTAATTGGGTTCCAATTCAATGGGTTCGTGTGGGAAGCGTTATGTTGTGTCTTTGATATTTCTGACGTCAGATGCTTTTATCCGAGGGTGAAATGTGTCAAGGATTTTGTCTGACAACAAGTCTCACCGCGAGGATATGGTATTAATTACCCAAATCTAACTTGGTTATGGCGGTAAAATACTGATATTCACGAGTGTTCGGTTAGACTAAACATTTTTATAAAAACATTTTTTATAGCATATATTGTGTCCCACTGTAGGGCAAAGGCCTCCTTCTCTAAACCTGTCTGGTTTAGTTAAACGTACCATTAGATTATTTTATGACGAGTACATGCTCATTACTACAAATTGCTGTTTCAGCATATCATATGTATATTTTCAAACTCGCCGTCCGTCCGTCTTACGACGAAAACAGGCCGTGTCGACGGCGCGTTCGTATTCCACGCGCGCCTCAAAGAGATGTCAGCAACATGGGAGGGGCCCGAAAGGACCGACGCCCGTCGGGGCCGCGGGTTGTCCACAGGTTATCGCGGCCTCGACATAGAGGGCGAAGAAGGAACATGGGTGGTTTTTAGTCAGTAGAAGTCTGACACTCCCTTTCGCTCTGCCCAAGAGCGGAAGGGGTTATTCGATGATTTAACACCCGCCAAAAAAAAAAGCATTTCATATGTATATTTTTGCTGGCGGGAGCTGCATCTATTGGTATATTTTTGTCGCGGAATAAAAAGCACATGTTTTGTATAACACTAATAATAATGGATTTCCGTAAAGTACCACTTGGTTCTATAATTCATCTGAAGGGATTATTTAATACTGAAACCCACTTTAATCCATCAAACCAACCCTACAACCACGCATCCCAGTTAGAGTGCCACGCAGGGTAGCCACCGTGGTACAAATATTCACCTGGCATTTAGCGAAGGCTTTGTAACGCCGAATAGTTGGGTCTAGCGTACGTATTAATCCGACGGATAAACCGATGGAATTTCACCTACAGCCTACCGACAATCGATAGCGCTTGGGTTTAAAATACGGGGTGTTTCGTGAAAAGATTGACACGTTTTTTTTTTTGGAAATTGGGGGCATCATTTCGTTCATTTCAAATAGTACACTTACATTACAACAAGTTAGGGCAAACATAAACTCATCAGAGTTTTACTGTGCACCAAAATCATTGACGACAAAATTCAGACAACAATAAAATAAGATAAGATAAGATAAAGAACACAATAAAATTAACAGTGAGGGTATGCAGCGAAATATCATTAACTGCTACCTTACAAACCAGCGAACATCGGTGACCAACTGCCCGTCCTTCGAAACAATAAGTGTTGGAGGAATGTTATTTCGCTTGATAAATGTTGTTCCCCAAAAAAAACAAAACAAAATGTGTTTCTAGTAATATTCAGTTATTTAGATATGAATTAATATTTTAAAAGAAATGTTGATTTAATTTGTGTTTGTGATTTTTGTTAGCACAGAAAAGTCTCATTTCATTTCATGTTTTACCATACAGCGGCGAGATCGAAAATGGGGGTAATTCTTCCTCGTTTTCGTGTGTAACCCAAATTTATTTGGGGTCAACATGTCTTTTACTTCCATACTTCTCTATTCCTCGTCATGTCAGCAGTCACCTCCTGATTTAAATTTACATGCCGTTTAGTAAATAAACATAAAATAAAAAAAAAATGATAATTAGTGTAGCGCCTTGCTATGTTTCTATCAGTGAAATAATTACTTGTTATGGATACCTACATACTTAATGTAGGTATCCAATTCATGTTTTTAGAAACTTTTTTTGTTGTTTCAAGTTTTGCATACCAGACATGTTTAATATGAGGTTCTTTATTGTTGTTTTATGATTATGTAATGGATTATGTACCATCTATTTGTTTTATGTTTCATATTATGCGAATAAATTATTTCATTTGATTTCAATCTTAATCGCGTTTAAAAATGATGAAACAACATTGTACATTAATACGTGAGTTATTGCGTTTGTAAAAGACAAACAAACAAAAAAGTTTAAATTAAATGGAGGTGATACTTCGCGTAATAAAAACATAGTGTTACAATTACAGATGCTTTAGACATGGTCCAAATGGTAAAAAATAGGCCATGTCTCTCCATAATAAAAAAAATGTAGGTCCATCTTCTAAACAGCCTGTATACGGTGAGGTGGGAAAAGTATTTGTTTTGGTCAAAGGTGTGAATTATTGGTTACGTTATGTTGAATTGTGTTTTGTTTTGGGATCTAAATCATCCGTCTTTAGGCCCGTATCGTCCCTTTTAGGGGTCTAGCTTAATCCTCTTTTGCCTTTGGCGTCCTGTATCTTTGTTAAATGTGCGCAGTTTCTTTTGTCAAATGCTTCTATGGTGAATAAGTCACTAAAGTTCTAGTTATAAATACATTATTTTTATATCTTTTCTTTTTGTGTGTGTCTTTTTAAAACATAGGTAGACTTTTGACTAGGTTTGTCTATGTTAGCAACTAAGCATTTTCGGTCGAGAGATTGGGAATTGGGAATTACTTATAAATAAAATTAAAAAGAGATAGATATACATATTATTCAGATGACTTATTTGTATACTTTTATTTTTTAATTTTTTATTTACTTAATTTCACACATCAATGATCCATTATGGTTAGTAACAGTTAGAACTTATAAACTATGTTAGTAGGCACACAAAACAATAATTAAATAATATATATCCATTATGGTTAGTAACAATTGGTCATGCGTATACATAAGTTCCAATTGTTACTATTATCCAATTTTTACTAACTTAACTATTCAAACGAAGTTTTATTAGTCAGTCCATTGTCCAATTAACTTTGAACTCGACCTAGAATATAACATAAACGTAACATCACGCCTGTGATCCCTGAAGGATAAGGCAGCGGTGTAATAGTGCACCTTCGTTCGAGTATGTTTAAGTCCCAAACACTAGAGGCGAGTCTAAATCCACAGACCATAGAAATTACTCCTATTTAATAATAGGGGTATTTATTAATGACACCTATTTAATAATAGATTTATTTATAAATTACACCTATTTAATAATAGATTTATTTATAAATTACACCTATTTAATAATAGATTTATTTATAAATTACACCTATTTAATAATAGACGTATTTATGAATTGCACCTATTTAATAATAGACGTATTTATGAATTGCACCTATTTAATGAAAGGTGTAATTTATTAGGTTGAATAATATTTTTTTAGTCCTAGAATTCTTCATATAAAACATACAGGACCGGTCGCCGGTCGGGAATAAACAAGTCATTAAAAATTACAACGTTTACAAGCCTGGACGTGCTCCAAGGCAAATAAAACTTTATGGGAGACTGAAAATAAATTCCGTGAAGGATTATAACCCCATTACTCAAATGAAGCGGTAATCCCATTGTTTTTCCCGTTTTTTGTTATATTTTATTTTTTATAATTCATTTTGTCTTTTGACGTTTTTATTTTGGTAGAAATTTTACGTCAGCGGCTTTATAAATGTGTTTGAATTATTATTTCTGAGGTGACGTGTTTTATGGTAATTCGGGTTTAATCCGTTTTACAATGGGACATGTTCACCAAAGAAATCTACCTACAGATGCATGTCGAATGAGTAATTGGAAAATACAGAAAAATTGCAGTAGGTCAGCTCAAATAAAAATCATTATTATTTACTTTTCTTTTATTGGCGAGACAAGTCAGCCTCAAAAAATAATCTTAGTAATATTAAATCACGGATAGGTACGTTATGGTATACGGAAATGATATGAATTCGCATTTAATGATTTCAAACTTATAAACATTGTAAGCAGAAATACATAACAAAGCCAATTTATTGATTTCTACCAACTTTGAAAATATACAAAACTTTCGACGAATTAGATTGCGTATTTCAAACGCTCACATTTCTCATTACATCGACATATAATTTGGTCCTTCGAGTCAAATTAGAGGCGTCATAAGTTACCCTCAGCGATAACACGGAGTCTTTTGATCTCAAAGTATTTGATGTAGGTAATTATACCGCTTGCAACCATAACTGACACCGTTTCGTATAAGTGTGTTTTGAAGAAGAATGTATGAATATTGTAAGCATGAGATATAGTGGCTCGAGAGTCTGACAACCAGTCTTATCAAGAGGTATTGTATTACTATTTCTGTCATACTTTAAGTCATTGTGCTTGGTGCTTGTGAAGTATATAATTATTTTTTATATGTAGCAAATATCAATAAACTGGAAATTGTCTTGTGTCGAGGCACATTCTTTTATATAAGAAAATGCATTTTTGTTAATGATTTGCAGAAAAATTAATGGAACAGCGCTTTTTAACTGCCGAGAATATCTTAAATGGCTTGGGAATAATATCGCCATGCTAAATATCGCTTAGTAAGCTTCACTAGTAGAATTTGAAATTGCGAAAAAATAATTGCCCCTTTGAATCGCATCCCTTACTTCACACCACAAGTCTAATACGTTACCACTCCTCCAAAACAGAATATAACTTGTATACCCTAACTCTCGAACTCCAATATCACCCTGAACTCCTAGTACCTATCATTAACAACAACGTGAGCAAAGCCTCGATATTCAAACGTCGGTTTAATTAAAACTCATACGCTTAACTCAGCCACAACGAATGAGCATTATTGAGCATTCCTACATAATATATATATATACGTAGAAGCAGTCAAATGTTCCTGCAGTGTATCGTCAAATATAAGGGAACATCCTTGAGCTGTGTAGGAGTGGAACTGTTACTGATATACTCGTAACTGTTATTTAGAACGGGTTAACAATAACTGGTATTTGGTTTAGTGGAACTGTCGAACTGCGTACTGCTGTACGTCGGGAACGAGTAGTGTGCTGTGTCTAACTTTAGCTTGCGTGCAAAGGGTTTCTAAGAAATTTCCTGTCTGGTTTTACTCAAAGAGATCTAGGAATATCTAGTAACCACAGTGTTCCACAGGAGTCCACAACTTTTTCTGCACTGACAAGTCACAGTGATCTTTATTTCCATCGATATAAAGTTGCTGGGCCCCGAGTCTGCTATTCAATAGTGTCAGAATGATCTATTACTGATCTCATAATTGTTGATTTTGACAAGTTTGGTGTTGTCAAAATCAACAATTATGAGATCAATGATAGACCATTCTGACACTATTGAATAGCAGACTCGGGGCCCAGGTGTATTGCCCCGTGGGTTATCGTCAGAGCTAACCGTGAAAAGAATGTACAGCTTAATTTTATTGACTAAACTGATCTGATTTCATGTGTGAAATATTCTTTAAGCTTGACATTTGTGGTTTTTTTTTTGTTTAAAATCTGTTGTTGTAAAAAATAATTTGATCATCATATTCGTGCCCTAATCCCAGTCCACTTGGGGTTGCGTCGCAACATATATTTTTGTTCCATTCGCTTCTATCAGACGTCACGGCAGACACGACATTTACTCTGCTCTCTTTCATATCCTCACACAATCCATTCATTAATAAAACTCTTAAGTATTACAAATCACTGTTACTTTAAAACTCTGCCTTACTCCACTTTGATGTGTCAACGTACGTATGTACAAAATTTGCGGTGTTGCCAAACTCGTAATGAACCGGGTAAAATTAACCCCTACATCTTGTTACCCAGCTGGAATTTCTTGTATTGAATTCCATATATTGGATTAGGAATTTCCCAGTTTCGCCTTTGTGTCCTCGTTAAGTTCGGTATGCCTGTAATTTCGGCTATTGAGCCCATAGCTAATCATAAATCTGTTCTAATTTACATGGTAATGCTGTTTAAGAATAGGTTAGACTGACTTTGAAACTTGTAGTTAATGAACTGATGCCCAGATTGTTATAGATGTTGTATAAATCAATGTTGTATATATAAATTTTATATTTTTATTTGATTTTTCAATGGAACTGAAGCAGTGTGTGTAACATAAAATTCAAAAGCAAAGATCAAAGAAAAATAACACCAACAAACGTAAAAGGAATTGAAACAATATACCTACTTACAGCACTTAAAACATTCCACACACCCTTCCTCACAAGGCAACGGAAAAATACAAAATCAAAATTCTTTGCAAAGCAAAGTATGAACAAGCAAAACTCCGGTAAGAAAAATATGACTTTCGGGAATAAAACAACCTTCATATTTTCTTAAAGCAGGAACGTTACACACGTGTGGGTAATTAGTAAGAAATACAAGAAATTTCGAGGAATGGAGAAATGGTGGGAGGTGTTGCTTTGAAGATGGAAGATGAGATATTATGTTTTTAAGGGAAGTGTCGCAAAGTGCCACGGTAGGGAGATATTTAGAAGGCGTTTAATGTGTGGTTATTTATGGAACGGGAAGTGCTTGGTGATTTAAAAAAAAAAAGATAGTAAATATATTATGAACATAATTTTTTAATAAAGAAAGAAAAAATATTTATCTGTCGCAGAAACAAGAACATACAAGGAGACACAAAGATAGAAAAATAAACAATACAACGCATAACAAACAGTAAGAAACAAAATAAGCATGGATAATAATAATAAAAAAATAGGTTAACAGCTTGTACGTCGTACGTTGGTTGTTGTAATAAGAGCAGAGTAAGAACAAAAAATCGATTAATGGACTGTGTAAAGGATGATGTGATAAAAGAGGTGTCTGACTATTTGACGCGTTACTAAGAGATATGAAGACATGCTGGAACGACCCCAAAGAAAGTAAAATTCTAGAGAATAGGGTATTTTCACCAAAAAATCTATTTAGTCTGTCAGATAGATTTTCAAAAAAATAATGGACAAGTATTTTTTATTTTTTCACTAAAACAAAAGATGAAGACGATACAGTGCTTCGAAAAGTCGCGCCAAGTCGCGTGACGTCACAAGGTTAGTACTTTTTTACATACAAAGTAACGTCAAAAGCAGGACTCATGATCTTTAACACGTTTTATTTTCGTCAATGTTTATTAATTTGATAAAACAAAAAATCACGATGTATCCAATATTTTTCGGTAATCTAACAAATGAACTAATTAGATATTTTTTTGTGAAATACTCTATTATGACATAGGTTAAAAAAAATAGCTTTTGGTTTTGCCAAGCCACAGGCCCACTCGCTCAGGCTTAGTTGGAAACTATCTTACTGGAACGTATTACCGGAGTAAAAAGTATTCACTCACTAGTTGACAAAAAATCATAAGTCCGTCAGATAGATTTCCAAAAAATATTGAAAACATATTTTTCTTTTTTCGAGTAAACAGAAACTGAAATATAGTAATACAGTGCTTCGAAATGTCTTGTGCCTCACAGTTTGATAATTTTTTAAACAGAAAGTGACGTCACAAGCCCCCATTCACGACCTTTGTCACGTATTACTTTCGTCAATTTTTATTAATTTTATAAAACGCAAAACACGTATTCAATATTTTTCGATAATCTAACAGACGGACTAAACAGAATCATATTTTTTTTAGTAAGGAAGCATCCCTATTCTGTTAATTCGTAAAGGCGTGAAATGATAACATAATGTATACAGAGTTTTTAAAGTCATTGCACAAAATGTGTAACACATTGCAGGTGTATAAAATGGGTGTGTCGTTAAAAAAACATCAGGTTTTTGAATAAAATAAGGTAGTGAAGTTTTACCATTAGAAAATGTCGCCTCGTGAAATTCACACGTATATTTAAATTAAATGTGTAAGGGTGTGGGCTTAGCCGTGGAGGCGGTGAGCGGAGCGTTTTTACTTACTGACATAGATTTTGTGGTTTTTTATTGAGCTTCCATGCAGGTCTTTATTATCAACCTCATCTTCCTAGGCTTTTTTCAATTATTTTGGGGTAAGCCGACCCAATCAATACAAATATTATACATGCAGGTCATTTTCATGTCCAATTCAAAGATTAGGTTTTACAGATCCTTAGAACGACATTGATTTGAGCGGCAATATTTTTTTTAGATTTAACTATGTTTTTCAATATTGTCTAATATTGAACAACAACATTCACAAGACCTTCGTAAATATTACGGGTTAGCACTGGTCTGATGAAATTAACTTTAAAAGCCACATCCGCTCCTACCCGCACACAACTTCCTCCCCTAATCACACACCAGTAAATCAACACTGCACCTAGCAAACGTAACTCGCGAGAAATTCGGGCGCTACTTAATTAGAATGCAGCTCGCTATTTTAACTTCATACACTTCTAATAAAACAAGTTTCCAAGGGATGGTGCAAACTGGTTCGGGTCGGTATTCTGCTTTAGGCTTGGCGGCAAAATATTCCTACATTTTTTAAAAAGCTGTGCGGTAAGCATCGTTTTAATAAAGAGAAAATGGAAATGGGTGAGCCATGTAGAGCCATGTGACTTGATGGAAAATGGGTAAGGAAAGTGCTGGAGTGAAGACAACGGACTGGATTAAGAAATATGGACAGACGATCATATTAAAGTGTAGGTATAGCCATAACACAATACCGCCAAAAGTGGAGTTGTGGCTAAAGGTCGCCCGAATATGTAAGTTTAGGCTGAAACTGTTTATAATTCGGCACGAGCTGAGTAAAACCCGAATGTTGTGTCAAAAATAATTAATTCAACTCGGCTTTGTTCTTCAACAAAATACTACAGAACCGAAAGTTACCGACCCGAACGATCGTGTAGCATCGCCTTAATTTCCAGTGCAAGAAGGTGGAAAGTGTTTTGTTCTGTATAAAAGTAAAACATTCTTCAAGCGGTTTATTTCAACTAGGTACTGTTTTGTGTTTTTATTTTGTTTCAGGTGTAGCGTTTTTGTGATAACCTCTTTCGTTTAGTCGCTGACTCTCTTTGGTCTTTGTTTTTACTTTATATGCTTTTGCACTGCAATTTGTTTTCACCTCTACAGACTTTTGTTTTTAGTAAAGTTGAATGTTGGGTGTTATATCATCGTCGAATTTCTTTGGTGTATCTGCTATAGGAATTAAATATATATTATGAACATCTATTGCCCTGTTTGGAGCAGAAATAAAATTCGTAGGAGTATCTCGTTTGGAGTCTTCTCTCCCTATATACTAAACTATACCTACATTAAATTAATCTTGGATCCAAAGCTGAACTAACCTTACATTTCATAATAGCCTGGTAATTGTATCCTACAAGTAGATAACTGGGACAGATATATAAATGACTGCCAGGATCAAAGGCTCAACGTGCTTTTCGAAGCACTGAGGAAACTGCCACAATCCAAGGGCCAACTTAGGTATACATAGCTTAACCTAAAAATCGACCTAACCAGCTGTTATTATTCAGTCATAAAAACACACATTGTGATTAAAATTTTCATTGCAAAAACCTGCCGAACTCCACAAAAAAGTCTAACCTAACAGATTGATAGATACCCGTATTTATTTAGAAGTTCTATCGTGCTCTTTCTGAGCACCTGAGCTTCGTAATTAATGCCGCCTCCGACATTTATTGATGGTGGGTGGAAAGTTACCCCCTAGCTTGAGCTATGAGTTATCAAATAGGGGTAAATAGGGGTCCGAAAGGGTATAAATGATAATGGCGCGGTTTGGCGCTGCGGGATGTTTAGAGGTATCTTGTAAACTATGCAACGATCGGTTAGTAAGTCGTTGTATGTTTATTGAAATAGCTTTTACAACGATTTTGATATTAGCATGTGATTTGATGATATAATGCTTGGGAGTTCAGAACACTGTTTGGAAATATCCAATATTGCAATCATACAAAGGACGTTGCGCTATGCTTTTATAGAGTTGTTTACTTACTTAAAAAATATGATTCTAATTAGTCCGTCTTAGATTATCGAAAAATATTGGATACGTATTTTTTGTTTGATCAAATCAACAAAAATTGACGAAGATAATCCGCATCAAAGATTTGTGATGTCATTCACCGGTAAAGAATGACATACTAATGTTTTGTAAAATGACGTCACACGAGTTTTCAAAGCACTGTATCGTCTTCATTGTTTGTTTACGTGAAAAAAGAAAAAATACGTGTCTAATATTTTTTGGAAATCTAAGTGACGGACTAATTAGATTTATTTTGTTAACTACTCTATTGTTTCATTTAAATGAAGTAGAGCATATTTATATTGTAATAGAGTATATTATTGAAGTGATGTCTTAATTTCTAGATTCAGCCGGTAAAACCAGAGTTGTACTCAATAATACGACACCCCTTGGTAAGACAGGTTGTATTACATAGTGTAGATATCATTAATCTTTAAACCATTTCTGTTCTTCGGGAACATCAAACATTAATGATGTTTTAAGTACTAAGGAAGAACGATCTGATTATTATTTTACAGTACAAGATGTCTTTGATCTCAAACGTACTTGATGTTCCCGAGGATAACTGACGCGTGATTATGAGCTTCAGTCTTATCACCTCGCTATTAAACTTACGGGGTACTGCGAAACCGTGGGCCCATTGTTGTTTTACAAGATGGTCTGATAAACACTGTTGCTAGAATTATGGTTTGTTTTGAATAAAGCACCTTTAGTATGGGATGAACATACTATCATAGTAATGCAAATAGCATCGCCCCCCCCCCCCCTACTTCCCCACTCCACCAACATCTACTCATACTCCTTTACTGTACTCACTGTGTGGTGGTGGAATTCACTTTCACCGAATTTAAGACACTAGAACCAATATGTTGCAGTTATCAAAAACTAGCTGTTGCCAGCGGCTTCACCCACTACAACTCGAAAATTATCCCACGGGAAGATAAAATCGGGATAAAAACTATCCTATTTGTTAATCCAGGTTATAAACTATCTGGGTACCAAATTTTATCCAATTCGGTCTAGCTGTTTAGACGTGAAGAAGTAACAAACATACACACTCACAAACTTTCGCCTTTATAATATTAATGTGAGTGTGATAGAGGGAAAGTACTTTATCTTTTCATTTCGCCGTAGTTGCATAGGTATTTATTTTAATTATATGATATTGTATTGTTATATTTATGTTATATAATTACATAATTATGCTATCTTTTTACTTGTATAAATGTATGTGTGAGTAAGTATATAATATTGTACTTTATATTAAAATACTTTGCTCATTTACTTTACTTCGTTACAGTTTAATATCTATATTTCCTTGTCTGTATCTAGTGAGCTCATAAGCGGTTAAATAAATAATATAAATCAGCTCTGGTAGTGATGAAAATTGTTGTTTGAGAATTGAGAGTGACACATCCTGATTACATAAGATGTTGACGTAGTGTCGCGCTATTGTCGTACAGAGCGAAGATTACTTGTAGATCAATCTAGGTCTCTATAACTACTTGCAATGTATGCTCTCTCGTGGCGGTAGTATAAGGCTATGTTAGATTGATTTCCACATCTTCTGAACTTCTTGGCTAAGTTTTCTCTTGTGTAGGTGTATCAACAGCTTGTCACCTTTATTATTAGTACAGACTTTGGTAAGATTTTCCCGTCAGCAGTATATTTAATAGCTCGGAGTGTCCAATATGGCCATGAAAAAGATGGGTGAATTGTTATGATGAGTTGATATGGTTGCTCGGAAAACCGAGCAACCATATCATAACGATTGCCAGACGAGAATTGAATAAAAAGACGTTTTGCGGCGACCAAAAGCATCATGGGATAAAGGCAGAACGATGATGAAATGGCAATTCCAATATCAATATTTAAGGCGACCATAAATGCCAGCGACCTTGAACGAGTGGGTGGAGCTTGTGTCACTCCCCGCGACCGCAAAACGTATCCCCGCAATACACGCTCTTAATTTCGTAGGGTAACTACGATTTTAATAGTAAGGACTGTCCAGTACGATTTTTTATCACCATACAAAATTGTGTTCGGGAATAAGAAAATGCGATTTAAAAAAAACTATTGATTGGACTAAAAAAATAAAACTATGACTTTAGTATGTTGCCTGTTGAATCATTCGCTAAAATATCAGAACCATCTCGTGTATTTAAGTATGGTTTTTACTCGTTTAAAAATATTTTTAGAGGTATCTTCACGATTTTTTTCCATCGAGTAAATATCATTTTTATATATTTTTCTGTTTTTTTTTATACTGCAGTGAATCATAAATGTGTACTTTAACGCATTATAAAACTCTCGTGTAGCTCCTGTTGTCCCCTTAAGGTCATGAAGCGTAGTTGCGGGTTGTTTGAAAGAGATACCGCGGCCTCAACACGAAGGGCTTAGAAGAAACATGGCATACACGTGAGCAATATCTCTCTTGGTAGCTTTTGTTAAGCACCAAAATAAACCTCTTCCACCACAATTTTCTGGAAGCTATCTACAATCATCAAAGCATCGGCACCTACTCACTAATCCTCGGAATCGTTTAGCTCACCAAACAGCACTGAGGAATAATAATGACGCTCGTTTGTTGAGTTAAGACAGTCTTTGTGGAGACATCTCTAATAAGCTTACTGCTCTCCAGGGATGTGGGGCTGCGAGATTAGCGAATTTGGTATTATTTATTATCAGGTAGGCAGTTGGGACAATTACTGATGGCTGCGTGAATCGTTGTTGTTGTTCCTCACTAGATTTTGTTATTGCAGTATGATATTTCTAATTGCAGTACAATAATAATAAGTATGTATGTCTAGTATATTTTTAAATTGATTATTATTTTGGGCCACAATATCTTTTAGGAACTTATTCGACGTTCATACGCGCTCTAGTCTTTAGAAATTAAATATTTATTTAGTTGTCAGACACAGCTAAAACGCTGTGCTCATGGCCAAATAGTAATTATACAATCAAAAGGAGTATTTAAATCGCATTATTAAGACAAATAGTAGTGAAGTAGATCGGAGCTGAACATTATACCCTGGATCATTTAATACACGCTGTCTTAAACAATAGTGTTCAGTTTTGAACCTCTTGAAGACGTTTAATTTATGGCAACTGAATTTAAATTTGACTGAACTTTGAAACTGTTTTTGTGAATTCGCTTAGTTCAAAAATGGTTTTTCATCCTCAAATACATAGAAAGTACATACGTCCATGTAAAACTTAAAATTTTAGGGTGTATAGATGTTTGTCCCTTTTTCACTCAAATCCGATTGATTAAATTTGAGTAAAATTTGGCACACAGATACTTTATAACCTGGATTTACATATAGGGTAATTTTTATTCGGGTACATTTTATGATGTCGTGGTGACGTGGGCGAAACCGCGGGCATAAGTTAGTACAAAATGAAATCTTATACCAACAACATCAACCATGCACAAACAAGTATTCCTCCAAAATCTCGAACTTTCGAGAACGAAACAAAACTTCTGAAGCCACATTTCTTCCGCAACAGTTGTTTCATTCTTGAGAAATTTGCGTAATTCTTCGTTCAGACTCGCAAGGTTACAATAGACATGTTACAGTCTGAAACTGTAACTACGTTACAGTGTTACAACGCTTGCTACGTTACAAATAAGATTTGTACTTGTTACAACAAGTTTTCCAAGTCATTATAATGTTTTATTTATGTATTCTTGTTTCTTTGGCAAGTTGTATAGTGTTAGGAAGTTGGTCGTGTTTGAGCTCTTGTGTTGGGGGTGACAGGTTTTTGGGCTCTATTTTATTAATATTTTAGTGAATCATATGAGTTCATTGGCCCGGTTTTTCGTGAAGTTATTCAGGGTCTAGATAGTGATATTTTATTGTGGAGCCTACACACCCAACCGCTTTATATCATATATCGTTGGCATATCAACTGAACGCGTGCGTAAGTAGCCGATATACACGTCTTAGGTGTATAGCGAAGATGACATTAGCGAAGACAGTCAAGGAAAATTTAAAAATGAAAGGTTCATTCAATGTGTATATCACTGGAGATCTCATTCGAGTATATAAGACTGGGAGTGTTCGATATTATTTCTGGAAATAGGTCATATCCAATTAACTGCACAAAACAAAATTAATATAATATGCCTGATTATGATATTATATCCCTCTGTGGGAAGGTCATATAAACAATACTCATTTGGTAATATTATAGTCGCATCATTATTTCTATTAATACCTTTATCCATATTTTGCTCCCACAATCCCTGTAGGCACAAGTAGTGGATACAGCGCTGTGATGTCACTCTCAATCCGCTAATGGTAGTCTGTCTGTCGGCTGCTGAATAATACCCCCTTTGTAAAGCACTTTGGATTTTTAATTTGTATTGTATATTTGTAGATATGTCATTTGAATGCATGATAACGTGTTGTTGCAGTAACTGAGCTTTATCAACTGCTTAGCTATACTGAGGTCGACTTCCAGCCTTACAGAATGCAGTTAAATATACATGAGATGATGATGATTTTGCATGAAGCGGTAGCTTATTTGACCTCTACAACGCAGTAAGTACTGAGTATTACAGTACTTTGTAAGGCTACTTGTCAGACTTTCGTTGAATTGAGCTTAATGTGTTATTGAAGAACTAAGAGGAGTGCGACAAGGAGACACCATTTCGCCTAAACTTTTCACCGCTGCCCTGGAAGACGTGTTGAAAACACTTAAATGAGACCAAAGTGGTGTAAACGTCAATGGTGTCTACTTGTCACACGCGCGGTTTGCGGATGACCTTGTGTTGGTCGCCGAAGCCCTGGTAGATCTTCAATGCATGCTGCAACAACTTCCCTACAAGTTGGCTTAAGACTAGAACATGTCCAAGACGAGGGTGATGTCAGGCATTCCGGACGGCTCTGTCTCAGCTGTTAGGGTTGCAAATGAGCGTCTGGAGATGGTTGATCATTACGTGTATCTTGGACTTCTATCTTTCGCCAAGAAGCTTTCCATCAAAAAGATCTCTAGGAGAGTACAACTCGGATGGTTGGCGTTTGGTAAATTAGAACATATTTTTCGGTCCAAAAAGATCCCTCAGTGCCTAAAAACCCGCCTGTTCAACCAATGTGTCCTGCCAACAACAACTTACGGTGCCGAGTCATGGACGCTCACAAAGGAGACTGTCTATCGAGTACGAGTGCCACAAAGGGCTATGGAGCAAGCCATGCTCGGCTTAGATCGAGTACGTAACACCGAAATCAAAGTGGAACTGGGCAGGACGGGTCTGGCTAGACGCGGAGATGGCCGATGAAGTAAGGCTTTGACCGAGTGGTGGCCAAGGTTAGGCCAAAGAAACCAGGGCCAACCTAAAGCTCGTTGGGTTGAAGATATCGTCAGTCGCCGGAAACACGTGGATAAGATACGCACAGAACTGCAGAGAAGTGTGGCGGAAAAAGGGAAGGTCTATTCTCAGAAGTGGGTGATTCTGGGCTGATATGATGATGTTGATGAGGAACTAAGGGAATTATAAAAATATATCCTTTAACCATCATCCTACTCGTAGATTACTACTATTATGTATCCGAAAGTTTGGATAGATGTATGCTAGTAACCTAAATTATGCCTATGCCTAAAGGTCTTTTTGAATATGGTTACTGTGGGATCATATCGTATGGAATGTTCACACCTCGGTACCTCGGTAAACAAAAAGGAATATAAAAGTAAAAGAAAGAATGAGGCACACATTTAAATTTCCAAGCGAACGCACTCGCGAGCGACAGCTAGTTTCATTACAAGTATATTAAAACTCATCTAAGATTGTCGTAACATGACGACATAATCTCTCAATTTGTCTTAACGACACCCGCAGAGAAACACTCAAGAAACAAAAAAGATGTAACTTTAAAAAACTTCCAGGTAACCGCTTGCCGCGTACTAAAGTACAGAAAGAAGTTAAAACACGAATAAGAACGTAGGTATCATTTAAAATATCAGTTACATTTCCGAACGACAAAAATGTTGAGAGCCCCAGTTTTTGTTAAAAAAAAACCAACGCAAATGTTATTGAGATGTCCGCAGCCACAAGTTTCTTTGTTGGCAGAATTATGAAAGAAATCTTTTATTTTCACTAAAATAATGAAAAATTTCTTTCAGTGAACGGCAGCAGATGCTTTTCGTGTTATTTCAACTGTAAATTTTAAAGCATTTTTAATAACAATAAGTATTATTTTAGTACTTGACTGTTTGGTTTGGGATGAACGATGTTTTTTCGTGTGGGCGTGAGTGATGATAAATTACACTCGTTATTATGAGTACTTTTTGAAATGTTTTTCTTTTGTTGTGGTGAAAGAAACTGTCAACGCCACACTTAGTTTAGTCACCAGGCAACATTAGGTACTGTATTTTATAGGTTCATAAAGTGTTACTAATTAATTCTTAACCATGTTTTTAACAGGATTTACCAAGCCCATGAGTGGGAAGCGTATTTGACCATTCAAAAATTAAGAAAACGGCTTATAGTCAAAGTGATAGCTATAGATGACTATAAAGTGCTAAATGAAAACTGGTATGTGTGCGGGAATGACTTTTGAGCTTAGCTATGAAAAAACTTAATATAAACTTTAAAATAACATAACATCACGCCTGTACCTTCTTAAATGGATAGGCACAGGCACATACAAAAGCCAACCATTTAACCGTTTTGAGAGCAGCCCTGCAGGACTGCTCTCAAAATGGTGAAGGAAAACATGAAACCGGCATGTCTTAGAACCCAAAAAGGTGAAGTCATGTGACATCTACCAACCCGCATTGGGCCGGCGTGATGGATTATAGCCCATCCCTTTCCTAGAGAGGAGCCCCTGCAGTGGGAGCAGTATAGGCTGATGATGATGATGCCTTGTATATACTACCACTTACTATCAGTCGACCACTATTCAAACTAATAAGACGGTAACTACTCGCGGTAGTACATTCACATTTTTACACCATAACAATCGATTCTCTATGCACCACTTCCGCAAATATTTGTACCGTGCAATGTCGTGAATGAAACACGCGACACGCAGCACTTCAGCCAATCGGTTAACTACTGTGACAACCACGTTTTTCTTTTTGAGGTAGGAAATCTTCAAATTAATCCTCCCGGTCTGGGTGGAGCCGAAGGCAGTATCAGACTTCTACTGACTAAAAACCACCCATGTTTCCTCTTAGCCCTTTGTGTCCGGGGCCCCTTTCAAATAACCCGCAGTCTGCGCCAACCATCCCCTTAACATTGTCAAGTAAGTATTATATATACGTTTATTAACCACCATTATCTTTAAAACCAATCTGTACCCAGAACGTGTGAATGAACACTTAGTGATTCAAGTTCCATCTCACTAGCTTTACCATAATTTCATTTAGACGCATAAAAAAACGCATCGCACTGAATGTCTCACTGTCATAACTCAAAATATACACCGGTTATATAATGTTGGACAGGCTTGGTGTTGAATGTGATATAGTTGTTTTGACTGAGTGCTGGTTATCGTGCTGTCCTACGGTAGGTCCAAGGTTAGACGGTTACTACTTATATACATAGAAAAAACTGTGTAATTAAAATGACAGAGTATCAATGTATGTTAATACTGGTCTGAGTGTTGTTGTTGTCGAACCGCCTTGTCTAGATAGTAATTTTAAAGATTGGTTTTACCTTTGGGAACAATCCACTGGTACACGGAAATTCTGGCTATTTATAGATCTCCGTCACACACAAAAACTTAAATAATTTCGTCCAGACACGTGCATTAACTACCATAATCTCCAAAACCAAACTATACCCAGAGTGTGTGAATGAACACTTAGTGGTTCAAGTTCCGTCTCACCAGCATTACCATAAGCAAGCACACTTCGAACAATTTCAATTAAACCAACTTGAAGGCATCAGGGTAATGTATTTGCGATTACATTAGACTCGGGTCCAAGACCAACACGAGAACTCGTGCTCGCACCTGACTCGTGTTTGAGTTGCGAAACGGATGCGGATGTAAGCTCTTCGGTAATTGAGATTTTATTTTTGTTGTGTTTTGAATTTGGCGTGTACTTGTGTGTTAATTAAGAGGTTTTGTTATTTTGTTTGCTCGACTTTTGTGAGTGTTTGAAGTTAAAAAGTGTGTATTTCTGTTGAAATTGTTTGAAGATACATTGAAGACAAATATTTAGGAGAGTTTGGAGATATTATGGTTCCTTTTTTCTGAGATGCCCACTGCATTATACAAATAACATCTACGAATAGAGATAGAACATCTTTAAAAAATAAAAACAAAGATTTTGACAAATGACTGAGCTGTTCATGTTGCTACATACAGGTTCGACAAAACCATTCAAGGCAAGTCATTGATTAAAGAAGAAGCTATTGGACGCAGTAGTTAGAGGTAACATTATTATTATAAACAATAACACAATCATCCCATAATGATCCCAATACTGGAAACACAAACCTCACGATAAAAGGAAAACAGTACATTTATATTTATCTGATATTTCTGTCAGAAATGGACTTGTATAATTACGCACGACTCATCCGCCATAAATCAAAGATAATGTATGCAACGTCACGCGCCCCCATCACGAGATAAATAAAACGCCATTATAATAAGAAGATGAAGTGCCTTGATACTGATCGGCCTCTTTTAGTATTGAAATACTATCAATGATTATTTTCTTGATTGTCTGTTTGTAGATAGATTTTTGACCTCCAGTACCTATAAAAGGTTTACCGATACATAGTATATAGTTATCATCATCAGCCTAAAATGTTCCCACTGGCTTCTGAGTCCAGGGACTCAGGCCTCCTCTCTAGGAGAGTGATGGGCCCAGTCCGATGATTGGTACATGTCACAAGTCTTCGAATATTTTGGTTCTAAGACATGCCGGTATCCTCACGTTGTTTCCTTCATCATTTTGAGAGCAGTGGTGATGAAATAAATCACAACAAGTAATGCGCCTGACTGGGTTCAAACCCACGACCCACTGCTCGTAAGTCGGGGCCACTACCACTGAGTCGCCACTGCCCTGGAGCCTGGTTAATGACCTCGTTGGTTTTGTGGTAAGTGATAATGCTGAGTTTGAGGACTTTGGATTCGTTTCTCATGTCGGCCAAAGTGTCATTCGGTTATTTCATTAGGAATAGGGGATCGGACTGAGTCAAAAAAATATGATTCTAATTCGTCCGTCAGTTAGATTATCAAAAAATATTGGATACGTGTTTTTTGTTTTATCAAATTATTAAAAATTGACGAAGATAAGATACGTCAAAGATTGTGAGTGGGGGGTTGTGACGTCATTTGTAGGTATAAAATATACTAACATGTGATGTTTTCGAGGAGTTCATGAGTTTTCAAAGCACCGTATCGTCTTCATTTTTTGTTTGTGTGAAAAAAGAAAAAATGCGTGTCTAATATTATAATATATAGGTACTCCTGCCTGGGTCCGAACTGACGACCTATTTTTCGTAAGTCAGTACCGACACCACTGGGCCACGGCTGCTACTACTGTTACCAAAGATAACTGGCGATGTATGGATTTTAGACACATCTTTGCACAATCCTTTGGAGATTGCAGTCCTACTGATGATTAGTATAAAACAATGCCAGTTTCCTTCCTTTTAGACTTCTTAACCAAAACCATTAATTTCAGGTGGTTTTTAATCATTTTTCAATGTAGAGTAAATTATTCCAAAAGGTTTGTTTGTACCAGTGTTATAAGAATCTTCAACTTACATAAAATAGCACCAAAGTCTCGATAATTTGAGTGGTCACCGTTGTACCCATGCATTATAGTGGCGGATTGCCAGAACAAAATAAAATGTCTCTAGTAAGAGTGAAATAACTCGATTATATTATCAACATTGAAAACTTGGAAAGAGCTGAAAACTGAAAACTGAAAACTCTGTGTGTTAATTAGCACTAAAATTAAATTTAGTTTGTGATATACCTAAATGCTTTTCTCATTGATTAACTTAACCATAACTTACTTGATAGCCGGCAATAACTTCCAAAAGGAATGCTGTGACAGTTTTCTGGCAGTTTTCAGGTTAGCAGTCTCTGAACACACTCCGGAGTTAAAGTCGTAATTAAGTCTAGCCCTGGCATCTTGCCATATGAGAGTTATAAAGATGAACGATGGTCCAGAAAAGTATTTAGAACAGAAACACATAATTTTGTATGTTATCATTTTCTCTTAAATACTTTTGGATGAATTAAAATGGCGCCATATCGAAATCAGTGTGTTAAGACTTAAATATTATGGTATATGGTAGATGTGATTAACGCTGGGAGGGGATACCCTAGAAGGACATTTAATGAGGTTCTTCATAAAAGACTGGTCCGCACTACTCACAATCAGCGAGCGTGTATGTCTAGATATGTGAACGCGGCAAGGATCGTGGCAGGTGGCGTTCTATGGTTTCTGCCTACCACCATAAGAAAAAAGCGTTGGTTTATGTATTAAAATTTTAGCAAAATAATTCAGACCATTAACACAGGACATTTACAATTTAACGAGTTTACTAAACGATTTGTTAACTTGACTTATTTGAAAAAATAATCATAAAAAGAAAACAATTTTTAGCTAGCACACAAAGACGAAACTAAACACATGTCAACACGCCACTTCAACACCTCGAAGATATAAAAAGGTCTAGAAACACGAAAAATACCTTGTCAAACACAAGATCGCCGAAAAATCAAAGAATTCGCTCTTCACCTAGTACCTAGACTTGGAAAAACTAAAGTGCTAGACAATTTGGCGGGCCTGGCCTGGCAAAAAGTTCTAGACTAGCACTCAGGCCGAAACGAGAGGCGATAAAATGGTTGGACTGACAGCTGATCTGTGAGCGAAGCCTAACTTTTGGGCTTATATTTCTGTAATCTTGTTATACAGAATTGATATTTTGTCTTCGGATATTTTGATTCATTTTTAGGTGATAGGTGTAATTGAAAATGTGACTAATTTGGTAATGTGCTGATGCACATAAATTTTTGTTTTTTCGTGACTATCGTGACGAGCGATGTGACTGACTCACTTACGTTCTATTGGGTTTAAAAGGTATAAAAAACTTGTGAAAAAATTGGTATTTTGACCTTCAATGTCTTCGTATCTGGAGAGGTGCACAGTTATGGCCTAGAACAGAAAAAATATTATAATTGCGGGGAGGACACACGCCTTTTGACTTTTTTAAGAGGATTTTTTTACCTTTTCAATGTAGGGCCACCATACGAATAACGCGGTCCAAACACAAGTTTGTAGCTTACATATTTATTTATTTATTGACACACCAACAACTTGTTCACTAAGTCCTTAAATTGATATATACTATTTAACAATTTTGCGGTAAATTCGTCACTTATTAGGTGTGCACAGCACTTGTATAATCAATAATAAAAACTGAAGCGGAAATATATGTTAATAACAAAATTCAAATTAAAAATTTACATTGAATTTAAAATTTCAAGTAGTGTCGCGGGTTGCCCACAGGTTATCGCGGCCGCGACATAGAGGGCGAAGAAGGAACATGGGTGGTTTTTAGTCAGTAGAAGTCTGACACTCCCTTTCGCTCTGCCCAAGAGCGGAAGGGGTTATTCGATGATTATACACCCGCCAAAAAAAAAATGTAGTTAAACTAAATTAAAATACAGTATATTCAAACATTTAAATAAACATCAATTAATTTGAAATTGAAAATAACTATAAAAACAAGAATAACAGACACATTACATTAATTAAAATACAATTAAAAGAACAGAATAGATTAAAATTTGAGTTCAAAAAATAAATTAAATGATAAAATATTAAATACATTGAATGGAGTCCCACAAATACACAAATGGACATTTTGTAACAGGTATTATTACATATATATGTATAAAAATATCAAATTTATTCCCTACCAAACTATAATCCTAAACATCTCGTATTATTTGTCTGGTACTGAGTGTCAAAGGCACATAATACACCTACTTGCCGGGCGTTATTAGCCAACTTCTGTCTTTTGTTCCACTATTAGGGCAATAATGTGTCTTCACTACACAAAATAGCTTTGTTGCTCAAATTTTATTGTTGTTTTTATTGCTTTATAGTTTACTTGATGAGATATTACTGTATAATGCATGTTTTGTTAGTTTCACTTCAAATAGATTGTCTTAAAGAACTGATGATAAATGATGAAGCAAAAAGAGAAGTCTCTGAAGACAGAGGATAATGCCTAAACAAATTATTCCGACAATATTTTTACGTTGGGATATTTTTTTAAACTTAAATAATGATGTTGTTATATTAGAACGGCAGATAAACCTATGCAAAAAAAAAAAACGTTTGGCACTTGGAGACTGCCGCGGTAAAGCTATTGCATAGCATTTTTTATCAACTTATGTAATTATAATTATTTATATTATTATTTTAATTATTGTTATTATTTCCTTTATTCACTTTCTAACATATTAAATACATTTTTAAATATTTATTACAAAAAAGCATATAAAAACATTTAAAAATATAAAAAATTGTAGCCCACCACCAGGAACAGGGTCCAAGCTACAGGTCAGGGCACCAGAGAAAGGAACCTCCTAACAATACGAGCCGTGTCCAGGAGTACCGCTCTCTGCATCAAGCCCTTGATCCAGCTGCCTAACGAGACCCTCCTCCTCCTCCTCATTATTATTTTGCATAATAAATAAAACTAAAAGTCATTATAAGTTCTGCTATTCATCGATAGACGGCAAAACTAAAAACTCAAACTCGACTAAAAACGTTAGGTTATTTTCGTTACGGAATTTCTGGATTCGGTCTCCACGCTCAAGGCCCGCAATAGAAGCTATGCAATAGCTTACAAAATAGTGAACATAGTACCGTTTTCAGTCTTAATGATAGTTCCATTGATAAAAAAATATAATTTTAGTAATACCTAAAGTTTTCATTGACGAGCTCTTCGGGATTCAATTAAATTACCGAAACGTAATTTCTTCTTTCTGTAATAATGTTCGTTATTTCATCAGTTTAAAGATCACTCTTCCAAAAACCATTTAATTAAAATTCTCTCAATTTAAATCAGTGCCTAGAAAACTCATCAAAATTCCCCAATCAAACAAAAGGAAAATCATTGACCGGCCCGAAAATTCTTAGCCCTTCATTGCGTACGTTTTGGTCCTTTCAGAATATATCCTTCATTTCCACATAGATGGACTCTTTGGCGGAATATGATTAATTCATCAGCCATACGTCAGGTTTCGAGTCAAGTCAGCTTCGACTAGAAGAGGCGATTTGCCTAATAACGTGAGCTTCGATCTTCTTTTTCATTCGAAAAGATTTGGAGCGTTTGTATGCAGCTAAGGTTTTTAGAAAGAGGTTCCTTTATCATGAGAATTTTATTTTTGTTTATGGGTAGAATTTGGAGGAGTACCAACAGTTTCTATGGTTTTGGATAAGGCCTTAATTTTTATCCCGATTTTATCTTCCCGTGGGATAATTTTCGAGTTGTAGCGAGTGAAGCCGCTGGCAACAGCAACAATTCTAATATTTGTTATAACTAGTGTTTCTGCGAACCCCTATAGATAAATGCGTGGGTGTGTATATTTTGCATAGAAATCGTAAAACTAAAGTTTGCGTGGGGTTCAAGTATAAAGAAGTACCTACTAACCTTTATCAATTTATATGTAGGTTAACCGGTTACCGATTTCTATGTTTTCATTCAATTTCATAGACAGATAGAAAAATATGACTCTAATAATATTTTCGTTCAATTTATATTGGGTCTTTCTATCAGGATTTTTGCAGTAGCAGCTGGAGTCTGAATAAAATGTGTACCAGGTTAAAAGCAAGAGGCTCGCCCCCTACTACTTGGGTCTTAAACAAAACTGGCGATTAATGGGTGTACTACTAATAGTACAGAGGTGGAGGTCTCTGCACATCCTTTCGGGCATTGCAGACGAGATGTTATGCTATGTTTTTTTTTAATTATTATTTGCTAAAACAATTCCACAGAAATGAACAATATTTCATCTTCATAATAAATTGTCTTAAAACAATTTCTTTTTTGATATTAGTTTATTTGGGCGAAGACATTTAGTGTCATTACTCACATTAGTCATAAAAGTCAGATGTAATGAAGATTGATGGCGTTTTTTGTAACTTTTTATAGTTTTACGTTAAAAGTTATTTTCTCAACTTTTGTAATTAGATGAGAGTTTCGGAAAAGATTCAATGTCGGCGCTGTCATCTTTTTTCTTTTGAAAACTCTGATTTAATTATAGGGCGATTAGGTGTCAATATTTTCGCATCTAGGATTCGTTTTGCTTATCCAAATTATCCGTCCAACAAAATTCAAATTCATCCTTAAATACTTTTAGCAGTGTACTGTCTAAATATTAACAGGCCTTTCAGTATTACGAACGACTAGTTATTTATTTAGTCCATCTCGACCCATTTCCAACAAAAGAAAAACATACAACCGAAGATTTTATCAAAACAATTTTGCCGTCTTCAGCCTACAAATCCGTAGCCATTGATTCTGTGTTGGACAAAATATTATGGAAATATTTCGGGTTGGGTTCGAGAAAGTGTGTTAAACAGTTATACAACAATGTCTTAGAGCCCCTAGGAGTGGGACCTTTTCGCAGAATCTCTTCTTTTATCTGAAGGTGATTTTCGCCAAGGGGTCGCGTTTCGGTGCAAGTTTTGAGAGGGGTGCGGCATTGAATCGGAATGAAAGAATAAAATGTGTATATTGATTTTGTTTTTTGGTATGACGACTCTATTTCTAGGTGAGTTACGGTAATATTAAGCACTAGGTGTTAAAACTATCCTATGTGTTAATCCAGGTTATAAACTATCTGTGTACTAAATTGTATCCAAATCCGTTTAGTAGTTTTTGTGTTAAAGAGTAACAAACATCCACCAACCATTCATACATACAATCATACTCACAAATTTTCGTGTTTATAATATTAGTAGGAAGTAGGATTTATGTTTTACAATAGTCAGGTTCATAGACATACCTGTCGCTAACTGCCGCACTCAGAGAGATTTAATGATTACTTAGGCCATCACTTAGCAAGTTTTGTCAAACAAAAGTATGTCAAACCTTTACTAAGTGACGGCTTAAGTAATCATTAAATATCTCTGAGTACCGCAGTTAGACGCTGATTGTTAGATGACTTTTTGTTTAATTGCAAGGTTGTTCGTTGGTCTAATTTAAATGTGCTTATTCGTTGCTTAACCAGAACATGTTTTTTTTTTAATATTGACGTACCTATTTATACTTATTACCGATTTTTCTTTTACAACCAAAATAAGACCTTAAGTACCAATATCATTCACTTCTAAACTATACATCAAACAAGATGATATCATCAAAAACTTTGCCAAAACTACCCGCTGCCGCTCCTAGCTCAACTCCTGAAGTCCGATCTCCGTCCAGGGTCCAATAAACTGACAATTCAATTACAAACAACCGGCTGTACTCCAGTCCGATATTGAGCCCACCCGATTGATTCAGACAATGTACCACTTCTGTACCGAGTTTTTTTTTCTTTTTTTTTCGCTCTATCTGCAACAAACTCGATTTGACGTTCCATATAGCGTTTGATTTGGACAAACATGTTTGGGTTTATCTTGATAAAAAGAAAATATGGGGTGTGCAAGTTTCGAAGGGATCCTCTATCTTTGTTGTTGCAAAGGATTGATTTGTTTTTGAATCAGTTTGGGCAGCATATTTTTCGACTGTGTAATTTTGAAATGCCATAAGACAGCATGGGTACACGGTTGTATTTGCAACATTCAGTCTAACGCCGAAAGTTGAAATTGCCAAAGCACATAGAGAAAAGTTATAATAATAATCTAAATGTATACACCTACCTATTAATTTTGATTACTGATAGCAAAATAATACTCTGTAAATTTCCACGCGTAGGCGAAACACGTGGATTCAAATTTCACATTTTGCAAATGTTTTGTTAACATAAACCTAGCAATTTCCATCCTATACATTTTGAATAATATTCAACCATTTCTCAAACCGCTAAAGTATATTTTTATTATCACATTTTTCATACTTACTTGAATGAAAAACAGCACAATGGAACTCAGAAATTAGAAAAAAATATCTTGTGTTTTTAAATAGCTCGCCCTACATATTAAAAGATGGCAGACATCTTGAAATAGTTATTATTATATATATATTAGTCTATGTTGTCATCAGCACGGATCGTTCCTTCCATATTATACTGAAGGCTGAAATAGATTTAATTATTATATAAAGGATTTGAATAAAAATAGATATTAAGGTTTACGACATATAATGTCAATCCTTATTGTTAACTTTTTCAACGCCCTCGTGAATGTCGGTTATTGCTGCGAAATGGTGAAACCATTTCGCATTTAAAAGTAATCTATGTCCTTTTCAAGCTCTAGACTATCTGTGTACCAAATTTCATTTAAATCGGTTAAGTAATTTTGGTGTGAAAGCGCTACAGACAGACAGAGTTCATAATAATAATGATAAATGATGAATGAATGAATGAATTAATTAATGAATGATGATGAATGATGATGATAATGAGTAACGACAATTTTGTCGATCATGAGTTATAAATACACTGTAAATGCTGTATATTCATACACACAAGTCAGAATCGCCTCCGCCTATGCAGAAACCATACCCTTACCGTTTGAGACCGAACAGGATGTTTCAGAAATTCTTTTCCGGGATCCCATGACAAAAATATTTAATGGAATTCATCGAATTTCCAATCTAAAGTAATACTCGTGCATACCTACTTTGATAGAATTGAGCAGATTTTTTCCATGTGAATAGTATTGAACAAGGATATTGTAATTTTTTTGTGGGATTCTTTTGTTGGCCTGAAGTGTATTTCGAGATGAATCGAAGTGTTAATAATGGAATCTTTGTTGCGTCGTACACTTTTGTTCTGCATTAATTAAAGGTTTCTGGAATATCTTATAGGTATCTCCAAAAGTTTATTTTCATGGTTTTGTTGACTTAGTACAAAAATACAAAACACGATAAAGTTTTCCAAATGGAAAACGGAGCCATTTTCAGTTTTTACACAAGAACACGTCTACCTTAATGATCATTACCTATTTGTTCTGGGGTTAAATATTCTTCTACGAGGTCTACCGCGATGCTTTTTGACTGTCTCAGAGCTCATGAATGTGAGTCACATACAGCATATACTTTTTACTTAATAACCCTTTTTTTTGGCGGGTGGAAAATCATCGAACTACCGACTTACAAACAGTAAGTCGTGACTTCGACCCAGACAGGCGGATTACTTTGTGTAATTTATTTCATCACCGCTGCTCTCAAAGAGGAGAGAGGAGGTCTGAGTCCCTGCAGTGGGATATTATTTAGCGAGAGCACGTTACTATAAAAAAAGAATGGTTGGCTGATACCAGATTTGGCTCACAGTCCATAGGTCAAGATTATTCACGCCTTATTCTCCTTGTTCCCCAGGTGAGGGCGACCGCGGGGGCGAGCGGCGACGCGGCGCGGGCGCAGCGGTGTCGCGCGGCATGCGGCGCCGCCCGCTTCTGCCGCTGCTGCTGCTAGCGCTACTGCGCGCGCACGGCCTGCTCGCCGCATCCGGAGGTAAGTGTCATCTGCAGGTGAAGGGAACTAGCAACGTGCCATAAATTGCCAAGTGCTTGGAAAGACTTGACAACGGTGCCATTCAAAAGTACACTTCGTAAATTATTAATAGATAAAACATATTACAGTGTAACTGAGTTTTTAACAGACAATTTTTATCAAACTACCTTTAACCACCACTAATTTTTAATTAATTGATTATTGTTTTGCTTACGTAATAATTATGGTGTATTGTCTATGACCTGAAATTTTAATGTTTGTTTTGTTTATTTATCTTTGGACCACGATTTTTAATCTCTTCTAAATACTGTTACTGACAAATTTATTTTTTAACATTTTTTTAGGTATAATGTAATAATTAAGTTGATGTTTTTAATGAATATTTGAATTTTAATAATTTTATTTAATGAGAAATGACATAAATGATTTTATGTTCCAATAAGAATTTAAGTTTTATCAATTTTATATAATGAAAACGTTTGCATGCCGAATGGTAAAATATGGCAGAACTCTGGTGGAAACCTACTACTACCTACTTATGTATAACCCATACTTGCAAATAAATGCAATTCTATTCTATTCTATTCTAACATGATATCAGCTTGAGCTGGTGTTTGTTTCAGCTAGTTCAAAACTTGTACGTCCACTCGCAACGAGCGTCAAAACGATTTGAATGACGGGACATTTATTAATATCATGTTTTTTATGTAACTCTAGCGGACGTCACGCGGTTTCACCCGCGTAGTTCCCGTTCCCGTGAGAACAATTTTAAAGGAATAAAAAGTAGCCTTTGTAACTTAGGGTGAATGTAGCTTTCCAATGGTGAGAGAATTTGAGAAATCGGCGCAGTGGCTTTTGTGTTTATTCATTACAACACACTCAAAAATACAAATCTTTCCTCTTTATAATATTATTATATAGTGTAGATAGGCAGTCATAGGACTAAGAAATAAGTCTTATTAGTGTAAGTTGTAAGTTGACTAGACTTTTACACAAGCTAAAGGCTTCTTGTTATGGAAATAGCTCAATGTCTCAGAATGGCTCAGTGGAGCCTAAATTAAAATTATCTGCCACCTCAATCAACTTTTTTTCTACTTTATATATACCATATCAACGGAGGAGCGTACCATATTAACGAGGAGCTCGTGGCTTAACAAGAACTGCCGCTCGGGTCGATCTTTAGGTTAAGCTGCGCTTGCCTAGGTCGATCTGTGGATGGGTGACCGCCCATTACATACCGAGTGTCCTCCGTGCCTCGGAAAGCACGTTAAGATGTTGGTCCCGGGTGCCATATATAGATCTTTGGCAGTCGTTACGGGTAGTCAGTGACCTGAAAGTCTGACATCCAGTCTTACCAAAGGGTATCGTATTACCTAGTATTAACTGGGTTGTGGAGGTCAGATAGGCAGTCGCTCCATGTAAAATACTGGTATTCAGCTGCATCCGGTTAGACTGGAAGCCGACCCCAATATAGTTGGGAAAAGGCTAGGTAGATGATGATATACCATATCAACGACCATTTTACTCATGTTTAAGAAGCATTTTGAATTTAAATTTCACTTATGATATTTTATCTTTAGTACTATCGTCAACATCTTTCTTTATTCTAACCATGCTACTATCACAAAACTAACCAGATCTTCTATCCCTTTCACTCCCACTACACTCACCGCTAGTTGGACGGTGATAAATGATAGAACGCCACCCCATCACCGTGACTGGCTGCTTCTGTTGCATTAACGTAATTCTCTGCATGACACAGCTACAGATCGCAGATAAAATAATAGATTAGTCTGAGAGTCATTTCTTTTATATTATTTTTGGACTTTTGTTGGTAACGTTGACGTTAATTCTAATAAATACACACTGAAGAAATAAAACTGAAATCATCTAAATATATAAAAGGCAAATCTGACTGACTGCGGATCAATATACAGGCCGAACGCTTAGGGCTAAAAACTTAAAATTTCGCACACGCCCTCTAATGGCGTAGACATCATCCACTAAGGACGAATTTTATAAAATTCGAATCCCAAGAGGGTGAAATAGGGTAAGTTTATATGAAAAATCGTCAGCCACGCGGGCGAAGTCGCGGGCAAAAACTAGTATTAAATAAACCCACTGGGCTATTCCGTAGCATCATGCTACGCCGTAGCACTGTGCTACGCCGTAGCACCATACTACGCCGTAGCATACTGAGCAACGCACTCACGCCCTAAGCTACTACGAAACAACTAACTGCCGCACTCAGAGAGCTTTAATGATTACTTAGGCCATCATTTAGTAATGGTTTTGACAGTTTAGTCATACAAAATTATGTTAAACCTTTACTAAGTGGCGGCTTAAGTCACCATTAAAGCTCTCTGAGTGCGGCAGTTAGTGTCCAAGTTGTGTGAACTGGAAGATGTTGTAATACATTTCTGTTATTCACTGCGGTCCTTTTTCGTTTCTTTTTTTAATAAATATATGCAAAGCTTGATTTACACAGCAAAAAACAAAATGTGGTCACATCTTCTGAAAGTAATTCTTAAATTAATTAATTTTCTCATTTTCAGTGTAGCTTCGGCACCAAAAGAAAATGACGAAATAACTTTAGAACTGTCAAACTAGTTAATATGTCAAGCTAGACGTTTTTGTGATAACATCTAAATCTCCTCGAAAGTTTTACTTGAAATTAATTTTACATCTATAAGTTTCTACTAAATCATGAAAACTACGTTACAAAGTTTTAGTTATTACGATGGATTAAATTGATTATTGAAATCAATCATCAGTGACGTAAATGTATTTGCTAACAGCAATATTGATAATTTATTACATCGATATATCATTGATGTATTTATGTATCAGTATTTATGTCGAATTAGTACTAATTATAGACAATTTGACATTGCCATATTGGGTTTTGCGTAATTTATGGCTCTAGATGAGCCAGAATTGAATCAAATAAAATCAAATCATCTTTTATTTATTAGCAAGGTAAAACAAGTACAGATCTTAATGTTTGACTAACTGAGCGCTATGTTATGCCAGGAGGCGTACAAAAATGGTGATCAAGTTTAGCTCAGGATTACAATTATTCTTATTAATATTTGAAACACATCAGTATGATATTAAATTAGAAAAAAAATGTTAAATTACATATTGTTTAGTGCTGTAATTAATAACTACTAAATAGAATTGTAGGAGCGAAGAAAAAAAACGAACGTCGAAAATCTAATCCTGAAACGGACTAGATTTAGAAAAATCCACTCGGAAAGTAGATAGGCCCAGGCACCTATTATTAAAAGCAGGCTTTCAGAGAGGGGACTCTATGCGCTCACCGAGTGACCACAAAGATGAACGGCAGCACATCGGTGGTCACGTGCTGCCGTGCAAAATAGGGTATTTCACTAAAAAAATCTGATTTATCCGTCTGTTAGATTATCGAAAAATATTGGACTCGTGTTTTTTGATTTATCAGATTAATAAAAATTGACGAAAATAAAACCATTCAAAGATCATGAGTGGAGGCTTTAGACGTCACTTTGTGGGTAAAAAGTATTAACCTGGTGACGTCACACGTTTGGACACGACTTTTCGAAGCACGGTATCATCTTCATCTTTTGTTTAAGTGAAAAAATAAAAAATACGTGTCCATAATTTTTTGGAAATCTAACTGACGGACTAATTAGATTTTTTTTGGTGAAATACCCCATTGATGTCATTCAAAATTCAAGGTCAGTGAGGTCAACGTAGATGCTTCTTGGTGATTGTTCACCACGCCCTTAGCATGTTATTAAACACCCGTTGTACTCCTGACCCGGGCTCACATAACATTACATTTCACCTAAAACAACACCCTTTCACTATCACCCTATTAAAAACGAACTCTCGCCTCTAAAATGGCGCACATCTTTTAAACTAATCGACGATCCCAAATAAAGTATTCACCGAATTTGTTTAGCACAAACACTGGTGTCCCAATCAAACAAATGGCCGGTGTCACTGCAGCGCTGAACTAAACTGTGGCGCTTCACCGCTTGCGCTGTAAACGCTTTGCGGTACGAGTCGGTGACAAATTGAGTGCGGGATGGCGCACGGCTAAGCTTCAGTCTTGGGAGTGAAACACAGAAACACAGCGTTTTAGGGCTCCACTGGGTGAATGGTGTCATGGTATTTCAATTGAATATTCTCGTAGTCTTGTAGGTGTACGACGAAGTTGTTTGTGGGGAGAATTGAACTTTTGATGATTTTTAGCAGAATAGGATCTTTGTATGTTGTACTAGGTTTCTGGGCTTTATAAGGCATTCAGTTTGCTGAGACTCTTTCAATACATTTTTTCCCCATTTCAAGCTTCACTATTTTCACCACTCGATCCATACTCTTAGAGGTATTTATTTGCTTTCACTGACCCCACAAATAACCACTCAACCTTTCACCAACATACGTCAATAATTTCCCAATTATGTTGAGGTCGGGTTACAATCTAACTGAATGCAGTTGACTATCAGTATTAAACAAGAAGTGACTGCCTATCTGTCCTCCGCAACACAGTTTCTAGGCAGTACTATATACCTCAATAAGGTTGGTTGTCGCACTGGTTGATACACTGTCAGATTTTCAGGCTACTAACGACCATTAAAGATCTCCTAATGATAGCTGGGACCACCTGGTTGACAGGTTTTCCGAAGCACATAAGAGTCTCGATATGTAAAAGATAATCACCAATCCACGGACCGCCATTAGCGTCAATTATTTAACTTTGAAGATCGACCAGTGAGTCTTTTATCACTTACTCAAAAACTTCTAAAAATAAGACCATTACTTTGCCCAACAGTTTTAGAATGCATTCTATAAGAAATACTCAATCACATAGAACAAAACATAGCTCCTAACCAATTTATATACCGACAAACACTCGCTAGAACTACCGACAGTTCTCACGTTACTCACAAATGCTCTAACATCAACAGTCAGCTGCGAAGTCATGTCGTTTGACGCTGACAAATGAACCGGGAGCTCGCTAGTCTCCTAGACTGGCTGGTCAGGAATAAAACAAAGAGGTTACATATCGATTTGTTTATCGAACGTGTTATTTGCTTCCTTTGTGTTGCTGTTACTAGTGTAGTAAGACTTATAGTTTGAAATCATTACCCTTCCTTTTGGCTTCGCCGTAGTCGGGTAAAAAGTAGATTCTCCCAACTGTGAAACGTGTGGAACGGTTGAAGATGTTCACCATTTACTTGTCTAATGTAATAAGAATTTTAAGGAACGAGAAACATTGATGTCTAAATTAAATTTAAATAAATATGACACCAGTTCATATGTTCCAGTTTTAGCGCAGCCGTCACCAGAGATAGCAATTATCCTTGCTGAAATGTTTTAATTTTTAATGTTTGTTCACTATAATTTAAAATAGTTTAAGTTATGATGAGACTGACTTGCCTTTGCCTTTACCCCCCGTCCCCCCTAATGCAATAATAACTTCACGCACTTAAAGTTTTCACTAAAACCAAGCCCGGATTGATTTTAGTAAAAACTTTAAGTGCGTGAACTTTCCTAACTAATGCCATATTAAGTACAAACACAAAACATAACTCACCTAAGTAATACATATAGCTTCTTGTAAATTAAGAGGCGTTTTATCATACACAATTTTTACACCGGCAGATTAAAGTTCTCCCACACAGCCAAATAAGCCCATTTTTTCGCAAACCCCCCAGGTGGTTCTCAAGCCCAATTTTTCAGCGGCAATAGCACCGAATCATCAATATCAAGTGTTCGGTACGTGTAAATTGTGGTGGTTCGGCGTTCACGCCGTATAAATACGGCGCGTGACAAATGGAGTGTCACGCCATTGCGAAGTCTAAGCGTATTGGATGTGGGAGAGCGGTGTCGATGCGTGTTTGTTTTTGTGGTACTGGCAGGAGTTGTAGGTTCGTGTGCCTGTATGTGAATGATTTTAATGAGTCTCAGTGAGGATTAATCTTTGGGAACAGATATTGACACTCCCACACGCATTCCCTGACATTTCCTGTTTCTGTTTTGTGTGTACCCACATAAAGCCACGCAGTTTTCATACAGGGGTAGGCAGTTACTTCAGAACCACCTGCTATGATCCTCACATATTTGATTCTTGATAGTTATTTTGTTTCTGAAAAGGTTTTTGAAAAGTTCATTGCTGGTAATTTTCATAAGGAAATGCCTCTAAAAATGGATCCAGATTTTAAAGTACACTGTAACCTCCTTTAACTCTCTAAGCTCTTTTTCAATATTTTAAAGGATCTTCACTATTCAGGAAAAATAACTCAATTTCTAAAACGCAACCAGAAAAGATACCCGACCAAAAAATAGTACTAACCCCAGTTACTGACAGCCCCGGCGCTTGTTACTTAACCACATAATTAACTCTCAGTCCATTGAACACCCTTCCTCTCCATGTAACACATTCTCACTGACCACCCCCACACCATTTCAAGGTCACTTCTATCAAACTAACTCGCCACACAAGGATATTAAGCGTCAGAGCGTGCATTGGATAAATCTTGTTTCAAGCTGCACTAATTTATGGGTGCAAGAAGTAAATGTAATTTGAAAAAACGGACTCGTAACTGGATCTGGTTTGGACAGGTATACCTAAGTATACAACTTTGTGTTTAAAGAGTTAAAGTTGTTATATTGTTAAAGTTACTTTCTATTAACGGTAACAATTACGGAATAGTTACAAAGTGTAAGGGAATGTATGTCATGTCTGCCTCGTTTTCCAAGTGGTCACTGGTTTGACTGGACTGGTTCGATTCCCAAGTTAGGCTAAGTGTTATGAGGGAGAGAAACTCTCATCCCAGCAGCCGCGGGAGACGCTTCGGGCGTCGGGGGCCACGTGACGGCTTCCGGCCACCGTAGACGTGGGCCTGTGTACGGTGAGTTATGGGCTAGCTCGCCGTCCGTCTGTCTCATGACGACGACAGGCGCCTCAAAGATGTCTGCAACATGGAAGGGGCCTGCAAGGGCCGACGCCCGTCGTGGTTGCTGGTTGTTCGCAAGAGATACCGCAGCCTCGACGTAAAGGGCTAAGAAGGAACATTGGTGGTTTTTAGGCAGTGGAAGTCTGACACTCCCTTTCGCTCTGCCCAAGAGCGGGGCGGGGGGTTATTTGATGATTTCTCACTACCCAAAAAAAAAAGTTATGAGATACCGCTGCCTCGGGAGATACCGTGGCCTCGTCACAAAGGGCTTAGAAGGAACATGGGTGGTTTTTAATCAGTAGAAGTCTGGCATTTCCTTTCGTTCTACCCAGAGCGGGAGGAGTCATTTGATGATTTTGCAAAAAGAGGCAGTTTTATTAGATTTTGCCGTCAGAGAATTTTCAGTAGCAGCCACGTAGTCTGGATTTGTGCCCAGTTGAGCACAATAGGCTCGCACCTTATTACCTGGGACTGAAATATAACTGGTAGATTATGGGTGAACTAATTAGGTACACCTGTACCAAACTCTTAACGACTCTCTTGTTATAAAGGTGTGTAAAAGTACCCTTAACGCAAACGAAGGGCACTTGTCCTCCCCACCACTGCTGTATTTTTTTTGTTCTAGACCATACCTAGTTACGATATTGGGGGTCAAAGTTCCAAATTTTGCACAGCTTATTTTGTAAATATTAGTTTTCAGGTTATAACTTTGCTTAAATTACCTCCATGACCCTTTTACTATTCAAAGCATCCACTAGCACAATGTTTTAAGAGTGCTACATTGAGTTTTACCGTTAAATGTGATTTTTGACCCCAAAAAAAAGTCATTTCCCAGCAAACATTTTCTCGTAGGGGTACTTACTTTGATGTACAGAATTCTTGGTTGACGTATGTGTGAAGGGTTCATTTACAACCCGTATAAATAAGAAACACTTTTAAAGTAATTCACACCTTGTCAATACAGGCCTTAAAGTCATCTCTATGGAGATAAGACAAGGTTATTAAGCGTCAGAGCGTGCAGAGTATAAATCTTGGAGGTTGGAGGAGGCTGCACTGATATATGGGGTGCAGGAGTTAGACCTAAGTGCTTGATAACGAGAGCTCCCGGTCTTGGCACATCGACACGCTATCAATTATGGCGAATTTATATATGGTGGCTAGTTTGTAACAAAGAGAATAAAATAAAAGAATAGTTTTCTTAGTAGTTTTACAACGATCTCTGTATTCGGTACTACGAGTTTTTCTGGATCTTATCTTATCGTGATAAAAATAGTATTTATTTTAAATAAGTGGAAAACCCGAAGATAATGGTAAAGATAGGGTGGTTAACTAAAAAAAACTAATTAGTCTGTCAAAAATATTGGACACGTATTTTTTCTTTTTTCACGTAAGCAAACAATGAAGACGATACAGTGCTTTTAAAACACGTGTGACATCATATTCTAAGACATTAGTATGACATTTTTTTGCGGTTAGTGACGTCACAAACCGCCACTCAAATCTTTGGCGCGTTTTATCTTCGTAAATAAAAAAAAATATATATATATATTTATTGATCTGATAAAACAAAAATACTTATCCAATATTTTTCGATAATCTAACAGACGGACTAATTAGAATCATATTTTATTAAGTCCGTAAACTTTCCTATTCACTTTATTTAAAGGTGTTTCTAAATACGATATACCTAGTTAATATTTTTAATTGTTCCCACCGGAGCCTGTCGAAAATCTTTACGTAAAAGTTCACCATCATCCGCCACATCATCTGCCTAGCCTTTTTCCAAATATGTTGGGGTCGACTTCCAGTCTAACCAGATGCAACTGAGTACCAGTATTGTACAAGGAGTAACTGCCTAACTGACCTCCACGACCCAAATAGTACTTGGTAATACGATACCTTTTGGTAAGACTGGGTGTCAGACTTTTGGGCCTATTACGACATAAAAGGTTACCTATCTATTTCACCGTAATCACTGAAAAGCGAATTCTGACAGATAAGAACTGCAATAAAACTGTATTCGTTACTGGTCCGGTTTTAAACTGGTCCGTTTTAATCTATTGATTGAACCTTACATCAAAAACAGCTTCGAAATTGATGCTCTCAAAACGTGCTCTGACAACAAACACATGTCCTCATTGAATCCAAACAATAGAAGATAATTAGAATCGATCGAACAAACTCCGCTCGTACGCTCGTACTGTGAAAAGCGTTCAATTAATAAGTAACGCAACGCAATAAATGTTAGCGTGCGCTCACATGGGCGACTTAAATGGTTTATTTCTCGAGGCAAGAATTAAATCTTTTTCACACATAAATTCAGACAAGTAAACTGGAGAAATAACCCCGCCCGCACCCCGCCTTTGTTTCGAATCATTTGTTTTAATAAGATAGCAAAATATAAAATATTCGGTTATAATTTCACATTTAAATATAATTTTAATTTTGGTGATTATTTGTCAGTATGAATATAAACTTTGGACTATATTTATTTTGCATTGCGGAATTAGATTCAAACTCATAATATTTTATTACGTACAAACTTACATGGACACTTGTAAAAAGGCAGCCAAACTTCTGCCTTTTTAGAAGAGAGAATATCCACCAAAGCGGAGACGAGAGGAGACGTGCGAAAATAGGGGATCGGATAAAAAAAAAGCTAATTAGTACGTCAGATAGATTTCCAAACAATATTGTTTTTTTTTCTTTTTTCACATAAACAAAAAATGAAGACTATACAGTGCTTCGAAAACTCGTGAACTCCTCGAAAACGTCACATGTCAGTAATTTTTTACCTACAAATGACTTCAGAACCCCCCACTCATGATCTTTGACGCGCTTTATCTTCGTAAATTTTTATTAATTTGATAAAACAAAAAACACGTATCCAATATTTTTTGATAATCTAACTGGCGGACTAATTAGAAATATTTTTTTGACTCAGTCCGATCCCCTATTGACCAATCACATTACTTAAATACATGACGTCGTCTTTCGCCCTTCCTGTGATTAGTGGATTTTGGTACATTTCCTCTCCGCTCTGCTCGTCTGCGCTTTGGTGGATACCGGGTCTTACAATTGAAAATTAAAAAAAAAATAACTTGTTTCTTTCACTACCTACAAATCTAGCACAGAAATAATAGGCCATGTATCCACCGCTTTAGATCATGCAAAACGTCCGAAGCCGTGCTTTAATACGCGAACAAATGTTCTATTACACGAGTGATTGGAATTAATTCACGGAAATCGCGTGTAAGCTGACGCGATTACGTGAAATTACCTCGATTTGGTATTATGACATCTGCCAAGTTGACGTATTGTTGAGGAAGTCTGGTTGGAGTTGAGTGGGGTGGTTTCCGTGGCCTTTGGTATTTTATTTAGTAAATTTTGTCAAAATGTTGAGCAAAGGCCACGGGTTGTACACCAGTTATCGCGGCCTCGACATAGAGGGCTAAGAAGGAACATGTGTGGTTTTGATTCAGTAGAAATCTGACACTCCACAAGAGCGGGAGGGGTTATTTGAAGATTTTCCACCCGCCAAAAAAAAAAGGCCTCCTATTATATACCTGTCTTATTTTCTAGCCGACGACGACCGTTCAAAGCGCCGCGCGTCGTCATAATGGTTTACTTTAAGTGAAAATCTGTTTCTAAGTCGTTTTATACTTGTATTATGACTGTCCAGTTAAAGTTTATGGTCCACGGTGAAAAACACCAATATGTTAGTGGTATTATTTTATACAGCACTATTATTGTTTTTGAATTACTAAGTTAGTTACTCAAGATTCAATCAAAAAACAATTTCAAATGATTGAACCAGGTTACTTTTGAGCATCGTGGACGATAGGCTAACCGAAACCAGAATATGCCTGAAAAATCTCAACAATTGCTACTTGAGAACCTTACTTAAAGAAAGGCCCTCTCAGATTTTGACCTACATCAGCCCTACTTACTCCATTACTCACGAGTTTCACGAAACACAAAGTCACGACCTAACGTAAAGATTTAATAAAAAAAACCTTACAAAAGAGCTCATTCAATCCCTAAATCTTAGTCATCGAAACTTTTACTGCTGCAGATGAAAAAAAATACGATTCTGGATCATTCTCAGAGTAAGGGGTTATAAAAAAAATCGGCTAAGTGCGTGGGTCACGCACAGTGATCGGTTCCGTAGTCGAGATGAATATTTACGCATGCCGTGCTGTTTTGTTTTTACCCGACTACTTTTTCGCTGCACCAGCCAAACATAATATGTGCACTTTTTTGTACTATACATAATCTTCGTTTCATTCATAATGTGTTGATATAATCATTTTCTATAAGATTCGACCCTTCCTAATTGTCATTGACATTGTCTACGAGTAATATGGCTGTGTGCAATACGAACAGACAGACATGACGAAATTTAAAAGGTCTTTTCTTTGCGATTTGACTACGGAACCCTGATCACGAAAAAGGGATGATTTAATGTTATTGTCTCTGATATTCGTTATTACTTAGGTTTGAACAAAAGATTTTTTCGGATTTATTTCAAGTCATTATTATATATGGGAATTTTTGCATGCCAATGTGTAACGGAAAGCATAGATTTGCTGGCTACGGGATTTATGACTTTGTTCGGCTTTCAGATCGAAATGTCCATTGCTGAATATGGAGTTTTTTTTTCTGTTGAGTTAACATTACGATATTGTCGATGAATGTTTTTGTAATGTTTATGTTTTAAAGAGATTTGTGTAGATATGCTTATGAATTTTGGACAAGTGCCTTATGGCCCTTCATTGGCCAAAGCCATATATGGCACTCGTTCTCCTCATTTTTTTTTTTTTTTTCTTATGTATCCTTGGTACCTTATAGTTACGATCATATTGAGGGTTAAAGTTCTAACTTATTCACAACTTTTTAACTTTACTTTAAATACCTCCGCAAACCCCGTAAACATTGAGTTCTACTGTAAAACGTGATTTTTCATCTCAAAAACAAAAGTCGCATCCCAGTAATAATTTTTGCGTGTTACTTAATTTGATGTACAGTCACGAGCAATAATATGTATATACTTGGTTAGTTCAAACGCGAATTTCTAGTGAAATAACGATTTCAACGTGGTTTTAACTTTATGATGATAATTGTTTCCAAAATATTAGTTTCGTTTCGTAACATGTAAATGAAATCATTAGAGTAGGCGAAAATTGTTTCTAAAGTTTGTTACGTGTATACTTATCGGTGTTGCTGACTGTACAGAATGCTCCGTTGTTTCGGGAAGGGTTCGTTTATATTTTGTATAAACGTTTATTTAATGGATCATTGTAACGTATCGTTTGACTTTGGCCTTTCAGCTTTTTAACAAAAGAAAAACAATAGGAATTTCTTACAATTAAAATTCGAGTTTTAGTTAATTTCTTTTTTACTCCATTACATTTCAAAAGACAGACTATTCGCTCCTTTTATTAAAGCTCCAACTAACACATTTCAACAGCCTGTGTTCATCCATCCATGCAAGTACCGAACTATTTCACAATAAACCGTTTAACGAAAAGTTCACATAATAATTACGAAACAAGTCTATTACAAAACTATAATTAAATTCCATCGAACCCGCTATTATATATGTAAAGACAATACTTTGTTGTATTGCTTTAATTTTAAGGTTGTATATGTTATCTATGCTATTTTTATGTTTAGTTTTTTGTTGTCAAAAGGGAGACTTTAGACGTTTGATTTAAAAATATGTTTTGTGGTTATAAGAGATAAGGAATTGCGAAGGACTGAAATAATAAACTTTAAATGTCGTTTCTTTGTTTACAGGTATGTGTGTACATAATTGGTTTATAATATGATTTTGTATCATAGTTTAGTTTCGTTGTGTTAACAATAAAATCTTTGTTTACAGAGCAACACACGTTTATTATAATTAGTACCTTCGTGTAACAAGAAATAGAGAGAAATAGACTTATAAAACGACATTTTTGTTTATAAACCTTGATAAAACATTAAAGATGGAAAAACTTCGTTTTGAATTCACAATACTTCCGGGGAGTGACGGAAAAACAAATATCTGTTGTATAACATCAATAGCTACTAGTGAAAATAAAGTATACGCTATACCAGAAGAATTTCAAACTGTCACTCATCACAAAGAATTAATAAAAACAGCAGCATTCACCAAGGTAAAAAACAGCCTAAAGAAAAGATACCAGACGCGAAGAGTCTGGATAACAGTAACAGGAGAACTTAAGAAAATCTACTTAGATGAGGATGATAATATACAATTTGAGAATCAGTACTTAGAAGAACTAGAACAAGTTCAAAGTGCGACTGTACAAAGTAGAGAAATACAAGACTCTAAGCAGAAAAACTTGAAACACATAGCAGAGAAGTTTGTGATTGAAAAATTTACCAGCAAAAATTCAAATGCAATCCAATGGATTGACACTTTTGAAAAAGAATGCCTACGCTTTGATGTACCAGAAGACGAGGAAAAAATTGAAATACTTAGATTGTTCATGGATAAAAGTTGTATAGATTGGTATGGTTCCATGATTATAAAATTGACCATGGATTCGGAATGGAAAATATGGAAAAACAAATTCTGTGAGTCATTTGCGAACAAAGGATGGAACCAAGTAACCTACGCTTTATTATTCAAATATAAAGACGGATCATTGGCGGATTATGCAATAAAGAAGGAAAAACTGTTACTGGATATGAGAAACACGATTGATACAGGTACCCTGATAGATCTTATTGCAGCTGGTTTGCCGGAACACATACTGAACAGGATTGATAGAGAAACATTAAGAGATTCAGTGGATCTTTTTAATGAAGTGAGAAGGTTTGAACATTTAGTAAATAAAAAGAATAGTTCGAACTATAGAAAATATGGAAACGCAAGAGAAAACTATAGAAATGAAAATAAAAGCCCATGTCAAACTTGTGAAAAGTTACATAAAGGAATTCGCTATCACCCCGAATCTGCTTGTTGGTTTAAAACAAGAGAAGATGATATAGCAAAAGAGAAAAACATTAAACATGTAAACAACTCTGTGATAGAAGCAGAGTTACATGAAACCGAACAAAAAAACTAATAGTGACACCATTAATAAATGTCAAACTACTATTAAATGATACATTAGAAATTTATGGAGTTTATGATTCCGGTTCAAATGTTTCTTTAATTAATTCGAAGTTATTAAAACTAAAAGGAAAAGGAAATAGTTTGAATGAAGCAAGTTTAGTGACAATTAATGGTGTCAAAAAGGCAAGTGGTTTGACAAATTTAAAAATAAAAATCTTTGAAATTGAAGAAAATACTGAAGTGTACATTATAGATGAACAAAATTTCAAATATGATTTTTTGATTGGATTAGACCTGATAATAAAGTTCAAGTTAATACAAAATGAAGACTTAAAAATTACACAGAAACAAAACTTGAATAAAGCAAAAGTAGAAGGAATCGCTACAAATATAAAAACGAATACGGAGGAAGAAAAAATAACAAAAGTAGAAGAAGTTTTTACAAATTATACAAAAGCTAACGCTAAAGAAGAAAGAATAAAAAACATAGAACAAAGAAAGAAAGAATTTATGATTAATTTTAACGAACATGTAAGAGAAGAAGATTTCGAAATAAAGATAAACCATTTAAATGAATATCAGAAATCAGAAATAAATAAACTGATTAATAAATACAATTCAGTTTTTGCAAAGAATAAATATGACGTTGGAACTGTTAACGAATATGAAGCCAGAATAGACTTGTCAGTAGACAAATATTGTAGCAAGAGACCCTACAGATGCACTATGGAAGATAAAAAAGAAATAGAAGAACAAATAGGAAAATTATTGGATAATAAACTTATAGAAGAATCCTACAGTCCATTTGCTGCACCTGTCACATTGGCTTATAAAAAAGAAGAAAACAAAAAATCCAGATTATGTATAGACTTCCGAGACTTAAATAAAATAGTAGTACCGCAAGCACAACCATTTCCATTAATAGAAGACTTAGTGACTAAGACAAGGAATTGCAATTTTTATTCAACTTTAGATATAAATTCTGCTTTTTGGTCTATCCCTTTACGAGTAGAAGACAGAAAAAAGACAGGATTTGTAACACAGGAAGGACATTTCCAATGGACTTGCCTACCGTTTGGACTGAAAACCGCACCAGCAATCTTCCAGAGGATATTGAGTAATATACTAAGAAAGTACAAACTTACAGATTTTGCTGTAAATTATATAGACGACATCCTAATATTCTCAAAATCATTTGATCAACATATTCATCATCTAACACAGCTGTTGGAAGCGATTAAAATAGAAGGATTCAGATTAAAAATTACAAAATGCACATTTGCATCAGACTCTGTAAAATACCTGGGTCATATAATACAAAATAATTCTATTAAACCACTGAAAGATAATCTGATTTCAATAAGGAATTTCCCTACTCCGAAAACGCAGAAGAATGTAAGACAGTTTCTGGGGAAAATTAATTTTTATAATGAATATATACCAAGAAGTGCGATTATATTAGATCCGTTACATAACTTACTGAGGAAAAATCAACCATTTATTTGGTCTGACCAATGTCAAAGGGCATTTGAGAAAATAAAAAATCTCTTATGCTCTCAACCAGTTTTAGAAATTTTTGATAAAGATTTACCAATCAATATTTACACGGATGCTTCTATAGAGGGTGTTGGAGCCATTTTAAAACAGACACAGCCAGATGGAAAAGAAAAACCAGTAGCTTACTTTTCTAAAAAACTAAATGGAGCCCAAAAGAAGAAAAAAGCGATATACTTGGAGTGCTTAGCCATCAAAGAAGCAGTGCGATACTGGCAGTACTGGCTGATAGGCAAATTATTTACAGTTTATTCAGATCATAAGCCGCTAGAGAACATGAATTTGAAATCGAGAACCGATGAAGAACTGGGTGATTTGACATACTACTTATCACAATATGATTTTATTATAAAATATGCACCAGGAAAGAAAAATTTGGAAGCGGATTGCCTTAGTAGGAATCCTGTACTGGAGTCAAATGAAAATACAGACGAACAATTGAAAATTGTGAATTTGGTTAACCTAGAAGATATATTAATAGATCAGGATAAAAATGAAGAAATAAAAAAGAATAAAGAAAAAATAATTAATAAACAAAACATCTACTATAAAAAAGTAAGAAACAAAGAAAAAATAATTTTGTCAGAAGAATTCAGTATACAATTTTTAAGAAATATACATGAGAATCTTTGTCATATTGGAATAAAACAAATGTTGAAGACAATTAGCCCACTGTACACAGCAAGAAATTTAACAAAAAACATTAAAAAAGTATGTAGGGAGTGCAAGATTTGTATAAGAAATAAATCAAGAGGACAGTACAAATTTGGATTTATGTCTCATCTGGGTCCAGCGACAAAACCATTTGAAATAATCTCTATAGACACAATAGGAGGTTTTGGAGGGTCAAGGTCTACGAAAAAATACTTGCACTTGTTAGTAGATCACTTCACTAGATACGCATTTATCTTAACTTCAAAAACTCAGAGTGCAAATGATTTTATTAAACTAGTTAAAAATATATCAGAAACAGAAGACATTAATATGCTGCTCACCGATCAATATCCTGGTATAAATTCAAAGGAATTCAAGAAATTCTTAAAAGAAAAACAGATAAATATGGTATTTACTGCAGTAAATGCACCATTCTCAAATGGTCTCAATGAGAGGCTAAATCAAACATTGGTTAACAAAATCAGATGCAAAATTAATGAAGATGGAAATAAGAGGGCCTGGACAACAATAGCTCATGAATGTGTGAGTAAATATAATCAAACTATTCACTCAGTAACTGGCTTCTCACCACGTTTTATATTTTGTATGGTACAGATGTCACGGTTTTACCCAAGGAATTGAAGCAAGAAAAAACACATAATGACTGGGTCAGAGATAGAGCAACAGCACTTCAGAATACAATAAAATCACACAACTACAACAAAACATTATTTGACAAAAATAGAAAATACCATGAATTCAACGTTGGAGATATGGTATTTGTGGAAAACGGCAATAGGCTAAATAGGAAAAAACTAGAAGAACTGAAAATTGGACCATTTCAGATTGTTGAAAAAGTTTCAAAATCAATATATAGAATCGACACAGGACACAGGAAAACAGAGTCAAATCTTTATCATATCACAAAACTTATCCCAATACCCATAACACAAGAAGAAGAATCAGGAGATGAAGAAACAGAAGAAAGGGAAGAGTTTTCTTGAAAGAAAATTTACTTGTGAAAATTTTCTTCTCCATGGGGGGAGATGTAAAGACAATACTTTGTTGTATTGCTTTAATTTTAAGGTTGTATATGTTATCTATGCTATTTTTATGTTTAGTTTTTTGTTGTCAAAAGGGAGACTTTAGACGTTTGATTTAAAAATATGTTTTGTGGTTATAAGAGATAAGGAATTGCGAAGGACTGAAATAATAAACTTTAAATGTCGTTTCTTTGTTTACAGGTATGTGTGTACATAATTGGTTTATAATATGATTTTGTATCATAGTTTAGTTTCGTTGTGTTAACAATAAAATCTTTGTTTACAGAGCAACACACGTTTATTATAATTAGTACCTTCGTGTAACAAGAAATAGAGAGAAATAGACTTATATATATATTAACGGGTAGGTATCCTTTGTCCGCACATACGTCCATGTGAACGGTATTTAAACGGACAGGCAAAAGTGAATTATTTTATGAGTGGTAATATTGGTTTGATTTGGAGTTCATTAAAAGCTAATAATATACGTAGTTATGACAAAATTTAAATTCTATACACACAACCTAAAAGATTTAACGACACAACACAGTTTTCACCCATCACTTAGATTTGTAATAAGTTCACACCCATAAAAAACCCATACAGTACAAATATTTGTATGGCCTACAGATAGTTGTTTCGGGTCTGGGTATTTGTGTATGTGAGTTTAAATGTTTGTGAACGCACCCTTGATTCAGGAGAAATTCCTAGTGTGGGGCAACGTTTCTTAAAAAAAGATAGAAAAACAGTTACACCACGCTTTAACAATTTTTTGACTTTTGGATATTTAATTTTACTTATATTATAACATGGTTAGTAAAGATTATGCTGTGAACCCTTTCAAACATCTTTCCACGAAGTTTTTACTAAACGTAGCGCCGCGCCGGTCACCCGAGCTCTCAGGTCAAATGACTAGCTTCCTGTGTAACTAGAAGCTAGTGACGTCATAGATGAAAGAGGTACTGGTCCACCAATAATAATGAGTATTTTTAAGTTCGACAAACGAGTATGAAACCTTTTACAAAAAAAAAAATTGAGGAGAAGTCATGGACGTATTTTGTGAGTTGAGAAGGTGGTTTTAACTTTTTTGGTCTTAAGTTTTAATATAAGTTAACCCATTTAAACTTACATAAATATACTCTCGCCTCATTCCCATGAGATATAAAACTACTCTAGAATCATAAATCCTTAGCAATTTCGACATCAGAAAATATAAACTTTGGCTCAAATTTCATGCATTATCTGATATAGAGAAATTTGCCTCATACAGTAGAAAAGCTCTGAGGTACGTACATATTACCTCTAAGAATAGTTAACAAAAAATATTTCAAACAAAGTTATTAACCGAAGTAATTATCAACAAAACGGACACAACACTATCCTTTTCTTCAAAACCACATTACGTTTAAAACCCGCCACCTCTCGACCCATATATCTAGCTTAACTAAAAAGAATAAACACCTGCCACCACTTTTCCCTCCAAATCCGTGCACAAATTAATCACAACCCACAAACACAATAAATTACATAAGAAACACTGTATTACACCACAGCAAATTTATATATCCCAACGGTGGGTTTCGGAATCGTCCCTGTAGCCTCACAGAGCCCCATAAATCCCTCTCCACATATTTTATATTTCCCTGGTACATTGGACGTGCTAAATTGATATTTACACGCAGCCTTGTATCAATAAGTATAATTTAAGGTAGAAATTGATGATAATAGGGGGGAGGGAAAAGTGCTTAGGAGTGTTGGACACGCTTTTCTGGTATTTTTGCTACAAATACCATGGATTTGGTATACAATACAATACAATATCTTTATTTTCTCTCTTCACAAAGGTTAAACTAACAAGACTAACTTATTAACATGGTGCAACATATATGTTCCCTTGTGAGAGACTGGCGTCCATACTGGGATACCCTGTGTGAAGGATCCCCAGGCTCTCACCTCGATTAAAATAAAGTTTACATACTATAAACAGCCAAAATGTTTTCAGAGAGAAAACAAACATAATTATTTAAAATTTCAATTAATGAACGTAAAAAAAATATTAAAATTACACAATGTGTTATGTGTATGTTGTGTGTGTGTGTATGAGCATCGGGTGACCTAGTTTTGAGTAGCCTTTCAGTGACTTTGTCCAGAATAATTTTCGCCTTTCTGTTATATGTTGGTGCTTCATAATTTTACTTCATGAAGTTTTATCCAAGTGCTGCTTCGATAGAAGAAAATATCGTGAGTAAACCAGCATGCCTAAGAGATATTTCCAGAGGCCCTTCGGCGCCATAAAAACTTCTGACACCAGGTTAGGCGCTAACCACACGATAAATGGGTAATTGGTTTATTTGCATTTTCGTTTCAAAAACATTGAGTTATTTGAAGCCTATATTTTTCAGTTTATTTAGAAACTTACAGACAAAATGTTTATCTTAAGTCAGCAAAAAGTCCACATATTTCGTTAAATACCTAATTGCTTCAATTGACACTTTTTGCCAAAAAAATATGGCACAGCTAATGAAGCCTCACCGTCATTTTTTGTTTCCCTTCTTACTTTCAAACTCAACCTTAAGATGTCTGAGCAACTAATTAAAAGATAATGAAAAAATGTAAAGCGGTAAAGTATGTAAATTAGTAGCGAAGTGCTTGGGGCCGGACTGAGTTAACAAGTTATTGTGGCCAGCTTTGAGATGGCCAGTTCATTTGGATCATCGAGTGCTTTTTACTTTTTTTCGGCAGGGGTGTTGTAAAGTTCGTTAAGAATGTTTTTTGATCTTTCATAATATTTTAGTGGTATGGTCGGCGCAGTGGATTAGAGATTGGTGCCTGCGTTGCGTGTCGTGGGTTCGATTTCTACGTGAGAAAAATATTAATAGATAATACATTTACATACAATATACTTCTGGGCCGACACAATTTATGTGTTGTACACATAAGCTGTTGGTGAACCTATATGAATAAATAAAAATTAAATGTCAAAATCATCGACACGCTAAAAAGGAGATATATAACCCTCCTTTTGGGCTTTGCCGTAGTCGGGTAAAGATACATTTTACACGCCCTAAAATTAATTACTTAATGTCGTGAAATTTCAGTATTCGCAATGTTAAATGTAACTCAGATAAGACGGAGTTGCTAGTATAAACACAGTTTGTTGCGACGTTACCACTTTAATACATTATTATGTAACTAACCCAAGAAAATCAGTTCGAAAGTTGGTTTGGAGTGTTTTCTTAGGTTAAAAGCTATTCTGTTTCTATACTATTTTTACTGAAACTCTGCATCAAACTCATGACTTCTGCACTGTAGTTTCATGGTCTATAGCCACTATAGGTCACGAACTACCAAGGACGCATAAAACGATACGTTTCGCTACAATAGTTGGCAATAACAATGTAAAATGTATTTGTTTAAGCATGTATGTGTAAATTAACGGCATGTTTTGTTGGGGCGACCCAATCTCTCTGTATGTTAATGAGAACATGAATTGTGAATTAGTCGAACGAGTTTTTGGACTATAAATCTATGTGGACATGAGCCTATTTTCATTTGTGTTTTATAAAGGTGTCGTTGAAATTAATAAGAAAAAAAGTTAAGGTGAAGTAATTACAACGTATGGTTGAAGACAGATGTATCAGCCGTTAGGTTAATTGAAATGGCCAACTAAAATTCGGTCTCATAACTCTCTTGATATTTTCTCAAGGGGGTAAGAATGTTGTACTGTTTTTGCTTTGCAAATTTAGTCATTTATTGCGATATTTGTTATTGGCCCTTTACCTAACTATGTTGAGGCGACTTTTTGTCTAACCAGATGTAGCTAAATAACAATATTTTAAATGGAGGAACTGCCTATTAGGGCTCTCTAGTCACTCCTGGGTAGTAGTTTAGCTTGGTAAGAGTCATCCCGAATCGTCTCGCACGCAGGTTTGACGATTTCCAGCCTTTCGAACAAGCCGGATTCCAAACAGGCTTTAGTACCGTAGACCACATACATACGCTGCGGCGGTTTATACAAAATACCGAAAAGTATAACCTGCCTCTGTGTTTAGCTACTACGAGACTACGACTACGAGAAAGCCTTTGATTCAATCGAGACCTGTACTCCAATTTCTCCAACGGTTTTTGACAAACACATTAACATGCTTTCAGAGGCACGGAGGAAATTCGGTATATATACATGTGCTAGAGCAGTGGTGGGTTCAAACCCAGGCAGGCACATTACTGTGTGTAATTTATTTCATCACCGCTGCTCTCAAAACGGTGAAGAAAAACATCGTGAGGAAACCAGCATGTCTTAAAACCAAAAAAAAAAAAAACGAAGACATGTGACAATCTACCATAAACACTGGGCCCGCATGGTAGATTGCCCATTCCCTCTCAAAAGAGAGGAGGCCTGTGTCTCAGCAGTGGGAATATTAATAGGCTGTTTATGATGATGATGATACATGTGCTATACAAAACATCACAAATATATAGAAGTGCGCATAAAGGTAAGGTTTTCTTGTGTCTTTCACATTTTAAATCATCCTATTTAAAACCTTTCTTTTGTAACAACATAATACTTAACATCCTTTAACGCCCATTTACTTGAAAGCAGAATGATTTACATACACTATTAGAATGGGAAAAATAATTTGAGCAGAGTCCGCGGAGTGCGACCGTCCGTCTGTCCGCATGCGTCGAGTTGTGTGCTGAGTGAGACTTAAGTTTTAAGTTAGTAGCAAGTTTGAATTGTTTTTCTTTAGCTGTTTTTGGCCCACTGCTGGGCAAAAGCCTTCTCCAAGTTCTACCAAGTACTTGTGTCTGACACCACCTTCTTAAACTTATTGAATTAATAATAATAATAATAATAATATTTTTCTTTATTTGGGACAACATAGGAACCATTTTTGTTAGTAAACAACTTACACACTAGGGTTAGTAACAAATTGGAATATACCAAAATTATAATTATTGAGTCATGTACTTACGAGGCATTTCGTGAGGACAATGATTGAATGAATTGTTTACTGGGTGTAAAATTGTGTCTCTAACATATTTTAATTATCATTTGTTCATTTTTCTTTAAAATAAAATACTTAAAAAACCAATAAAATCCCAACCACCCTTTTATTTCTTTGCTGCTGCTAGTAAAAACACAAGGCAAAGGAAGGAAAAAGAATTGATCAATTTGTTAAGCCTTTTTTTGTGGGTGGTTGGGAAATCATCAAATTATCTCTGGGCAGAGCGAAAGGGAGTGTCAGACTTTTACTGACTAAAAACCACCCATGTTCCTTCTTAGGCCTTTGTGTCGAGGCCGCGGTATCTCTTTCGAACAACCCGCAGCGCCGACGGGATATTGTTAAGCCTTAGCTTCTATCATTTTAGCACCAACTGGATCTAAATAAATGTGTTCTGCCTATTCCGCAAATTTAGTCAATAAGGTGCTTGCTTTGGTTTTTTTTTTTAAAAAGAAACGTTTACTATCAACAGCGCCCTTTTAAAAATATGTTACACGACCCAGATACATTACACCCTCACCCATATACAGATTAAAAGCTAACTTAATATTCCATTCAATCCACCGCTATGCTCGCACCTTGTGGCATACAAGAATACCTCCAAGACGTGCCTGGAGCTTTGCCAACAGGAGAGTGCGAGCTTGCATGCCAAAATGGAATCCCAGGCATGTTTTCCATGATAACAAAAAAAAATGGAAATAAAAGATCGATGTGAAAATTTTAAAATGTACGTTAGTTATACATATTTAGATTTATGATTTTTTGGTGCTTTGGGGTTATGAATTCGTTTGGAAGAGGTTGTTTTGCTTTTGAAGTTGGGTTTGTGTTTTTTTGATTTTAGAGTTGTCTGTGCTTGTTGTGTAATGTCTTTGGAAAACTGTTTTATGACGTTGTAGTATTTTAAGTAGTATTTAATTTCTGTAATTAGGTGCCAATGTTTCTAAATTGAATAAAACACATTGATTGCAGAAGAAGGAGGTTTTTATTAAGATCAACAATTAAACGACGACCTCATTTATTTAAAGACGGAAACAACTGCTCTCAATACATCACATACCTCATCTAAATGCAATCCCGCGCTGGCAAAGACCGCGTGGAGTCTACAATGAAAGAAAATATAAGCTCCTTGCTGGCACTATTAATGAAGTTCACACCAGAACCAAAGATTTATCTCAAAGGGAGATCGGACTCACGAATAACGTGCAAGGCCAGGGAATGTTAATAGGCCTGGGGAGGAGCGCATTATCTACGATGAAGTCCCTCAGCAAGTCAGGAAAATGACCTTGTAAGTGGGAAGGAAAAAGGTTTATTAGGGATTGATTTAGAATTAATTATATTGTAAGTTCATCATCATCTGCCTAACCTTTTCCCAACTATATTGGGGTCGGCTTCCAGTCTAACCGGATGCAGCTGAATACCAGTATTTTACATGGAGCGACTGCCTATCTGACCTCCACAACCCAGTTAATACTAGGTAATACGATACCCTTTGGTAAGACTGGATGTCAGACTTTCAGGTCACTGACTACCCGTAACGACTGCCAAAGATCTATATATGGCACCCGGGACCAACAGCTATATTGTAAGTTAAATTAGGTAATAGAGCAACAGTAGTGGTAGCCCTTTTTTTTTTTGGCGGGATGAAAATCATCGAATAACCCCTCTCGCTCTTGGGCAGAGCGAAAGGGAGTGTCAGACTTCTACTGACTAAAAACCATCCATATTCCTTCTTAGCCCTATATGTCGAGGCCGCGATAACTAGTGTACAACCCGCAGCCTTTCTGGCCCAGTAGTGGTAGCCCTTACTTACGAACAGTAAGTCTTGAGTTCGAACCCAGGCTGGCGCATTATTTTGTATAGTTTATTTCATCACTGCTACTCTCAAAACGGCGAAGGAAAACATCGTGAGGAAACTCTGTCTTAGAAACAAAATATTTGAAGACATGTAACATCTACCAACCCGCACTGGGCCCGCGTGGTGGATTATAACCCATCCCTCTCCTAGAGATGAGGCCTGAGTCCCTGCAGTGGGAACAATATAGGCTTATGATGATGAAGTTGCTGCTGTAACCAAAACTCATTTTAGAAAATGTTTGGGTTTTCATGATTTACTTTTATGCCCACAGTAGTATTATGAGGTATATTGTATTATCCGTGGATTATTTTCAGTTTTGATTTTCGTTCCCATTAACAAGATAGTCTTTGTGTGCTTATACTTACTTTCCTTTGTTTGTTTGATATTTACTAGATCTTATAACGTAGCAAAGAAAGATCAGTATTAAGATTTAGATTAGTGTTTGTGTGAATACGTAATATTGTGTCCCGTTCAATGAAATGTTACTTCTTCTCCTAAATAAAAAAAAACCTCTATCCATTTCACTAACACAAAACCTAAAAAATGAAAACTAGATTAAGAAAATGTAGATTACTCAGCAAGTTCACTGCTGAGTTCACCCTCACCATATATCAGCTTCAACTGAGCCAATCTCGAATTATCGTATCGACCGACGGCCCCGCTGCGATCCATTAATCAGCTGATGGGTTGTAGCGCGCAATGTAAAGCGCCCATTACTTTATTGTCTGCCAGGTGCACTGAGCTTCACGTACACATTTATCAAAGTTTTAAGGTAAGTAATGATATTGAGAACTGCTATCATCATCTATTATGATAATACTTGAAAGAAAAATCCTCTAAATGATTACTGGGAACTGGGGATTTGTGAATTTATCACAACTTTCTAAGATAAGAAATGAAATCGACAAGCCTTATCAACATTTATTATGTTAATAGTTTTGAATGAAAAATCTCAATTATTGTCACTAAGAACTGGGAACTTGAAACTGGGAATTTAAATGTCATCGGTTTCTTTGTAAATGGGTAGATTTATCTTGAAAGCTTCTCTTCTTGAATAGAATTGACTGCTATTATTTACTCTTTGATATTTCTATTTTTTGCCCTGTCTCCGCTTTTCAAGATTTGATTATACAAAGGTAAAATATTCTTCAGTTAACAAAGTTGAAAGCTAGGTTTTAACTCAGTGTGGCGTACATTCCAACTAAAGAATGATTCTGTTTTATATCATTTTCACAACGGAAAAATCTCGTTGTACCGTCATCGGCAAACATGTATCTCTGACAGTTGACCTTTCTCAGATCCTTCATCATGTCATATTATGTTTGGAATAGACTGATTTCAAGACTAAATATATTTTTCATAAATATGTAATGATGTCATGTCTGCGTTTTTAAAAGGGTAGATAAGGCGGTCTTGTTGTAACCGTATTAAGTCCGGTAGTGTTTAGATCCGACAGGGATAGATTATGAGCTGGCGGGCACCGGACAGTGATAAATATTTAAGTAGGAAAATTTTCTATGACAGTCCGATGTCCAGTGCCGCATCAGTAAAACTGTTCCTAACGGTTCCAAATAGGATCTAGCACATAGCTCCAAACTATTTCTAAGAATTCCGCTCTACAGCACACAACAGCTAAGGTTAGCGTGTATTTAGTTTCGTATTACGAAAACGTGTAGACAGGTTCCTCGAAATATCTTCATAATATGCAGTAACTGTGGGTAGCAGGCAAACGAACAGCTCAGCCCATCCATGCATATTCTACGTCACAGTGGGCGGTCGATTTTACTTAGAATCTTGACACCTTTTTTAAAATCCAGGAATTGTTTCTTCAACCTTCTGTTATTTTCCGTCAAATATCTTTATCAGACGAAAACGTTGGAGTTTTAAAGAAGATGAAGTCATAATAAATTAAAAAAAGAGTACCTATGTTAAGATGGTTCAGTTGAGATGGTTCAGTTAAGATAGTTCAGTTAAGATGGTTCAGTTAAGATGGTTCAGCTAAGATGGTTCAGTTAAGATGGTTCAGTTAAGATAGTTCAGTTAAGATGGTTCAGTTAAGATGGTTTAGTTAAGATGGTTCAGTTAAGATGGTTCAGTTAAGATGGTTTAGTTAAGATGGTTCAGTTAAGATGGTTCAGTTAAGATGGTTCAGTTAAGATGGTTCAGTTAAGATGGTTCAGTTAAGATGGTTCAGTTAAGATGGTTCAGTTAAGATGGTTCAGTTAAGATACCGCGGCCTCGACATAAAGGGCTTAGAAGGAACATAGGTGATTAGAAGAAGTCAGTAGAAGTCTGACACTCCCTTTCGCTCGGCCCAAGAGCGAGAGGGGTTATTTGATGATTTTCCACCCCAAAAAAAACGGTGGTTCGGTGATGTGGTCCCTGAGTGAAAGTCGATTAACGGAAGGTAATGTGATGGGCAACGCCGGGCGGGGACGCCCTAGCTTGGAAGACATACACTGATCTTATTGGTGCCGTTCTTCAGAAAGGATAGGTGCGTAGTACTCGTAACCGTCGTGCGTGTATGACCAGATGTATGAATGTGGACGAGACAAAAGGAGTATGTAAGGGTCGTAGTAAGTGATAGGGCGTGAGTTTATACATATATGTATGTGTGTATATCTTTTTCATCTTATAGGTACCTTATCAAGTTTTCATAGATATGCATGCTTAAAACTCAGGGGAACTCAGAGGTCCCCTACCAATACATAAAAACCTGAAAAATACCCTGTCGAATACTTTTTTTTTGCCACCTTCAATTTTGTATATTATGAACAGAAAATGTCGCTGCTGGCTCGTGTTTTTGACGTCAAATAATTCGATATGGCGACAAAACGCTCTGAGCCCGAAGTTTTTGTCATAAGGAGGGAAATTAAATTTAATATTAATTAATTTACTAAGAGAATATGATTTACTTTTCGCTTTTACTTTAATGTCTTAATTATTAAGCGAGGTGTTACAAGATATTTTGATGAGTTTGTTGTGTTTGATTCATATGGTACAGTTTCTGTTAACATAGAATATAACGTAAGAATCAAACATTTCATTGGTAGGATTTCATAATCTTATATTTGGGATCGTCCCAACACGTTTTCTTTTTCCATTCTTCCCTGTTAGACGTCATTGGTAGGATATCGAATTCGAATAAAATGTAATACATAAAACCTTACTTTAATACCTGTATTCAATGATTGATTGATAAAACATTTCTGTATTTGCTTTCAAAATAAAAGATGTGAATATGTCCTCTTTACTCCGATAATTTATTATCATTTTGTACTCTATTTAGACATTTTCTGCCTTATTTGGTAAAGTTTTCATCATCATCATCAACAGCCTATTAATGTTCCCACTGCTGGGACACAGGCTTCCTCTCTTTGAGAGGGAATGGGCTATAATCTACCACGCGGGCCCAGTGCGGATTGGTAGATGTCACATGTCTTCGAAGTTTTTGGTTCAAAGACATGACGGTTTCCTCACGATGGTGAAGGTAAACTCCTTCACCATTTTGAGAGCAGCGGTGATGAAATAAATTACACAAAGTAATGTGCCTGCCTGGGTTCGAACCCACGATCTACTGTTTTTAAGTTGGGGCCACCACTACTAGGCCACCGCTGTTCTCTGGTAAAGCTTTACTTAAACTTAACTTGGCTATGGAAAGTATTCCTTATTAGCATATTCCCATATTCCTGGACCACAAATCACAATTAATGGCAGCAAAGTATAGAGATACAAAATAATCTGTAATTTCGTTATCTGAGCACACGACGTCTCATTAAACTGCGTAAGAGCCTCCCTGCACGATAGGGGTGGCACTTGTAAGTAATTATAATTAACATTCAAACCGTTTCTTGTTATTAAAGTGTTCAGTTTCAAATGGAGTGATCGGAATGGTTGTGTGTGTACCTACGAGATTGTTTTCCACTTGACTGATGAGGTTCTCCAATTGAAATTGATTATTTTTACCATGTCGATGGGAGTTGTCCCAGAACTTGGTGACGAGAGCATTGTCTATGTTAACAATAATACAAGGTAGATATGAATTTACCTCTATTTAATATAGCAGCGGTAGCCTTGTGGTGGCGGCCCCGACTTACTAACGCAAGTCGTGGGTTCAAACCCTAGCAGGTACATTGTTTCGTGTAATTTATGTCATCACCCTTGACTCACGGCGGCGAAGGAAACCATCGTGAGGAAACTGGCATGTCTTAAAACCAAAAAAAAATGAATACATGTGACACCTACCAACCCGCACTGGGCCGGCGCGGCGTCGTGCATTATAGCCCATCCCTCTCTTAGAGAGGAGGCCTGAGTCCCTGCAGTGGGAACATTATAGGTTGATGATGATGATATTTAATTGTTGTGTGTTTGCAAAAGTGAGTGCATGAGGTTAATTTTGATAAGTGACTTACAAATGGTAGTTGTATTTAAAATTTGCAAGGTCTCTTTGATCAAGTAATTAAAAGGTGCTATGCTCATACTGTCATCCCTGCTAATTGCCGTGTAATACGATCACTGTATGACATGTGATATATAACATATGGAACGCTAATGTGAGTAGGCAGAACTTTGCATTTGATGACATAATTACCTACGTGCAGAAAATTACTGTCTTTATCCCTGAGAAGATAGCTTTTTATAGAAACGAAAATAAATATGGAAGATGGCTGTAATAGGATGAATCATAAGGTGAAGGTAGAACGTGATTGGGTTTGAACAAGTCAAGTAAATGCATTCTTCTTAAGGGAAGAAAATTGGTTCTGTGTAAGCAGAAGATTGTTTAAAATATATCACTGTGTAACATAAAAATATAAAATTTCGCTGATCATAAATCACTTACCTTTTTCACTTACAATACATTTTTATTGTTTTTACAAATTAATGAAAATTGACGAAGACAATACGCGTCAAAGATTATGAGTGGGGGCTTTTAACGTCACTACGCGGTAAAAAAAGCAGTGTGATGTGACGTCACACGAGTTTTCAAAGCACTGTATCGTCTTTATTTTTAATTATGTGCCAAAAAAAAGTGTGTCTTCATTTTTGTTGGAAATCGATCTAACAGACTAATTAGTTTTTTTTGTCTGGTATCCTATTGATAATGATTATCTTCCAAAGCATCCCTAAAGCCAAGAAGTCTTAAAAATTACCTTAAAAGCTAAGTTTTCTTACAGGAATATAAGGCCATAAACATTACACGAGTTGTCTTGTAAAGCTGTCGATGAAAGTTCTATTTACAGACTTAGAAGAGAGCTCCGTTTATTCAATAACACGGCTTTTCCTTTGTACAAATTGACATCCGACCTCCCGCCGTTTACCTAGCAGGTTTTCTAGATGTTGCTATCCAGATAAATCTCTATACGCCTTAAGTTATAGCGGGGAATTGGGGGAAGCTGGGGTGTTTTGTATTCAAAACATCAGGCTTGTAATTCCTAAAGGGTTGGGAAGAGGTTGTGTAGGTACCTACTAGTAATAATAATAATAATCTTTAATAAGCAATTCAAAAATCTTGATCTGGCTTGCGAGGTTGTCGACATGTGGCACGTGAATACAGCAGTCATTGTGCCGATAGTCGTGTCTGCCAATGGCTTAATAGCCAAGGGCCTCGACGAACATCTAAGGAGGCTCTCGCTTGGTAGCTGGATCAAGGGTTTCATTCAGAAGGCAGTACTTCTGGACCCGGCGCGCATTGTCAGGAGGTTCCTCTCTCAAGAGCCCTGACCACCAGTAGTTCGGACCCTGTTCCCAATGCTGGTGGTTAAAAATATAAAATACCTATAGATTTTTATATTTTTATATGCTTTTTTATTTTTTTGTACAGTAATATTTAAAAATATATTAAGTGTTTGTATATAAATGAATAAACGATAATCTTTATAATAATTTTTATTTTCACCACAAAAATTAAACAGTAATATATTACATGGCTGGATAGGCTTAGTATACAATTTTTGAATATGGAATCCTCTGTTGCCGAACTTGGACGGATCCTGTATCTCGGCAAATAGCGCCTTCCCCAAATAGATTTCACTACAATGTTTAAGCCAAACTAGACATAGACATAGTACACTGACATTTCGCCGGTAAGGTTTCAGTACCTTGTAATAGGTCTGTGAATTATTTGACTTTTTGTTATTAACATGTATTTCGCATGTGTTTTGTACCTTGAGTGCTATGCTTACCTGAAAAAGAATTCCGTGACAACCTCATGCCAGTGACCATCACTATTTAAGTATTTTTATTCTTACCAAAAAGCGATTTAACGTATTTCATACGAGATTTTTTGATTGACATTAAATTTAAAAATTTTGGAATTGCGTGACTTGCCTCTGTGATCAGCGATGTTTTTCCGTATTTTTACGTGACTTTGCACGGGAGTGTAAATGTGATGCTGTTCAACAGAAGATGGGGCATTTACGAGTAATATCGTGTCCTGTTGTTGGTTCACTACAGAAACTGAAGAACGCTAGAGAAAGCGTCAATCTAGACGGGTGTCACCACTGTGAGGATCGGCCCGAGGACACGGTGGAGCACACCTTGGAGGTCTGCCCCGCTTGGGCGGAGCTCCGCCGTGTTCTCGTAGCGGCGATCAGTGGCGGCGACCTCTCGCGTCCGGCCCTGATGCAAGCCATGGTCCGGGGTCACTGCTTCGCAGAAGAAGGCGACGGTGTCCCCTTCTTCTGCGAAGCAGTGATGCTAGCGAAGCAGGTGGCGGAACGTGAGAGGGAGAGAACAAACAAAAAAGAAAGCGCCAATCTAGGAACTCAGCTCTGGGCCAACACAATTTCGATTACCATCGACACGGTTCGAAAAGACGTGAAGTTTTTTGTTATAATAGTATAAAATAATAATATTACCAAGTTATTGACCAATTAATGTCAAACAGTTTTTAGTAAAAAAAAACCTAGGGCAAAGAGATAAAGCGATTTCAGCCAAATAAAATGTTTATTTCTTTATATATTGTCAAGTACCCGCACTATGTAAATAAATGTAGCTCTTATGGTAACAAATTTGATCATGACACTATCATAAGTAAATTGCTATTGAGGCAGTAAAATTTACGACTTGTATGTAGTGAGCCTAGAGAGCTTTGGCTATAAAAATACAGACGGTGCTATCATTCTTGCGTGTAAAACTAACGGGGTAAACTAAACCTATGCGGTAATAGCACAGATATGTTGGTTGGAAAATAATACACAGTGCGATTGCTATGCATGAGGTCCTGCTATTGGGTTTTTTTCCATCAGGAATGAATCAGTTGCAGCCACGGAGTCTAGATTCGTTCCCTGTGTGTTCCAATGGCAACATGGTACCCCCTAATACGTGAGACTTAAACAGAACTGGCAAAATGTGTGTTTCAATGAGTACACTTCTACCTAACCCATCCGGGATTACAGGCGTCATGTTATATAGTTTAAAAAAATAATAATAACAAGCTAGTTTTTGCGTAGCTTCGTTCACAGGGACACAAGACATGGCCTTTAGACGTGAAGGTCTATAGAATAAACGTATTTGGTGTACTTAGGACGACAGTTTTAGAAAATAAATTGTATTTCAGAGCTATTTTTGTTTCCTGTGGAAATCCTCTATGGATGTTTTTAGACTCCTCAGAGGATCATCACGATTCATTCTCAACAATCATTCCAGCAGTGTATTTCAGAGTATTTAGTCAATAGAAGGACCTAGCACATGAGAAATTGCTTTCAAACTGGTTGATATTTTTTAGATTTTTTTTTTATTTGACGGCACGATTGGCGCAGTGGCTCAAGCAATGGACTGCTGCGCTGCGTGTCGCGGGTTCGATTCCCGCACGGAACAAATATTTGTATGACCTACAGATAGTTGTTCCGGGTCTGGGTATTTGTGTATGTAAGTTTAAACGATACAGGAGACATTCCTAGTGTGGGCAACGTTTAAAAAAAAATTGTACAACACTAAAACGTGGTTAGGAAACATTTAAAGCTTTTAGGTAGCTTATGTCAACCATAACCAAACAAAACCCAATATGTATGTATTTCATTCAGTTCATTATTGCTGATAGAATATCACTCTGTCTTGGCTTTCTGATATATCCGAGATATATAAATTACTGCGTAATAAAAATAAGCCTCAGGCAATACCAGAATTTAAAGGTAAAGTCAGCAATTTAATTTAATTTCCGAAAAGCATGGGGCGCTTTTTAATTACTTAAGACAACGGTAAAATCTTTTTAATAGGAAACGGTCATCTTACTGTTCTCTGAGCTCAGCTTACTTCCCCAAATAAGCAGCGAGATGACACTTAAAAATATCCTAATACCCTCTGCAAACACCTTAACGAGAACATCCCAATAATGTTTAATTAATTACAAGTGCCCCATTTTCTAAACCATATTTCGTACCCTAGTTTTAGCGAGGTAGAGTACAAATTTGCCAAACAAGTTGAAATTAAAATTTAATTGCTATTTGCCTCGTAATCTCTCCAAGGTTCTGTTAAGACGCAATCTTTAAAATATTAATTGAATCTGTTAACTTATGAAAATATTTACTTTGGTCATCAATATGAGTTTTAAGGCAATTGGGGGAAGATTCCATTTCTGGGTATCTATTGGGTATAAATTTAGATCCGTGGGTCTAAAATGGCCCCTTTAGTAGATCATAATATGAATTGCGTTAAAAAGCGTAAAATGGAATAATAGTAACTGCGTCTGTGAACATTTTATGAATTTTAACGCAATTCATAATATTTTATTTTCCCATTATGATCTATTTTTCCAAATGGTTACAGACACAGTTACCATTATGTAAGGTAGATGTTACCTTTTTTAACGCAATTCATATTATGAAAAGCTAAAGTGGCCATTTTGTCTTCCGAGCGCTATTTCATCCATGTGGCCTAACCTGCCAATGAAAAATTCAATGTGAAGAGGTTCAGAATGATGTATTGGATACTACTGTTTTTCCTCCGGTGTCTCCTCTATCCGGCGGATTCATTTACTATCGCATTTATAATGTAAGTTTGTATGCAAATCGTCGTTCCAATTATCAAACTTAGTAAGTCTATTTGAACAAATTTTAGCAACAAAAAATTGATTTTCTTACAAGTTTCGAGAGGTTTTTAAAACGACGTTCTATATTTAAGTAAGGATGAGTTTAGATTGATATTTTACTAATAATTTGGCTAGAACAAGACGACGACACACAGATGCGAATTTTAATAATTAGTTCGACGATATGTAAACTTAGCAAAAATTCACCCTTAGTTGAGTGATACAAAGTATGTCTTTCCTTCAAATAGTTGAATCCAAAGTTATTCCAAATGCAAAGATACTTGGTAGAATTATTACTCAGTTCAGAACTCAGTATCACTTTCAAAGTAACACCTTAACCCTACTCCTGCAGCACAGTTTCGCAATCTAACAATCAAACTTGTACCGCAGATCAAATGGACCCCGATTGTTAAGGAAGCGGGCGCAGGGTTGACTGATAACGTTCTGAGATAGAACTGGCAAGTTACTGTGAACTGCATCGATAGGGTTAACAGATGTTGTAGTTAACGGTTAAAACAGAATTACTTCTTGTTAGTTGATTTTGTTACGTACCACTTCGTTTTCCAATTATGTGTCATGAGCAAATCAACTTTTCATCTAGTGTTATTTTATTTACGTTCTTGAAATCGTACGGCTTCGAAAATTATTGGTTCGTATTACTACGAACCTCTGTTTTCGATTTTTATGAATATATTTTATTTGTTTCATAGGCCGTCTAAAATTCCGCAGTGTCTTAAGACGAGGGTCTATAACCAATGTGTGTTGCCAGTGATGGCACAGAGACATCCTCCTTAACTGCTGGCCTTTACGAGAAGCACAGAGTCACGCAACGAGCCATGGAATGAGTTAAGCTCGGAGTTTCTTCGTGCGATAAAATTCGAAAAGAGGAAATTCGCCGAAGAACCAGGGTCACCGACATAGCTCTCAGAATATGCAAGATGAAGTGGCAATGAGCAGGCTACATCGCTCGAAGAACCAACAACCGACGGGGAAGGTTCTTGAGTGCCGACCACAAACCGGAGGCCCCACCAGGTGGACCGACAACATCGTGAGAGTCGCGGGCAACCGGTGAATGCAAACGGCAGGCTGCTGTTCTTTATGGCGTTCTAGGGGGGAGGCCTTTGTCCACCAGTGGACGTCTTGTGGCTGATGATGATGATGATGATGATGTTTCATTGGCACATCTTTCCCGCAATTGTAATAACACAGGGTGTAAACGAGCCCTGTACAAAGCCGTCAGCCAAGCATTATGTACATCAAACTAAGTACCCCTACGCAAAATTATAGCTAGGTTTTTTTTGTAGTGTAAAAACACATTTTACGGTAAAACTCAATGTAGCACACTCGAAACATTGTGCTCGTGGATGCTTTGAATAGTAAACGGGTCATGGAGGTAATTTAAGCAAAATTATAACCTGAAAAACTAGTGTTATAACAACAGTTGATTACACTCACATTACAAACAGTTAACATGATAAATATTCCGTCTTCAGAGAGAGTTACTGACCATGTAAGTTTAAAAGAACTTATAACATCACTAAATATTCATATTACCGTTCAATATTCCGCAATATTCTCGGACCTTATTAAATTCCCAGCACGAAAATGGGATCACAGGAGAAACTAAAAGTGACTAACACTTAAAACCATTAAGTGTTGGAGAGTAAAAGTAAAAACAAAACGTATCGCTAAAGAGGGCGAGAGAAAACAATTTTACAGCATCATAAACAGTAGCTGTTCGCAAAAAGTGGACGTGAAGGCTACTGTGGATATCTCGTTCGGCTTTTTTGTAGGATATTTTCTTTGTGAGGTTTTTGAATTAAGTTTTTTGACAACTTTGCTTTTGTGAGCTTTGTTGTATCATGTACATATTTATTGGTAGAATACTATTGACGGTGGTTTTAGTTTAAGGTAGAAAGGGTAATGTATGAACTAAGTGTAGTTATTTCAGGTTTGGGAAAAATCTTGTTGCAGAACAATGTTATTGAAATAACAGAAAGTAAAACAGTAGTGATTCGATAACGATTAAAGTTTGATTTTTGTGATAATCAAATTGTTTAGGGTATAACGAGTAAAGTTTGATTTTTGTGATAATCAAATTGTTCAGGGTATAAAACATCTTAGTAGTAAGCTTTAGACTCGTATCCCTATTAAGTTTCAAACTGTTTGAGAAACGTACGTACACGGACACCGGTGAAATCGTTAAGTCAAAAAATAATGAAAAGTTAACGTCAAAGAAAAATACAAGATTGGATCTAAGAATCAAAATTCCTTTAAGCAAACAAAGTCATACACCACTTAGTTTAAATATTACCCCATAATTTTTGGATAAACAAAAATGGCTGTCAGGAAACCATTTTAACGTACTTGTTTGCATTTTTCTTTGATCATGGCCTGTCAAAGACAAATTACCGGTACGAATTTTGACATACTCTTTGATGTGTTTCCTTGTTACCTAATATTGGTCTTTATTTTGATATGAAGTGGGTAAAATTAAATTTACCGGTAAAAGTGAAAGTTACAAGTATTTGTAAAGGGGAGTGGAATGACTGTTTTAAAAGCTTTTTCTGTTTCGTTTTAGACGTTATTGATTCAATTATACCTTTAATTTTGTGTGTCAATAAAGGATTTGGATGAATTTGACAGGATTGGTTCGGACTAATTAAAAAACACTTCACTTTACATCACAGATTTGAGATGTATTATTAGAACTCAATGATGCTAAAGGGTCAACGGTGAGCTACATATTGAGGACCTTTTTACGCCTACACGACTGTCACATTGCCAGGCAAGCTTAACTTTTATTTTTGTTAATTGCCTAATCAGCCCATAATGTTCCCACTAAAAACACTGCCACTGGCCTCCTTTCTATGAGAGTGAGAGGTCACAGAAGCGAGGTCTATGTTCTTGAATTACCAAATTATGACCTAATAGGTAATAATTATTGACACTTACTAATTTAATAGACACTTTTAACAAACATATAGGTTCATTCATTTTTTATAGACACAGCAGTCAACAAAGGTCCAGATCCATCAAACACCCAATTTCTATACTACCTAACATTATTCGATATGGCCTCACCCGGACTGTCCTGACCGTAATAATGGTCACCACACAATAGTTTGCGCTCGTTAACACGGTATTATTATAGTCCTTTGTTTTCTAGTAAGAATTGTTGTCACAGTAGTAAACACTGAATTATTCGGGAAACGGTTTTCCGGTAGTGTTTCGTTTTTATAGTTTTTTTGAAGGTAATGTTTTTAGATGTCTGTTTGTGTATCTTTTATTTTGTCCTAGTTATCTTAAGCTCACTATTTTAAGATGTCATAAAAACAATTTTATTCTCAAAATGTTCCCAATTTCCTATCTCGGATAGGAAGGAACTATATACATTGAGTTATGTGCATAACATGACGGGGTACAATATTATGCCGCGGCTAGTCAAGGGAGCAAATATCATAGAAGTATGTTGGGTATGGTTTTACCCCCTTTTACATGGGACTTATAGATAACTGACAAATTATCAATCTACACTACTGAAAAATATGAAGGGATCAAAAAATATCCAAATTTTTGGGCAATTATCAACAGGCTTGTAACTTAAGGAGAGAAATGGTTGTACAAAAAATCAAAAAAAGGAAATCGTAGCTCCAAATGTCTAGTTTTTGGATTATAATATTCTTTTTATATTTTTTTGCGTCAGCCGCTTTTGAGTAACCTTAGAAAATCTGTCAACAAATATTTTTTTGTTCGACCATTTCTCTCGAACTTACGGCCTGTTGAAAATTGCCCAAAAGTTGTTTTTTTTTATCCCTTAATTTTTTCAAGTAGTGTACTATTAGCGACACTTCTGTTAACACTTCAGAGATTGCAGGTGTATATTAAATAAAATATTTGAAATGGTTGTACAGTCGTTATTTGCCAATTCCCCAAAATATTTCCCAATAGGTACCCGGTACTTATTCGGAGGCTAGTAAAGGAGGCCCTTTCATTCTTCAGGAACATTTAACGTTAAATTGCTTTCAGACTACATTCAAAGGACGAGTTAGGCATTTACCAAATTCTACGATTGGTTTGCAAGTGGTGCTTTGAATGTAATATAAAGGTATTGGTTTATATTTAGCCTGAGGAGTTTGAGACTTAATGATTACATACACTTGGGTTGATTTTTGGATAAACTGTGCCTTGGTTGGGTGACAACCCGTTACATACCAAGTTTCTTCTGTACCTCGGAAAGCACGTTAACCCTACAGTGGACGAGCCTTTAAATGCGACAGCAGTAGTCCACATACGAAGTCCATTTTTAAATTGAAATAAAAAAACATATAAACGTTATTTCTTTATTTTACTTATGAAAATATTATAATCAGTACAGTTATATTAACTACATCAAATCAATAAATCTTAATTACGATCTCTGTGTCATAATTGCTAAATCACAATTATAAAACTTCTCTATATTGGTTTAAAAATCACAGGTGTCGCTTCTAATTGAGATAACAACAGAACTACTAACTAAAACTCTATATTTATAACATTTTATGTGCAGGACAGACACGTTATCTTCATTTTTGCATTCGTTTTGCATGTTTTGGTAGCTCATCATCAGGTCATCATCATAACTATCACCCAACCCCTCAAAATAGTCAACGTCACGTAAAAGAAAAAAGAAAATGTCACGTAAACCTTCGAAATAGTCAACTTCTCCGTCAGAGCTTAACTCAGCTTGTTAATCTTCCTTGTGCCGCTAAACGCTTACAGTTTACAGTAAGCGTTTAGCGGCACAAGAAAGTAACGCTTACAGTTTACAGTAAGCGTATTGCGGCACAAGAAACTAACGCTTACAGTTTACAGTAAGCGTTAAGCGGCACAAGAAACTAACTCTTACAGTTTACAGTAAGCGTTTAGCGGCACAAGAAACTAACTCTTACAGTTTACAGTAAGCGTTTAGCGGCACAAGAAACTAACGCTTACAGTTTACAGTTTTAAAGTTATTTTTGATTTTGTACCAGTGGATAACACATTACGTAGTCCACGCGACCACTGCAGGGCTGAGCTGTAGGTCCGCGGTGTCATTTTTAGTTTCTACTAGCTGTTGCCAGCGGCTTCACCCACTACAACTCGAAAAATCGGGATAAAAAGTAGCCTATATGTTAATCCAGGGTATAACCTATCTACATACCAAATTTCAACCAAATCGGTCCAGCCGTTTATGCGTGAAAGAGTAACAAACATCCACACATCCATTCTCACAAACTTTCACATTTATAATATTAGTAGGATACAGTCTTCACAGCTTATCATTGGCCTGAAAGTATAGCAACTAATCTTACCCAGGAGTATTGTATTACCCAGTATTAACTGGGTTGTGTAGGTCAAATGGGCAGTCACTCTAGGTAAAATACTGGTATTCAGCTGCATCTGCTTAGACTGGAAGCTGGTCCCAACAAGGCTGGAAAAAGGCTAGGCTGATGATGGTGATAGTCAAATAAAAAACCAAAATATTTTATTTCATATAGGCCTACATGGGCACTAATAAAACGTCGACAAAAAGGTGCACGGTTTGGTGCATTGGTCGATTCCTAAGGAGAAGAACCGGCAAGAAATTCCAAAGGTTACTTTTAAAATCGTTTGGGTTAACAATAAGTTCCAGACATAATCTTGGTATAATACCACACATGAAGACCATGCAGATTAATGTTTGAGATGGTATTTTGAAGATAGCACCACACAGATTTGAGTGGACCCGTCCAGTCAGTGCAAGCATAGTGCATTCAGTAACAAGGTTTCATTTTATAAATTACAAACAGTCACTGGAATTTTATTTATTTATAAAGAAGATTAAACCGTTTCAAAGCTCGTAATTACCGAAATCCTCGACCGTATAAGATAACTTCGCAAAACATTACAGCTTCGAAGATATTGCTATAATCGTCGACCATGATGGTCCCGTAGGAAGGGTCAACACCAGTTTACGTTGCTTAACTATATATTACCCTTTATTGCGACGTTAATGCGAAGGGTATAAGCAGTTTAGCAGGTAGTTAGTTCTCGTCGATGTTTCTTTGTTAAAAGATTAATGATGTGATAAATTCTTTAGTAGGCTGTGTGGTTAAGTATCTTTTGTGTTCTGTTTTGGGATGGGTAGGACTGTTAGTAATGAATTAGAAATGTTTTTTTTTTGTTGTTGTTGGAACTATGTAATAAAATATTGCGCCTGTAGTCCTCATAAAGTAAAGCAGAAGTTTAGATTCAGAACGTCCACACTTCGATAGATATTATAAAGTTTCATGTAATAGTGTTTCTTGTGTTATTTTTTTTCTATCTGTAATAATACGGCAGTACCCCGAAGTTTGTATGGCTGCCTATTCCATAGGATTTTATCATAACTGCGAAACTCTGGGTGTAAGTAGATTCACTCCAGTCGATCCAATTGAGGAAATTTAAGCATTATGATAAGTTGTTTGAACAATGTGATATGTTGGAATGTTGTAGATGTGTGAAGTCAAAAAATGGACATTTCAGAATTTGGTCCTTAAGAATTTTATAAGAAGTTTGTAAGCGAACAAAGTCGCGAGATATAGCTAGTTATCTTCCGTCTAGAACAAAATTCAAGATATCTAAAACTAAGATAGAATTTACTGCGACTCCAATATTATTTTATGATGATGAGAATCCGAAGAAAACGGATTTGTCTTTATTACTATTGCAAAGGGCAAAGTTCGAACAAAGATTTTCATTTATTAAAATTCTTAATCAATATTCATTTTATGGGGCGCAACTCCCAGTTGTCATCCATGCGTTCTTCACATATATATTACAAGGGTGAAAGACCCAATCTTCGCCCAACCAATTATTTATTATTCTGCAGATCGATAAAACGTTCTTGATTAAAAATATTAGTCTTCCCAATCAACGTTGTAACTTCATTCATTAACTACAGCGTCAATCAACACAATTTATAAAGACAAAACGCTGCAATTGAAACGGGCAAAATAAACTGTAAGAAGAATCTCTCAGGGGACAAAAGAAACTGTTACATTCTACCCGACGAAACGGACCAGGAAGGTAGAACCCCCGTTCTTTAGGGTTCTCTTACTGGTCGGTTGTAGGGGAGAGATCTTTTTATAGCGGTGGCAGTCAGAAATGTAGACAATGGGTACAGACATTAATAACTTTCTTTGTTTCCGTACTCCGTCCAAGTGATGAGTGTTCAAATTAGGGTACCGAGGGGTTTTGTTAGAAATATTTTATGTTTTTCGTCATTATTTTTTGGATATATCTCCTAGTTGTTTGTATATCAGGTGCTTCGAGATTCATTATTGAGGAAAAGGTGGGTTGTAGTGATTTGTCGTTTGTTTGCGCTTTTGGTCGGCTTCGAGTGGATTCTTTGTTTGTTCTTGGAGTTACCAAGATGAGAGTACTTCCTGAAACAACATAAGAATGTAGAGTGTTCCGTAGAGTGGCGATAATAAGGAGGTTCAAACAAACCTTGGTGTCTAAATATTTTGATTTGTATTTTCCTGCCAAAGGTTCGAACAAACCAGGACATGGCTCCAGACATCTGATTCTGACAGATAATGCAGTATTTGATCGAAACTTTAACTCTATCAAATAAGGTCGTAAGAAGTTTGATTTATAATTAGACAAATAAAGACTGCTGTAATCCCACCTCCTACTACTAAAAAACCTATCGATAAATTATTCTATAACACAATGTAAACATCACAATGAAACATGTCTCATATTCGCTGTCGACCACACGGCCAATGAACTCGCATAAATCCAACTCACCGTGAAAGAAGAATGCAACAAAAAGGATGCATGGAAACAAATCATTCCACCATACACTCATTCATTTTTATACCCAATGAATGAACGTACGAAGACAATGAACGAAAAAAAGAATGGTTCAGCGAACAGGAGTCACAGTTACTCTTCCATAAATAAAATTAAAATTCGTTTCAGAGGGAAAATTAAATAAGCCGGTCGCGAAAGTTTTTCTTTGTGTGTACTGAGTTTGGGAATAAGCAAACGCATGTGTGTTGAAGACTGCAATGCGGAGCATGTATTTGGTAAATAGGAGCTTTTTTTTTGGAATTCGTTGGAGTTGGTAGGATACGTGGTATTTTACTTAATTTTTGGATTTTGACTACCTTTGCAGTCTTATTTTAAGTTTAAGGTTTTATTTTCCAAAATTAATGGGAATTTTTAAACATAAGAATTCTTCATCACTAATAAATTGACGTCGTAGGAATTTTTTATCGAAAGGTAATTTTTGAGATCAAAATTATTAAAAATGATTAACATTTTAGTAGGTAGATTGTGTCTTGAACTTTTTCGTTGTAGGACTTGCCCATTTTCCTTCCGATATTTTTCTTTGCCGTTGGCAAAGAATGCATCAAAGCAAAACAAAGCCGTACATAACATTATATTTATTTCCCGCATTATTATTTTAACAATAAACCTCACAAATTCAGTAGAAATATACGCGAAGGGGAGTTTCTTAGTACACGATTACATGAATAAGTGAGCAGGTATCATTGGGTAGCACTTAGGGTAAATAAAATATTATTTTTTATAGGGCAACCCCTTAATAGTGGGCTTGTTTGCTGAAGGATGGAAAAATAAAATGTGAATAAAGGAGCGTTTGTTTTAAAAAAAAACAATGTTACTTTCTAATTCTTTGGCTGTTGTAAAAGTGAAAAAATACCTTAGCATATGCCTTTATAAACTATCTAGGCTTATTGCAACTATATTGGGGTTGGCTTCTAGTCTTTTTTTTATTGGGACATGCCCGAAACACTATTCTCAAACCACTGTAACTCCTGTTAGCTAGAATCAACAGTGGCGACCACAAGAAAAGCGCCGAGACAATGCAGCTCGACGAAGTCCCAGAGAAACGATTTAACTGCCTTCTAATAGAATTTTAGAAGTCTTTCTATGTAAAACACCGGTATTCAACTGGATCTAGTTGATCCAGTTGAATACCGGTGTTTACAGTATACAGTTAGTCTGTTATATTAATATTGTAATGAAAAAGTTATATTTGTCTTATACGGGACTATGTATATCTTAATAGTTACCCTCTTTCCTGTGTTTCAGATCGCGTCGCACAAAAATTTCGAATCCGTGGAGATATCGCGGTCTTAGTTTAGAGTCGTAGCTATTTGCTACGGTGCGGCGTAGCTATTTGCTACGGCGTAGCTCTTTGTTGATATGCTAGCTAGCGAAACGTATCAAGCCGCATGATTTTTGTCTTTTGTGACTACGCAATAAAGAAAACGTGTGTGTAATTAATAAGGGCGTAAATAAATTACTTCACCTTAACCAATTTGACAATTAATCCATAAACAATATGATAGCCACTGTCATTTAAAAGATATAGCCCTGCTGATCTGCACACGCATTGAGTGTTGGGTAATATAATAGTACTATCCGTACGACTGACTGTCGAATTTTGAAAGAATTCGCCGTCGTAGAGGAAAATTGTGGGCATCTTAAATGTTGATAATTTGTCTTAGCTGAATACTTTAATGAAAATGATTTTTATTATGCCTATGAGAATTTACCTGCGCAACGATGACGTCTGTAGAAAAGGCAATTTGATTGAAGACAGGAAATAATAGAGTATTTTACCAAAAAAATCGAATTAGTCCGTCTGTTAGATTATTGAAAAATATTGGATACGTGTTTTTAAATTAATCAAATTAATAAAAAATTACGAAAATAAAACGTGTCAAAGATCATGAGTGGGGTTTTTGACGTCACTTTGTGGGAAAAAAGTACTAACCTTGTGACGTCACATGACTTCGCACGACTTTTCGAAGTACTGTATCGTCTTTATCTTTTGTTCACGTAAAAAAAGAAAAAATACGTGTCCTTTATTTTTTTGTAAATCTATCTGACGGACCAATTAGATTTTTTTGGTGAAATACTCTATTCAAAGGACACAAGGTAGTGTTGTGTTGTTCCAAGTAGTATTTTATATTAGTCATCAAAATGTTCAGTGGAAGATCAATTTTATTGCTATCAAAGTGCTAAACAGTTATGAGAACTCAGAATCTCCCTAATCTCCAATAACCGAATATTTCCGTCTCGATCAAATAGAGTGTTATTGGGTTTTACCAAAAGATTTCTTCAGATTCGTCTCCAACCAACGACAAAAGACTCACAACCTAAATTTCGCGTAATGTGGGTGTCATCACCACTGCTCTCAAAACGGTGAAAGAAAACATCGTGAGGTAACTAGCATGTCTTAGAACCAAAAAATTCGAAGACATGTGACATCTACCAATCCGCACTGGGCCCGCGTGGTAGATTATAGCCCATCCCTCTCCTAGATAGAAGGCCTGAGTCCCTGCAGTGGGAACATTATAGGCTGATGATGATGATGATGATGTGGGTGCCTATAGATACGCCTTTGCCTAATCCTCAGAAATTACGTAATGTTATATTATCCACGAGAACTACTAAATTGCTTTGTCATTTACGACAGCAGCAGAAATAAAATAACTACCCTCCAATTTTTATTTAGTGGCAACATTACCTTCATTGCGTAAATACTCCCGAACATGAGCGAAAAGAGAATAATGTACGGGTTAAAATATTTTATGGCCTCGGTAAACAGGTTGGCTCCAGTAAACAGGTTGGCCCCTGCAATAATACTCTGGGGTGCAATAAGAACTTACTGCCTTCTACAATTTTGCGTGATAAATTCGTGAGATGGAGAAAAAATATGGAATTGTGTAGACTGAGGAATGTGTTGTCTTGGATTGGGTCATGGGGGTTGGAAATGAAATGGTGATAGAAATATTTAGATAAGTGGGTAATAAGTTAAAAAAAATAATTTTAGGTGATTTTTTGAAAAAGTATGCACTGCTATTTAAAAAAAAAAACGGTTATAAAAGAACCATATTAATAGTTTATTGTAAACGAAAATAATTTTAAACAAAATAAACTGTTGTCTCTAAAGATACTGATTTACTGGTTTATAGACAAATGTTTAATCGAACAAAATACAACAATTTTAAAAAGACTTTCTGCTGCTAAAAAAACTTTCACTAAGTGACGGTTTAATTATCATTAAACGTCTCTGAGTGCGGCAGAAAGTCTTTTAATGCTATTTTTGCACTAACAGACAAACCGAATCACTTAATCCCATGAAATTATGTGTTTTAGCTCAGATAATCATAAATGAAGATATTTTCCATTTATCTTAAGTTAGTTTAATCCTAACGACAAACTTACGGCGACCACACAACCGCTTGTTACCTGTTTGGGGTTGCCATAACCATTTCGTAATGTTCCGGCTTCAGAATTAACGTAATCACGGTGTTAGTTACAAAATTAGAAGTCATTATGTAATGGGAAATGTTATGTTCACTGCTATTAACATTACTGGATAGAGGAAATTGTGAGACCCATCCTTGCTTTCCTCACTAACTTATTCATAACGGCTGGATGATTTTCGATGAAACTGACAAATAGCACATGACCTAGGTTAGGATAAAGGATACTTCTTATCCCAGTACTGCAATTTCGTAGGATAATAATCATTATTCTCGCGAGCAAAGCCGTGAGCAGAAGTTAATAGTATACAGTTAGTCTGATATATTAACAATGTAATGAAAAAGTTATATTTTTCTTATATAGGACTATGTATATCTTAATAGTTACCCTCTTTCCTGTGATTCAGATCGCGTCGCACAAAAATTTCGAATCTGTGGAGATATCGCGGTCTTAGTTTAGCGTCGTAGCTATTTGCTACGGCGTAGCTGCCTGCTACGGCGTAGCTCTTTGTTGATTTGCTAGCTAGCTAAACGTATCAAGCCGCATGATTTTTGTCTTTTGTGACTACGTAATAAAGAAAACGTGTGTGTAATTAATAAGGGCGTAAATAAATTACATCACCTCTTTTATTTATCTAATATTCGCAGTACTAAATTAATCAAAACATTTACACAAATACGCTTTTCATTGAAAATTTTCAATTGGTCTGTATAAATACTCATTACAAAAGTTGAATACTACACAAATGACTGAATTGAGCTCGTAAAGCCGAGCAGCTTAATACTTAAATTATCACTATTGTACTGTAGCATACACAGATAAAATAAAAATCATTATCATGGAAACCATTTTTATTCCATCCTCTTTACTACAACGAAACTCATTAATACGAAAAAGGAACAAAAAATAATAATATTCTCCCCGGTAACACCATGTTTTCTGATTTTCCCAATTCCCGGAAATTATTGGCAATACTGCCGTACAATACGTTTTCTCGGAATATTTTTGTTAACATAATAATGCTTTTTCTATATTTATTGTTCTCTTATAAATTTCTGTAGAGGTACTGTCATGAGTGATTGATAGGTTTATTTTATCAATAGCTTTGGAAGGGAAGTCGAATTTACATAGTATTCTGTAATAATGATGTAGGATTATTGTACAGAAATAATTATTCAAGTTTCCATTTTTGTTTGGTAATGACTTGCTTTTTTAAATAATAAAACATTTGTCTGATGTCAGTGGCCACAAAGTCTGACAACCAGTCTTACCAAGGGGTATTGTATTAGCCAGTACTAATTAAATTGTGGAGTAAGATAGATCAGACTCCGTGTAAAATAATAGTATTCAGCTGCATCCAGTTAACAAAAAAAATCTAATTAGTCCATTAGATAGATTTCCAAAAATATTGGACACATATTTTTTCTTTTTTCGCGTAAACAAACAATGAAGACGATATAGTGCTGTGAAAACTCGTGTGACGTCATTTTCTAAGATATTAGTATGACATTCTTTACCGGTGAGTGACGTCTCAAATCTTTTACGCGTTGTATATAAATTTTTATTGATTTGATAAAACAAAATTCACGTATCCAATATTTTTCGATAATCTAAAAAAATATATTATAATTTTAATTAGTCCGAATTAAAATTATAATAAATTTTTTTAAGTCAGTAAACATCCCTATTGGAAAAGGCTTAGCAGAGTTTTCTCATGTTTAAATCAATCATTTTGTATAAACATTTTAACGAAAGTAACTTATAATGTAAAATTAAATAAAAAACAAAGAAAAAGCACAGACACATGTCAACTTAACTTATATAATTTTTACTTATAACTTTTTCATTGAGTCTCAGAATACATAAAATTTAACGTGAAAATATATTATATGAATATGACCCGACAAGATCCCACGAAACTAAAACTCAAAACTTTTATCGAAGCAAAAAGAAAAACATTTTCTTTTCACTGAACACCTAACCTCTACTCCAACCCATACAAAACGAAATAAAATTCCACCTCCCATATAACGTTTAAACTCGTTTTGAAATCCCACAAGTGCTGTGTAACGAATAAAAATTTCAAAAGCGACGCACCGCCCGGGTCGGGGGTCTTAGTACAAATCCGGGGTTACCGTCGCGAGAGCCTCAGCCTGAAACTTCAGGCATAGCAAATGAGTTGCTGAAATGTCTTGCTACACTATGATCTGTGTTTTATTTTTTTTCTTTGAGATAGACTGAATTGGTAATTTGTTTTCGTTGATTTAGTGTTTTTTTTTGGGCGAAATTGGTACCTTATTTGATCGATTACTAAACTAGTCCAGTGCTCTAAGATTCACTAGTTTTTCATTGTCTAAGAAATTTGTATAAAGATTATTAAGATCTACTGATGTTTTTTTGGTCGAACTACTTTGCACCAAGTATTTTAAGATCAAACAGTTATTAAAGTGAAATTTTGTGAGAATTAATGAATGATGGCTGGATAAATGTTTGATAATCTTTGAAGCAGAAACGGATTTTTACGAAATTGAGACACAGATAGTTAGCACGGTAGCACGATCCTGTGGGACAATGGGGTTGTTTACTTCAAAAAATCTGATTAGTCCGTCAGATTTATTTCCAAAAAAAAAATTGGACACGCGTTTTTTCTTTTTCACGTAAGCTAACTATGAAGACGATACAGCGCTTTGAAAACTCGTAAAAACTATATTCCAAGACATTGATATGACATTTCTTAGCGGTTATTGACTTCACGAACCCCAATCAAATCTTTGACGCGTTTTATCTTCGACAATTTTTATTGATTTGATAAAACAAAAAATACGTATCCAATGTTTTTCGATAATCTAACCGACGGACTAATTAGAATCATATTTTTTCAATTCAATAAACATCCTTATTACCGAACTACACCGGGCTTAAGCTAGTACAAAAAAACACTGTTTTTTTTTAAATGAAATAAAACTATCTCCTTTCTCACTCATACGTATTCTGACAGCTTTATACCTGTGACATTGAAGAGGGCGGCCACAAGCTTGCAGATAACCCCTTTATATGAAGGGTGCTTGACCAAGTGGCTACTTCTGATACTTGCAGCTTTATATTGGCTACGAATTCTATTGGAAAACGCTGATATTTTTGAAGGATTTTTTTTTCAGATATAAGGGATGTTTACTGACTTAAATAATATGATTCTAATTAGTCCGTCTGTTACATTATTGAAAAATATTAGACACGTATTTTTTGTTTTATCAAATCAATAAAAATTGACGAAGATAAAAAGCGGCAAAAATTTGAGTGGGGGGTTGTGACGTCACTCACCGGTAAAGAAAGTCATACTAATGTCTTGGAAAATGACGTCACATGACTTTTCAAAGCACTGTACTTGTCTTCATTGTTTGTTTACGTGAAATAAAGAAAAAAAAAGTGTCCAATATTTTTTGGAAATCTATCTGATGGACTTATTCGATTTTTTTTGTTAAATACCCTATTGTTTAAGTTACTTAGATTTATGCACTATTTAGGTCTACAATGTTGTCTATATGAATTACTAGCTTATACTCGTAGCTATGCCTAAGTCAAGTATGTTAATTATCCCATGGATCGTACTACTACGATAATCCTATGACTTAATCCAGGTTATAAGGTACACTCTAAATTTCACCCAAATCCGTTTAACCGTTTTTCCGTGAAAGAGGAATAAACATCCTTACAAACTTTCGTAATTATAATGGTAATAAGATTTTCCAACCGAATTTTTATTTCCCATTTTATTTCGTAGGATAAGGTTGATGATACAAGGCACAAACATGTTCGTTCATTTAAACTATAATTATTATTCTAAAATAACAGCAAGCTGTCCGCCATAAAACATCGGCTCGTTCAGAAGTCTATCATATAAAAACGTTGCAAGCACGATGATACTTTTATCAGTAAATTGACATATAACTCAGAATCGAAAAGCTATAGACTATTCCATTTATTCTTGTTCAGAACAAAACGTGGCCATTTTATTTTTAACAGTATAAAAAATTACATATTGAACGGAAAACATAAATTCTCAATTTATTTCCCTTTTCATTCCGTCAACATCGTTTGATAACAATAAATTTATTTTTGTACAACATTTTTACATTCTCCTTAATTAGAGACGGAATTCATTTATTTTACGCCCTTGTCAGTATTAGTTTTTTTTTTTTTTAATTGATTTTATGGCTGATTCTTTATTGTCAAAATATTTTACTTGCAAATAATTTTTATATAATGGTCTAATAAATTATATCTAGAAGTTTAAATACGTACGCGACACCTGAGGGAGGCATATGCCCAGCAGTGGACGTCTTTTGGCTGAAATGATGATGATGAATAATATCTGCAGCTAGGTAAATCATCAAGTTATGCCACGCTTGCCTAGGTTGGTCTGTGGATGGGTGACCACCCATTGTATACCAAGTTTCTTCCGTACCTTATACCGTTGGTCCCGACTGACAATTGTAGGTCCTCGGCAGTCGTTGAGTAGTCAATGGCCCGAAAAGTCTGGGGTAGCATATTACCTACCCAGTACTGACTGGGTTCATCATCATCATCATCATCAGCCTATAATGTTCACACTGCAGGGACTCAGGCCTCCTCTCTAGGAGAGGGATGGGCTATAATCCACCACGCAGGCCCAGTGTGGGTTGGCAGATGTCACACGTCTTCGAATTTTCTAGTTCTAAGACATATTCCTCACAACTGGGTTGTAGAGGTCAGAAAGGCAGTCACTCCATGTAAAATACTCGTATTCAGCTGCAACCGGTTAGATTGGCAGATAATTTATAAAATATCGTTTGTTTTTTAATCAATTTCAATTTAAATGCATCTAAAAAAACGTATTCACTGTCGTAATGTAGTGTTTTGAGATACGAATTCATTATAAATTAGAATAGTTAAATTTAAGGTAACTTGATTTGTTTGTTTCTTAACTATCTTACACTCTAGACCACAGCCTGAGGGCCTAAAAGCCTCCTCTGACAACCCGTCGAGGCGGCGGGTTGTACACTAGTCACCGCGGCCTCGACATATAGGGCTGAGAAGGAACATGGGTGGTTTTTAGTCAGTAGAAGTCTGACACTCCCTTTCGCTCTGCCCAAGCGGTGCCGAGCTGCGGGCAAAAAAAAAAGGGCCTAAAAGCGAATGAACGTCAAAACATATAGAAAAACACATGCTTTACAAATAGTATATACACTTTAATGATATGTACATTTTAAAAACTAATTCACATTTTGCCAATCCTTTTTACCGGAATAGATAGCCAAACTCTTTATCACCATAATTAGTGCCTAAAGCACATTGGGTCCTAATTCCGGCGCGGTAACACCGCGGTGGCATCCGATACGACGCGGTGATTAGTGGAATCGCCGATAATTTGCCGACCGGTATCAATTTACCTGTGCGACCAATTTGTGAGTTTAAGTTTATACCCTGTAAAGTTCAGGTTAACGGTCATTTGTGTTTGTAACGGATACGAGAATATTTGGTTTAAGGTGAGTTTTTAAATATTGGTCACTGTTGCATAGATTATGTTTTAATCAAAATTATAGCTTTTTCCTGAATGTTAAAATAGTATCATCATCATCATCATCATTTCAGCCGAAAGACGTCCACTGCTGGACATAGGCCTCCCCTAAATGTCGCCACATTGACCGGTCCCGTGCGTCTCGCATCCAGCGGATCCCCGCAACCTTCACCAGGTCATCGGTCCACCTAGTGGGAGGCCTTCCAACGCAACGTCTTCCAGTTCGCGGTCGCCACTCCAGAACTTTTCGACCCCATCGGCCATCCGTTCTGCGAGCAATGTGCCCTGCCCACTGGCACTTAAGTTTGGCGATTCTTCGGGCTATGTCGGTCCATCAAAAATGAGGACATCCGCATGAGAACCAAGGTTGGTTCTCATGCGGATGTCCTCATTTTTGATTCTATCACGCAAAGTAACTCCGAGCATAGCTCTCTCCATTGCCCTTTGGGTGACTTTGAGCTTTCTGATGAGGCCCATTGTGAGCGACCACGTTTCGGTCCCGTATGTAATCAAAAATAAAAAAAAATAGAATACGATAAAAAAAAAAATAGTATACGATATATATTAAAAAAAAACATTGTACCTAATTAAAAACAAGTTTGTTTGTCCTGCTTGGTCCATCTAATCTTCAAAACGCTTAGACGATCATAAATACTGGGAATCTGGAAATAGCTGATGCTATAAGGAGTAACATAGGCTTAGGTACTTTTATTTAAGAAGAAGGATTAGGGTTCCGTGCAAAAAAATAAAGCTCTTGAGACGTTAACAAACCTCAAATGGGGACATATATTTTAATAATAATTTCACACGATCGAAGGTTAGTTTTCAATAAATTCTGCCCCTTTCTAACTAAGACATACATAACTAAAATATTAGTTTCTGTTAAAATTGCCTGTTTTAAAAACACGTTAACTTATCCACGATATATTCCTTGTAAACCCGTTTCATATTTGACACGAGAGAATGGTGTGAGCCACTTAATCCTACCCGTGTGGTGTTACTTTATCCTGGTGCTGCGACGTGGACTAAGATGTGCGTTATATCCGGAAAACTGCTTTAAAGACGAGAAGAATATGTGCTGTACTGCTGCTACTTTAAAGTTGAAAAAGATACGTGTAACGTATCTTAGATGATCTGCATCTTAAGCTAGATACAGATCAGTGAGGTCTTTACATGTAAATGTTGCGCACGTTGAGGCAAATTCGCCTAGTTGCTGTGATCATATCTACACTAATATTAGAAAGAGGAAAGATTTGTTTATTTGTTTATAACGAATAGGCTCTAAAACTATTGGACTAATTTAATAATAATAATAAAAATAAAAATTCAATAATAATAAAAATTCTTAATAAAAATTCTTTCATCGTTGGGAAACTACACTATCCCCGGGTGACATAGGCTACTTTTTTTTCCTATATTCCTACGGGAACGGGAACTACGCGGGTGAAACCGCGTGACGTCCGCTAGTTCTATATACGTTGCATAAGTTTGGAATGCTCATTTGTCTCATTTGTGTTAAGGCAAAAGGCTGTATGATATAACATAACGTCACATCTGTAATTTTCAAAGAGCTGGGCAGAGGTTTACCTAATTGTCCACACATTTCACACAGTTATGTTAAAGTCCTATATAAAACTCTTATAAATCTTCGAATTGTTGGTTCTAAGATATGAGGAAACCCTCAAGATGTTTTCTTTCACTGTTTTGAGGGCAGTGGTGATGAAATAAATTATACAAAGTAATGTGTGCGAGAGTGTTGTAGGAGAGGGATGGGCTATAATCGACCACGCGGGTCCAGTGCGGGTTGGTACATGTCACATGTCTTCGAATTTTTTGATTCTAAGACATGTCGGTTTCTTTACGATGTTTTCCTTCACCGTTTTGAGAGCAGCGGCGGGAAATAAATTACACAAAGTAATGCGCCTGCCTGGATTCGAACCCACGACCTACTGTTCGTAAGTCGGGGCCACCGCTACGTAAATAACATTTTGCCAAACCCAAACTTTGTCGAAACCAAGAGCTCGTGCATTAAAAACCTTTGTCACTAGACCATTAAATAAATGTTTTAAAAATAGGTCTTATATTATGATGATAATATAAATATTCTGCTACGAGATTTTTTTTTTTTTGTGAGAATGTATGGTAAATGGATGGATGGATGGATGTTTGTTACTCTTTCACGCATAAAACTACTGAACGGATGTGGATGAAATTTGGAACACTGATAGTTTATAACCTGGATTAACACATAGGATACTTCTTATCCCGGTAGTTTGATCTTGTAGGACAATTATCGAACACTGCAGCTAGTGATTAAATAATCTGTGCACCTTTTTTTATTTTTTTTTGGCTGGTGTAAAATCATCGAATAACCCCTTCCGCTCTTGGGCAGAGCGAAAGGGAGTGTCAAACATCTACTTTCTAAAAACCACCCATGTTCCTTCTTCGCCCTCTATGTCGAGGCCGCGATAACCTGTGGACAACCCGCGGGCCCGACGGGATCTGTGCACCTTTGCTGTTAATTATATAAGTACTTCGCAGTAACCGCCTATTTCCTAAATAATCAGACTGTAATTAATACGCATATTGCTTAGTCTAACAATCAATAGGTAATTACACGACTGTATTAATGTCATATGTATACAAAACCACCTTATTACGCATATCGACTGTAGAAACTAGATAATTATGTCGTAAGCAACTAAATTGGTACTATTGGAATTTGCGACATTTGTCACTAAGGTTAAGGTTCTAAATTTAATAGCCCGCTCAATGGCGCTTACGACATTTGATATTTTAGGTTCCTACGTTTGATGATCTAGTAAGCCGGGATTAACTGATTGATGGAAAAACATTGTTTACCAGTGTACTGGCTATCAATCAATTACTGATTGCATTAATGTCGTGTGTGTTTGTACGTCTAAATTAAAATAGACATTTGACATGATCGAATAGTACTATCATGTAGGAAAAGTTATTAGTTATTATTATTATTATCATTTAGTTTAGTTTATATATTTAGTATAGTCTTACTTATATCTCAATAAAAAAATATAATGTAGGAAATATTTTTGGTGAAATTCGGTAAATGTTTTATAAATTTTATAGATACCTTTCGGAAATGTCTAAAGTATGATGATTCCCATGTTGAATCCGCTACTCCGACTGTGCCGTGCCAAAAATTAATTAAACTGCATGATATTGTTATCAAAATCCGATCCAGATGAAAAAATATTTAATAATAATTAAAAAAAATATTAACTAATAAAAATAATAATAATGGTATGGTATGGTATGGTATGGTATGGTGTTAATTTATTTAATTATTTTTAATTTTAATATTTTTTCTGGCGGACGATTACCGCAGGTATTTTCTATTATATTATACATAAATTGACGCCTTTTTATCATGTGTGTAGGAAGAAACTACATAACGACATCTGCTACGATCCTACCACACTCCTTTCACCGCTGATCAAAAACCCACCGGTTGCGTGTACTACTCATCTGAATTTTACACTAATTGTCGTGACGAGTGAGTCACGAAGTAGAAGGTAAATGATCATACTAAATATTTTTAGAGCGAAACGTGTAACAAACTAGTCATACATAACAATTTAATGGCAACACCAAACCCATAGAGTAATCACCAAAGTTACAGAACATTTATAGTCTGTGTGACTTGCTTTGCCGCTTCATTTAGTCATTTAGGCGCGCAAGACGCAAGCTATGAAAGTAGTTATTTCAATGAGTGTAAAGTAAAAGTGATTAGTGTCCTGATGGAGGCGTCCAACCTGGTGGCGACTCATCTAGGAGAAATATAAGCTAAGTGGTATCACTAAAGTAGTGGTTTAGAGGTTCCCCACCTAAATACCTAGACTCTAGATTCCCTTACTTCGTAGGAGATCTTGGGTGTCGTTAACTTATGCGATCTTCGATGAAGTCGAGGAGCTTGGCATCTGTTAAATTAAGAGGTTTTCGTGGAAGGCGAGAACCTCATGAAAATGAGACTGGGCGAAAGGCCGTGATCAGTCTGGTAGGAGAACTTCGGTGCTGCGAATCCGAAGTCTCTACCAATGGCGCTAGTTGAGTGTACACGATAGTACATTGCAATAGTGACATGCCATGAGTTCTGATGTGCACACAGATACATTGAGATGTTATCTGCAAAGAGGCTGCGGAAATTAACTCTCTAATAACCAATCTTCTACGATGATGAATTCGTAGTTGTATTTAACTAATTAAGCAAATGTGAAGTATAGGTATGACGTTGCTGCTGTACTATGACTTCACACACAAGACGACACCGGAAATGTTTAGGTATTTATGCATGTTGAAACACAGTGTATAAAATGGTGGGAATCAATTTATTTTTAACTACAGATGGTGAGCTGAATCATGGTACGAGCTAGTAAGAACTGTAAACTGATTTAAGCGAAGCAAACAATCCCAGACAACTGAAGATTCCTCTCGGAGTAAACCCCAGGTACATCTCACTCTCCTAACAATTACCTATTCTATTTAATCCCGTCGCCGCGCCGCTGCGGATGCCGTGGCGGCGGATGGCGTGGTGGCGCGGCGGCGGCGACATGGTGGAGATGCTGGGATCCGAGAGGAAAAATCAATAACAAATTAAGTAAAAAAGACTGGATAATTTAAAATCCAGAGTTCTTGCTAGTGCTGCCATCTGTGACAGCCCAGTGTAAAACCTATTGTGATAAAGGTTGATAGAAATATGCTAAAATGTTGAATAGGTTTGATACGCGTTTCGCTGATATTGAATCTGATATTATGGAATGTTTCTCAATGTAATTATCTCAAGAATAACCATCAAAAGTAATTGTGTAATGTATTGTAGACATTTGGGTCGATGGAATGATGCGACAAATGAAACTAGATGGCGCTACCTTTGGCACTTATGGTTCTCAAGTTTATTTCTTAGTTTGTGAAATAAACTATGTGATGTTGTATAAATATATATATATATAATGGTTTTGTGAATTATCTAAAGGATTCGATCATTCATATTCATTGGTTTGCAAAGATATAAACCAAAAGTCTTAAAACGAATTTATTTTAAACCGGAAGTGATACCAACGTTAGTAGTCAGAGACATCGAATTGTCTTTGGCATTTGTGTGAAAATTTTCTCTGCATTTTCAAAAGGTTTGAACGGCGGTTACGTTCATCAGGAATGTTATAATGGAACCAAAATAATTGCTGCATAAGTTGATCTGAAACACGACGGATATAAAATAAAGGTGCTTGGATTAATAAAGGTCAGTACAGTTTAGATGTATGTTGATTACAATCGCTAATTTGTGTTCAGTTTTCTTTTTGCAGCTCAATGTGAAATTGAAAATTACTCTGATACGCCTAGATTTACATGTAATCTGTAAATATACCTCTCTGGGCGATATGGTATGCGTGAGATTATCCGTTAGTTATTTAAACGAATCGTCCGTCCATTCGAATTTAGAATACCTATGGTCAGCCATGATGTCCAACTTACATGGACGGTAGGCGTAGCGTCCTAATCCAAGATAATACACATAACACAGCCAATGTAATAAAAGGGAATTCTACGTGTAGATCGTGCCAATACCAACGTAATAAAACCTGTGCATTTATCCCTCCAACAGGACCAGAATTATATAACGGAGGTAATTAATGGAAGGGGAGAGTAAATTAATCTGCCTACAGCTAAATAGCTATTGTAATCGAGTTATATTTGAAAACGACATCTCAAGTGAGTAATAGCTTGTAAAATTTACATTTGACATTAGATGAGTATCCCCAATGCCTTAAAATTAAATGCCTAAGCGAACATCTCTCGCATGGCCATGTGGTCCCAGACTGACCAACTAAGTCGGTACTAAGGACCTTGGTAGACAGGCGCACATAGCTAACACAAACATTTGTTAACGATGGGGTTAGATCCCACGAAGCTGAGTTGTGATAAACTGGGAAACGATGTCATGGACAATAAAAATAATGATAAACTTGTGAAAGAATTATCTATGATTTTATAAAGTATGGTACACCGTAAGTACCTAGTATTGTCTATTCTTTAATTGAAACCTATACGCAAAACCTATGTGCAAAAAAGTAATTACGAACAGAGTGACTCAAACAAGTAAACAGATCTGAGACAAGATGATTATCTCTATGACAAAGATTAAGTTCCTGAAGGGAAATTTGAATGTCTGAAAGTTCTAATAAACGAAAGTTTATTTCCAAAATGGCGATTAGGTTCCTGAAGGAGTTATTTAGATCCAAAAAATGTATTAAGCCTGAGTAGGTTATTTAATATTTTTCATCCTGTATGTATGATGGGTGATCCATTGCAACTAAATTATAGTTCTTTTTTGCATTTAAAAAGGCCATCAAATTTATTTAGTGAATGATGTATTAACAATTTGTTATTCTTTAATTTAAATTACCCTCATTTGGGCTTCGCCGCAGTCGGGTAAAAATCAATGATCATAATTAAATGCACTACATTATAATTAAAACTTTATAACAAATTAGAGCTGTGCCTGTGATAGTGCAACGTTATATTACAGAACGTCAATATGGAAGAAGCTATACTCCTTATCCTTCGCAGTCTGCGTGATAAAATAAAAACTCTGTCCGAATCTGCTCGAAATACAATTAGCGAACTCACTATTGAAATAAATGACTTGACCTTGCATGAAGCAAAGGTGATATCCTCTAAACTTCATACCTGTCTCCAACGATTGGAGAGGGAACTAAACAATTATTTTCGACTTGTTAATGAACCACAAGTGGACGAGATCTCTACTATCTCTGGAATTCAGCTGGAGGCTGAAGAAAACTGCTGCGAACTTAAAGTGAAAATCGAAGAATGTGAAATTTCAACAATAAATAGCAACAAGAAAGAAGAACGTCTCTCATCAGGAAAACTACCAAAATTAGAGTTACCACAGTTTGAAGGAAACATTCTTGAATGGCACCAATTTTGGGACCAATTTAGTTCCAACATTCACAATCGAGACTTACCAAATGTTGACAAGTTATTATATCTAAAGAATTCTCTAAAAGGAGAAGCCAAGGGAGTGATAGATGGGTTAGAAATGACAAACAAAAATTATGCCCTAGCCATACAATCTCTGAAACATAGATATGGGAAAACTTCTCAAGTCATTGATGCACATTATTCCTCACTCTACAGAATAAAACCAGCAAACAAAACAGTATCAGATTGTCGAAGAGTCTTAGCTGAAATTGAAATGCATTTGAGAGTTTTGGATTCAATGGGTGAAAATACTAACCATAACCACTTGAGATTTATGGTGATGGAAAAGTTTCCAGAAGATATCATATATGAAATGAAATTAAAAATAAAACAAGAATCAATCGAAGAGATAAGAAATTATTTGGAAATTATCATTGCAGCACGTGAGGATGCAAATAGACTAACGCAAGAGAAAAACTTAAATGAGACAGAATATTACACGGTAAAAACACTACACTCATCATCTCATCCAAGTCAAAGGAGAAAGGAAGACCAAAGGAAACAACAGAAAAGTAACAATGAAAAGAAACAGGAAGGGACTCGATACCGCCCCAAACGGAACAAAGGAAATACTTCCCAGAGGAACCCTGAGATCAAGTCAGAATATCATAGAAAAAACCAGGAAAGGGAAGGACCACCAAGGAAAAGGCCTAAATTTCAGTGTATCTTCTGTAAGCAGTCACACTACAATGATGAATGTACTAAATTCAAGGAATTGAAAGAGAGAAAATCCCTATTAAAAAATAGATGCTACAGTTGTCTTCAAATAGGACATTCTCAGGCAGAATGTAAAAGAAAACTGGAATGCTTCCATTGCAGTAAAACCAATCATAATCGTGCCTTATGTCCTGCTAAATTTGCAACTATACCCAAGGATAACTTAACTACAACCAATGTCCTGTACACAAGAGTTAAGGGACTCACAGTCCTACAGACAGCAGTAGTCACTGCTAATAAAGAAGGAGATTTTTCTAAGGAACTTCCGTGCAGAGTTCTATTAGACTCTGGAAGCCAAAGAACATACATCACACAGAAATCTGCAAAAGATCTTAATCTAGATATTGAGGAAGAAAGTACACTAACTGTATTTACATTCGGATCAAAGTCTCCTCAAGAGATAGACAGCCCCGTGGTCAACGTACAGTTGAAGACAAGGGCAGGTAAGACGATCACTATATTTGCTAATGTGGTACCGATGATATCACATAGTGTCCCATATCCTCATCAAGACCTCAGCCACTGGAAAGATAAATCAAAGTTAGCCGATGATGGTTCTCTGCAAGACCAAGTGGACATTCTGATTGGCAATGATTATTACTTTTCACTTATCTCAGAACAGAAAGTTAAACTTAAAGAAAACTTATATATGGTACAATCCGACCTTGGATGGATACTAAGCGGAAAAATGGACTCCAATCCTATTCATGAACTGTCTGTTGTAACATACCACCAGTCAAATGTGGACATATCATTTAACGAACCTGACCTGCCACTGATCGAGACTAACATGAAGAGCTTATGGGAACTTGAATCCATTGGCATAACCGATTCGCCAAAGGAGAATCGAGAGGATGAGGCTGTGAAGAGATTCAATGAAACTACTAAATATATAGATAACAGGTACTCTGTATCCTGGCCATGGATTGAGTACCCTCCTGCTCTGAATTTGAATTTTGGATTGGCTTATGGTCGACTCGTCAACTTATTGAAGCGGCTGGATACGTCCACATTATTAGCTTATGAAGACACATTGAAGAATCAAATGATACAGGGAATAATTGAAGTCGTACCTGATCTGAGAGATCAAGCAATAGGACATCCAGTTCATTATCTTCCACACCATGGAGTAAAAGTACCTGATAAACCTATGAGAATCGTCTATGACGCGTCATCTAAAACAAAAGACAATAAAAGTTTAAATCAGTGTTTGTATTGTGGACCCATGTTGTTGGAAGACCTGACTGGATTGCTTATAAAGTTCAGATGTCAACCAATAGGTTTATGTGCCGATGTCGAAAAAGCATTCTTACAGATTGCACTCAATAAACCGGATCGCGATGTAACTCGATTCTTATGGTTAAAGGATACAAAGAAACCCGCTACAGAAGATAATCTACTTCACTTAAGATTTACAAGAGTTCCATTTGGAGTTATATCGAGCCCGTTTCTACTTAATGCAACAATCAGATTCCACTTACAAAATTCAGGTGATGAACAGGTTAAGAATTTAACTAAAGACATATACGTGGATAATGTCGTCACTGGAACAAAAACAGTGAAAGAAGCACTTCGACTTTATCGCAATTCTAAAGAAATATTCAACCAACTATCCATGAATCTTAGAGATTGGAGTTCCAACTCTGAAGAATTTATAAGACAAGTACCTGAATCTTGCAAAGAAAATAACATTAAGGTTCTTGGACTAAACTGGAGACTGAAGGAAGACACGCTTCAACTAAAAGAAAAGGTTATTAAAGAACCAAGTTTCACAAAAAGAGATGTCTTGAGGATTGTAGCGTCAATCTACGATCCGTGTGGATTTGCAGTACCGTCACTGTTGTCTAGCAAACTGTTCATACAAAATCTATGGAAAGACAAGTTTAAATGGGATACACCATTTTCTGAAACATTAAAAACCAAGTGGTCAGAGATATGTAACGAGCTAGATGAGGTTCGAGACATATCTTTACCCAGATGTTACTTCAGTGACGTTACTACGAGTACATGTCAAATGCACTGCTTCACAGACTCTTCTTCGAAGGCCTACGCAGCTGTAATTTACATAACTAACGGGAGAGAGATAAAGTTTGTCCTAGGAAAATCAAGGCTAGTTCCTCTGAAGGATCAAGACAATCTAAAAATACCACGGTTGGAATTGCTAAGTGTGTTAATCGGAACTAGGCTGATCAAGTATGTATCGCAATTTTTACAATTCAACATCTCGAGTCAAACGTTATGGACTGATCAAATTGTCATCGACTGGTGCAAGTCGGACAAACTTCTCACACCATTCGTAGCCAGAAGAGTAGCAGAAATTAAGAGCAATAGAAACCTTATGATACGACTAAAAACGATGTGTCGTATAACGCTAGGAATGATCTGAGAAAATTTAATCTATTTAAAGATAAAAGCAAAAATTGTGTATGTTCCTTCAGAACTAAACCCAGCAGATGTTGCCACAAGACCATTCAGCTCTAAAGAAGGTAGGGTAAGATGGCTGACTGGCCCTCAGTTTATATTACAACATCCTGATTCCTGGCCGTTGGAAAGCAAAATAATTTCTTCTCTTTACGCGGGGGAGGGTCTCCCGAAAGAGTCACAAGAATATACAATGGATATAGAAAATAAACTTGATGTGGAAAATCAAGGTAACCAAACTAAGATAGATGTAGGCATAAGTGAAGAACAAGGTGAGAAAATTAAGCAACTTCAGAAGCTACAAGCCGAACACTTTCCAAAAGAACTAGAAGGGAACGAAACAAGCTTAAAAATTAATCTTGGACTATTTCTGGACGTAGATGGACTTTTACGTTGCAAAGGACGTTTAAAGAACACGGATTGGTCGTATGACCAGCGTTATCCAATACTTATTCCAAAGGATTGTGATTACACTAACAGAATTATCACACAGACTCATAAAGACAATCATCATGTAGGTGTTAACCATACCCTCACTATTATTCGTCAATCCTTTTGGATTCCACATGGAAAACGCCAAGTCCAGAAGATTATAAGGAAATGTCCTAGATGTCAGAAACACGGAGGAGGACCATTTAAACTACCACCAACCCCTGCGTTACCCTCTGAAAGAGTAAAATACACTTCACCATTTACATTTACAGGCCTGGACTACATGGGCCCAGTACTAACTAAATATGGAAATGAAACAAATAAACGTTGGATAGCTCTTTTCACTTGCCTAGCAGTCAGAGCGGTACACTTAGAAGTTGTTCAAGACCTCACAGCAGAAGAAGGACTTCACGCTCTGAGAAGAATGATATCGACAAGAGGTGTTCCACAAATAATCACATCAGATAATGCTACAAATTTTAAACTTATGTCAGAAATACTATCAAACTCTTATTGTACCAAACAAGAAATTCGTTGGAGGTTCATACCCCAACTCGCACCCTGGTTCGGGGGATTTTATGAAAGATTAATTGGAATAGTGAAGAATTGTATGAGAAGAACATTGGAGAAGCACATGCTGACGGATAGTCAACTTGTTACATTAGTAAAAGAAATAGAAGCAACTGTTAATACAAGACCATTAACTTGTGTTGACTCTGAATTGACACATATTTTAAAACCATCTGATTTCTTAACTATGGGAAAATGTATAACGATGGAAGGTTCTACCGAAGACTTTTTAGTACAAGGCACTACGACAAAATCCGACCTCATCAAGGCTTGGAAAAGAGGTTTGGTTATCCTCAATGAATTTAAGGACATGTTCACAAATCGGTACTTACAAAGTCTGCGTGAACGATATGGACATTCTGTCAAAGAACCTAGAATCACAGCAAAATTAATTCCGAAAGTAGGACAAATCGAGCAGATAAAAGGAGATAATAAAAATCGAGAAGAATGGAAAGTTGGAAAAATTTCCTCATTGATCAAAGGTTCTTACGGACTTTGCAGAGTTGCAAGGGTCAAAGTGGGAAATAAGGAATTTGTGAGATCTTTAACTCATTTATATCCATTGGAAATGGAGGTCAATGAAGAAATAGAATACGTAGCGAACACATTAGAAAGAGATATAGAGATACCTCAGAATATAACAGTACACGAATTGGTACCATTGGAAGTCACAAATTCAAAGGATATATTAGATAACTCAAAAAATGAGATACAAAATAAAGTGTCGATAATACCGACGGAAAAGAGTATGTTAGAGGACGTTAATGTATCTGAGAGCACGGACAGAGAAAAGATATTGAGTCAAAGGGAGAACGAACCTGATAAGGTAGTCCAAGTAAACAACGATGTTAAACAAAAAAGAGGCGCGGCCACCAGAGCTCTGGAAAAGATTGCAGAGTGGACGCGTAACCTACTAACCCTGCTATAAGACAATTCGGGCGGGAGTGTCGTGACGAGTGAGTCACGAAGTAGAAGGTAAATGATCATACTAAATATTTTTAGAGCGAAACGTGTAACAAACTAGTCATACATAACAATTTAATGGCAACACCAAACCCATAGAGTAATCACCAAAGTTACAGAACATTTATAGTCTGTGTGACTTGCTTTGCCGCTTCATTTAGTCATTTAGGCGCGCAAGACGCAAGCTATGAAAGTAGTTATTTCAATGAGTGTAAAGTAAAAGTGATTAGTGTCCTGATGGAGGCGTCCAACCTGGTGGCGACTCATCTAGGAGAAATATAAGCTAAGTGGTATCACTAAAGTAGTGGTTTAGAGGTTCCCCACCTAAATACCTAGACTCTAGATTCCCTTACTTCGTAGGAGATCTTGGGTGTCGTTAACTTATGCGATCTTCGATGAAGTCGAGGAGCTTGGCATCTGTTAAATTAAGAGGTTTTCGTGGAAGGCGAGAACCTCATGAAAATGAGACTGGGCGAAAGGCCGTGATCAGTCTGGTAGGAGAACTTCGGTGCTGCGAATCCGAAGTCTCTACCAATGGCGCTAGTTGAGTGTACACGATAGTACATTGCAATAGTGACATGCCATGAGTTCTGATGTGCACACAGATACATTGAGATGTTATCTGCAAAGAGGCTGCGGAAATTAACTCTCTAATAACCAATCTTCTACGATGATGAATTCGTAGTTGTATTTAACTAATTAAGCAAATGTGAAGTATAGGTATGACGTTGCTGCTGTACTATGACTTCACACACAAGACGACACCGGAAATGTTTAGGTATTTATGCATGTTGAAACACAGTGTATAAAATGGTGGGAATCAATTTATTTTTAACTACAGATGGTGAGCTGAATCATGGTACGAGCTAGTAAGAACTGTAAACTGATTTAAGCGAAGCAAACAATCCCAGACAACTGAAGATTCCTCTCGGAGTAAACCCCAGGTACATCTCACTCTCCTAACAATTACCTATTCTATTTAATCCCGTCGCCGCGCCGCTGCGGATGCCGTGGCGGCGGATGGCGTGGTGGCGCGGCGGCGGCGACACTAATACTGAATTGGATAAACCTCGTAGCTACAAAAAAAAATCACGCAATAAGTTAAAAATGCAGTCCAATAACACTCTTATTTTTGGGGCAGTCGTATAAAAAATCAACAAGGCTTTAAAATGACGACAAAAATTACATCAATTCAACCACTGAAAGTTACTGAAAGCTTTAACAGTGTAAGGTGAAAATGATATCTTTTGTCTTCTTTACAATAGTTTTAGGTTTGAATTTCAGGACAATTTCAAATATGTCGCACGTTGAAAGTCAGTGGAACAGAAAATTACATTGTGTCGAATCTCCATGCGGACACTGCTTTGTAGAGATATGGAGGAGAGTTCGCTACGTTTTGTGTTATTTCATTTTATTTGAAATTGAACTGTATGGAAATATGGGCTGGATTTGGAATAGAGTGTGCAGTGGTTTGGTTACAAATGTGTAAACTTTTCGTGAATATTTTTTTTGTCTATTTTTCGATTGACATACCTATGTGTGGAGTGCAAAATGTGTGTTCTAGTTTTTAAATTACGAAATAAAAGCACGGCCTTCACGAAGCCGTCAACCAAGCATTCTAAACATCACATTAACTGCCGCACTCAGAGAGATTTAATGATTACTTAGGCCATTACTTAGCAATGGTTTTGACAGTTTTCTCACACAAAAATATGTCAAATCTTTATTAAGTGAAGGCTTAAGTAATCATTAAATATCTCTGAGTACCGCAGTAAGTAACACAATGCAATTTTTTAATTGGGGTGAAAAATCACATTTTATCGTAGGACTCAATGTAACGCGCTCATAATATTGTGCATGAATTGAATAGTACGAGGATCGTGGAGGTATTAAAAGTGCATGAAACTTTGACTCCCAGTGTCTCTGTAACTAGTTAGACTAGGTTTCCAAGTATAGTCTAGGAACATTAACAATGATCGCAATGATGATGGGAAGGTCAAGGGTATTTTCACACTCATTGGTTTATTTATGTACACACAAAATAGAATATAAGACGTAATTTAACGTAACTTTAAAATATAAGAGCACACAGGTACAGCTTATTACCCATTACGTATTAAGAAATTAAAATTGCCTTACTCTTGACTGACCATTAATTATAAGATTTCCTACGCCTACGTCGTTATTATTCCCATAAATAAATAACTAAGATAGGCTAATACAAAGACCTTAAACAAGAAAAAACATTACTCAAAATATTACCAAGAAAATAAACTCCTAAAAAAAGTAAAAAGGCTTAAATAGGTATGTTCCTTGAAAATAACAACAACATACAAAATTCATTCATTTTACCGCTCGCGTGTAATATGGCTCAAACTCTAAAGCCCCCATCAAAGTCTTTCGAAAACATAGATTTAAAACGTAATGTATTAGAAATTCTCCTTTTGATCGTGTAAGACAGCTAAAATCCTTCGTGTGCGCTTTTGTGTACGTCTAGTAAGATCCCGAGTAGGGTTGCCATCTTAGATTTTAGTAAGATATTTTTTATTTATTTTTATTATTATATACTTTATAACTATTGATTAAATATGTGTCTGTAGTCATTAATTTGCACCTTAGTATTGTATCGAGTCTGGTTTTTCTAACCAACCTAACAGACAGATGTGTTGCTGGGGAGTTTGTTCCGCCACTTCTTCTTTCCAGCTAAAACACTAGGAAGTGTCGAAGGGTAGGCGTTTTGGGGGACTGTCTCTTGTAAAGTACATTTTGACGTTCGAAAAGTGCTGATTATCAGCCTAGTTTGAATAAATGAGTTTTGATTTTGATTTTAGATGATTAAATTTTCCGAATTATTAGTCTACCTTACTGAGACTCTATGAACGGTTATGGTATTTCCTCAGTGACCGAGATGCAGAGGCCAGAAAAGTAGTCATTTTATTTAAAAAACTGTTTTCAACTGCATTCAGTTGAGCCAGTTTTTTAGCCGCATTCGCAAAGCCTCAATAGGCTCATGTGGTGGATTACGGTTCACTACCGGTCAGGAGGCCTTCGTCCCAGCAGTGGCACTAGTGGCTGTTTATTATTGGGCTACATGCTCGACGAGCTGTGGGCCACAATCATCACCTTGACTTAGCCAGAAGTCGACGCGGTAGACCTTGCAGGAGATGGTGGGATGAGCTGTATAGTATTAACTATCAGTGATTCACGATTTGGCAGTCGGCGCCCAGCATTGGGAGTACACAGGCTAGTAATAACACGGACAGTACTGGAACCAGCTTACTAAGTGATGTGGTTCTATGATTTCTTTACCTGAACACTTTATATTTGAGTTTATTATAACGTTATAATGATTTAAAGAATTAAGCCATAAGGAAAACACCAAAGGAAAACTAATATAAAGCGCGCTGGTAATTTGTATAATGATTTTTCCAGGTAACTTGAAACCGATTTAAGGAAAAACGTAGCGTTTCATCTACGTACTTCCCTTATTTGCCAAGTTATTAAAATTAAGAAAAATACGTCATTTTGACAAACCCGGGAGTTGGGCGAACATTTTTCATTACTTATGCAAAAGTCAAGTTAGTAAACTCATTTTATTTTTGTACCACCTCAAATTGTATGGTTTTGCAAAACAATTTTATGTTATCACTAATTTATCGCACTTTTTTGGTTACAAACCAAAAAGTTTTTAGCCACAAAGAACCAAGTTTTGAGCCTGTGAGCGACAAAGCGTTGTTGGTGAACTGCCAAGAAACTCGATTGAAAAAAAGACATTAAAATACGTTTCAATTTTGGTCACGCTTCAAAACAAAATTTTATTACTAACACATTATCACAATGCAACAGCACACAGCGTGGCCCACAACCCGCAAAGTTGCATGTCATACAGACTGAATTTCGGAGAGTGTGCGCAGGAGCTCCACGGGCTGGTTCCACCATCTCCCTTCTTCCATCGGAAGACTAGACGTACTGCAGGTTATCACCCAAACCTTGTGGATGTTCCACACATTCGTTCGAAGCGCTTTGCTAAATCACTCATCATGCGCACCAAGAACTACCTGCCTGCGTCAGTTTTCCCGAGTTCAACCCAAATCTATTTAGGTCGCCAGTAAATAGGCTTCTTCTGGGTAAGCTCGTTGCATCGTCGACCTCATCTCTGCCCTTTAAGGCAAGATTGTGGAAGAGTATGCCAATGTCAAATAAAAAAAGGGCATTAACCCATATGGACGGTAAGAAAGAAGGTGCGCGAACACAAACTTTATTTTTTTTTAAACGTTGCCCCACACTAGGAATTTCTCTTGTATCGTGAATGCGTTCACAAACATTTAAACTCACATACACAAATACCCAGACCCGGAACAACTATCTGTAGGTCATACAAATATTTGTTCCGTGCGGGAATCGAACCCGCGACACGCAGCGCAGCAGTCCATTGCTTGAGCCACTGCGCCAACCGTGCCGTCAACTTTAACTACTTCACGACGGTTAAATCACACTTTCTCTTGAATTCAACATTGATATTAGCATACAAAATGCAGGACAATCCATTGACTCGTTACAGCGTGGTTTGCCCGCGTTAGCTGCGATGCGGGTGTGGTTTGCGGGCGCTTCCACCGTCTTTGTAACTGGCGTTTGATGGCAACTCGTGTTTGTACGATTAAGAATTCGTGAGCTTAGATTTGTTTATGTGTATTCTAGGTTTCTGCAGTGTGTATGTGTGGTTTAGTTGGTTGTATTAAGAAAAGAAAGAATACTTATTTATTTATTATTAAGAATAAATCGTTTTTATTTTTTTAATGCATTCCCTTCACTTTTTAAAAATGTGAATTACATGTGTTTTTAATATGATTATAATTATACTGTACTAATTACCGTGTGGTGAGACCCTGGTAATATGCTTTACAGGTTTTCCTAGTGCAGACACCAGTCTCTCACAAACTTTTCTGTGTAATGTAATTTTAAGCTCTATTAGTATAATATTTAGTTAACTTTGTTTGGGAAGGGAAAACAAATTAATTTGAATTTATTTAGCACACGCCACAAGTGCACACAAAAACAATAAAAAATATAAAATATACTGTATTGTTATTGCGTCTGCATTTACAGTCAAAATTATCATGACAAAATTTTCGTCATTCCTCTGCATCACAAGTTCATACGATAACCGATTATAACACAACTTTTCAGTTACTGGCGTCACTTTTGCTTCTACTTTATACCGTTTTATAATTTTTCTACTTAGTGTTTGACATTTGCAAAAATATCCGGACCAACAATAGATCTAGTTTAAAGAAAGCTATTGGACTGTATTAGGAGTTCATGCATACAGTGTTTGAATACCTAAAGGCTGAATGGATTTCAAATAAAGTTGATATAGTGGTAAACCATGACCTGGGTGTTAAGGCGTAGAAAACTAGGCCCAGTAATACGATCCCGTATAATAGTTTTCGAAATTCACGCGGGCACACACGCAGTCAAAACGTAGTTATATGAAATTCGTTTTACAAAAAATATATTATCAAACAAAAAATAAATTCTGTTCGTATTCAAGCGACATAATTGCTCACTAAATCACTGTAACGAGATATTTACAATAAATATCAATTGGTTTGTGCAATTCTGTTCTCTTAATTACTAATAGGACGTAAAAATAGACGCTGGATCAGTAGAACGACTAAAATTATAATTCTGATTTTATGTCGGTAAAAGTATTTATTTGTGAAAACCATGCTTGTTATTATCCATGTTTTGTTTGGACGAAATAAAATAATAATGTATGTCCATGGGGAAAGTTTAGATTAAAGCCTAAATCACACCCTGAAATATGGCCATGCATTTCTGGTATACGCCGAAATGTGCATTGATTAAAATGATACAGCTTTTTTTTAAAGTGAAAACTTCTTAAGCGGCATTGTGCACTTTTTGGGATGGGTAAAATTTTTAAATGTGTCCTGATCGAAAATCCGTAAGACGCCGCAGGGCGCTTGCGCGAATGTGTGTGTGTGTCAAATGTCAAAAAGTCATGATGAATAAATAAATATCATGTAATTTTTTTGATGTATAGTATAAATTTTCATGTTTGTGTACGACAACGCAATAAATGAATATTGTATTTAACCACATAAATGATAGTACTTTTATGCTGATAAATGAAGAAATTCGTACGAAATTATTCCCTAACCATTCCAAAATATTCAAAAATGCACAACGTTAGAGTTCAAGTTTTCATTTCTGCCGGCACTCCTGGAGTGCAACCCATTGTTCTTTTTAAAAAAAAACGTTGCCCCTCACGAGGAATTTCTCCTGTATTGTGGGTGCATAAAATATTTGTTCTGTGCGGGGATTGAATCCGCGACACGTAGCGCAGTAGTCAACTGCTTGAGCCACTGCGCCAACCGTGCCGTCACTAATAGGGATGTACACTGATATAAAAAATATGATTCTATATCTAGTCCGTCTGTTAGATCATCGAAAAATATTGGATACGTATTTTTTGTTATATCAAATCAATAAAAATTTACGAAGATAAAACGCGTCAAAGATTTGAGTGGGGGTCTGTGACGTCACTAACCGCTAAAAATGTCATACTTATGTCTTAGAATATGACGTCAAACGAGTTTTCAAAGCACTGTATCGTCTTAATTGTTTGCTTACGTAAAAAAAGAAAAAATACGTGTCGATAATTTTTTGGAAATCTATCTGACGGACTAATTAAATTTTTTTAGTTAACTACCCTATTAAAGATTACCTGAAGAGCTACAATAACTTAGACATAAAGGTAATTACTTAGTAATACAACCGAGAAATATAGTCCCAATTCCTGTCAAAATAGACACCTAATACACGCTTTCTTCCCCATCTATTTCAACAAGAAACACTATACATTTGATTAGTTCAAAATAATAGATATTTTCCACGCAATGTACTGAAAGGAACTGAGTTATTATACCAATATTATATCATTTGGTAAGTTCTGTATTCAATTAGAACTAATGACGTACTTTCTTGTTTCAGGTATGTTTCTTCAGAAGTATATATTTTTCTTTCGACGGTTTTGGTGATATGCGGTAAGTGTTGATTAAAAATATCGTAGGATATGATATCATGTTATTTGGTAGGAAGAACATAGAATTTGGAATTAATATTTTTGAAGAAACTAACAGCCGAGTTGAGAGTGCCCTGGCCACGTAGTAGGAATGTGCAATAAAAGGTTGGCAACGATCGTCACCCCAGTAAGTCAATCACTGGATGTCTGTCGGATGATCACCGTCGAGGTCGATTGTGGTGAAGGTTGTGTGCTGATCTGTTCTTAAGGTTGTGTACCAGATATTAAACAGGATAGATCCTCATTTCTTTCCTCAGAACAAGATTCAGGTCAAGAGTAGCCCCATTTCATATAAAGAATGGTTTCAAGTACCATCATCCAAACTCAGTTCACTAATAATTTCATGTTTCAGTTTTCAATCATTTTTCAAAAGTGAACATTGATTGCAGCATCTGATATAAAAATTGAAACACAGATACTCGTATAACAATAATCTAGAACAATCAGAATAATCAATAGAACAGAACGTGCATCCCGTCAGTATCACTTCCGAACGATAAACAATCATAGCACTCTGTGTATCTTGTTTCCGAATGCATCGCAAAAAGATACTGTACGTTCTACGTTTCTATTCCATTTCACTGGATCTAAGATAAATGGTCCGTCTTAGATGAAAGCACCCTATATCTCCGTCTGCCAGCAGTTTGCCAATAAATTCAAAATCAATCTAAATGGTTGCCAGTCCTCAGATGCCATGAGTATTCTAACGTTTATAAATCACACTGCCACAGTCAATGTCCTTTTTGGAACATATTTGAATTTGAATGTTTGGACCGCCATTAGTTTTAACGCGTATCCGAATGCAATTCAATTTGATTTATTTGAATAGTTTTGTGATATTCTTTGATCGTTTTTTAAACAGTTTTACATGAAGTAGTCAGGTATTAAACTTCTATTTTTACATATATTTTATATTTATTTATCAAGTCAAGTGATAATTTATATTCAATCAATTACAAAAAACAATACAATTTGAAATGGTAATCCAGAGGACAGACTAAAGGTGACACCAAAAAAAAAGCTTTATTTTAATATCATTAAAACATAACACTTACTCAAAACTCAATTTAAAAACAAAACAAAGAAACATTTTTTAATCCAATTTGTTGAGAATTCGTTCCAAATATTACTATGGAAATATATACAATTAGTTTTAGAAGATATCATTGTGAGCTACAGAATCGAAGTGTAGCTAGGTCTTTAATTGTTTCTCTTAATTTGGAGCGATGCCAGCATGGAGTCGAGATCTACGCTCCAAAGTGAAGAATGAAATTGTTTTCCTTTTTGCTTGTAAAAATACATTATTTTTGAGACAGCTGTATGACGAGTCAGCGTTAGATCTAGAGTGCAATATATATTCAAACATGCTCTGTTTACCTGTCTTCGGCGAAGCCGAAAATTGGGTTAATCTAAAACAGCATTAAATGTCACATACTATGAAGTAAATGTTAATTGTTTTATTACGTTGTGACATTCATACATTTTATCAAATAAGCATGGGGTCTTTTGAAGGTTTCGATGTAAAATTTGCACACTGTACTAAAATCAGCTTAATCATAATCCACGATTATAAGCCGAATGTTTATAGATAGAAGTCTAGGAAGGCAAAAGCGTCGTTTATTATAAGTAGCACAAGCAACAATGTTATTGTTTTTTTAATAAATAATAATAATAATAATAATAATGTTGACTGAAATTGGAATGAATGTTATTATTGAAACTTCAATGCGGCATTTGGCACAAAATACCTTCGAGCAAAAACATTACAGAAATATCAAGATAAAAAAATTCAAATTGGATAGACAAAAACTTTAATATATATTTTTAACACTCCTATTTTTTTTTTATTTTATCAGAGTAATTTTTGACACACAACGGTAACTCATTATTCAAATTCAAATTGTCTATTGCAATCCTTCCGTCAGCCACGTTACTTTTTTTAATATTACAAAAAGATTTCAGAATATTACAACTCATTACTAAAACAGACTAGCTGGACCCTGGCTTTGGACCCCTTTAAGACCCTCTTTACCTTACATTATGGCTCCGGAAGCATATTTTTCTGTACATAATTTTATTTTCAACCCTTCCCGTGTTCAGGTTATCAATTACGGTAACCCTTTTCTCGCAAAACAATATAACGCACCGAGCCTTTTTTATGCCAATTGGCATAAAAACTTGGCATAGAAATTATGTTATTATGCGAATTTTATATGAGTTTACTGCTTGTGTTAAAAATATTTTAAATATTTTTCTTTTAAATGTAATTTAGGGACGGCGGTGATTTAAATTTCCTTTCTTATTTTACATTTATTTTACCCTTAAATCTGTTAAGCTGGTTTATTCTGAAAAATAAAACCTTTTTGTATTTTAACATAATTAAGATTTAATTGAACATCAGAAAGTTAACCTTTGATATGTCTTTTTTAATTTATTTATGTTGTGTCCTACTCAAGAGAAGCCATTTTAAACCCATAGCGAACGCTCCACCCGATTTAGTTTAATTTATAGTGGCCCACAACATTTACACTATTTTCTAAAACACCAACAAATGTAACTGTTTTTAAAACCCATTAAGTACACTCCATATCAGTGTTGCTCAATCCGTTACAATTAAAACGACCTCATACTTAAATCGTCTACAAAATGTAGTCTTATTTAATATGTATTAGGTTGGCTCACTGCTCATCCCCTTAAGCCGTGGTCGCCACGCTAAATCCAGTCCGCCGTCGTCGTCTGCCGGACTATCCCTTTGTAATCCACTTCTTTATAATGTTTCCTAGAAAAATCTAGCTTCAACCTTTGAGTAATAACTAAAAGTAGTACTGCTGGTAGTTTTAAAAGTAGTAAACTTTAGGCTTGGTATTAATGTTAGGGCGAAAGGCTAAAATATTTCACTCTTCTATGGGGCATATACATAGATAAAAGTTATTAAAAACACGCACAGTGTTACAATAGGGGAGGCTTTTTTTCAGCAGTGGGACGTTGTAGGCTAAGAAAAAAAGGTAGAGATTTATACCAACTTTTGTCCTCGTTTCATAACAATAAGTTTTAATGTATCCAAACATCGTTGTCTTGGAGTACAGTGCCTCTCGCAAGGGTCAGCACATTACCTGGTCTTGCAGCTTTCACAATTAGTTAATTCTGGCAGTCTTTTCTTTTTCAACTTATGGAAAGTCTTCCATTACGTCGCTTTTCGATATGGGTGCCACTCCAATCTTTTGGTTAAATAGGCAAGTCGTTCAGCGAAAAATGTACCCTGCCCACTGCCACTTATGTTTATTTTTATGTAAAATCTCCTGTAGATTTCTTAATTTTCTCCATTGCTGACAATATTTTAACTATGTTGAAAGTATGTTCTCTTCGTGACGTCTCCACTATATGTATTATTAAAATCAGTACTGCTTTGAATTGTGAAAATCGTAGAACCTTATAACGGAGATATAAAGATTCTTCAGTAATGTCTCCGCTCTTTAGTAACTTGTTTCGCAAAGCTTTTACATTTTTTAGCAAACTTGTCATGTTCCACCAACAAGATGGAAATTCATTCTATAATGAAAATGTTTCCACTGATGAGACACGGGCATCCTATATCTGAGAAGGACTGAACAGTTATTATGACTGGACCCAAAAAACATGATGATGGTTATGATATGTTTTTTTTTTAACTTTGCCCCACACTAGGAATTTCTTCTGTATCGTGGGTGCGTTTACAAACATTTGATCTCACGTACACAAATGTCCAGACCCGAAACAACTATCTGTAGATCATACAGATATTTGTTCCGTGCGGGAATCGAACCCGCGACATGCAGCGCAGCAGTCCAATCGCTCAGCCACTGAGCCAGCCGTGCCGTCGATTTTATTTCAATGAGCTTTCCATTACTTCACGATGTTTTATTTGATCATTTTGAGAAGTGTTGATTTAATAAATTGTACGTGAGTATTCTGCCTAGACTCTTACCTTCATGTAAATCAAAGCCTGCTTTCCCTTGACTATTAAAACTAGACATAATAATATTTAAAAAGAAATCCCCGAATCGATAGCACTTCCGCGAGTAAGCGAGATAGCATGCATCACTCAGGCCACCCTTTAAACGATCTTGATGGCCCCCATTAACGGGCGAGTTATCGTAAGTGACACTTGGTACATTAACGGGCGAGTTGTCGTAAGCGACACTTGGAACAAATTGGGCGAGAGAGGAGAGGATCTTGAGGCACGTGTCCTGTTGCCACCATCAATTATAGGAGCGGCACTGTATTATGTTATGGCGGAGAAAATTATTTCCGGGTGACCTTTTTTTAAGGATGTACTAAGCGGTTTCGGCCGTCTACGAAACCGAGGTTTCCTAACTGGTTTCGATGAAGGAATGATTTGTCCTTGTACGTAACTAGTTTCGATGGAGGATGTATTTGTCTTCGTACGAAACCACGGTTACGTACAAGGAATTTTTGCAAAAATATGAAATTTTACTAGTTACGAACAATGAATAATAGTTCTTTTATCGAAACTAGCGATTTATGTCTTAATTGGTTCAAGATTTCATAGCCGCAAATGTCAATCTGCCGAGCAACGTTTGTTTATTGACATTTGGCCAAATGGTACATGGCAGTTTTCTTTCAGGCTTGTCGTTTATTTCGTAGGGTTAGTTCCTAATATCAGAGTTGTGAACCACCCAGGAGCATCTGATTTGGCTTGGCACGCTGGCAGTTAGATGATGGTCTTAAAGTATCTTATTAAACTGTTATTTAATCTTAAATTACCTCTACCTACTCATAATTCAAGTGGGCGGCAATGGCCCAGTGGTTGCGGCCCCGACTTACGAACAGTAGGTCGTGGGTTTGAACCCAGGTAGGCACATTACTTTGTGTAATTTATTCCATCGCCGCTGCTCTCAAAACGGTGAAGGAAAACATTGTGAGGAAACCGGCATGTCTTAGAACCAACAAAAAATCGAAGATATGTGTCATCTACCAATCCGCACTGGGCCCGCGTGGTAGATTATATCCCTCTCAATGAGAGGAGGCCTATGTCCCAGAAGTGGGAACATTAATAGGCTGTTGATGATCAATATCTAAGATTACTGTCTCGAATTTAATATTTCATGCAGTCAATGTTAATTTGTCAATTTATTTACTGTTTAATTGGAGAGCTATAATGCTGAAACTTCTTGAAAAAAATTCTTAACTTATTTATTTTTGTGTATTCATTCACAATTAAGCGGCTGTTAGTTATATTTTACTAGTTGATGCCCACGGTTTCGCCCGCGTGGATGCCGGTTATCGCGACCAAAGTTATCTTTTCATCCCCCCTTTCAACCAATTTTTCGCATTTAAAAGTATCTTATGTCCTTTCTCAGGCTCAGAATATCTGTGTACCCAATCTCATTTAAATCGGTTCAGTCGTTTTGTCGTGTGTCAAGTGAAAGCGCGACAGACAGACAAAGTTACTTTCGCATTTATAATATTAATTAAGTAAGGATTATGTAGGTACATAATAAACGGCTATAATAACTAGGTACTCAAATTAGACATTGTCATTACCATTAAATGTATGTTATGATAATATATTATGGTAATATTATGATAGCAGCTAATATGGTGGTTTCTGTGGTGGTAACACTACACCTATTCAGACTAGTGGTAATCTATAGTATCCAATTAATCATTTAGGTTAGACTTGGTCTTGTAGGTAAGTTCTATATGAAGTGCTGCCATTAATATTGTTCCACGTGTGATCTCTGACGCTAAAACGGTAACCACGTATTTAGTACATCAAAAGGAACTCCTATGAACTATTTCTACAAAACTGCTAATATGCCCGTTTCACTCTGGTTTTGAAAACCGTGTAAGCTTAATAAGTTTGAGATCCAAATGTGCTCAAATTGAATTATATTACGGAAGGTATTGAAAAAATATATGTCATAAAAAAATAAAACTTACTGAAGCCCTACAACGTTGTGATCGGCTGCCAGTCTAACGGGTTGTAGACCAATATTTCACATAAATATAGCAACATAAATAACTGTCGAGTTTGTCAAGTTATTCGTTTTCGAACCAACTGGGTTAGGCAAAAGTGCAATGTTTCTGGAATTTGATCTCAACTATTACAATTAAATTTCCGTGTGCGCTCCTTTCGATAATCATATTAAGTAAATGCATTTACTCCAGAAGGAAATCTATTTATTATATTAAAGCCCAACTTTATAATAACAGACACTTTTTAAACTAGACACCTTATCCCAAAAATTCTGGCATATTTTCAAAATTACTTCCACGAAAACTTAAGAGGTTAAAACTTAACTTCGCCGCTTAAAAAAATAACTTTAAGATTCACTAAACTAAGAAGAATAAAGTTAAACTTTATTTTTAAAACTGCCGTATTCTGTTGCGGAGCTTAGTGCTAAACTTTTGCCTGAATATAAACCTAACTGCAACAACATTCACCTGGATTTTAAGTGCATCTGAATTCTTAATGGCTAGAGTTGGTCAACAACAAATTTATTACAGTGAACGTTTTATTAGATTTAAAACGCTAGTTTTGAGTGTTTAGATTATTTAGTACCGAGTCAGCAGTTCTTTTATAAGCTATCAGTGTAACGCGTAAGTCTTAAATATACTTATCGCATAACTTTAGGGTCTTAAAAGATTATTATTCATTAATGAGGAAGAATTGAATTCAAAATGATTTATGCTTTCGGGCAGAGCAGTTCACGTATTATACCTACTGGTATTTTAGAAACTGGAAGGCTAGGCGGGTCGGGACATTTAATAAGGAAAATATTGAACAGTAGTACCATAATACTGCTGTTCAATATGCGAGAGGCAATCTAATTAATAACCTAAAATGGTCAATTAATGTCTCTGGGAAAATATTTCATCTACCAATCTCCCAAATTCTTTTAAAAGCCAAAATATTTAATCTCCAAGTTAATCCAAAACCGGAATGACGTTGCAAAAAAATCAAATTAGCAGTCTGTACGGAGTCTGTCAATATAGCCATTTTCTTTTTTAGCGCCCGCCGATATTAGAGCAGGCTCTCGAACATTCTCCAATATACCAATTTTTATCAGTATGAAAGCTTGTGAAAATTCAATTATGGATCCAATAAAGTTGTCAAATATCAACATGGGGGCGCGGTACGTCACGATTAGGGCCTCCATGCGCTCTTCGAGTCTCGGTTTGTCCTGAGGCGTGGAGGACATATTATTTTTAGTTTGGACAGTGGGTGACGGTTCTGATTGGGTGAGGGCGATGATGCGATGTGCTGTCTGGAGGCTGGACTGTATAAAATTGAGTTGGATGCAGTGAAGACTGAATGTAAATTATACTAGAGATTAGTCAAATGGAATTTAGACTTGCCATAACGAATACACTTTCAGCTTGTGATACTAAACTTAAGTCCATCGTCTTGCTTGATTTTATACAATGAAAGTGATGATTCAAAAATGTTTTGTTGAACATCTTCTAACAGACAAAATGACCATCTGTTATTATCTTAGCAAAAATTTAAAATATTTTTTTATCCAAACTTGTCTCAAATATTAATTACACATATCAACACCCTACTCATAGGCGCACGTGCGGGCATTTTTAAAAGAAACATTTTTTTACGAACTTCGTCAAAGTTCGGAACTTATCGTATTTTATCCAATGATTGCGTCGTCACTGGCCAGTCATTTGGGTTTGAAACATTTTGATAAGGTGATGTATCACCATTCACCATTGAGGTCTTTACTTTGAAACTCGGTTGCAAAGTTATTTTGTGGAAAAAAAATGTGGGTATTTTGAGAGCAAGTTTGTTTTTATACGGAGAAATTAATATTTAATTTTGACATATTTTTGTAGGAGTAATACACAGATTGAGCTAAACGTGTTTTTCTCAAACATAAATATCAGGGTAGTTGACAAAAACAATCTAATTAGTCCGTCAGATAGATTTCCGAAAAATATTGGACACATTTTTTTTCTTTTTCCACATAAAAAAATGAAGACATGATACAGTGCTTCGAAAACTCGTGTGACGTCACATCGCACTGCATTTTTTACCCATCATGATCATGATGGGTTCATTTGAATATTAAATTATGAAATGAAAATAGAATGGACCCCGCCTGCTTCCAAGTTTTGTTTAATTTAAAATGTGCTTGTTTTTTGCTTTTCAGTCTTTGCAGTCGGGTTTTTTAGTTTTGTAACTACTTTTTTTACGAGTATCTTATTCAATTTTTTATGTATTTGATAAAACAAAAACACGTAGGCATCCAATATTTTCGATAATCTAACTGACGATCTAAACAGAATCATTTTGTTTGTCAGCAATAGGGATAATGAAAAGCATAATAAACTATATGCCAATCTTATTAAATTAGACGTTATTTTTGCCGTGGGATTTTGCAATCAAACTATTTCCACAAGCACTTGTCATGTTGTAAGAGATACCACGGCCTCGAAATAAAGGGCTAAGAAGGAACATGGGTGGTTTTTATTCAGTACAAGTCTGACACTCCCTTTCGCTCTAGCCAAGAGTGGAAGAGAATATTCGATGATTTTCCACCCGCCAAAAAACAAAACAAAGTTATGAGAGGTGCCAAGAATCGAGTGAAGTGGCGTATGATTGAAGGAGCCTAAGACCAACAGTGGACTGCTGTAGGCTGATTTTGTTATCCTCGTAATTTTCGTGCTGAAATGGAATTAGAAGATGTTTTTTACTCTTTCACGCAAAACCTGCTGAACGGATATGGATGAAATTTAGAACACGGATAGTTTACAACCTGGATTAACACATATGATACTTTTCATCCCGCTAGTATGATACCGTGGGACAATTATCGAACTCCACGCGAGCTAAGCCGCTGGCACAAGCTAGTGACCCATAAAACAAAGAACTGCCAAATATATGTGAAAACGACAAAATCGTAGTAATACATATTCTGATACCCGATGAACATCCCATGCGCCTTCATAAGCAAATTCGCCGACGATCCCGTATATATGAAACTTCTCAAGCAACACCTGATTCAATAAAGCAAGACAGGTAGGACCCTTTTTTTTTTGGCGGGTGTAGGACCCTTGGATAACAAGATTCCTGACATCCCGTCCCTTTCCTTATAATAAAAACCCAAATCCCACTCAATAAGGCCCCGGAATTGGACGAAAGGACTCAAAACTTGCCCCAATTAGACAAACACAGAATAGAAAAAAAAATGTTTCAAACATTAATTCTCTTTTGATGTATAAAGGATTTTTATTCGCCTTGGAATTTTTTATTAGCTCTCGAGTATTCTTTGTTTTTTTTTAAATTGAAAAGGTCCGTATTAAAATTAATAATGCTATGGATCGAATGCTTGCTTTGATTTTATGTCAGTGAATTGAGAGGCATGGAAGGCTTTATAAAACTAGTCTTTGAAATTATGAGATCGTAAATTCCAGTAGTTTTTGATTTGTGTAGAAATCTTTATTTATTTATTATCACAATGTTTTCTTTGCCATTACAGATTTAGATCTAAAGCGTCAAAGTAACTTAAAATATAATCTAAATCTTACATGCTACACAGTATGTGGCTCTTGTGAACTCACTCAGTGTACAAGTGAATATATCTAAGGTATCCGCCACCGTGTTGAGAGTGCGCAGCGCACGAGTCAGCCGTGCGCGCCCCAGCAGGTTAGTGCGCGCATGCGGCACCACTAGCAGTTACGGTTTGCGCCGCCGCTCGTACCTATCCGGTAAATTGAACGTTAGAGGTAGTTTTGTATACCTCTTAAAACTTTGAAAGTATATGTTACCAGTGTCACTTCACGCCTAATTTCTAATTTGTAGTATCCTACCATACCGAGACAGAATAGGGTAGGATACAGTAACGGTTATCCCTGGTTTCTTCCATACAGCTTGCTTTAAATACATGTTTATAGCAATAGGTATAGCAATTGGTAAGTTGTATAAAGTAAAGGGCTTTTTGTTACTAAGAAAAGTGGCACTTCGAAGAAAAACTGAAAACCGAACTGAAATTCTCAGGAAATATGAAGATAATCCCAACGAGATATTATCTTTGTTCTTCCTCCGTTTTAGCAAATTTTATTATTCCACATATCTCAGCCAAAAAGCCATGTATTCAAACATCTAAATTCAAATAGCCGCACTTGATTTAAAACTGCGAACGACGTGAAAGACTGCAAAAGTTTTCAGGAGTGTATGAGAATTTCTGAAAAATCTCCATGAAACGTTACAGAGTAGTAACTTCGTGAATTGGCTAGCAGATGCTTTGGAAAGTTTTTGATCTAACTTGCAATCTTCATGTTCTGAGAGTTTGTGACAATATTTTGTTTGAAGATGATCATGTGGTAAGCTTTGAATTTTTCGGTTAGTTTTGTAGGAAAAAGAATTTAAATAAAAATTCAAAAAAAAAAAAAATTTTTTTGCTATTGCAGTTACTGAAAAGTATAGTTTTATGTGCCAGTCGTCAATTACGTAGCTTTTGTTTTATAAATGCATTTTTGTTAAACCAAATTTATTTACGAGTACAGATCTATTTATCTGCAGTAAGAGCGCAGGTCGGATTGCGCGTCACGCCAGCATTAATGATCTCATCCGCCGTGCTCTGGCCACCGCCGGTGTGCCTGCTGTTATGGAACCCAATGGGTTAGCACGTGTCGATGGGAAGAGGCCAGATGGTATGACCATAATGCCATGGAATTTGGGTAGGCCTTTCGGACGCAATTTGCGTCGACACCCTTGCGCCATCCAGCTTCATAGCATGGTGAGCTGTGCTGGGGCGGTTGCTGCAGGTGCTGAAAAGCTCGAACGGCGCAAATACAACCACTTAATTGGCAGTTATGTATTTGAGCCGTTTGTGGTTGAAACACTAAGGCCTTGGGGTCCGAGTGCTCATCTAATATTTAAGAAAATTGCCAAGCGGTTGGTCGACTCTTCACGTGACCAGAGGGCTGGTCTATTCTCTGGCCAAAGAATCAGCATTGCCATCCAACGTGGGAATGCTGCCAGCCTTCTGGCCTCACATTTTCTGTTGACAGCAATGTGGACGAATTTTTGACGCCCTGTAATTCTTCACTTTTCGATACATACTTGTATATATTTCATTATAATTTGTAGTTAGTAAATATTGTAAATAAATTTACGAGTACAGAATGTAATACTTGTTATGTAAAGACAGGTTTCCGAATAGACTCCGTACTGTTTCTGACTCTGTACTGACGTCAAATAAGTGCAATTAACACTTGTGACACTCAAAATAACACTTATTATCTGCTGATGTCAAGGTTTTACTGAGACTTTTAGGACGCGTTTAAATGCTCTGATCACGTTCAAATATATTGGGAAAAATCACTCTCAGTAACAATTTATTTGAATTAAATAATGACATCATCAGGAAAGTAATAAGCCAGCAAAATATAAGTAGACAATTTATAGCAATAAGTAGGTAATTATAATTACGGTCGCGGTAAAGTGCCTGTAATGAGCAAGCAGCGCTTGGTGGGTAATCATAGCTATAAATATTATTAATTAACTTATTTCACAACGCGCATGTAAGTATATTACAGAAACCATAATAACTTCTGGGTTATTAAGATTTACTGATTCACAAATGTATGATAAATTTTCGCCATAGATTTTATTTAGTAGTTTACATGCATACTACTGACTTTTTCTTACCCTGTGGGCAGTACACACACTCTAACGACCTTACACATCCTAGTATCAGAGTTTCTAAACCCCTTCAAGGGCCTCTGATATGTCTTGGCAAAACGGCTAAGAAGGAACATGGGTGGTTTTAGTCGGTAGAAGTCTGACACTCCCTACCGCTCTGCCCAGAGCAGGAGGAGTCATTTGTTGATTTCGCACCCTGCAAAACAAAAGTGCCTTTGAAATGGTGACGATACATGATCATTAAAATTCAGTTCCAGTCTAACAGAATGCAGCTGAATACCAATATTTTGCTTTTATTTTATTAAAATTCATTAAGTGATAACAAACAACAACAACATAATAAACCAACAACAACAACTAACAACATTAACAAACACAACAACAACACAACAACAATGTTTGAGTTATAATGTTGCAGTCAACTGCATTATCCGCTGCTTACATGGAGCGAATGCCTATATGTCGTGTATATAAGTAGTTTATCAGCCATCTCGTTACCATAACACAAGCATTTAGGTTGCTTAGCTTGGGACTAGATGGCGTTGTGTGAAATGTCCAAGGATATTTATTATTATTTATTTATTTATTTATTATGATCTCCATAATTCAATAAATATCGCTGAGCGACCTTCAATTTATGGATCAGCCGTACCGTGAATATCTCAAGTAACTTACCACATAATTAAACTAACTACACTACAGAACACTGTTACCATGTAAACGTTACACTAAACTGACATGACAACAAGGTAAACTCAGAGCTGATACTTAATTATTCTCAATCAATAATGTAACCTATGTGAAATTAATTACTTGTATTACTGCTAAGCCTTAACTGAGCCAATTTGCGTGCAGTTCTCTATTAGAGGCTCATTGGCTCATTGGATCTTTGGGATTGAATATTAATCTTGGTATTATGATTGGGTTTTGGAATAGGATTTGGAGAAGAAGAATTTGAGGTCAGTAATGACCAAATTCGTTTTGATGTACAAATGAGAATTAAGAAAAATTTGGGCGTTATGTTGGTGTGTTTATCTAAATTATATATATAACAGATCATTCAATGCAATTGGTTAATGATACCAGGTAATATTCTGAAGTTTCTGCCTATCTTCATATGGAAAAAAGTATAAGTTTATACGTGTGTTTGCTTAAACGTAAATACAATATATACAAATAGAAATGACGATTAATGTAAAACTTCTAATTTTGAAACTGACATGGTGACTAATGGTCTTTTAACAATGAAAAAATAAGTTTAAAAACTAAAACCCGACCACGAATTAAAACGCAGACTAATAAAACCGCGGTCTTAAAAGTCTTTAACAAGAAAAGTAGATAATTTGATAATTATTATAGAGGACAGTCGTAGTCGCATGCCACTGATATGCCTTCAGGGCGTTCTTATTGATACAGAAGTCAGCTGCTAGTTGCACCCCGGTGTAGTGCTTCCGCACGCCATTCATGTAGGCGCGCCTCCAGATCCCATGGCGGCAATCCAGCAAGGAGGTTCGCCGCCTCGCGGCCATGACCTTCCGGGGCACGTTCAGGTAGCGGGCGGCCCGCTTCCTAAAAGCAGGCGCCCACACCGGGGCCCCGTAAAGGGCCATGGACCGCACGATCCTCGCATAGAGCCTCCGATCTATTGACACCTCATTTATTAAAATACGTTCAGTAGTCTAGGCGCTACGGTGGAACATACATACATAGACTGCCAAAATCATTACCCTTCCTTTTGGCTTTGCCGTAGACGGGTAAAAAGTAAACACGGTAAAAATCTCGTTTTCAGTATTAATATTAGTGTTGATACTTCTAGTTTAAATTTATTTATGCAAAATCGCCTATTGAACGGTTCTGTTACTATTTTAAATGTATTATAAGTTTTATCATTTAAAAGATATGATAATCTTAACAATTATATTTAAAGACTATGGGTAGATTACTCCTGAAATGAACCCTGTCACACATCACCAAAGTACAATCGTACACTCAAAGCAAATCACGAGCGCAATATTATACTCGCAATAAAATCATTTGTAGAAGCACTTCACAGTAAATCAGACGTCAATTTTACAATTTTATGCGATAGAGCGTGGAGGAAGTCTTACGCAAACAAGAAAATATTGCAATAACTGACGAACTACACTCGTGTATACTTGTACAGTCGCACACATGACTAGTTTCCGTGTAAAAATCGAGAAATGTAACATGGAACTTTTTTGCAACGGTGGGTACAGTCGTGATGTGCAGTTCTAAAAAGATGAAACAGTTTTTCATCATTGAATGGCACAATTAATTAAGTAAATGCACCTACATTTATGAAATAACAAACGTCTTATAAAATAAAAACTAAATTCGGAAAGTAGATAAATACACTGAGATGTATTAAGTTTGTGCATTAGTCAGACACCATGCTTCTTACTTATACTCTTGCTGCATTTACCGAAATATAAATATTTATTAAATAAATATTTTGTCCAACTTGTACTGACAAATTTCAGACTTGCTGAAGACTTCAGAAGAATATCTGTCAGGGTCTGTTCCGATTAAACAGAACCTGTTTTTGGGCAAAAAGTTCTAACATAGCAACAACAACTAGAGCTTAAAGTACCTTTTTTTTTTTTTTGGCGGGTGTAAAATCATCGAATAACCCCTTCCGCTCTTGGGCAGAGCGAAAGGGAGTGTCAGTCTTCTACTGACTAAAAACCACTCATGTTCCTTCTTCGCCCTCTATGTCGAGGCCGCGATAACCTGTGGACAACCCGCGGCCCCGACGGGCGTCGGCCCTTTCGGGCCCCTCCCATGTTGCTGACATCTCTTTAAGGCGCGCGTGGAACACGAACGCGCCGTCGACACGGCCTGTTTTCGTGGTAAGACGGACGGACGGCGAGTTAGCCCATCACTCACCATCCACAGGCCCGCGTCTACGGTGGCCGGAGGTCATCGCAAAACCCCCGAGCTTAAAGTACCCTTGCAAAAGGAACCCTGGCAGGGTATCACGGGAAATTAAAATGTAACATGTTCATATAATTCCATTGAATAACTTTTTCATGAAGTCAATCGATGTGATTATTCTCACTATCTTTGTTATCGTCTCAAGCATACGACCTGACACTGACCAAAGTGCAAAAACCTCAAGAAAAATTGTATTTCACGGGCTACCTTAAAAAGCACACCACATATAAACCCATCAAACTGTTCACGACGGTACCATGAATAAAGAAACCTGTCCAATAGAAGAAACTATTATAACAACCTATGAGTTTCTCGTACAGTCGCGCACACGAGTGCAGTCGTCGCGATAAAAGCGCCGCGGAAGCACGGAGTGCGCGGTAAACGACAGCCGGTGTCCGCTTCCGGTACAGTGCGCGAGGTGACGCTGTGTGCGACTGTACTTTTGTTAGACTCCTGAGTTAGTTGTGGTGTGCGCGATTGTACGGTGGGATGTTTATGATCGTCTTTTTGTGTCAGGTTTTAGGAGTTATTGTCCTCATCATATAATAAAATAATGTTTTCTTTTTATTGAGAGCACAATGGCACAGTTTTAAGTAAACAAAGTATTATTTCCAAAAGATCTTTTAAGGTGCGAGGTCGAAACATGACTGTTACGTCTAAAACGACGACGACGACGTCGTCAAATCAATATCTTCGCACACGCTTTTAGGCGCCAATGGAAAACTTTTAAAAGTCTTAAAGAAAAAGCCATAATGCACAAAATCGTAGTGAGTAAACCTAATTGATAATAATAATTGCACTCAACAAAATTGATATAAACCTTTTCACTCTGATTTTCAACGAGAGCCAACAAAAACCGGCATTATGCAAAAAAGCGCTTCAAAAAGCGGAACACATATCCCAGCAGCTCATATCCAATTCTCAACAAAACACATAACGTTTATTAGCGATACTAAGCGCTTCAACACGTTGACCGTATTTCGGGCCCGTCTGTATCAAGACTTTAGATTTCCCCGAAGACGAGTTGCGAACTTGTCTCGCTTACCTAACTTCTACTAACTATGTGTGTCTCTGTTTATGTGTGGAAAAGTGTAAAGTGCTTTAAACTTTAGCTGGACGCGGATAGATGGGGTGGCGTCGTTGCACCAGGGGTTTTGATGCATTTTAGATGGTTAATTGGGTTTTGAGTCGTCAGGCCTTTGGGTAGAGTTTAAGTTGGATTGTGTAATTGTAATTATATATATTAAGTGTAATTGGGATGTGATGGTGAGAATGACTGGTGATATCGATACTGACCTACGCTGAAGATGACAGCTCTAACCTAAAGTACATTGCAAACAATGGCAGGTAGATAGAATACACTTTATGAACCGATTCTGATTGAGATTATCGGGTTAGGATTGTTGAGATAGTGCACGGTAGATAGCAATAGGCTGGCCGCCTCTAACAGGCAAAATATGGTTGAACTTTATCTACCCTCATCTATAAAGAAGAAGAGTGCAAGTGGTGTGAAAATAGGGGCCAGGTAATGGTGGGCACTCACTGTTCTGTTACATAAACCTTTGCCTAATGCTTACTAGCGTGATATTATGTTATGTTAGAGTGGCAAGATCGGCGGTCTTATCGCTAAAAGCGATGAAGTGACTCTTCATCACAAACACCATCATTAAGCTCCATCTCATTCACTCCACCATAAAAAATGTAAGCACCTCCTTACGCTAACACAGTCCCACTAATCATGTTGAATCATCCACCGTTTGATCCACAAATCCGCCTCACAACAGCCAGTAATCATCCGTAAGCATTCGTAATCCAAAGTAATTATATCACAAAGCCGTGGTCTTTAATAGACAATCAAAGGGAATAATTTTGGACGGCGATTATTTCAAGTGAAGGCACGAGGGCCGACTGCCCTTAAGGACGGAACGTCAAGCACCACAGTTTAATTAATGAAACCCTGTGATGGTGCCGGCTGATTTAATTGAAGTTAAGTTGGTTGAAACATGCGCGAGGCGGTGCCTTGCAGTAAAAAGAGGGTTTCGGGTGTAATATGGCCGTCTTAATCTTCGTTTAGAGACGTTTTTCTGGGGGTTTTAAAATGGTTCCTGAAATGACGACAGGCTTTTTGAGATTTCGTGAGGGATAAAGTGTCGTTAATTGCGTAAAAACGTGAAACTAATTCTTAAACTTAGATCTCTTTATACAAAAGAAAAAACTTTCTTTAAGAAAAATATGTATAAAAAGCTTTATTATATATATAAAATAAAAATGTATTTTTTTATCAGGTATTTACAAAATAAATACCTATATTCAATACACAAAAATAGTTGTCGACAATAATATTTACTGAACGAAATATACATTTTACGAGGAAATTAAATTGCCATTTCAGATCGAGAGCGAGCGTGCAAAATATAAAATAAACTAAAATGATACATTGGTGTTTATTTCGCCTACCAACTTTGGTATCTGCTGCTGTCCTCATAAATTGTAACCAGCTTAGCACCGAGTCGTGTTAGCACGATTAAATATATTTATTATGTTTAAAAAGAATTTATAAAAATGTGTCTGTAAATTATATTAATGTTTGTGGTTTAATTTTTAATCTTTGATGATATTGCGTCCATTTTTGCATTAAATAAAAATTAATGTCGGTTGGCGTAAAAGTTGCTTACCTAATTTATTTATACGTCGCGTTAATGAGACTAAGTTTAATTAATGTGATGAGTGTATCTAAAAAATGCTATTTTTATTTTATATTCCTTTATTGGCCAACCAACAATTGTTTACACTGATACCATTTAAAGTAAGTAAATAATATCTAAGGTTAGTGTAACAATTAATAACAGGATGCACCGCAGGCCCCATAAACAAATAAGATGTGCCACAAGCACTGAACTACATATTTAAAGCTTATTATTTTGAGTACAAAAAAAAAAAATTAATAGGTTTACAAGCATTGATGTGATGGGGTTATAAAGCTATAAAGTGACATCACACTTTATAGCATTTTTTAGAATCAGATATATCGGTTTTCCTAACAGACAACTGCACACGCGTTAGCTTTCGTTACATTGTGTTTTAGTAAATATCACATTTGTCTTCGAGTTTTTGGTTCCAACTTCCAAGACGTCCCGGTTTTCTCAAGATAATTTCGTTTATCGTTTGGTTATAATAATTGAGATCTAATTCCGAAAGCGACCGCTCACTGCAAACTGCAACTGCAAAAATGAATCTCTACGCTTCAGCAGATGGCAGCAGGTACCTACTGCTGCCCACGTGAGGCTGACGATATGTGATTATTTTCGAAATTGTACCTTTTTTGGGGGGGGTGCGAAATCATCAAATGATTCTTCCAGTTCTGGACAGAGCGGTAGGGAGTGTCAGACTTTTACTGACATAAAACCACCCATGTCTCTTCTTAGCCCTTTGTGTCGAGTCTGCTGTATCTTATTCGAATACCGCTCGAAATTGTACCTTAAGGCAAGAAGTTAAGGCCTACATTTTTTCAACCTCATCAGGATTTGTATACATAGAAATCCATTCTCAAAAACCTTATCTTATAAGTCGCGTCATATTTCGTATTCATGAAAAATTTTGTGTAGCCGTAATTTTTCAAGCTCTGCCGATGACACAAAACATAATATTTTTACACCGAAGCTAAAATAACAGAGACATATATAAGAAAATTCTGTTTTTATGCGGTTTAAGTTACGAGCGGGCGCGTTATAAAGTTATGACCATACAAGTGGTGCTGTAAATTATTATTTGCGTTTGTTTCAATAAGCTCTTAAAATTTTACAAAACATTTTTATATGTGTAGTGAAAATCATGAGTATTATGATATGGGTATTAGGATTAAAAGAGTTATTTGCTTTAATCTGGGGATGATTTTGTAATAATAAATATTCGCTCCTATAATGTTATTGAATAACAATTGTACCTACCATGATACGTCTCAATAGCGAGGTACAGTACCCGGCGATAAATATTGCACATCGACCTTTGGAAAGGTAGTACCTTTATACATATGAAGAGCAATTATACTATATAGTTAATATATGACACGTCAGTCATATTATATATTAAAAACATATTTATTAAAAATTATATTATAACTAATTGCGTACTATCCAAAGATAAATGTGCAATATTTATCGCCGGGTACTGTAAACAGTTTATCATTGCTACGGCGTAGCTCCTTGCTGCTACGCCGCTACGCTCGTAGCAATCTTATAGTCAACAACTTTTCTTGTATGTTTACTCTAATAACTGTTAACTTTAGCTTATGTCATCCCACAAAGAGAAGGGCTGGACAAAGGCTTCCCCCAATGGCATCCATTTTTTTTCTATTCAGGGCCAATGTGGACTGATCGTTGGTTCTGTTAAACTTGTCCCACTACCTCCTGCGAGGTCTATCGCCTCAATGTAAATTACTGACTGTGTCAGGTCTCCAGAAAGTGGTTAGTTTGACTAATAATTAAAAAAAAATCATAGAGGCTAGCTATTTTCCACATAAAAAGTTTAAATAACCTTAAAATATAGATTTTTTTTTCTTATCGTTGCCCCACTAGAAATTTTTCCTGTATCGTGGATGCGTTTACAAACATTTAAATTCACATACACAAACACCCAGACATGAAACAACTATCTGTAGGCATTTTGGGGGGGGTGGGGGTGGGAGATCATCAAATAACCCCTCCCGCTCTTGGGCAGAGCGAAAGGGAGTGTCAGACGTCTACTGACTAAGAACCACCCATGTTCCTTCTTGGCCCTTTGTCAAGGCCGCAGTATCTCTTATACAACATCCCGCAGCCCCGACGGGACCTTACAAATTTTTGTTCCGTGCGGGGATCGAACCCGCGACACGCAGCGCAGCAGTCTAATTGCTTAGCCACTGCGCAAACCGTGCCGTCAACTAAAACTTAAAACTCCTTTTCATTTAAACCCGCTCCCTCTGCTCCCTCGCACCAGCAGGTCAGCCATGGACCTCAGACGTGGATTCAGCGCATTATGGCGTTGACACGGGTCTCGCAGCTTACTCGACGTTATATAAATGTTGCCTCTTACTTCTCATTATTGTCACTTTTTGCAAGCAAGCCGAATATTTTTATGACGGCTGACAGTTTATAAGTTGGCTGTTGATAAAGATTTTTCGTGAATATATTAGTTTGTGTTGCGTCGTTTAGGTATTTAGCTTTTGCGTGATCAAATTTTTATATTTTTCACTGTTAGAACAATGGCGTGGTGGCGAGGTGTTCTTGGAGGGTGGCACATCATCGAATGAATTGATTTTCTTTAAGATTAGTTTTTGCTTGTAATTTTCAGACATCAATATTTGCTGATAAATATGGCATATAATAAAAAAACCGGCCAAGTGCGAGTCCTACTCGCACATGAAGGGTTCCGTACCATCGTAGTAGGGGAGTCGCTTTTTTTTTTTTTTTTTTAAATTATTAAAAATATTTTTATTATATGATGTAACTAAAAATTTATGCTTTTCGCAATTTTTCCTTTATCTGTGTTATAAGACGTTGCTTCGTACCAAATTTCAAGATTCTGAGTTCACGGGAAGTACCCTGTAGGTTTTGATTCCCTTGCGAGTGTCGAAAATTTGCGGCATAAACGGGAGTATCTTTTGATCGCGTTGACTTAGAAGTTTGATTTTTTCACAGCTCCAAGAGACCATAGACTTGAGTATTTGATATGAATTTCAGCTTGATACCTCCACGCGTTCCTGAGAAAAAAGGTTTTGACAGACAGACAGACAGACAGACAGACAGACAGACGGACAACAAAGTGATCCTATATGGGTTCCGTTTTTACCTTTTGAGGTACGGAACCCTAAAAACATAGTGAAATAATTCAAACTATCCTTTACTGGTGTTAGTAACTACTAAACTTAGGTTTTTAAAACTCACCTCATTTTGGTGATTGTAAATAAAAATAATCGTAATTCATTCATCAGAACTATGTACACACATGACATCCTTACTCATATAATTTTACTTATTTACTTATTTTACTAACATAATCACACTAATATTATAAAGGCGAAAGTTTGTAAGTGTGTGAGTGTGTATGTTTGTTACTTCTTCACGCAAAAACTACTGAACGGATTTAGATAAAATTTGGTACACAGATAGTTTATACCCTGGATTAGCACATAGATTTTTATCCCGATTTTACCTTCCCGTGGGATATTTTTCGAGTTGTAGCGGGTGAAGCCGCTGGCTACAGCTAGTATTATTATAAATGCGAAAGTAACTCTGTCTGTCTGTGAAAGCTACTATGGCAATTTAAATGAAATTTGGTACACAGATAGTCTAGATCCTGACAAAGGACATAAGCATACTTTTTAACGCGAATAAAGGTTGTAAGGGGTTGAAAGGGGGGATGCAGGAATTAGTTTTGGTCGCGATAACCGATATCCACGCAGACGAAGCGCCGGGCAACAGCCAGTATTCACATAAAGCTACCCGAAAATGCCCCAATCACCTTCGAACCTAATACTTTAACGATAAAGTTATAGTATCATCATGAACTGTTGTCTGTACATCCAAAGAAATACAATGTCATATCGTTTTCTCACAAAATCAACTTGCAAGGTCCACACGGGATGTTGTAAGAGATACCGCGGCCTTGACATATAGGGCTAAGAAGGAACATGGGTGGTTTTTGGTCAGTAGAAGTCTGACACTCTCTTTCGCTCTGCCCAAGAGCGGGAGGGGTTTTTTGATGATTACCCACCGCCCAAAAAAGTTCCACACGTTCACGAAAAAATCAGTGGTGACACACGGACAGACAAACAGACGGACAATGATCACAAAGAGAGCGATCTTATAAGGGTTCCTTTTGTAACTTTTGTGGTACGGAACCCTAAAAATTACTTTAAGTACGTGTAAAAATATTTTCACGATTCAAACTCGAAACTGGCTTGACGTGCAGCTGTATAGATATGTCTCTTTTACTTTAGTTTTACTGCGACTCCTTAGCGTTTTATTTCTTCGTCACTTTTTACGATGTTTTTACTACTTTAAATGTACAAACTATTCACTTGGGACTTATGCTGTAGGTAGGTTATATGGTGTTAAGTTTACAAAAGTCGTTGGGTTAGTGGTTGTGAACGCTGCTTGTGAGCATGAGATACTGAGTTTTATTCCCAGTTCAAAATGTTATGGGCTGCATGTTGTTGTAAGAGATACCGCAGCCACGACATAAGAAAGAAAATAAAGAAAGAAAATAAAGAAAGAAAATAAAGAAAGAAAACAAATTTATTTGGCACATGCCACAAGTGCACACACAAAGTAAAAAATAATAATGAAAAAACCTAAAAACTAAACACGAAAAAGAGAAGTAGTGTATCTCACGGCTGCGCCAAATAGGACCGGTTCAGCAAAGTGCCGAGCAGCTAGTGCCCGACGCTGGTTTCCAACTGGCCCTGAGATGGTGATGTGACGGAAGTAAAACATAAAGGACTAAGAAGGAACATGGCTGGTTTTCAGTCAGTAGAAGTCTGACACTCCGTTTCGCTCTGCCTAAGAGCGGGAGGGGTTATTTGATGATTACCCAAGCCAAAAAAACAGGTCAAAATGTTATTGAGTGGTTGCGTTGGGATGTGCTCAGTAGAAACTGGGTATTCGTATTAATTCCCGCTTGCCTCTGTTTCCATGAGAGGAAATGCGGGGGAGAGACTTTTAAAAATTAGGTATTTGAATAACTATCGCTGTCGCTCTGCGAGAGCTAGGCGAGCTAAGCGTGCGATAAGGACAACTGCAGATCCGACTCAATAGTTTAAGTAAAAAGTCATGTTTCTAGTTTTGGCTCTCGCCTATTTCCTCCTCCAATATTGTAACAATTTAAAATATATTTTAGACACTAAATAAAAGTGCTTTTTAATATCCAAATTAAAATAAATAGATTCTACGAGTATTGGGACTGTGATTAAGATCACCTCTTCCTAACCTTTCATGGATATTTTAACATGGTGATAGCTAAAATCTATGTTGCAAAAGGTTATGTTTTGGGGTCAGCTTCCAATCTAACAAAATGTTGTCGAATATCATATTTTAAACGGAGCGGCTGCACTCCAACCCCGGCAATCCAATTATCTTCTATTTTTTATTCCGAGGGCTCTGCTGACGTTTACGGGGTACAATTTTTGCGATATTTTTCAAGAAAAAAATATGCGGTCACTCGTTATGACAAATTGACACTTATTGACACATATACATAGGTACATAAATAGAACATCATAGTTGCATTAGCTAGTAAATAGTAATTTAATGATTATGTACTGTGCTTATGTTACAACTACTGTCGCAAGTTCAAATCATAGGCGAGGACGCTGGCAACTTAAACGCAAGTTAAATCTTACATTGGGTGCCACACTTCATATTTTTGTTGGGAGTAGGTTTTTTATTTATGTTTGCTAATAAATACTACGTCCAGCCCTAAACACATTTTTTGAAGCACTCAAATCAATCCTCTATTCAGCCAGGAACCTTTATAATACAAAAAAAAAACAAGTAAAAAAAAATAAAAGAATAAAAACCATTTCTATGAAAAATAACCATTTGTCTATAGCGGGAAATGTCCGACTGTTGATGAATAACAGTTTCCTTAAAGCCATTAGATTTAGCATAAATCTGTCTAGACTGGTTTGTTATAGTTGTCTGGAAAACAATATTTAAATTATTCTTCAAAGAACTACGTAAAAAAAACGCCATTTACGTTCATTATAAATTGAAGGATTGGTTTTCAATATAAACTAAGTTATTTTGAGATAACAAATACAGAATTTAGGAACAGATAAATGAATAATAAATCAATCAGAGGTACCTATTTTAAAATTATGGTTTTATCAAATACTAGCGGACGTCACGCGGTTTCACCCACGTAGTTTCCGTTCCCGTGGGAATACAGGGATAAAAAGTAGTCACCTATGTCACCCGGGGATAGTGTGGCTTTCCAACGGTGAAAGAATTTTTTAAATCGGTCCACTGGTTTCGGAGCCTATTCGTTACAAACAAACAAATCTTTCCTCTTTATAATATTAGTGTAGACTAGTGACGCGCCCTGGATTTGCGCGGGTGCAATATACTGCCAGTAAACCCCTCTCTTGAAACACTCCATCTATTGCTGAAAACTGCATTAAAATGCGGTGCGAAAATTTAAAGATCGCGTACAAATAGCGGAAGCGACTTTGTTTTATACCATGTAAATAAAGATAGTCGCAAAAAACATTACCCTTTTCTGGCAGTCGGTTAAAAAGATAAATGCAAATTCTAGAAAACAGAGAAACCTGCAGTACCGATTTTTGGACAAATGTGAATACGGCTTTGAAGACGGACATCTGATAGACACGGTAACATAATATGAATGCTTGTCCGGAGTCACGTCCATACATTTTCTGGACCGGTTTATTAAAGCCAGCATGTTCAAAAACATAATTAATTATGATCACACAAAATATGAATAAAACACATAATTGCTAACACAACATAACGTCTATATATACTATCAACTAGTTCTCCAACACAAAGAAAATATGTTCATAAAATCACAGGAAAATAGAGCTGGTCATTATTAACGTTTGACTTCTCGCCGTAGAGTCACGGTAGAGCTGCATAGTCTATAGAGCGTAGAGCTCACTGCGCTAACCTGTGTTACTGCCGCCTGATAGCACATAGCGTTGTCTTTGCCTTTACGTCCTTCACCAGAACGAGCGAAAAACTGATTTTATATCTGTGGTAATGGTTAGGACGTTGACGCTGTGATTGTCGGGGTTTATAAAAAAAAAAAACGTGGCAGCGGTGGCCCCGACTTACGAACAGTAAGTCGTGGGTTCGAACCCAGGCATGCGCATTACTATGTGTAATTTATTTCATCACCAGGGCTCTCAAAACGGTAAAGGAAAACATCGTGAGGAAACCGGCATGTAGTAGAACCAAAAATTTTTAAGACATGTGACGTCTACAAATCCGCACTGGGCCCGCGTGTTGGATTATAGCCAATACTTCTCATAGAGAGGAGTCCCTGCAGTGGGAACATTATAGGCTGATAATGATGACGATGAAACGTAAAAGGATTACATATCGCTACCATAAACATTTAAATCTAAAGCAAATATCAGTAGTTTAGCATCCAACAAGCCAAGCATACGCAAAATTCTATCATAAAAAAAGGAAAATAAACTTAATATGAATCTTTCTTTCTTTTTTTCTTTTTTTTTTTTTAAAAAACGTTGCCCCACTCTAGGAATTTTTCCTGTATCGTAGGTGCGTTCACAAACATTCAACAAACAACAACAACACCAACATTCAACAATCTTGATGTAAAACGAAATCAAAACACAGCAATCCAGAGCTATTTACACCATCTATTGCTCTTTATATCATTGGTATAAGGGGCTGTTGTAATAAGAAGTCGATAACTGTTTGTCGTTTTACCCTTTATGTTTGAATGTTATCCAGCCCCGGTTTAAGGTGCACTCAACAGACCGGTCCGGACAACGGACAATGAACCTTGACAACTAAGATACCTACAGAAATATCTATGTTGATTGCACATCACAGGACCTGATGAACGTTTATTGAAATTAACAAACTCGTCGCCCAATTTAGGGCTGACTGAATTTAAAGTGTCGTCTACAAGCTAAGTAGAATATCTCCAGAGTCTTGTCGGTTATGACCACACCTTAAAAAGTATCAATAACTCAGAACCCCTTTGCCTCAAACATTTGTTGTTTTTTTCACAACTTCTGCCATCTACAATATACAGCTCATCATGTACCTAGCTTTTTACCAACTACTTCGGGGTCAGCTTTCAGTCAAACCTGATACGGCTGAATACCAGTATTTAAAATGAATCCACTACCTATCTGACGGGTAATACAAAAGCTTTGATAAGACTGGTTGCCAGAATATCGGGCCACTGGCTACCTGTAACGCTTGTCAAAGATCTAATAACCTTTTGGGCTTCGCCGCAGTCGGGTAAAAATGATAGCCAGTGACAAACAGCTTAACAAGCTATCCAAGGCATATAGGAAACTCGGTACGTAATGAATAGTCAGCCATCTGTGGGGCAACCTATGCAAGTGTGACTTAAACTAAGTGAGTAACATAAAACTATAACAAGCGAAAAATCTTGCCAGGCTGCTGGTGGGTACCGCTGAGACCCAAACACAGCAGTAATGAGAGGAACACAAGAAACACGTAAAAAAATCAACACGTGTTCGAATCCTAACGAGTTTGACGTAGGTCGGCCATGACAGCGCGTGACGTTACAAAAACCTTAGAACCAGGATTTCAGCCGACTTTTGGACGTGGAGTGACGGGTTGCATGCTAGTTGGAGATTTAATGGCATGTAATGGAATATTCTTGTTGTTGTTGGTCTCTTGGGGTAAGATTAACACCTGTTGTTGGGAGGAGAAAGGGTTACATTTCAAGGAACATTTTTGTAGGTGCTCCTGAACATGCCTATGGTAACACTAAGACACAGTCACATTTTAGTGATAAGAATTTGTTTGCTTCTGATGACACTCGATTTGTGATTTCTGATCAGACTGAAGCAAATATTTGATTCTAAGTCCTTTTTAGAAATGAATGTGTTTTGCGGTTTGTTAGCTAACGTAGCTGAAAGTGTAATCACCATCATCTAAGGAAAGGATTAAAGGTAGGCTACACTTCCCGGTTCTGTGAAGTCCTTTAAACTTTTGCCTTTCTGTTTATAATAACACAAAGACTAGACATCTACCAATACTTTGGCTTGGACATTCTTGTAAAGGCTCGTAAAGTGTGCATTCCAAAACAGCAAAACAAAACCTTCAAAATTAACTGCCGCGCTTAATTTTTTTCTCCGCCACAAACGTTTCTAATTCCCAAACTTTCACACCTTGAAATTTTACCGTTTCCCAAAATAGTCGAAAGAACGGCCATTAAAGAAACAAACTAAACCATTACTGGAGTTAGGGGCAGTACGTTTTCATTACCACCCTTGAGAACGAAGGGAGAATTCGATTCTGTCTGTTATTGCCTCTTAATGGTTAATGAAGCTTCTTTTAATGTATGCGCAGGTTGTACCAGGTTAGTGAATTTAGAAAAGGTGTAATGTTGGTTTATTATGGTCACAACATCAGGCCTGTAATTCTGAGGGAGAGAACCTCACGTCTCAGCCGCCGCGGGAGACGGTCCGGGCGTCGGGGGCCACGTGACGGCTTCCGGTCACCGTAGACGCGGGCCTGTGGACGGTGAGTGATGGGCTAGCTCGTCGTCCGTCTGTCGTATGACGACGACAGGCCGTGTACCACGCGCGCCTCAAAGAGATGTCAGCAACATGGAAAGGGCCCGCAAGGGCCGACGCCCGTCGGAGCTGCGGGATGTTGTAAGAGATACCGCGGCCTTGACATATAGGGCTAAGAAGGAACATGGGTGGTTTTTAGTTAGTAGAAGTCTGACACTCCTTTTCGCTCTGCCCAAGAGGGGAAGGGGTTATTTGATGATTTCCCACCCTCCCCAAAAAAAAAAGCCCGACCTGGGACACGAACCGGAGTCATCAAGTTTAGCAGTCGCGCTTGTCACCAGATCGACAAAGTTGACTGTTGCTTTCAATTTTTGCAATAGATTAGTACAGAACTGTTAATCTTAGACCGCATGTTACTAAGCAAACAAGAATGAACACTTATTTCTTCAACAAACCCCGCATTTTTACAAAAAAACCTTATCGATTAACAAAAATCACATCTCACTACACAAAATACCACAATAATTGCAGCACACAAATATGCTAGATTGCCTTCAATTACAGCGGCAATCAAAACAGACGTTATTTAACAACAAACTCCTAATAACCATCCGCATTTGTTTACGAAATTAGACCATAATAACGTGTGAAATATCATTGTTTGCCCACCTGGCCGTTATTTGGAGCAAATTGAGCGAGAAACGTTGGGGATTAGCATTGCAACTTACTGAGCTTGTTTTGGATAGTGTGCCCGATATTACCTGCCTTCCTGCTAATAATAATTTGAAATTTAGGGCTAAATATGTTAAGCAAATACCCGGCGGGCCTTATTTCACTATAATAATAATAATAATAATAATAATATTCCACAACTATCACACAACGCCATCTAGTCCCAAGCTAAGCAGAGCTTGTGTTATGGGTACTAGACAACTGATAAACATACTTATATATTTCTAAATACATACATATTATAGACAAATTACACCCAGACACAGAACAAATGATCGTGCTCATCACACAAACATTTGTCCTGGGTGGGAATCGAACCCACGACCTCCGGCATAGCAGTTAGGGTCACTAACCACTAGACCAACAGGCCAGTCACACACACAGACACACTATCACAGTCTCTAGCTGCTATGAGTTGACGCAGCATATCCTCGTGACAACCTTTCAGTCATGTAAAGGCTACGTCTGCGACCCACGTGCGGCATTAAAACTCTGGCGCTAGATGAGGCACTAACCACACGAGAAAGAAGATAAAACATTTCTTTCTGTTTAAAATTTGAATAAGATAAATAAGAAGTTTGAATTTATGCGACTAGACATATGCTGTGCTGTAAACACACTGACAGCAATGTAGTGTTATTTATTGTTAGGTAATCTGAAGGGCTATTTTATTGAATTATATTGGTCCACGAGATTTTCTATATCTACGTAAGTTACAACAATATCACTCTCTTTTCTACTTTACTAGCCAATATCATCATCATCATCATCAGCCTATAATGTTCCTACTTTTGGGACTCAGGCATCCTCTCCAGGAGAGGAATGGGCTTCAATCCACCACGCGGGCCCAGTGCGGATTGGTAGATGTCACATATCTTTGAATTTTTGGTTCTAAGATATCTTCGGTTTCCTCATGATGTTATCCGTCACCGTTTTGAGAGCAGTGTTGATGAAATAAATTACACAAAGTAATGCACCTGCCTAGATTTAAACCCATGATCAACTGTTCGTAATTCGGGGCCGTCACCACTGCGTAGGCCATCAGAATCGTACAAATCACTGTGCAGGCAATAAAATCAAAATTCATCATATTATACACCTCTTCTTCACAAATTCTCTCGAACATTCCCGTCATAAAACACCCCACATTTACCAGTATATTGACGTATCATACGTCGTCCTACCCACGCAAATAAAATTATTCACGTACCCTCCAATATTCGGTGATAATGTGTAATTTTCAATAATACGAAAATCAATACGAGCTACGTAGGCTATTACGTCACTAATTGAGTCCCGCGCGCCCATTGGCTGGTTGCCAACAGTTCAGCTTTTCACTTCAACGGGATTATGCGGTTCTCTATATTGAATTCGATTGGTGTTTTGTTTCCCAGTTTTCGAGTTAGAAGTGAATTTTGTTGGCTCTTAGCGACTTTGGATCCTGAATAGGCGTTTTAAGAGTTTTGTCATTTGCAGGTTTTTATGGTGACTGTGTCGGGTTGATTGTGATTGACTTTGTTTTTACCTGACTGCGGCAAAGCCCAACGGGAAGATTATTTAGGTTGTTTAGTTGATGATGATCAGTAAGAATAGTTCCATAAAATCTTCAGTGGTTATGCTGTTTGGCGTTGTCCCGTATTAGTTAGGGTAGGCTAAACACGTTTTTTTTCCCGTTTTTTTGGTTGACAGGGGAGAACCCCTGTCAACCATTATTATTCATTATTTGTTCTTTAATAGTATTATTCTTCACATATTTCATTGATCTAATATTGGTTATTTTCTTCTTTAAAAGAAACTTTACTCAATATGTCCCAGCAGATGAAATCCCAGTAGATCTCTGTTAAAATCATGATCAAAAACGATCTCAAATCTTGAATATAGTTGAAAAAATAAAACATTCAATATTGCTATCATCTTTGACGTTACTGGATAAAAAATATGCAAGACCAAATCCGTCAACGACATTACCCAAGAATTCAGCACCAGCCATCCAGAGCGACTAGTCAGCGTTTATAAATTCACGGGCCTACCTCGGATTAAGCTGCAGACGCGATATCTTCATTGTTTTTTATTGTAGCCTTCGCTGAGGTTTTGACGGCATATAATTTAAATTATTCCATTATGAAGACGACCATTCCTCTTTGGATGAGCTTCGGGTAATATCGTCGTTTGTTTTATCTTTTCTGGTTGGCTTTTAGTTAGTAAATTTACTAGAAAAATGCCTACGTGGACTTTAGAATTTAAATTAGGCAGGATTTATTGTTCACGATAAAGATGTCGTGTGGTTAGAGGTGTCAGAGTTTTATGCCGCCATTAGACGTCTGACATTGCTTTATATTCCACTTTACAGAAATATTTTTCAGACATACTAGTTTCTCACGATGTTTTCCTGTTTGACGCAAGTTATAATTTTAAATTACACACATCGGTCACGGTCACACACGGTCTTGGGTTCGTAGTCGAGACCTAAGACTTGGCAGGATTTATATTAACCTATAATCAAAATAAGTGTCTCCAATCAGTCAGTGTTTGGTTACTGCTTATCACAGTATCTTAATCGCTAACTATTATCTACATACTAACTCTTTTTTCGTTACTAAGTGGTTAAAATTTGTTTCCATTCTTCGTAATTTGGAATATTGTATATCGATTTTAAAAAGCCACGACTTATAATATCAAAATGACTGTTTCCATAACCATTTCGCTCATACAGCATATTTCCCGCTGTACTGCAACTAACTAACCAAACAAAGATTTTGAAGGCAATTATTTTCGCACGTTTAATTTTTATTACAGCTACGAAATTTTCTGCTCCATAAATTGGGTTTTAAAAATAAAACCTAGACTTTGCTCTCATCGTGGCTCACTTTTTGTCGTAAAAAAATAAATCTGGAGCTTTGTTTGAGGAAAATGAGTGGTGTGCCACAGGGTACTATTTTAGGTCCAATATTATTTTTTAGTATGAGATCACCATGCTATTATAATATGTATCGAAGCAGTTTTCTATTAATAAGAAATTTACTAAACAGTGAATAAAGAAGAAATAGAGACTCGGATAGAAACCAAATCAAATATCGTATACGACTATCAACTTTGAAATAAAAATCATACTTCCATTGCAGCTATAAAGGAAGAGCAAGTTATTCATGCAAGTTCCCACTGCAGCAATTTGTCCCAATCCTATTAGGTTTCCCAAATCAAGTCAAGTGTCAGTTTCAATTTTGAAATTGTGTTTATAATTCTCAGTTTTAACGATAACTATTTTTGATTGGAGGCGTGTTGCGATACTCCGCTAATTGCCGTCGGCTGGCACCCTGCCAGCCCTGCATTGTAGCAGCGTTAAGATTCAGAGCAATATTTTTATTGTTTCCGGTTTTTAAATACTGTTTTACTAATATGGGCGGGGTTTTGGCTGTCTCTATCTGTAGTTTGGTTTTTCATCGTTTGTTCGTTGAAAATGTTTGACTTTATTTTCTTTTATTTTGTTGTAGATTAAAATAATCATATTACTTTACACACACCACCACACAGGCAATCACTATGTGAGACAGCACTATGATGTCTGGCGTCTCCAGGTTGTCATATATTTATTTATTTATTTATTTAAAATTACGTAAATAACACCTTAACAGCTATGACGCCAATGCGATGTTACTACTAAGATACACATACAAAAAGAAAAACAATAAGAAAAAACAATTGACACACATCTAAACATTCTCGATGCACTTCAGTGCTACTCCTGTGAACTTCATCAGACTGCAGTGAAATATATCTACCTCATCTGAAATAATGTTTAATGTTTAATATGGATCTTCGACGGTTGATACAGTTGGTCAGTGGCCTGAAAATATGACAACCAGCCTTATTAACCCTGATCAACTGGGTATATGAGATAGGCAGTCGCTTCATGTAAAATAATGGTATAATTACTCAGCTGCATCTGGATAGACTGGATCGAGCTCAACATAGTTGGGAAATTCTAGGAAGACGATTATTATCGATGGATTAATAGGTGCGTGTTCTTAATGTGACTGTTATTTCTGAAAAGGAAATAATTATCTAGTCGGAAATTGTAATCAGCCTACATACAACCTACCACCTACACACAGCCTATTCACAAATGGAAACAACAAACTCCTAAACACCATTAATGTTAATATACCTTAATGTATGTTGGTCGCAATGATATTCTTCGAGGGTGGAACAGAACTCGAACTCATTGATTACTGTATGGGTAAAGTGGAACTGCTATTAGCTTGTTAATTGAATCTGTTATTGTTGATGCTTTAACTTTTGCTATGAAACTGTGAAGGGTGAAACAGTAAAATTAGATTTCTAGGGTTATTATGGTGATCAGTTGGCATAAATCCAAACTCCGTGGTTACTACTCTGATAATCCTGTTCTGATCTAATTCTGTCCTGGGTTTGACTGGCAGGTTGGGCAAAATGTTATTGAGGTTTTCGTCAAGAATTTCTTAGTTGCATCCACGAAGCCCAGATTTGTGCCTGGCTGCTGGCAATAGATTCACCCTCAATAGAGTAGTTGACTGAACAAAAAAAAATATTATCGAAAACTATTGGAAACTGTGTTTTTAGTTTTATCAAAATAATAAAATGAATGGTGAAGTGACTTTCTGGTAAAAAAATGAACCAAACTGTGACGTGGCGTGAGTTTTCAAAGCACTGTATCGTCTTCATTTATTGTTTACGTGAAAAAAGAAAGAAATATGTGTTCAATATTTTTTGGAAATCTATCTGATGGACTAATTAAATTTATTTTTGTCGACCACCCTGCTACATGGGACTTAAACATAGCTAGCAAAATGTGGAGGTACTAATAAAAAAACCTCTGCCTACCCCTTAACAGGAGTGTTATGTTTTTTATTTTCTGTCTTCAGTGGAAGAGAGCGAACTCTTTTGGGCTTTGCTGCAGTCGTTAAAAGACTCGCTTTAAAAAAAATACTGTGTTCAGTTTAGACTGACACATTATTGCTAATTTGGTTCTTCTTCTAACCTAACAGACAGATGTGTTGCTGAGGGTTTTGGGGGACTGTCTCTTGATAATAAATTTCGACGCTCGAAAGTGCTGATTATCAGCCTAGTTTGAATAAATGACTTTTGATTTTGATTTTATAGCAACAAAATCACTAGGTGATCACGACGAATATCTCCCGCTAAAACACTACCAACCTCACTTTTCTCTCTACATCAACTGTCAGAAAATTACCCTCAATTCCCAGCCACGCATGCTTTACCCCGAAAACGTTCCTCACTTTAACGCACCTTATCCCTACTACGACTTTTATAGCTTCTCCTTGCTAACTTTTGATAGCGGTTATAAACGTTACGATAACGTTATATATAACGTTATACACGGCACACTCAGCGAAACGATGCTGGATGAGCGCACCTTTTTATTTGGCAGTTTGTCTTAAAAACGTATTATTTTAGTATAGAGGTGTAATCATTTCTAGTATTTAATGGTGATGGTCCGTGGTACAGGTTTATGGCGGTAACTTCGTCGATAATATTCGGTGTTTTTTTGTCTGGATCGTTAGTGATTTTTATGTTTCGGTTGTCTAGTGTTTTCCGCTACGTTGATTAGTTTGTTTTGTTTTGTTTTGATTTTTGGATGACAATAGGGGATCGGACAAAAAATTAATAATTAGTCCGTCAGATAGATTTTCAAAAAATATTGGACACGTATTTTTACTTTTTTCACATTAACAAAAAATGAAGACGATAAAATGCTTCGAAAACTCGTGAATTCCTCGAAAACGTCACATGGTAGTACATCTTTGACGCGTCTTATCTTCGTCAATTTTTATTAATTTGATAAAACAAAAAACACGTATCCAATATTTATATTTTTCGATAATCTGACTGACGGACTAATTAGAATCATATTTTTTGACCCAGTCCGATCCCCTACTGTGTGGAATTGAATGAATCGGATTAAAATCAAATAATATCTTTCTTAGGTACCTATATATAAATAAATATGCTGCTTTTGTAAGAGCAGCAATACAATATCATATTGTTCAATTACTCGCCATGTCATCAGACACCTCCAATGTAAGAATTCATAGCAATGACGTCAAAGAAAATCATCAATTTGAAAAGACATAAAAGTTGCTGTCTGTCGTACCTATATCCGTTGTCTAAATTCCAGTTGTCTAATGCAAAAGCACTTTGATTTAATTTCCAATTAACATCTAGAACACAGAATAAGCTGAAATCGGTTTAAAACAAAGTTCTCATCCACATAAACAAATCTTATTAATTCAAAACTCGTTGAAACCGCCAGATCTGCTCACCTCGCTTTCATTTCAAACAAAAGACCGGAATTTTAACACCAACGGATATACTGAACTCCAGAAATTCATTTAGAAGTCATTTCAATGGCTTAATTATTTTTAGAGAACTTCCTCGTAATTATTTTGTTGTTTACCTGCTGCCCTCTGGTGGGAAAGTTGCGAAATTAATCTGTAACTTTACGTAAAAAGTAAAAAAACATGCAGTAACAATTGACGGGGTAACTGACTCATTTATTTTTTATTGGGAAGAGTCCACCACACTATTCTCAAACCACTGTAACTCCTGTAAGCCAGAATCAACAGTGGCGACCACAAGCTCGACGAAGTCCCAGAGAAACGATTTAACTGTTTTGGCTCCCGCAACAAAATTCATCAGAAAAGAATAGCGGAGGAATGTTAAATAACTGACTCATGTGGTATTGGGAACAGTTTTAATGAAACCTGACTAGATTTTCGGGTATGGTGCTAATGTGATTTTGCATAAAGAAAATGTAAGTACCATATCGTTTAGATTCCGGGTTGACGGTAATAAACCCGTCCCTTATAACTTGGCATTTACACATAAGTAGCGAATTGTGGGTGTACTATATTAGGTACATCTTCTATACTGAAAATTACTACAGTTTCATTAAAACAGAAACATATATTCAGATACGGCCGGATCGAGCTAGCCATTCATCATAAAAAATGCGTTTTAACCATCCAAGAACCCATTGAAATATCCCTAGAAAGTTTCATCCAAATCGGTCCAGCCGGTTAGGAAGAGTTCAGAGACAAACACGTACAGAAGAAATATATATTTAAAGACTAGCGGACCTGGCAGACGTCATCCTGCCCAGACAGCAGCGCCACCTACTTGGTTCAATTGTGAATCTAAACCATTCTCGAATCCACTGGAACACACACACAAAAATCATCCAAATCGGTCCAATCATCTAGGAGTTCAGTGACACAAGAAGAAATATAAAAGACGAAGATATGTGCCTGTTAATTTTTTGACATGACTTTATGATCTTAATTTAACTACGACAAGTTAAGATTATAAGAAGTCGAACATAATCTTTCTCTTTTATAGATGCCTTCCAGCAACAATAGTACAGTAATTTTCGGAAAGACTCTCGTAACATGACCTAGATCGCACAAAAACATCGTAGCGAGCCAAAATCACAACAACATCCAATCACTAACTACGGCTAATATCGCCAATCGATATGAGAACCGGATATAAAAGCACTTTCGGATAAATAAACAACGGATATTGGGTTTTATCAACTTTGCCCGGGTGGAGTGGGCGAAGATAAACACGGTACGGATAAATTTGAATCTCCAAATGTTTTGTATTAGCCTGTTTTTGAAGATATTTTGGTTTACGTTTTGGCCCGGGAGAGTAAGAGTTATAGTTATTTCATGAGACTATAATCCTAAAATATTTGTTAATAGCGACCTTTATTGTTAAATAGCAAACAAACAAACCAATAAAAGACGACATGCTGTAAGTGTTACACTTAAATAAAGTATTTTCTTACTTACCGTTTCCTGCATCACCTCTACTGGACAAAGAATCCCTTAACCACCAAATTTTTCAATCCAGGGCCAATATGCACCACTTGTCGTTGATTTTGTCCAGCCATCTCCTGCGAGATTTACCACCTCACATTCAGGCTGTCAGGAAACAAGAAAGTATTTAATACAGAGGGCCACAAAGACTAAAATCCCTTGCACTTGTCTTCCAAAATCAGTAGCAGCGTCATCTCCTTAATACAACTAATAATGTAATAAGATTAACTTGATCGATGACACGACCTGTCATCAACAGTAATTACGTTAAGACGATGCAAAAACAACTTTCATGTACCAAATATACAACACAATTTACAACGTTCCAGTTCTAAAAATATTATTTGAACTTCAGAAACCCGAAATACTAGTAGCTTTGATATTAAAGAGCGTTTCGCAGAACCCACTAAATGAAATGCACGTGTAGCTCAAACAAATGTCACAAAACATCAAACATGACATTTGGCTTCACCTTTCAACTTTGAACACGTGTCAGCAACAGAATACATTATAAACAAACAAACAAGTTGCAAACATGCAACGAACATAAATAAAAACACAATATAACGCGCGGAAATCCGCCATGATTACTGAGCATATGTTTGCATATAACAATTGTAACACAAGTTTAACAAACAAAGCTTGATCCCCATTTAAACTGTGTTTTGCGTGCAAATATCGAAAGTTCGAGATTTCATTTCCTCTTGGAACGATGGGCGCTTTTCATAACTCATTATATCGTCCGGTATTGTCCGTGCGTGTTCGGGGAACATCGGGGAGGTTCGAGGAGGTTCGGGTAGGTTCGGGGTGGTTCGGGAAAGTTCGCTGTTCTGCGTGGGATTGGAAGCTTGATTAGAAAAAAATTGTTTTGTATTTACTTTTTACTGGAAATAGTGACAGGTATTGTCAAACATTACTTTATTGTTAAAATTAAGAGAGATGCGTTAAAATTTTCGTTTGCTGAATCTGATTTATAAATAGTTTGCATAAAAAAAAAAACTAATTAGTCCGTCAGATGGACTTCAAAAAAATATTGGACACTTATTTTTTTTTTCACATAAACAAAAAATCAAGACGATACAGTGCTTCGAAAACTCGTGTGACGTCATCTATCTGAAGGACTAATTAGTTTTTTTTTGGTTACTACCCTAATCCAGGCCCTGCAGTCTGTACAAAGATAGCGATCGCTTTACGACAAAATTCGGTCGCAAAGCTATAACGATGCGGATTTAAGGTGGACGTGAGCCGGACGCGACCCGGCGTATTAGCTACCAACTTAAATCCGCATCGTTATAGCTTTGCGACCGAATTTGTCTACCGAATGTCGTAAAGCGATCGCTATCTTTGTACAGACTGCAGGCCCAGTATTGGTAACCATTGTAAGTCTACGAATGTTGAAGTGAAAGTGCTCGACATAAAACTGGCAGATCGAGTTTCTAAACTCGATCTGCCAGTTTTATGTCGAGCGTGAAGCCGTCTATAATCTCATCTATCAAATTTAAAACTTAACAAAAAACCTTTCAAATAAAATACTTTCCGTTTACATTCCGATGAAATTTAATTGAAGTAATAAAAGTGTTAAAAAACTAATTAAATATTTAAATGAAACGATTCCATCGCTAAGTAAACGTTTTCTCTCTTATTACAATTGTTCGGTAAATTCCCGATTATGCCGCCCGCCCTGCCAAACCGGAAACTGCCGAAGGGCGGGCGGGAAGTTATCATCTACAGAGTAACACCTCGACAGATGTATAATGTAAATTATTAATTCAGTTTTTTCGTAGCTTTTCATAATTTCGAGAGTCCATTTTTTTTCCTTTAATTTTTTGGTGTGTACCATTGAGATAAATGGAATGGTATTTTTTTTGGAAAAAGCTCTTTTAAATGTAAATTGGTTTACTTTTAAGCTTCTTATATTGAAGAATACGCCATGACTAAGCAGGGCTATCGTTTAAGGACTTGTAAGGAGTAAATAATTTCCCGTCAGGGCTGCGGTTTGTTCACAAAAGATACCGCGGCCTTTACGTACAGGGATAAGTAGAAACATGGGTGGAAAATCACCAAATAAAGGGGTTATTTCCGCTCTTGGGCAAAGCCAAATGGAGTGTCAGACTTCTACTGACTAAAAACCACCCATGTTCCTTCTGAGCCCTATATGTCGAGGCCGCGGTAACTTGTGAACAACCCGCAGCCCTGATGGGTACTCAACTAGGTACCCTTTAATAAGTTTTGTGCTGCGTTGTGGAAGTGGTTGCTACAAGAGTGTTTTTATTCGGTAGACGAGTTTTTTTCAAAAGTGTGCCTGTAAATTTTATACTTTACAGCACAGATTTGACTGTATCATAAGTGTTAAAACTGTATACTATTGCATGCTACATATTGGCCAAATGTGTGTTACTAAATATTTTATGTAAAAAGAACTTCATGTACCTGCCATATTTAATGCAATAAATGAATTGAATTAAATTAAATTTAAAACCGCGTGACGTCTACTAGTATTAAATAAGAAGATTCTCGATGATAAATTCAATACTTTTTAAAATGGTTAATGAAAAGCGACAATCATTAGTTTCCCCGTCAAACAACAAACGTTCAAGAAAATGAACACACCAAAGTAAGACTTATTTACATTTACTTAACTGTATCTACGGATACGATTAAGCAATACACCCCACGTCATTACCATAGCACACAGAAACACACGCAAAAATATCCTTTAACACTTCTCTATACAGACTATTTTCTTGTACAATATCTTTGAAGTTCCTCAGAACCCAAGAAACAGCCTTAGGCGAATAATCTGAACTGTTGGCTTACCCCCTTTTACGTCAAAAATAAGTTTCCATCAAAGATGGGAAGCTGACTTGGACCGTTATTTGTCAGATGCAAGGTACTAATTTCCTATTGTTCTGACGACCTTATTTCCGTAAGCTGTTGGCGTTGGACGAAGAGTAGATAATTTGTCGTAATTAGGTCATCCCGTGTTTCGTTAACCATGTTTCTTGGGGTATTGTGTGCCTTGTTGAAGGGTATTGTAACATTAATGATTGCGTTTCATGTAACGTTTTCCTGGAAAAATCACGAGGTAAAAACGTATATATGTATCAGCTTATGTCCGAGGCTTCGTTTGCAGGAGTTCGATAATAGGGATGTTTACAAACTTAAAAAAATATAATTCTGATTATCCGTCTTTTAGATTATCGAAAAATATTGGATACGTGTTTTTTGTTTTATCAAATCAATAAAAATTGACGAAGATACAACGCGTCACAGATTTGGGTGGGATGTTGTGACATCATTCTTTGGTAAAAAATGTCTTAGAAAATCACGTCACACAAGTTTTTAAAGCACTGTATCGTCTTCAATGTTTGTTTACGTGAGAAACGAAAATACGTGTCTAATATATTATTTTTTGGAAATCTATCTGACGGACTATGTTTTGTATTGTTTTTGGTAACTACCTTATTGTAAAAAAAAAACAATCAATAACACAAACAATTGTTGAAAAAACATTCTGTTTGTTAATCCAGGTTATAAACTATCTCTGTGCTAAATTGCATTCAAATCCGTTTACTAGTTTTTGCATGAAATATTAACAAACATCCATCCGTCCTCACAAACTTTCGCATTTGTTTTATAAGTGAGATAGGTACAAGACTTACAATATTAATATTTATATTTTATATACGTATACATTTGTATGTAAGTTTATATGTAAGTATACTTATTTTTGATCTAAATTCTAATTTAAAAATTCTATTTGTCTTTCCTACACAATTTATCTACATTTCTAATCCAACTTTCCTGCTGGAAGAAAGTTCTAATGAAATAAGCAGTACCTTATGCTTGTGTATTTTAATGTAATTTCTTATTAAGTATTTTGTGTGTACATAAATAAATAATATATATTAACAAGCTAAAAATAGCCGCAAATCCCAGAGGATTTTGTTCTATAATTACCTTTTTAGGTTTACAGCAGAATTATGATATTTGCAGAAAAAATGTTATTACCTTAAATATCGTTACTTACCTACGTGAAGTAACAACTCCTTACTGGCATTAATTAATCATAACAGAACAAAGAAGTTTGAATGTAATTTTCTTTAAGTTATTCCTTAAGTTCTGCAGCCAACTTTCCTTGAACATAAATCAAATCTTATAATATTAACACCTAAAAGAAAAATGTCACCAGTACCGTGTTTCTACTTCAGTGGCAGTAACGACACGTATACGGAACGTGTACGACTCGTAATGTATTTTGGCGCATCGCCAGGATTCCTGCAATGCCCATGCGATCGACTTTCCATCCGATTTGCGGGGCGATTCAACCCGCCAGGTCTATCCCGAAAGCTCCACGATTGGTTTCACTCTGTGTTAGACGTGACCTAAATCTATTTTGAGTTAATTATAAAATGTCTCTTCCTGCATCGGAGGGGTTCTCAGAAATTATTTCTTGAAGGTTTTGTACGACACTTTTATATTTTATACGCTTAATCTTTTAAGTCGATATTATGTGGACTGAGTATATTTGGGCGTCTATGACTGAGGTTTTCTTAATATCTTAGCCATTTTGGGGCGTATAAATCTAAGTTTATTTTAATAAAAAATGTAATAATGTTTTTAACATCAACTCGCCCGACTAATTTACAAAAAACACTTAGCTTTAATCATGTCTAGCAACTTAAACAAGTTATGATCCACTGAAGCAAAAACTTAAAGAGATGCACAAACAAATAAATGTTGCCAAGAAATGCATTTAAAACTTATTCTGCAATGTTTCGCTAATGACCATTTCCCAACTATGTCGCTCAGATAGTTTTTAAAACTTGGTTTTATAAAATGTCACACAAGAAGTTATAGTGAAGTCGTTTCGAAGCAATACGCGCCAAGGGAAATCATAAGCATCGACCTTCTGATATAAGGATCCATTTATAAGACGACATGCTTGCTTGCTTACATAAACAGGTACTTGGTGGTATCCATACGCTGTATCAAGGACTAAGTTTGTATTCAGTAAAATGTTCTATTGTTCGTGACACTAAACAATTCTGTTATGATGAAGTGGACACAATATGGAGATTATGTACGGATTTTGCGTAACTAAGAGATCCTATTTAGGACAAGATGGTCTTATTATGATGGAGCGTATTGTTGAATGTAATATTAGTGAGTCTGGCTGGAAGATTAATTTTGTTTGGATTCGGTGTCTCTGATTAAAAATATTACTTAGTTATTCTATACGAGTGGAATAGAGTAACGAATTTGTTGTTACTGTTGCTTTATAGCTCAATAAAATATTATAATAATGTTGCTTAGTCCTTTACGTGTAAATAAGTTGACAGACCTAAAAGCTGCCATGAAATGGACACGACTGTAAATACAAGACATGGTTTCCTTGCAAAGTCGTAAGCACCCAAAGTATAGGAGGCATACAAAGTGATTTTTATGTTGAAAGGGGAGCCTCGTAGTCTTATGGTAAGTACTATGCATAGTCATCTAAATTGAGGGAGTTACGCAAGTGTTGGCAATCTTCTAAATAAACCCAGTACCCGAATACTGTGTGCTGTAAGCTACGATATTAGGCGACATACTTTAATAGGAGGGTTGCCAAAGAAAATTCAATGTAGGGTTAGGGCAAACAAAAACCTATTCAAACATATTTTTTTCAAGTTGTTTGATTTGCAACAGGTCTTGGGTATATTTTGAGTTATAAGTTTGCTTGACTATTAGGATTTGCAAGATATATTTACGAAGATAAACTGTTTGCTGAAATAACAAACAAGCTAAAAGCGTTAAAGAACAAAACAAAAAAAGACGATAAAGGATTAGGATTATGTGCACTCTGCGTATCACAATTTGCGAAATTGAACATAAAAGTATAACAAGCTGAAGATAAGCCAGGTTAAAAAAGATTTAAAGAAAAATCTGCAATTCGCAGTGACTTATAATAAAATGTTGGTTTTATACGTTTCAATAACATCATTTTAAAAGATAATCTGTTTAGTTTTTCCCTCAAAGGAAAATCATGAATGTATCTGACACAATAATCCTTGACAGTGGCAAAATATATAGCCACTTTCCGGGTCTATTTCTTGTACAATTTATAACTACTAACATAAAAGCTAACGACAAGGCAGTTAAAATAATAAAGAAACGATATTACTGAGATAAGCAGAGTAATGATAGAATCAGCTTTAGTACGAGGTTTATGGTCCTCTTAATTGAGCTCAAGAACCATTCTCGACCCCAACTCAAATTCTTAATACATTATAATGGAAGTTTCAATGTTAATGGTGGAAAAAAAGTTGCCGCGCCGATCAAAATGGTAATTGTCTTAAAAACTGCCAGCAAAGCTGAGTGAATCATTCGGCACTCGACGGCAATTTAACAAAAAGCCGAAACAGATATGTAAGTGGATGATAAAAATTGGATGCGATTCACTTCCCGTAATCGTCGGCATGCTCTAGGGAAATCACCAAGTATAGCTTCAATGTATATTGCACAGCGTAAACTTTCAACTGATGTAAATGGGTAATGGATTCGAAGGCTTTAGTAGAATCCTTTTGAGTAGCTCCAATTATATTAATAAATACAAGCTCGTCTCATTGAGTGCTATTGTCGTCATGGCGAAAATCTTAAGAAATAGGTATATCTGTAAGAAATTACTACCCATAATATATTTATTTCGATTTTCCCCTTAGGTAGGCTCAAGTAGCCAGTGTATTAATATTTTACGATATAACACTTATCCTGAGCTCGTTTTCCTTATCGGACTCGGATATTCTTGTCTTGTTTATTGATCTGATCTTATTGACAAGTACCGTAACGGGAGCTTAAGTATCCGAATTAAACTCCCAAATTGATACTGCAGTTGTTTTGTTAGCCAGTTCCCCCTAACATTCTGTCACTAAGGATTTAGCTGTCATAAATGTCATGCCTTCAAGATAATCTCTATGCACTCTTTTTTTGGGCAGTTGTGTAAAAAATCCTTTATTATGGTTTTCTTGTTTTCCATATAGATGTTTATGTATGCTTCTAACTAATTTTTATTGACTATTGACTAATATAAATGAACTGTTTTCTTAATATTTAGTGTCAGCTAACGGGAGTTATGTTACAAGTTGTTTTCCTACAAACGCTTCCTGCAAAGGTCTGTAGCCTTGTCTAATCTATACTGTACGATACGTTACTTTCTATGCGTCATCCTCCCATCTTTTAATCTGTCTGCGTTCAATTTTTTTTCTGTCTTTAAAGGGCCTTTGGCAGCAAGATAATCTATTCATCACTAGCTGATGCCCGCGCTTTCGTCCGCGTATGTCGGTTATCGCGAACAAAAGTATTCTTTTCACCCCCCCCCCTTTCTACCCCTCATAACCCTTTTTTGCGTGGAACACGAACACACCGTCGTCGTCGTAAGACGGACGGACCCCTCACAACCCTTACTTGGAATTAAAAAGCAGCCTATGTCCATTCTCATTCTCTAAATTAACTGTGTACCAAAAATTTCATTTCAATCGGTTCAGTAGTTTTTTTTAACACAGACAGAGTTACTTTCGTATTTATAATATTATATTATAGTAATATAGTAAGTAAGTAATGATTGGAACCATTCATGTGGTGCCACAATTAATTTTTATCACACCCATTTCATAAAATTCAGTTCACACATCGACCAATCAACTGGCATTCGTTGACGGTTAAATCTATTTTATGTAACGCGACACTCGCATCGTGGGTCTGGCTATTGTTTCCACGGCACGTTGACACTGTCATCTGACCGGTCGCAACAGTTACAGCTGAGCTGCAAACAACTATGAAAACAATTTTTCTATGTCTATTGATTGAATTGGGAAATTTTCTAATCTTTCTTTTATATTAGTTTTTGTGTCTGACCTGTAAGTTTTGGTCTGTTATGTTTTTGAATTTTTTACAGGACTGATGATTTATAGTTCATTGCCAATCAAAATTTGTGATAATATTTGTTGAGATTGTCAGAGATTTTTTGCGAATCGATATTAGGAATTTTAAATTTCGACAACAATTTTCAACTTAACTCATATAAACTTTTCAGAAGTTAGGTCAAATCCAGTACATAATAAGCTTTCTATGGGGTCCAATCAATATTCTTGTAAGTACAGGTCATCATCATCCACCTAGCCATTTCCAAATTAACTGGTGGTCGACAGAAACTCGGCTTACAAACCGAGTTTCCCTGTACCAACCTAGACAAGAGCAGCTTAACTTAAATATCGACCCGAGGCGGTTATTGCTTAACCGCGAGTTCTAAGTGTAAGTGTAATAAACAACTCGAAGAACTAGTTTTCCTACCTAACTTACATTTACCTATCTCACAAAGTATCTTAGAAACCGTTTTCCAAAACAATACAACATTGTTTCTAGAACCGTTTATGTTATAATAATAATTAAGTATCACTGCAGTCTGTGAGCACAAAGGAGAAGACGTTAATTGTGTAAGTTTAATTTGAACCCCGACGGCCAATGTATTGCTTAGCACCTTGGGTTGAGGCGTGGCTTTAGTTTCAGCGATTTTACTCAGTTGAGTTTTATATAAAATGAGGTTTTGAACAGATGTTGTCGTGGCAGTCATGTCAATAGGGTAATTGACAAAAAAAAACGAATTAGTTCGTCAGATAGATTTCCAAAAAATATTGGACACTAGGTATTGCCAGTGGCTTCTAACTCAAACTCAAAGCATTTATTTCAATTAAACCATTACTGGCACTTTTGAATGTCATAAGAACAATTCATAAATCAAAACTACGAGTGCAATACGTCATTCCGAAAGCCACTACGCCGAACTACACGCCGCCGAATGCCTGCAACGACGAACACTGCGAGCACGAAAGTACGCAACGACGCACACCGCAACAGCGAATGCACGAGACCTCGAATTACGGAACAACAAACCACTCCGCGACCCAGAGTCCCGCGCACCCGCCGCCACGGCACGCGCCGCCGCGCGCCCCCACACCCACAGCAATCGCCACCGGTATCACCCGGCACCGCGTAGCCCGACGCAGCAACCCGCGAAACGACGCATTGCACTACAAAGCTACAGTCACAGTCACAGTCAAACAAAAAACTTAGATTAAACAGTGCTTCGAAAAGTCGTGAGTTTAGTACAATTTTTACTAGAAAGTGACGTCACAAACCAACACTCAGGATAAAAAAACGTATCCAATATTTATTGAAAATCTAACAGACGGACTAAACAGAATCATATTTTGTTGGAAAACATACCTATTGTTGGATCATCATCAATTTAGACGTTTTAAGAGCAAATGTTGTCTGGTTCAAAACTTAAATATCTGGAGCAACGTTGGTGTTTTAAATTATGTGCGGTTATAAGAATCAAGAAGTATGGCCACGCAAAAACACCTGAACGGATTTGGATGAAATTCAGCACCTCGATAATTTAAAACCTAGATTAACATATTGGGTTTTAGAATGTTATCATCATCATCATCAGCCATAAGACGTCCACTGTTGGACAAAGGCCTCCCCCATAGAACGTCATGACGAACGACAGCCTGCCGTTTGCATTCACCGGGTGAGAGTCCCGACTCTCACGAAGTCGTCGGTTCACCTGGTGGGAGGCCTACCAACGCTGCGTCTTCCTGTTCGTGGTCGCCACTCGAGAACCTTTCTTACCCATCGGTTGTCGGTTCTTCGAGCGTTGTGGCCTGCCCATTGCCATTTCAACTTGCATATTCTGAGAGCTATGTCAGTGACCCTGGTTCTTCGGCGAATTTCGTCATTACGAATTTGGTCGCACAAAGAAACTCCGAGCATAGCTCTCTCCATGGCATAGCCATGTTTTTATCACCGAGAGGTTATCACTTCCATATTATAACAAAAGTCACCTGTTCCTTGTTTCACGTCACATTTATCATCAGTAATATCCTAACTATCTCAAACAACACCGCTAACTGGCACGCCTGACCCATTCCGTTCGTTAGCGTGTATCAGGGCCTCCCTCATTGGGAGCCACCGTCTTTGTTACAGCACCAATTTGACCGGATATCCGGAAACAGATCGCAGCCTCCCTTAGATGCTGGCGTTACCTTGAGTTGACCTTTAGCCTCTGGATGTAATGATGATGCTGGAGCTTGATTAAAAAGGGATATTAATAGTCACATAGGCTGCGGTGATCAAGGGTGAGGGGTAGGCAATTGGGTTCGTTCCTCACAAAAAAAATAAGATTCTGTATAATACGTCTGTTATATCATCGAAAAATATTAGATACGTGTTTTTTTTTGTATTATCGAATTAATAAAGGTTGATAGAGTTGTAATCTAAGCACGTAGTAAATAGTCGTAGTGTACTTGTACATATTATGACGATTACACCTCTTTCAACTTTTTGTATCGATGTATTATCTCAAAAACGGGGCTCTTAGAAATAAAAGTGTTTAGATATTTTTTATAGATTATTATTCAATCTACAATTTTGTTTCAGTAAATTTTATGATAAAACTTACCGTTTTGCTGAAAACCGCGTAAAACCCGTTTTTGCAAGTATTTTTTTTTACAGGTGTCTATAATTTTTGAGGACTTTTCGCATTTTATTCAATCAATCAAAACCAATCAATCAAAATCAATTCTACCAATTTTCAGCTGGGTGTGAATTAATGTAACCTTACTCCTAATTTTTGGTTCAATTTGACCGGACTATACGTTCTTCTCTGATTAATTTAGTTACGGGATTTAAAATAAATGAATTGTTTTTTTCGGAATTTGTCGAGTTTCATTGCCTCACTGATTTTCTCGGGAATGTTGACTTGCTCTCGGAATCTGCAATGGTAGGAAGTAGGATAGTGTGCTTTTCTCAGAATACAAGATAAAGGGTTTCACGTGGAATTCTTTAGTTTCTATCAATACTTATAATTTTTCAACACACTTGCTTATAAAATGGCTCTAATTTCACTGCAATTAGGAACATAATGACACCTGTAATCAAACTGGGACTTTTTCATTACTATTATCACAAGTGAGTTATATGTTTTTTTTTGTTGGTTGAGTAGCTTTGTTCTTGAAAAGGTTACGATACAAAAAGATCGTGTTCAATAGTACAAATAAATGAATGTACCTATTGCTTGTTCATTTCGTGCAACTTCGTAGATAATTTCCACTTGTACTTTTTTTTAAATGAAACTTACACTCAAATATATATCATAGACATACGAATTGAGAACGTCCCCTTTTTTTTAAGTCTGTTAAAAAACGTCATCAAACAAATACATGTCACTTCAGATGCTCATTTTTTCTCCTTTTTTTTTTTTTTTTTTTTTGGTGGGTGTAAAATCATCAAATAACCCCTCCCGCTCTTGGGCAGAGCGAAAGGGAGTGTCAGACTTCTACTGACTAAAAACCACCCATGTTCCTTCTTCGCCCTCTATGTCGAGGCCGCGATAACCGTTGGACTACCCGCGGCCCCGACAGGCGTCGGCCCTTTCGGGCCCCTCCCATGTTGCTGACATCTCTTTGAGGCGCGCGTGGAACACGAACGACCACCCACCAAACCAAAACCACCCATGTTCCTTCTTAACCCTTTGTGTCGAGGACTCGGCATCTCTTTCGAACAACCCACAGCCCCGACGGGAAAATATTTATCCTTAAAGAGTGTTAGCCAATCTACCCTGATTATTTCATCCCCCAAGGCGAGTAGATAAATTGTGGCACCCTTAGCACCCCTACGATTATACTCCTGGTACCTCTTAATATTGATGAGCCAAAATAACCATTACGGGGCTGAAATAACTGGGTTAATTTATTATTACGCTCGTTTCCAATTTGGATTATTTAAGATGTCTAATGCTGGTTAGAGATAAAGTAATGTAATAAAGTGTTTGCGAATTGATTGTTATGTTAGTTCTCTGAACAAAATTATCCTAAGGTTAACTGGTAGAAAATGTCCATGAAAGTAAGTCCGCCTTTGTTATCTATGCTTCGAAAATTTGAAGTTATGTTCGCTTTGTGTTCTCCACGGGTTAATACCATTTTTTTGTCCCGCTCTTTGGCAGAGCGAAAGGGAGTGTCAGACTTCTACTGACTAAAAACCAACCATGTCCCTTCTTGGCCCTTTATGTCAAGGCCGCGGTATCTCTTACAACATCCCGCAGCCCCCTACATCCCACAGCCCGCGGGTTAATATCTTAGTCACCAAACCACACTTATCGTGCACATCTTGCTACATCGTTCTCACATAATATACCATCTCAACATGAATGATGTAACCAAAGTGTTGTAACAATATTATGATTTATAAGAGTGCCCATGGAGTTTCTTGCCCTTCTTCTCATGAGAACTGCTGCACTCACAGTTATTATGCCTTGTGACTGGGACTGTGGTATAGTATTTGTTGACTATCTACCTCTACAACTAGCCTACTTGAAATTAATGCTTTGATGTGATTGATTTTTGACACTTTACTATTCTCCTGCACTCAGCCCAATTTATTTGGGGTCAGCCGTGCATGTCTTCTTGTTTTTATTTACTTTATACTAAAAGGGGTTTTTACCCACACGTACATGCCAACCCCATCGTAACTTATGATCTAAATATAAACATATATGGAATATTATTATGTATTAGAAGGGGCATCAATGTTTCGAGACCTTCACTAGGCCACACAAACGCTTTATCATGCCTTGATTCTCTAGTACACGTCATCTCATCAGACACCTTTATACGTGTCATATTATCCATCACATATTTAATCCATCGTTTACTATAATTATCTAATAATTTATTTGTATATTATTAAGTTTTGGTTTAGTATAAATGAAAAAAAGACTTCGGCATGTATTAGATCAAATTTTAAATTTAAATTGTAAAGATCTAACTTTAAATTCAGAGCCCCCAGTGAATTACAACAGTTAAATAGATCATCTTCAGCTAAAACACCCCATAATGCCATAATAATTACCACAGACTTGACCACTCCATCATTTTCAAATCATCACAACTTTAACTCTACCCTACTATCTCAAAAGTGGATCTTTTGACCAGCATCTGTACACAATGGCCCACTATCTCTCCACGGAACTGACAAAGTTCGGTTTAACGCTACAAATGATTTTCAGGCAAATAACTCAAGTCCGCGGTCACAAAACGGATAAGAGCCTGATAAACCGTTCGAGCAAAGTTTAGTGGAGCTTCAGATGCAGTGGCACGTTTTAATAGACTAATGATCTTTTGGTGAGATGCGGAATTTAGTTTTGTGAGTAGCAAAGTTTAAGATGTGAACGAATTCAATGTAAGTAAACTAGAAAAGTAAATCTGACACGAGTGTGAAACATGACTTAGAAAAGTGTGACAACTAATATCACGTCCCCGTAAGTTCATGAATTCGAAACACTTAACCGCAAATGCACGCCACCTCGAAAAACTGGACAACGAATGCACGCCACCCCGAAGAACTGAACAACGAATGCACGCCACCTAGAAAAACTTTACAACGAATGCACGCTACCTCGAAAAACTGAACACCGTAGACATATACCTAGTGATCGTCTTCTTCTCGAGGATTCAGATTTTGTGCGATTCTGTACAGTTCTGGAGCATGCCACTGTCAAGTGCTAAAGGGTGCAGTTAGTTTTAAGTATGTCTAAATATATTTAAAAGGATATAAAATAAAGCAAAGATTTAATACAAAGGATTTGCTGAAGAAAAGAAAACATGAAAAAATATGTTCTCGCATAGAAACAAAAAATGTTTGAGCAAAACGCTCCAAAATCGCAAACAGTTGATATAAAACCTAGATGCACGTGAAAATACAGATACTTTAATATTTGAACCCGCCCGACACGTCGTTCAACTAAATTCACATTGAATAACACAGATCGTATACTTTTTGGACTAAAATCAGATCCAAGTGACTCCAATATCTACTAAGCGTAGCCTACTCCGTAACTTTAAACATGTCTGTTACGTTTAGCTATTGAATAATAAACGTAGTGCCAGCCTGCCTACGTGATGTACCCGACACGAAGAACGTGAGTAGCCTTCGGAGACCTCCGTACCCAAACAAAACCCTCTCACGTCACAAACGACCCCAAACGAAAATGCACTTTATCATCCGGAGAATTGAGCCCATTCTCATCCAAAACTAATTCGGACTTCCATCCTTTTGTAAGCGCTAAAAAGTTTTTTCAAAGCCGTGGTTTTCCCAATTTTCTGGGTAATTTTCTGTACGCTACGTCCATTGTCATTTTGAAATGTGTGGTGGAAATAGTCAAATGGGAGTCGTAATGTTAATTTATTACAATTTTAAGGGAAAATACTTAAAGTTTAGTGTGGTAGAAAGTTTTGGAAAAAAAGGACGGATTTCCTTGTTGTTGAGTTTTGTCGTATAACCCAACGTTGTGTTTAGAATTACGATGTACTTAGGTAGCCAAGTGAGACAGTGGACCTTTATCGCCGGACATAAAGTAAAGCTTCTGAGTCATAATTATTCTACGCTAGTATGGCAATGTATTATAGAAGTCTAAGAAAATAAAATAAGATAAAAAAAACATATGCCTTCAGTATAAAGCTGTTATTTTGAAATTAAGACAATCTCGCCAAAAAAAAACCAATTTACCTTACAGTCATAAGAAACTTCAGTCGCGTTTTACCTGTCTAAATGAAGACCCGGCTATTTGTTCAGAACCGGATATAGGCTTTACTATAGGCCGATATAATGAGGTGAGGTTGAACGATCCCACGTGACCTTTTTTTGTACTGACCTTTTAAAATATACCTTTACTAGGAATCGAATAGGTCGGCCATAGAGAAGAGAAAGATTTCAGTATATTAAGCTCTGGTTTAAGAGTTCTTTCAGATTTTCTATTTTTTTTTCTAAATTATCCTGTTCTGACCCGTTAGTCAAGCGGCCGTAAGTGCGACTGTTGCGCAAGAGGCATCAGATTCGACTCACAGATCGGGCAATATATTGAATTATTCATCAGGATTTTTTCAAAAGCGAGCCGTTTGCATTTATGCCCAGTTGCTAGATAAATCTACATGTTACAATTTTTTATGCCCTGTGGGAGACAATTCAACAATTTTTCTTTCTTTCAATAGACTCGCCTCAAGTTACTTTTGTTATTATTTTTACTAATAATGTATATAATCTGGTTCTTATATAACCTAACAGACAGATGTGTTGCTGGAGAATTTGAATTTCTTTCCAGCTAAAACACTAGGAAGAGTCTAAGGGTGGGCATTTTAGGGGACTGCGTCTTGTAAATAATCTTTGACGAAAGTGTTTCGAAAAGTGCTGGTTATCAGCCTAGTTTGAATAAATGACTTTTGGTTTGATTTGATTACATGAGTCATATAAATATTACAGGCGATTTATTGGCGTCCTCTTATCTCTAATAGAAACACTTCTACGCAACCTTTCGGAAAAACACGCGCGATGTTACGTCTTCAAACCACACTTAAACACTTTAAGACATAAATTAATATTACTGCCGAAACTTATTTAATTTCCCAGCACCTTTCAAAAACAATATCTGTAGATGTATGAGAGTTTAAATTAATTTACTGAACAAAATACAGGCAATATGTAAGTTTCTGGTTTAATAAGATGCTCTAGTTATCATTAATATTGAAGACGGCTTTGCTGACTAAGTTTTTGGTATAGCATTATCTGGAATTTGGATGGAAGTTTCCATCTATGATATACGATAGCAACAGATGTTAAAATCAGTCACTAGAGCATCGAATTGCTTAGAGATTCATTAGGGTGTAAAAGCACCCTGAACGCAAACGAAAGGCACTTGCTTTTCCCATCACTACGATCATTTTTTTTTGTTCTAGACTATACCTGGGAGAAACCCCCTAGTCACGGAGATATTGGGGGTCAAAGTTCCATATTTATCACTGCAGTTTTGTAAATACTAGTTTCTCAGGTTATAACTTTACTTAAATTACATCCATGACCAGTTTTCTATTCAAAGCATCCACAACCACAATTTTTTAAGAATGCTTCATTGATTTTTACCATAAAATGTGATTTCTGACACCAAAAAAAAAGTTGATTTCCAGCAAATTTTTTTGCGTAAAAGGTACTTAGTTTGATGAACAGAATGCTTGGTTGACGGCTGTGTGAAGGGATAAACCTCGAAGGTTAAGGCAGAGGTGTACGTAATAGTACACACACATTTTGTTATTTCTGTTTCACGTCCCATTTACTAGGGGGGGGGGGGACTATTGCCGTGCCGTCAACCGGACACGAATCCAAACTCCGCGGCTGCTGCTGAAAAAGATAAACAAAAAGAAAGATAAAACCAAAGATAGATCTTTTTAGAAAAAAAACATGAGTAGGTAAGTAAGTAAAGTATCGTAAGTATACAGGTTTTATAAATAAAAATGTTTAAAAACTAAAACCCGACTACGAATAAAAACGCAGATTAGTAACACCGCGGTCTTAAAAGTAGAAAACAAGAAAAATCGTCTAGTAAGTTGATAATTTAATAGGTAATTATTATAGAGGACAGCCGTAGTCGCATGCTACTGATACCTGATGCTCCTTCATGGCGTTCTTATTGATACAGAAGTCAGCAATTAGCAAGGTGGCATCAGACTACGACTATAGTACATTAGGCGCTATGGTGGAACATACATACATACATGCATATTTACATACATACATAGACTGCCAAAATCATTACTCTTCCTTTTAGCGTCGCCGTAGTCGGGTAAAAAAGTAGTTAAAAAACTAAGATACCCGACTGTAAAAACTGAGAAGCAAAAAACTAGTTTAATTTAAATTAAACAAAACTTGGAAGCATGAATATTAAATTATGAAATGAAAATAGAATGGACCCCACCTGCTTCTAAGTTTTCTTTAATTTAAAATATGCTTGTTTTTTGCTTTTCAGTTTTTTTAGTCGAATTTTTTAGTTTTTTATCTACTTTTTTATTTCCAACTTTTTATTCCTTTTTTTTGTTTCTTTGGTCGCGTAAAATTCTTTGCAGATGATTTAACTTTTGTGTTTGTTTATAGGATTTGTCACTCTGAATTACTTTTAAACATATAAGTTTATATTTTTGTGATCTCATTTTAAAAGCCTTCATTTTGTATACCCTACTCGATGGTAAAGGAAAAAAATATGTTTACGGTCCCCAAAATCCGCAATTTTTATTTGTTTATTTTTTAATTTTAATGTAGCCGTAACAGTGACACTTGCACCATCAAGACAATTCTAACGACGTATATTTTATTCAAATCCCTTCATCCATTGAGTTATGAGAGAACAAAGAAACGGACATCCATACATACACGTCAAACACATAACCATCGTTTTGGGCTTCGCCGCAGTCGGTTAATAAAAGTGGTTACTTACATGTTTTGACATATACTTTTTTTAAGGATAAAAACTTCTAAGTGCGTGTATGTTAGTATACACGCACTTAGAAGTTTTTTATTGAAACTTTGCATGAGGCAAGGTCACTGTTCATTGTGGGAGGGCTAAAGTTAGGTTACACGTGTTGCAAAAACTTTGTTTTCCTTCCTAACTTGCGCTATGGACTTTGATGCGTCGGGAAGTGACTTAAGGTTTGATCAAGGTGGAAGGACACTGACACACAAGGGTACAACAAGTTCAGGACATCATACCCAGTGATTCTAAATATCAAAATATAAATACGAGAGTTTACCTACTCGCCTGCTATTCTTTTCTAATTAATTTCGTTCCGGGATCCAAGACAGTTAAATCGTTTCTCTGGAACTTTGTCAAGCTTCATTGTCTCGGCGCTTTTCTGGTGGTCACCACTGTTGATTTTGGCTTACAGGAGTTACAGTGGTTTGGGAATAGTATGATTTGTCCTATTTAAAAAATCTATACAAGGGTGAAGATTTCTGTCGTCAAGAAAGTGTAGGTACTATTATACATTTGTAAGAAACAAGCTATTTAAAAAAAAATAAGTAACGAAATATTTGTTTTATAAGTTAACTTTGACAATTATGTAGATTCCGTGCACTTTTTAAAATCGGACTGAGTTACTCATAAATACTCATAATGTGTGGTTGTCATGATAATTGTTGTTTGGTTTCTAGTTTTAAGAGCTATTTCTATGTATTATAATATATATTAGTTTATTTAATGCCATATTTATATATCAATGTATTAGTACCATTTATGTAGGTATATTAATTTATGTTTAGAAAATAGTATTCTCCTAATTTATTTATTTTTGTACTCTACCACAACACTGTCCTATTTGACCAAGGTTGACTGGTAGAGAATGCCTTGTCGCATTATGTCCGCCTATATACCATGTTTGTGCATGAAGTTTAAATAAATTCCGTTCAGTATGATATAAGGTGTTGGTCTCTCCCTCCTGGCTGTATGTATAATACTTATTTAAACTTACAATAAATGTACCTTCAATCATTTCAGACCTTTCTCATACAAAGGAAATAGCTTATCCATCTAACTTAACTTAACCTATACTCTGTGTTTAATTGAATTCAGAACAGGTGTGTGGGTTTGATCTAGATACCCCTCTAGAAATAACAATGACAGTTCGATAGATACTCATACACTTAATGTCGAAGTACTCGTGTGTAGAACCTCTGATTTCCCTACGGATTGCAGAGGTTAGACCACTAGGAGCACTCGATATAAAAACTGACTCTCATTGGTGTAATGGATAAAGGTAGGTACTATTATCTTTCTAGGATGTGTTCTAGGACTATTGAGTATAGATATGTATAGATATTGAAAACGAACAAAGGTTAATCGTTTGTAATTTGAGATAAAGAAAAAAGTGTTAAGTCATATTTTTTTTTAAGGTACATAATATTCTGGATTAAAATTGAGAAAGTTTAGTGGAGCTGCCAGTATAGATAGAATACTTCATAAATTACAGGAGCCGTAACTAAATAATAGCAGCTGCTCGGGTTGATCTTTAGGTTGATCCGTAGATGGGTGACCATTCATTATATTTTTTTTGTGTTACATCCGTGCCTTGGCAAAGCACGCCGCAAAGCCATTGGTCCTGGCTGTCATTTATCGATATATTTTAATAGCCGTTTTAAGTAGTCAGGGGCCCGAAAAAAAAACTAGTATTTAGCTGCATTGGTTAGACTGGAAGTCGACCCCAACTAGTTAATAAAAGACGAAGATAAAACGCGTCAAATATCATAAGTAGGGGGTTGTGACGTCATTTGTAGGAAAAAAAATGTGACTTTTTCGAGGATTTTCCATTTTTTGATAAAAGAAATAATATGTGATCAATATTTTTTGTAAATCTATCTGACGGACTAATTAGTTTTTTTTTTTGTCCGATCCCCTATTACGGACATAAATGTATTTGACTCGTCCATTCAATTAAAGCAACCGGGAGGATTTGTCTTTGAATAAAGTGGTGAGAGAGATTATAAGAATTATCTTGCTTACGTGTGGGATAGCAATATAAAGCGAAAAATCACTTTTAGCTAAATCATTCTTTCGATTACCATAAAATAATACTTTCCGAAAACCGAGCCCTATTAATTATGTTTTATAGTATGCATAAGTGTTTCCAAGAATTCCGAAAGTTTATATAAACGATATAGTTTAATTGGAATACCCAGACAGCTCAGAGACAGCTATAACGATAAAAAATAACCCTACTTCTTTACCCTGGTCTGGACATCAAAATCAGTTTGTTTTTCACAATATAAGAACAAATGGGTATATAAAAATGTTAGTCATATCGTAATCTAGTTAAATGAGGTTGTAAAACTTGTTTACGTAGCCGACGAGGTTTCATAGCTACTATTGACTGTTTTACTATCCAATCACTAGGTTTTTTGACGTTGACATGTGCTTTTACGAGTCTATGAACGAAGCATTGTTAGAGATAGTGAGGTATTTAAGACAGGAGCTATCTTTTTTGTAGCTATTATGTTAGGCTAGTATGTGGTTTTATTTTATGTAGGTGGGTATTAGCTTAAAGATGTATGTATACTTTTTACCCGACTGCGGCGAAGCCCAAAAGGAGGGTATTTGTATTATCTCGTCATTGAAAAAATAATAGTACAGTCACGAATACTTAATTTTAATACACACGATAATTTGTAAATGTTATTATATCTTACTGGACTGTTTGTAATTTGGTATTGTTACAAACGTTATATTTTGGAATACAGCCTAAAATGAAATAAATCAGATCTAAATGTTAAAATTGTTTTTCCACGAAATGTTTAAATTGATGCTCGTTTCTGTAATAATTACTACCCCGAAAGAGTAACATGACCTATAAAATTCCAACCCACAATCTTGCTTAAATCGAGTCCGTAAATCTCGATGCCATTATATCACTTTCACACAAGATCAAACACGTTTGAACATAAAAAGACAGCCATCTTTACTGAACAATCAAAATACACCTTTAAACAGTCTAAGAGACACAACAAAGACCTCGATTTCAAAGCAGACGAAGAAATAACGTTATAATAACGCGTTAAAACACAAACAATCCGAGGAACATGATGGGCTTTCAGTTAAACAAATATTTGGCGAAGTAATGGCTGCTACCCAAAGGAAAATAAAATATAAATAAAACAGGAGCATGTTTTCAAATATCTGTATACGATAACCAAACATTGGGACGGAATGACGGGGATGAAATAATTTTGTCTTTGTTTTAAATTGATTTAGTATTGTTTTTGGGTATTGGTGATCGGGATTGGAAGGTTTAAGCTGAAAAGCTAACATAGTATAACATTTCCCAAAGGGTTTGGTTGGAGCTGTAAAATATACATAATAATATGTATAAGCCAGATATGTCACCGTTATAAATAAACCTTGCATTTTTTATTGCTGAACAGGCCTGCTTTTGCTCTCGTTCTCAACCCTTTTTTGTGGAAGATCGTCAAATGACCTCCCGCTCTGGGCAGAGCGGTAGGGAGTGTCAGACTTCTACTGACTAAAAACCACCCATGCTTCTTCTTAGCCCTTGTGCCGAGGCCGCGGTATCTCTTTCGAACAACCCGCAGCCCCGACGGGACAACCCGCAGCCCCGACTGGAAAACCCGCAGCCCCGACGGGAAAACCCGCAGCCCCGACGTGACAACCCGCAGCCCCGATGGGACAACCCGCAGCTCCGGCGGGATAGCCCGTAGCCTCGACGGGTCGTTCTCAACACTTTCGCCAAAGCATGATTTGTCATAATCATTAGTCACCAGTCCTCATCCCAATTTATTGGTGTCGGTGAAGGACGTTTCTTCTTCCATGCTTCTCTAACACTCATCATATTCTCATCAGTTATCCCATTTTTATCATCCAACTGGAACACGTAGGTCTTGGTGGTGAAGTACCTCTGCTGGGCAAAAGCCTTCCCAATAATTATCCACTTCTCGCTCTATGGGGATTTCACCAGTAATTCTAAAATAAAAATCAAAAATCATTTATTCAAATTACGCTGAAAGTCAGCACTTTTCGATTGTCAAAATTTACTTTACTTTACTTATTTACAACAGACAGTCCCCCTAAACACCCACCCATCGACATTTCCTAGTGTTTTAGCTGGAAAGAAGAAGTGGCGGAACAAACTCCTCAGCAACACATCTGTCTATTAGGTTGGTTAGAAGAACCAGACTCGATACAAAAGTAAGGCGTAAGTTAAATTTAGATTTACTACAGGCACAAATCAATAAAAAAAAAAATGTAATAATAAACAATGTAAAAATAAAAAAGTACATAACATATCAGTAAACTAATTTTGGAGAAAGAACAAAAATAACAAACATTGTTTTACGTTCAACTCAGCGACCAACTATTCTTATCATCTAAGAAGTCGTTATTAGAGTAGTATCTAAGCTTTATATATTCTGTCACAAACATCTCTAAGTCATCATGCCAGCGGTTTTTTGGCCTCCCTCTGTCCGTTTTCTGACACCCAGAGCGTTACGACTCTATCCGTCGGTACTGATTAAAAAAAATCCTAGTGAAATTCTTTTAAAGTAAAAAAGAGTAATATACCTACTCTCATTTACTGTTACACTTTGTTTATGTTTAAATTAATTAGGACACTCTCACATACGCATTTCATACTTTATTTTAAATTAAACGAGCCGTGTTCGCAGTTACGTTACATTTTATTTTACGATTTCGAACAAAGGACTGGTAATTAAATACAATACTGTTAACTTGATATTTTATTCCGGGTTTGTAAAGGAGGTAAAAATGGCTGCCGTTATTGATTTAAACAGGCGTAAAAAAACTGCTGAACCTGAAAAATTATGGGGTTTATTTCTGTTCATTATCTACCAAGCCTTTTCTCAAAACATATTGAGTTCGGCTTCCAGTATAACCGGTTGAAGCTTTGTGTAAATGATAAACCAGTGCTCTAAAACGATGAAAGAAATAATCACGCAGGAATGTCTCACGATCTATCGGCGGCCGCCGTGGGAGACGCTCCGGGCGTCGGGGGCCAAGTGATGGCTTCCGGTCACCGTAGACGCGGGCCCGTGGACGGTGAGTCACGGGCTAGCCCGCCGTCCGTCCGTCTTATGACGACGACAGGCCATGTCGACGGCGTGTTCGTGTTCCGTGCGCGCCTCAAAGAGATGTCAGCAACATGGAAGAGGCGACGCCCGCTGGGGCTGCGTGTTGTTAGAAAGAGATGCTGCGGCCTCGACACAAAGGGCAAAGAAGGAACAGGGGTGGTTTTAAGTTAGTAGAAGTCTGACAGTCCCTTCCGCTCTGCCTAGAGCGGGAGGTGTTATTTGATGATTTCCCACTCCCCAAAAAAAGGGATGTCTCACTATTATTTATTTCATCGTTTTGAAACATGTCCTAGAAGCGGAAATTTAAATAAAGAAGGGAATTCACCAACTGTTTATTTGGCTGCAAAGTACATACAGAATCAATACTTCACTTAAACGCATTCTCATAGGAAGACTGCCAGAAATGTTCACGGAAGCCGCGGGTAACAGCTGGTACTCGTATATTTAATAAGAAAATGAAAAGAAAATCTTTAGATTTTTCTGTGGCCACCAGACAAAAAATTTGCTCAACCTAAACTAGACGATGTAATGTTCCACTTAATTCCGGAAGAATGCTGAGACTTCGGTGGTCAGCCTGATTTTTATATCACTACATATTACAAAACAAAGTCCTGTCTGTCTGTCTGTTCGCGATAATATTTTATTTCACAAAGGCCTACATAGGCACTTATAAAACGTCGACAAAAATGTGCATAAACTACCTAATAACCATACCAATTTTCATGCTGTATTCACCAATGAAACGAGTGGTTCTATAGGAAGGTTTTAGTATATGATTTGTCACGCGGTTGAAACTGCGGGCATCATCTAAGTCAAAGTCAAAAATATTTTATTTCACATAGGCCTACATGGGCACTTGTAAAACGTCGACATAAAAAAGGGGCACGGTTCGGTGCATTGGTCGATTCCTAAGGAGAAGAACCGGCAAGAAACTCCAAAGGTTACTCTTTTAATCTTTTAAAATGGTTTTAAATGGTTAACAATAAGTTTAAGGTCCAGACATAATCTTGGGACACACATGAGGGCTATGCAGATTAGTGTCTGAGATGGTCTTTTGAAGAAAGCACCACACAGATTTGAGTGGACCCGTCCAGTCAGTGCAAGCATTTGTCAGTTATTGTCGAGCTCGACTTTTAACTCAAGGAGCTCGACGTCACGACGAACAATACCAAGGAAAGGACATTTGGGTAGGTCGCTTATAGTACTCAAACTGCCAGACAATCGTTAAAATTAAAAAAAGACCTACATAGTCCTCATATTCACAATATAAAAATAACAAAATATTTATCGTATTAAATAAGTCAAGTTATTAAATGTCAAAGAAAAAAAAAACACAAAACTAAATCAAAAACAAAAAAAAAATTAAAATATTTAACAAGTAAATATTGGTCAAAAAATAATATCATACTTGAAAAAGTAAACAATGTCATTGTGTATAAAGAAAATTAATAAAATGTCAAATTGTAAAAGAAAAATAAAATATATATATATAAAAAAAAAAACAATTCAAATTGGAGCAGTTCAATCCCAAGCTTTTTTGTCCTCTATATAATCTTTAACAGCATAAAAAGCTTTCTGGCAAAGTTTACGTTTTATAAAAGATTTAAATTTATTAAGGCTTAAATTTTGAATGTGGCTTGGTAGTTTATTATAAAAGCGAATACATTGGCATCTAAATGATCCACCTATTTTCTTGAGCCTTGTTGTGGGTACAATATATTTATGTCTATTTCTTGTATTTATATTGTGAATATCACTATATTTCTTAAACAGCTTTATATTTTTGTGAGCATACAAAAGATTTTCATAAATATACTGAGAAGGAACAGTCATTACTCTCATCTAGTTTGCATCAATCGCAAATTACATACAGAATCTTACATATTCTCATAGAAAAACGGCCAGACACTTCCATTGAATCTACCCATAAACAAAATAGCAGAACCGTTATCCTGTCAGTCTGATGTCTCAATATGTCAAACGGCAAGCTGTTTCAAAATGCCTACAGCTTGAACCAGCACTTTGGGGATTACCGCCGAGACCGGACGGTGAACAAATAGTGAGGTGAAGACGTTAGGGATGGCCAGAGCTTTAGTCTAATGGATACGCGTTAGTGTTTCTGGGGCTGGTGTGAGAGAGTGTCATTTACTTAACACAGTTGTTCTATAAGGAGGTCATTAGTTTATGTATGCTCACCTTTATCTAAATGTAGTGAAATGTAATCTTTTTCAGATATGAATCAAGTTTTTTTGAGTATTGACAGGATATTAACCAAAACATTTGATGTTTTTTGATTAAAACATTATTACCTATGCACAAGTTCAAAATATTAAACAATATTCCAATTAATGTTACTATACCATTGACGAATTCCTTCTTGACAAAATGTAATAAAATAGACTGACAAATTATGTATTTATTCTTGACAATTCAAATCTTGACTATCTTATTGTAATCTGTTTTTTTAGTGTATTTAATTAATTGTAATCTAAATCTATTTTTTAAATTATTGGTTGTACACCAAATATTGAAACGATTGTTAACTTATGATTTTATTATCTATCGTAATGGGTTGTTTTATGAGAGACGTAACCTTACTGTAAGACCACACATGTATAACCAAAAACATACAAATAAATACTTTTACAAGAAAAATAACCCAACAAAGATGCATTAAAAGTCTGCCTTTGGTGATGCAGAAACAAAACATAACAAAATGTACTAAGTACGTCTTTACCCTAGGTACCTTTAGCAGGAATATTTTGAAATAAATCAAATCGGGTTGAAATTCTCGGCAGCCTTTATAAAAGAAATTCAGAAATCAGTACTCCGGAAATCAGTACCCATAGCGACGAACTTTGTCGCTCTGGAGCCCTGACCACCGTCATCCTGAAACTTGTTCTTGATGCGTAAGGGCTACTTTTTTTACCTTTTATAAGTTTTTATTTGGCTTTGTTTCTAAAAATATTTAAAAAGGTAAAATAAAATGTACAAAAAATTAATTAATGCAAATGACTTCCACACAATTTATTAAAAATACCTATGTTATCTTAACACTATTCTTCATTTGTAACTACTGCGGTACAAGTTAACAAATATTGAATAAACAGTTCGAGCCGGTCTCAGAACGTGTTGTAGGGAAGTATAGTTATGCTAACAGTGGATCTGCCAGGCTTACATTATTGTAAGCCTCTTACAGCGAGCCGAGTCGGGCCATGCAAATAATTCCCGTGCATTATCAAATGCGTTTGCAGTTGGCTCAATTTCAGATTTGTTTTCTGTTTTGTGGTGGTTTTCAAAGGATTTAAAGCATTAACTATATCGTTGTCGTCAGGGCTTTGTAAATGCACAGCATCTCTTTAGAGTTCTAAAGCCAAATGGCAAAAAAACGGAACCCTAATAGATTCGTCATGTCTGTGTGTCTGTGCGTTCGTATGTCACAGTCACTTTTTATTCGGAAACCATTAAGACTACACAGTTGAAACTTGGTACGTAAATGTATTCTGTGAACCACTTTACGACTTTCAACCAAAAACAGAAATAAAAGATTTAAAAAATCACAATTATAACTTTATTTATTATTATTAAAAAAAAAAACTTTGTCATTCATACAAACACTATGAAAAACAAACTTATCGCAAAATAAGTTTTTCAGTTACCGCTTTAACAAGAAATAATACAAATAAAAGGGGGCTTCCCTACTACGATGGCACCGTAACCCTTCATGTGCAATTCCGACTTACACTTGGCTTTTTTTACAGGAGAAACTAAAAACTATTTTTAAATTTTAACCAACTTGAAAGTGTGGAAGAAAAAACATGTGTCGCCAATCCCAAATTACATAGGACCAGGGCAGAAAGCTAATGGTTATGAAATTAATATCAACCAACATGTATGCCAAAGTGGATCGTGCTGACTAGCAACCTCAATGTTTTACCGATAAATGTATTTCACCAAAAAATGTTCACGATATTTTTCTGCCAAAATGTCTTTGCGGCAGATCAGAGGATACCCACACAAAGTGCTTCGCAGCATACGGCTGGCATGTGGGATAACTATTCATGGAATTATTTATCTATGGATTGATTTTTAGGCTACCGAACTGAATGAATGTATGGCCTTTTTTTTTGGGGGGGTTGGGAAATCATCAAAAACCCGTCCCGCTCTTGGGCAGCGAAAAGGAGTGTCAGACTTCTACTGACTAAAAATCACCCCTGGTTCCTTCTTAGTCCTTGTACCGAGGCCGCGGTATCTCTTGCAACAACCCGTAGCCCCGACGGGGTGAATGTATGGCCTGTAACTGAATTCCTAACCAACAGTAAAATACTTCGTTAGAAATCATTCTATCTTGAGATTTAGATGCCATGAATAAATTAATTGAAAATAGTCCTAGTTATTTTGTTCAAAGATACTCGTCTATAGTAGGCATTTTGAGTGCTTGTAAAATATTTAAACTATTTCGACTACAAGGTTTTTGATCCAATTTAAACGGCAATATCAGCTGAAATTGTTCGTTTCAAATATTTATATTAAGGTCCGAAATGTATAGTGGACATTTTGCAAACTGTTATTATAATCACTTTTGTCTATTATTGGACTGACTCGTTGGTCTAGTGGATGCAAGTGCGACAGCTGTGCAGGAGGTCCAAGGTTTCATACCCAGGTTGGGCAAACTGTTATTGAATGTTCCATCAGGAATTTCTAATAGAAGCCACAGGATTTGTGCACGATTGGTGGGAATAGGCTCGCCCTTACATGAGACTTAAAAAATAACTAGCGTAACGTGGGTGTACTATTATTACACCCCTGCTTGATACTTCGGGGATTACTGGCGTGATGTTATAATGAAGTTTCAAGTTAAATTTACTGATCGTATAAGCAATCCGATACTGTTTTCCATGACTCGAATTGCTGACAAAGGCCACACGGCTGTCAAGCTCAAATGGAACTGGGCTGGCCACATTTGTCGCATGCCGGAGGAGTTTTGGACTAATTAACTACTTATTAGACCACAGCAAATGGCAATGCGGCAGGCCAAGAAGGAGATGGTGGGACGAACTCGACTATTTTTAGAACGCTTGGTGGATTACAGCTATTGAATTTAATTTAATTACAAAAATAGTTACAATATAGTCTTGGAAACTTTAAGTTTAAAATAATTGGCTATGAATTGGACAACTAAAGCAAGTTAAGGGAAGGCATGAATTGCAGTGGGACACTAATGGCTAAAATTAATTTATGTTTCTTTAAAGCGTAAGGCAAACGTCGCCGGCGGCTTGGTCAGTCGAGGGTGATGGCTTGTTTGTGGCAGAGTCAAGTGTAGACCTGATCCACTTTTAGGGCCAATACAATACAAGTCAGGGTATTGACTTGTGGACCAGGTGACATTATCATGATGAAGATAGTTATTATGTTTTCGGTCTAGATAAAAATACCCCACAACAAATATTTTTCCTGTGTCTTGGTTGCGTTACTAATAGAGTCCACGTGGACAAGATCTTTTGCGAGACTGTATTAGCATCTAGCAAAAATAACAGTGATTTTGAACCAAGACTTACCAAACTACAACGAGATAAAAATACTCGTTCCTATCCTATGTTTGCTAGTCTATTACGTTTGTGAAGTTTACCTTCGGAAAGTTCCGTATATCAGTACAGTGAAAAGTTTAGAACTTTCTAGAATCTTCCGTATGTATGTAGAGAAAGTTGTTCTGTATCGACTGGACAGAGGAAATATTAGCTTGCTTGCTTTTTAATTAATTCTAAACTTGCTGCGATTCCTGGGTAATCAGAAATGTAGAAGTTTTGTTGAAAGAAATTACTTTGTGTGTTGAGCGGTATAATAATACAGTGTGCTCTTTGAGCTATAGGAAATATACCTGTTCTATACATAACTCGATTCATCATCATCAGCCCATAATGTTTCCACTTAAGGGACTCAGGCCTCCGCTCTAGGAGAGGGATGTGCTATAATCCACCACGCGGCCCCAGTGCAGGTTGATAGATGTCACATGTGTTTTTTTTTTGTTCTAAGACATGCCGGTTTCCTTACGATGTTTTCCTTCACCGTTTTCAGTGCAATGGTGATAAAATAAATTAGTAGCCATACTCAAAACACAGACACCTTCATGACATTCTCAAACCGATAACAAGCATTACAATACCACTTTTTTTAGGATGAGAAATCGTTAAATAACCCCTCCCGCTCTTTGGCAGAGCGAAAGTGAGTGTCAGACTTCTACTGACTAAAAACCACACATGTTCCTTCTTAGCCCTTGGAGCCGAGGCCGCAGTCTCTTTTACAACAACTCGCAGCCCCGACGGGATTACAATACCCCTCAAACTCTAACTCTAAGATCAAAATAGACAATACTCACATAATCACCAAAATACAATCTACCATTACAACATAACAAGTAAGTTAAACTACGTTTCGCTAACACAACAATGTTTTTAACAGCCATTCAAGATTTATATATTACATCGTAAAGCGCGACGGCGGCATTATGGCGGCAAATTGAAATTTCGTGACAACTTCAGATACATCACATGTTTGGGTGCTCGTAAAATACACAGTTGCTGAAGTGGTTGCTAGAATGCTGGTTGTTTTCGTGTTAAAGATGCTCTTAGGGATTTTTAAAAGGACTTCCATAAGAAGGATGTTATCAATTCGTAGGTATGTATTTTATTTATTAAAAAAAAAAGTTAGGATTTTAGGAACCACAATAGGAATTTGTCCTGTATCGTGGGAGCAATTTACAATTATTTAAACTAAAATACACAAACCAAGAACCAAGATCCGAAACAACTATCTGCAGGTCTTTTTATTTTTTTTATTGGGGAGGGTGGGAAATTATCAAATAACCCCGCTCCCGCTCTTGGGCAGAGCGAATGGGAGTGCCAGACTTCTACTGACTAAAAACAACCCATGATCCTTCTTAGCCCTTGTGCCGAGGCTGCGGAATCTCTTTCGTGCAAGAGTAGGCTTTACAAACATTTGTTTTGTGGGGGGACCGTACCTGCGATACGCAGCGCAGCAGTCCAATTGCTCAGCCACTGCACCAACCGTGTATGTTAAATACATAACATAACATTACGCCTGTAATCTCCGAAGGGACGGACGACAGTGCACCCACATTTTGCCAGCTAGGTTTAAGTTCCATTGACATTGACAGTCACACAGAGAAGAAAACAATGTATTTTTTTTTAACTCACATACACAAATACCCAGACCCGGAACAACTATCTGTAGGTCATACAAATATTTGTTCCGTTCGGGGATCGAACCCGCGACGCAGTCCATTGCTTGAGCCACTGCAGCAACCGTGCCGTCAAATTACCGTATTGTAGAAAGTAACTCCTAAACTATCCCAGCAAAGTTGGGACCACCGTTAAAAGCCAAACAAAGAAACTCCTCCCTTTTCTAAAATCAGCTGTAAAATATAATCTAAATCACCTCCCATACAACGCATTTTAGATTTTTTTAAAGATAAGCATGGAAAGAAGCCGAGGTCAAACGTTTTAAACTCGTGACAGCGACCAACACATGGTACATTCTGAGGGCAGTAAAATACTTTGTTGTAAAGTACGAGTCGTCGCTTTAGGGTTTAGAGGCGATATGGTTACACGTAAGTGCTTCTGTTAGGTTTATGTTCGAATTTTAGTATTGGGAAACTAATGACAAAAATTGTTATTGTGGACTTGATCTTAGTAACGGAAACAACATTTTTATATCCAGACAATTTACATTTATCCTAAAATTATTAGTGTGTTATTTGTTTAGTTGTTCTCTTTTTTCCGTTTAGTTTCTTTTATAATTTTAATTGTTTGTTGTGTGCCCTTGTGGCCAATGTGCTTAATAAATATGTTTTCTTTCTTTACTTCTTGTATTTCCAGATAAATCATCATCATCATCAATTTGGGGTTGGCGTAGCATGTCTTCCTTTTCTAGACTTCTCAATTATTCGCCATCACAAAAAAAACTAAAAACTTTTAAATTGATAATCCAATGTGTAAAAACGTATTGTTGAAGCCTTCCATATATTATTGAAATACATTTGGCGCACACTTTATATTTTATTTCGTCACACATTACATCACGTGGCCCCGACTTAGAAACAGTTGGTCGTGGGTTCGAACCCAGGCAGGCGCATTACTCTGTGTTCATCACTACTGCTAAAAAATATATTAAACAGTCCTCGCCTGGTTCGCTTGAGTTTAGAAATCATCCAATAACTCCTTCCACTCTGGGCCGAGCGGAAGGGAATGTCAGACTTCCACTGACTAAAAACCACCCATGTTCCTTCTTAGCCCTTTGTGTCCGGGGCTGTGGTATCTCTTTCGGATAACGGCCCTAAATTTTAGGACCTAAACAGCCTTATTACAAAAGTGGACCTGGGATTAACTTAGACTTGGTTTATCTCGCATGCCGTCACTTTCTTTTAATATTCCAAGTGTGATGTGGCGACATTCCATGATAAACCAAGTCTAAGTTAAACCCAGGTTTAACCACTTTGTGTTTATGACATCGTCAAAATTAACTAACTAATTTAGTTTGAAAAGCACAGCACAACTAATGCTATCGACACAATAAAAAATACTTAATTAATCCACTACTGAACCCATTATAAAGGTAACTCGGGTTACAACCGCTACAATTGGGTTCACACAACTGTGGCTTGGACGTGACTGCAATGCGGGATAGATCTCACGTTCGCATCGCAGGATATGTCTCATGATCTTTCGCTCGTTTAACTAACGAGATGATTTCAACGGAATGGTATTGGATGCATTGTTATGAATCATAATATGAAATGATACAAGTTATTGCATATGTTATTGGTGGTAGGGTAACTTGGTGTATGTATGTATGTTGGTTTCATGGTCTATTATTGTACCAACTTATTTTATTTATTTATTTTACTATTTATGTACACACAGTAGACAACACAGGAAAATAACAAAATATAACATTTGAGTACAAAGGTACTACTTATTTTTCAAGAAATTTCTGCCAGCAGACCTGTAAAAGGAGAAATGAAAAATGAAATGTAGACTATAGTGTGTGAGAGGCGTAAAAGAATTCTGTGTATATGTGCCTTATCTAACTTAACCTATATAATAATAAATAAAACTTGGTGGCAAGTTAGTGATTAGCAATATTGTACCTACATCTAACTTAACTACATAACATACCGTTTCAAAACTCTTTCCAAGGAACGCTTAATATTGTGTTTTTGAGGAATAAATGACTTTTATTATACATATATCTTTTAGTGGTAAATTAACTTCTATTTGATTTTTGAGAGCAAACTATGTTTGTATAAAGATTACCTGAAAAAAGAGAAGAAATGATTTGACGAAGTCCTGGTAAACCTAGGAAAATCCGTTTCATTCTCTTATTAGTTTAAATGGCTTATATCGTTGCTTCGCTTCTATTGAGTTCAATAATATTGTCCCACGGGGTCGTACTATCGGGATAAAAAGTATTTTATTTGTTAATCTAGATTATAAATTAGATTTTATTTCGTAATGGCGTGAAGATCTTAGGGTGAGGCCATGTTCCAGCAATAGTTACTCTTTGTGCTGAATCTTTAAGTAGTTTGTGAGATTCCTGATTAGAATATCTTATAAGCACCCTTTGTCTTCAGTTTCTCTATTTCCCGATCATTGTAATCAAGATCTCTTCAAGTTCGAGTAAATTGGTTTCTTCTAGGCAGGCGTCTCCATCGTAGGCCACATAATCGCACATAAGGTGAGTTGTGGCCAAAATATTCTATCAAAATCGCGATTCATCATGGCTACAATATATCCTTGTCCACAACACCCAACAAAAAATAAAACCTCCCTCAAAAAATCAAACAACCTTTGGCGAAGCCATAAAAATACCCCTAAAAGTCCAATTATAAGGCACATAAACTCGTGGGTACATTAACAATACATTCAGAGGTATAACAGTAACTTTATGAAGTTACAAGAGGTCCGCATAACTGCGGCGGTACGTGCGCCCACTACTAATGGTAGGGAGTTTACCGATCTGTGTGGTAAGGTCTATGGGTTACTTTAATTGTTGCTTATGAGATCGTGGAATGTTTTTTTAAGGAGGCTAATTTATTGAGGTGTGTCTAACAGTGCACCTACATTTCGCAGTTTCATTTTGTTTAAATTGCATAAGGAACGAGCCTATTCCCATCAACCGAGCATAAATGCAGTCTCTCTGTGGCGGCTACTCAAATAGTTCCTGAGGATAAAAACTTTTTGACAAAAAAATAAAACACAAAAAAGTGAAAAATAAACTGTAGAAGAAAAAATCTGTTAAAATGTTTTTATTTTTCACTTTTTAGTGGTTCACATGTGCTTACCCCTTCACAGCGAACCAGCGTGATGTTATGTTATGAACTGGTGTAAATAATAGACAAACATAAGGTTTCAGCAATCCCAGTTCATTTGCTATCATTAATTGAGGAGTTCCGTTGCCTGTCCCCGAAGTTCTTCACTAAATTTAAATGGGATCACTCCGAGAAGGTACTCTTCCAAAAACTACTAAAATCACTTCAAGTGTGCCTATAAAATTTAAAGAGTTCTCTCTATTCCTCCAGGATCCCATCATCAGATCCTGACTTGATGATCATAGGACCACCTGAAAAGTATACCCTTTCAAACAAAACAAAAAAGAATTAAATCGGTTCAGCCATCTTCGAGTAATCGGGGAATATACATAAAAAATACATCCGTCGAATTGAGAACCTCTTCCTTTTTGAAGTCGGTTAAGAATAATATATTATTTCAAGGTGTTTTAAATGCTGTATTACTTTGCCATTTTCAGCAGTAAAAAAATTAAGGTAACCCTCACGGTTCTGTCTAATGCTGAAAAAAAAAAACTTTATATCTTTACCAATTTTGCTCTTACAATACGAAAATAGCTTCATCATCATCATCATTTCAGCCGAAAGACGTCCACTGCTGGACATAGGCCTCCCCTAAGTGTCGCCACATTGACCGGTCCCGTGCGTCTCGCATCCAGCGGATCCCCGCAACCTTCACCAGGTCATCGGTCATCAAAATAGCTTCTTTACCCATTAAACAATTTCCCATAACACGTAAACAATAAAAAAATAAAATATCAACAAAATCATTAATATCAGACACAGAGTAATAAGGAACAAGGAGTCGCAAAAAATTGAGGATAAAATTTCACATCTTGGAACGTCTACAAGCCTATCTTGAACTTTTTCAAGCCCGGAGCGGTCCAGCGGAGGCAATTTGAGCAAGATTAAATCCCGAATCCTCCCGACCGTGGCCGAATGAGGCCGAGACTACCCGAGCTCACCCGACCGTTTTGCTTCTGTCTTTAAATTCCACCACTTACCTTTATTCATAACGTGATATTGGTTCGGCACGGAATTCGGTATCTGTTCGGGAATAATTTGAATTTGGAATAAGAATTTTTCGAAATTGGAATCTGGGGAGGTTTTCGGTTGGGATTTTATGGCGTGTTTCGATTTTCTGGTTGTAAGCAGGACTTGTTTGAATAGAAAAGTGCATGATAGTTACGTTTGTCCATAACTGTGATTGCAATCCGATCTGAAATTGGATTTTGGTGCATCTGCATAGTTGTATATAGATACACAAGATTATCAGATAAGGTAGATTGGAATCCCGTCGGGGCTGCAGGTTGTTTGAAAGAGATATCGCGGCCTCAACACAAAAGGCTAAGAAAGGGCATGGGTGGTTTTAAGTCAGTAGAAATCTGACAGTCCCTTTCGCTCTGCCCAGTTTAAAAGCAAAAGAAATAGAATGGAATAAAAGCTGGTTTCTTATGATAATGTCTAAACAACTAAAAAAAGATTTGAATTTTGACCTCATTATCCATACTAATATTATAATTTTGAAATATTCTATATGTTAGCTTTCCACTTGGAAACTGAACAAATTCAGATAAGCTTTGATCAGATCTGGGTTACGGTAATCAGACTCAACACGGGCAAAGCCGAGGGCAAAAGTTAGTCCAAACACAATGGACAATTACTCTATATTAAGTGACGGCCAGTCCACTCCAGTAAACCCTCAATTTGCGCCCACATAGTTAATCTTAACCAAAACTTCCCTTTCCAAATTGTCCCATCAGAAACTTCTTAAACCCCCAAAATGGACCCTTTTCTCAACATTCAAATGACCACGGAGTACGTAACACCCAAGTTTCAAACTCTATCATCCTTTACTATATCCTAGGACATTTATAATCCGCCGCAGTTTGGGCAGGGCTTTATTAAGGCCCTCGTGGTATGTAGAGCGTGTACAAAGGAACCTTTGAGTGGCAACTCTACAATGTAGAGGTAGACTCTACATGTAGAGCGAAGGTTTGTAAGAATTTGTGTTGGTATGCGGTTTTATAGTTGAAATGCGGTTTTTGAATACGTTTCTTTTGAGGTGTTTTAATCATTGGCATAAAATTATCTCAAACCTGTTTTGTATTATTAATAAAATCTAAATAAAGGGTTTCAGAGCACTTTACATACGTTAAATAGTAAAATAACAGCTAGGTAAGCAATTCGATGAAAAAATTATACAAATTAATTTTATTTGTTTTTATTTTAATTACTTCTACTTTATGTTGAACTAGCTGTTGCCAGCAGCTTCACCCGCTACAACCCACGGGAATATAAAATCGGGATAAAAACTTGTTAATCCAGGTTATAAACTATCTGTGTACCAAATTTCATCCAAATCCGTGCAGTAATGTTTGCGTGAAGAAGTAACAAACATACACACTCACACACTCACAAACTTTCGCCTTTATAATAATAGTGTGATTATGGAATTACTGTAAACTGGCGCAAGGTTGCATTATTAGATGCTTCTGTCTAAGTCTTTAGAAATTACAGGCTTGCAAGTACTGTAGTATTTATAATAGTAACGTTACTACAAAAAAACACGAGTTCGCAATAAAACACCAGTCTACCAGTACATTAACAAAAAAACTCCCAAAAGGCACAAAACACGGCCTGTACAAAAATAACCGTTTACGAAGCCCGTTACTCAAGTCGCGATGTTATCAGCGTCCACAATAAATACCTTTTTGTATAAAATTATAATTTCATTTAAACGCAGGTTTGTAATTGGCGAGCTCCGTAAACGCTCCCCTTTTTATTATCTGTGCCACTGAATATTATCTGTCCACGTAAAAATTTGACAGGATGCTACTGTCATAACGGTTTATTTTATTATTTACAGGCTTTTCACAGTTACATTCCTTACACAGTTATTTGAGCTGTAATGTAAACCTTATGACCATATTAATAAAGGTGACTGTATTGTTAAACTAGAAGTAAAATATCAATGACAGGACAGTATTTTATTTCTGACAGCATCGTTATCGTAATGTAGATGAAGATCTCATCCAATGTTGTTTTTATTGAGTTACAAAAATTTAACTCTTATTAGTCCGTCTGTTAGATTACCCAAAAATATTGGATACGTATTTTTTATTATCAAATCAATATAATTGACGAAGATAAATCTATTTAATTGTTATGTATTTTAATAGGACAAAACAATTAGAAACACTTAGACATTTCCACAAAAGCACCTTAAAACAAAACTCAACAATCAAACAACCTTTCTTATCTAAACAAGTCTTAAAACTCGATTAAAATCTATTGTTTCTTCGTTTCAGGTAAGAGCGGTCATTGACCCCGACAGCCGTCACCCCTAGCAACTTAGAATCCAATATCCTAGAATTACCTTATCAACTGAAGAAGATAAGAATAAGATGGGGAAGAATCACAGTGTTTTGGTTTTAGAATTCCTACGCTTTACCGTTGCCAAGTATTTGGGCAAAGCGTTTGGATTCTAAAACTAAATAACTGTATAGTCATCTGAAGATGCTACGGGCTACGGTGCTACGGGCTACGGTGCTAAGGGCTACGGTGCTACGGGCTAAGGTGCTACGCGCTACGGTGCTACGAAGTATGGATGTTGGTAAGGTCTTTAGATTCATAAGGTTTTATGATGTGTAATGACTCACAACTTGTTTCTAAATATACACTTTATCTTGTCATCTTGTCATACAATAACTTGATACTGCTAATAATATATTTTCTAAAACATATCAGAATAAAATATTTTTCGTTCAAAACAAAATTCTGCACTGAAATCCAAAGCCAAAACGCAAAATAAAATCCTTTTCCACTCCACTCATCAAAAAGGAATATACATAGAGAACCGAATCACCAAACAAACAGTAAATCTTTAAAACGCAGCTCATAAAACGGCGTATCGGTCTAACGACACTTAAACTCGCTTGCAGGCAAAGACGACGAAATACTGAGATTTTACCGCAGAATAAGCTTGAGTACGGATTTTTTGGTAGAATTAGAAATAAAAAAAATTCGTGCACTTTTCGAAAAATCGCAAAAGCAAAACCGTTACCAAAAACTAAAACACCTCCGTACATGGACACTTTCATTAAAAAAAAAAACAGATCTTTTGGTTAAACTGTACTGGGCTTGGTTGGTCCGTGGATGGGTGACCATCTATTACTAACCAAGTTTCCTATATGCCTTAGGAAAGCACATCAAACTGTTTGTTTGTTTGTTCTCGGCCGATATTTGTACATTTTTGAAGGTTATTATAGGTACTCAATGCCCTGAAAGTCACCGTCTTAGCAAGGGGTAGCCTCAGGCATTTTAGAGCGGCAATTTGACTGATGCTGAGAATAGGGACGTTACTGACAAAAAAAAAAATATTATTCTAATTATTCCGTCTGTTAGATTATCTAAAAATATTGAATACGTATTTTTTTTATCAAATCAATAAGAAAATACGAAAATAAAACGCATCAAAGATTTGAGTGACGTCACTGACTGGTAAAAAGTGCCATAGTGTGTCTTAGAATATGACGTCACACGATTTTTCAAAGCACTGTATCGTCTTTATTGTTGGTTTACGTGAAAAAAGTAAAAATACGTGTCCAATAGTTTTTGGAAATATATCCGACGGACTAATTAGATTATTTCCTGGCGTTATATTCGTGGTAGTCAGGCTGTTTGTAGTTATGATTTTTTTAACGCAGAGCAATCAATTTCTAAAAAAAAACTACATCGACCCTTGCTACTCCACTGCGCTGGCAAATCCTCTCCTAAGCGACTCACTAAACATAATCTTCGGTCAGTGCCCGTTTCCACAATAGTTAGAACTTAGACTCCCCCCTCCCTCCTCCCCAAAAAGCGATAAAACAGTGAGAGTTCCCACGAATAATCGGCTAGGTTTCAACTTAATGCATTTAAATTTCTCTTAGAGAGCTCGAACATTTTCGATCAAAAACTCTTTGGTTATAAAACGGGGCTGTTTATTTCTCTGTAGTGTTTTCGAGTGTTTTAAATGACTTTCTGTTCTGTTGTTGTTATTGCTTCTCTGGTAATGGGCACATGGCTTTTTATAGCCATTTGAATAGGGTGTGGTTTTGTGTGTGACCTTTATTGTATGTACCTAGGTATAAAAGTACCTACGTACTTAATGTTTCGCAATGGTATTGAGAGTGCAGATCTTTGAGATTAGTTCCGAATGGCTTTTTATAATGGTGCCATATACGCACTTAAAGAAAAGGGGTTTCTTGTTCAAATGCTATCCAATTTCCAGTTATTTCCAGTTTATTTAGTTTTTTTTCGTTAGCGTCATGTAATATACACTCCTTTGTAAAATAATTGTTTGAAAACTGGATAGTTGGTTGTTTATTTAATTTTCTTCTTTATAAGACGGATCGCATGTTTTATCTTGTTTGAAAATTCTGAAAAAAGCGGGTTAGAAAGTGAGATTTATTTTTATTAAAACCGGGATAAACTCACGATGTTTTTTTAGAAAACTAGATGTTTTTCTTTACTTCTCGATTTGACAATCAGCCTGACAGCAAACTTGGTAGTGAGTCTCATTTTCAAGTACAGACGCAACCACATAAAGATATAGAATTTCAACTTTATCGCTAAAGCATTAGGTTCGAAATTAATTGGGAAAATTTGACAGTTCTAACTGTACAATATAGTAAGTAAATCAGATCATTACACGGCTTCTTAACTATAAGAGGCAAAGAATTAACAACAGAAACTAGGTTCTACTCCATAACTCAATTACAATCGTCGCAGTGCACTTAATTCATGAATATAAAAGAAATCGTCGAAAACTTCCAGAAGATTCCAGAGAGTTCTCATTAACGTCACGAAATGGTCCTTCAACAGTATAATAATTCATTTAATTCCAGCTTGAAACACTGCCTCTTATCTCAGATGAAAGGATAGGATTTTGGGCGTCTGTGGTCGCTTTAAAATTTTATGGTTTGGTTAAAGTTGTACTTTTGAATTTTGATGGATCGCTGTTTATCAAAATTCATGAGGTTTTCTGCTTGTGGAAGGAAGATAGTATTGTTTGTGTTATGGCTTTGAGAGAAAGTGGGGTGGGTGGGTTTTACTGTGATTTAGTGTAGTTTTAGATTAACCATTTACCATTCCGAGCAAAGTGTAATTGTTGTTTTTGACAAAAACAATTTCATTCTGTTAGTCAAAGATTAGAAACATACCTATATACAGAGTGTAAATTAACCCTTCACTCATACGTCAACCAAGCATTCTGTACATCAAACTAAGTACCCCTACGCAAAAATTTTTGGTGGGAAACGACTTTTTTTTTTGGAGTCAAAAATCACATTTTACGGTAAAACTCAATGTAGCACTCTTAAAACATTGTGCTAGTGGACGCTTTGAATAGTAAACGGGTCATGGAGGTAATTTAAGTAAAGTTATAACCTGAAAAACTAGTATTTACAAAAACATCTGTGCAAAATTGGGAGCTTTGACCCCCAATATCTCCGTAACTAGGGGGTTCCCAAGTATGGTCTAGAACCAAAAAATTATCGCAGTGGTGGGGATAACAAGTGCCCTTTTTTTTTTTTTTTTTTTGGTGGGTGTAAAATCATCGAATAACCCCTCCCGCTCTTGGGCAGAGCGAAAGGGAGTGTCAGACTTCTACTGACTAAAAACCACCCATGTTCCTTCTTCGCCCTCTATGTCGAGGCCGCGATAACCAGAGGACTACCCGCGGCCCATAACAAGTGCCCTTCGTTTGCGTTAAGGGTACTTTTACACCCTTTATAGAGAGCTTTTATGCTATTGACTTTCTTTATCAAAAATATCTCAGTAACAGGCACGGAGTTTGAATCTGTGCCTGTTTAATAACAATATACTCGCTTCTGATTATATGCGATTTCAAATTAATTGGTGAAATATGAGTGTATTATTAGGTACATCTCTGCTCAACACTTTGGGGATTAGAGGCGTGATTTTAAGTAATGTTAACTAAATAGGTACCTGAATAACGCAGATTGAACGAATTCTACAATTAACATTTGTAGTGGGTTGTGCCTGAGTCGATGTCTGAAATTATCTCACGGAATCAAAGCACCTACCGGTTTCAGATGTTGGGCTTGAGCTAATTTTGCACTTATGTTGTATCCCTTAATAACCAGCCAATAATAGGGTAGTTGTAAAAAAAAACTAATTAGTCTCAGATAGATTATCGGAAAATATTGGACACATATTTATTCCTTTTTTCAAGTATACAAAAAATGAATATGATAGATGATACAGTACTTTGAAAACTCGTGTGACGTCACATCGCACCACATTTTTTTACCACGTTGTGACGCCAAAAGCCCCTACTCATGATCTTTTATCTTCGTCAAATTTCATTAATTTGATAAAACAAAAAACACGCATCCAATATTTTTTGATGATCCATCTAAACAGAATAATTTTATTTTTAGTCAGGAAATATCAAACATAATAAAGTCGTGCCAGCGCGGCTATCCTCTCTAAAAGGCGTTCACGAAGCCCGAAGATGTCTTCTGGACATTAAATTAAGTAGCTCGTAAATAATATTGCTGAGAATCGACTCTTATTTGGGGTGAAATATCATGTTTTACGGTAGGACTCAATGTAAAGCTCTTAAAACATTATGCTGATGGATGCGTTCAATAGTACGGTTAAAAAACCCAATGATGGGAAAATCAGAACCACGATATATTATCTAGATTGAAAAGCACAAAAGAATAGCAAATTTCTTCCAGCAAAGAGGAATGTTGGATTTGAAATTTAGACCCAGTTTGTAAAAAAAACACAGGAAAATTTAAATAAGAATTTAAAACAAAAATTACTTCTATTTAAATCAATCACAAATCTCTTCTTCTTTTAACAAAATAATATTATCATACAGAAACTCGAACATCAAAACAATATTGTCTAGTCATAGAATTGAGCGAAACAATTGCACTACGATGTTAAAGCCACGCTCGGTACGGTTATAATCCCTCCTGATTGAAGGATCACGGAGCTTATACGGATAAAATCGGATGATGGCAGATAACGAATATCATTTTGAAAATGTTACTCTAGTGTTGTTTTATTTTTATTGGTGTGGTTGGGACTTATTTTTCAGGGAAATTTCTTTCATTATTGTCAATAGAGAAACAGTTTGTTCTTCATTGAAAAATAAAATTTTTAGATTTGATGTTACCCGGCTAAAATATACCTACGGATGAGAATAAAATTAATAATAATTTATTTAAAAAAAGTAATACAAAAGGTTTACCAGTGTTGTTTGTCATACAAAGATATAATTAGTGCTTAAAAGTTTAAGATAGTCTTTTAGAAAATACAAAGTTTTTTTATAAGTATGTCTGACTGTGCGAAGCAGTTACGTTTGATTCTCGCACTAAAGTGGCTGATGCAAGTGTGTTCAATTTTGTATACATGTCCTATACCATATAATGATAGAAAAAATCCATTTTATTTATTTATTTAACAATAAGGGATCGGACTGAGTCAAAAAATATGATTTTAATTTGTCAGTCAGTTAGCTTATGGAAAAATATTGGATACGTGTTTTTTGTTTTCTCAAATTAATAAAAATTGATGAAGATACGACGCGTCAAGAACATGAGTGGGGGGGGGGTTTGTCATTTGTAGTTAAAAAATGTTCTAACATTTCACGTTTTCGAAGAGTTTACGAGTTTTCGACGATCTATCTGACGGACTGGTAAGTTTTTTTTGTCCGATCCCCTATTCATGTACGTACCAAATATTGACAAGAACACAAGAACAAAAAATAGTACTGAAGTGATACTTATTTTTAAAAGAAATCTCTTCCTGCACACTGTATATAGCTTACATCAGCATAGCTTCATTTCGAAAGCAATTCGATTAAATAACCACTGTCTATAAAACCGTAAAAGCATCATCCATCAACCACTACCATAAACCGCCATCATCAGAGAAATTGCATTTCTAATCTTAATCATTTTATCAATTTATTACACCGAAATGACGTTATTGCTAATAAAATGGCGAATACCGTTTGAGCTATCTCTCGATCGTAAAGTTTAAAACAGATATTAAATGCGAGAGTCAGTTAAGTTTATTTGATGTTATTTGGAGATGGAGGGGGTCTTTTTTTTTTTTTTTTTTTTTTTTTTTTTTTTTTGGTGGGTGTAAAAATCATCGAATAACCCCTCCCGCTCTTGGGCAGAGCGAAAGGGAGTGTCAGACTTCTACTGACTAAAAACCACCCATGTTCCTTCTTCGCCCTCTATGTCGAGGCCGCGATAACCGTTGGACTACCCGCGGCCCCGACAGGCGTCGGCCCTTTCGGGCCCCTCCCATGTTGCTGACATCTCTTTGAGGCGCGCGTGGAACACGAACGCGCCGTCGACACGGCCTGTTTTCGTCGTGAGACGGACGGACGGCGAGTTAGCCCATCACTCACCGTCCACAGGCCCGCGTCTACGGTGGCCGGAGGTCATCGCGGGATGGAGGGGGTCTCACGAGTATTTTTTTACGTTTGCCTATCATCAGTGTTTATGGAGTTACATTAATTTATCATGATGTGACAGCTGGTTGTCCAATTGTAATGGTCATGGGTATCGAGATGTAGAACATTGATTTCACAGCAATCAACTATTGCTCTTAAGACAGTAAACAGCGTATTTACATTTGATCAAAAGGCATGTATGATCAATACGATGTGTTTCTTGTTTGTGAGATATGTGTATGTAAACAGACCCAAAAATAAGAAACCTTATATATTGAAATTATGATGCGAAATAAGTAGGAATGTTTCCTGACTAAAATAAATATGATTGTGTTTAGTTCGTCAGTTAGATTATCGAAAAATATTAAATACGTGTTTTTGTCTCATCAATTAAAAAAAAATTGCGAAGTTGAAACTCGTCAAATATCATGAGTAGCGGCTTGTGATGTCACTTTCTGGTTGTTGACATAAAAGTATGTCTAAACCTAGGTTTAGACATACTTTTATTATATATTATGGTACGTTTACTGGGATAAGTTTCAATCTCTAGCAAATACTAGTTAAAAATTAATTGCCAAAGTCAGCATTAAAATGAACTGGGTCGAACCCACTAACCTATCCAAACTTTTATAGCTAGATATCTATTTCGTATCTATAAATCCGCAAACTTAACCCAAGTTATGATACATTAGTTAAACGGTATAAAAACTTGAACCGCTGTTCTCTCCGAAGGGTTAGAGAGGGCTTAGGCACTCCTTCCCTCACTGTCAGATTCATTGTAATGCTCTTAGTGAGAATTTAGACATGAGTGGTACGTTTTAGTGACGTAGAGTACCATTACGGCGTTGTTTAGGGGGTAGGTAGGGCCTTGATTGGGTGTCAATTGGTAGGAATTTTGGTGTAAGTAGTTGGGTATAATGATGGATCTGGGTTTTGTGAGCTGAGATGTTTCATTGTTTGATTTATTTTTCAAATCTAAAAGCACATATACTATAAATTAAATTCCTGCGTCTATTTTGATGTGGTTTTCATTATCTTATCTGAATTGATTCCGAAAGTTTTATATGCATATAAAAGCGTGCGAATCAGGGGAGGTTCGTAACTCATTGAGTAAAGGTTGCGATTGATTGCCGAGTTCTGAAGATAAACTCGTGCTCTTTGTCACGAAATAACGTCTTATAGCCATAGATCGGAATAGAAAGAGCTGTTTTATGTACTTGCCAGAGTAAGAATAATATGGATAATCCCTGAGTCCCGGGATTCGGTTCGGATTTGAAGAAAAAAATCGCTGACTAATAACGCCGCGGTTAAAAGAAGAAAACAAGAAAATACACCTTAAATAAATTTAAGTAAATAACCTAATATTAAGTAACATTATTATAGAGGACAGCCGGAGTCACATGCCACTGATACTTGATGCTTCTTCATGGCGTTCTTATTGATACATAATACGAATAAATAGCACAGACAAGACCGCGAACATTGTTTGACCACATTCGATACGTATAATATGTTGACTAAAACTATAATATAATAGAAATATTTGTAATGTACTCGCCAAGACTTTTCATTTGATACCAAACAAATTATGATTACCTCAATTTGATTTTTTTCGATGTTAGAATCTGACATTAAATTTCCATATATTTTTTTTAATAAAATTATAAAGGGTGTAAAAGTGCCCTTAACGCTAACGCTTAATGATAGGCACTTGTTCTCCCCACCACTGCGATAATTTTTTTGCTCTAGACCATACCTGGGAACCCCCTAGTTACGGAGATATTGGGGGTCAAAGTTCCAAATTTTGCACAGCTATTATTGCGTAGGGGTACTTAGTTTGATGTACAGAATGCTTGGTTGACGTATGTGTGAAGGGTTGATTTACACCCTGTATGTAGCCTATGTCACCCTGGTTATTCTTACGAATCTATTGACACCTCATTTATCAAAACCCGCTCAGTAGATTAGGCGCTATAGTGGAACATACATCCGTACAAACATACATACTGCCAAAATCATAACCCCCTTCCTTTTGGCTTCGCCGTAGTCGGGTAAAAAGCAGGGATGTTACGGAGCTTCGACTCCAGTTCCTTTAAGTCGGAACTTCCGATTATTATTACACCTTCGGTTCCGATTTCGGCTCCGACACTTTTAAATCGGAGGTTTTAATCGGAGGTCGAAGCATAACATAGTGGCGATGGCGGCCTGTGTCGACTGTTATGAACAGGTTCATACATGTCGCGCGGGGAATCTTGCCGACCCGCGCTACGTGCACTCAATCGTCAATTATTTTTTCACTTTTTATTAATTTGTTACGCACACGACACGTTCATAGGTTACCTATAGATATTTGTTTTGATTTTTGCGGCTTATTATCAATAAAAGTGATCTGTTTTTGTGTTGGACAATGAAACCAAAATCAAGTTGTATTTGGAACTACTTCATTGAAGTTAATTCAGATTCCGCAAAGTGTAAACTGTGTATGAAGACGTATTCAAGAAAGGGAGGTATATTTGGAGGTTTATTTGTCCTTAAATAAAAATTCTTTCTCATGCCACCACTTCTGACCCTGCCTCCGACTCCGATTCCGACTCCGATTGCGACTCCGATTCCAACTCCGATAAATCAAATTTAAAAACTCCGACTCCGACTTCGGTTCCGATAAAACTACCTCCGTTAAATCCCTGGTAAAAAGTATAAAATTCAATAAAATCCCGTATTGGAATATCCATATAAACATCAATGTTTGCGGTCAATTAATCTTAATAGCTCGACATATTCCGATCACTGCTTATAGTTTAAAAGCTATTCACAAAGCAAGAAACACAAAGTAAAATAAAATTCTACCCTCGCCAAAATTAAGACGGTACAAAATAATTGAAAGTTAAGAAGAGTGTACACGAGCGATTTAAGGCTATAAACACAAAAAGTAACAAAGCTAGTTAGCACAGTCGTTTCGTTGCAGGCGTTTGGCGCATATTAACTGGTGTTTACGACCGTGTTATACGCTATTTTAATGTTTTTACGAGTTTCAACTCCGCTGGTGTGTATCGCCTTAATGACTGGGTTTGTCTCCTAGTTTTGTTGAATTTTGATTTTTATTGCAATTGGCAATAGAATGAAAAGTGAAATGGGGTGATGGTTTTTGAAATAGTTTTATGTTTTCGAAATCTGTATGCGCATAGACTGAAGCAATTTTTAGCTAAAACACATGCTCGGGCATTAAAAATTTGAAGGCATGTGTGCATCGAAGATATCTCGAGTTTGAAGGCAAGACACCTTTAATTTTTTGAGGTTAATTTGCGTGTTGTATCATTATCACGTGCGCTGGTGAAGGAAAATACTCGTATCTTGAGGAACGGTTAAGAGATATACCTTGACGGCATGTAATGCCAAGTCGGGGGCCCATAAGCGGTGAGTGCAATGCGTCGTTTCGGGGGTTGCTGTGTCGAGTTGCGCGGCGACGGATGTTACCGGCGGCGAGTGCTATGGTTCCGCGTTGCGGCGTGCATTCGTTGTTCCGTGATCGGCGTGTGGTTCGGCGTAGTGGCTTTCGGAATGACGTATTGCAGTCGTAGTTTTGTTTTATGAATTGTTCTTATGACATTCAAAAGTGCCAGTAATGGTTTAATTGAAATAAATGCTTTGAGTTTGTTAAAATTCTGACACTCAGTGCCTAACCTGGTTCATACTAACCACATGCTAAAGAAAGAAAGTACGACAACGCGCCTGGTCGATTATTACGTTATGCACTCCTTCTTATAAAGCCGAGGCATACGACTCGGCAATGAAAAACTTATTGACTGATTATGTTAATTCGCATATACTGGCACTTCACTATCTCTGTATTTTTTTTTGCTTTTGGTCATTTAGGTATAGTAAAACAAACAACTGTCAGCATCCTACTATATTTTTTGCCACATACCACAGCCAGTCCTAAAATTCCGAAAAGACTAAAACCGTAATAAAACATTGTGCCTCTCAATAAAAACTTTTTTTTTCTAGGCACAGATATGCATACATTCTGCCATCAATCTTTGCTGGCTCCGAGCCAAAATTCTTCGTTGGTATGTTAATGATCCTCATGTTAGATATGGATCACCGTGTATTTTTTAAATTATTTTTCTAAGAACACATTTACATGGGAATATGGTAATTTTTTGATACAAATAATACGTGGAGATGAATAATTTATGAGTGTTTTTTTTTAAGAATTTGTGCGTAAAATGAGTCACTTTTGCTATTGCTTGCTAAATTAATTGTGGTATGAGAAGAGTAGGCTTGCTAAATACCTAAAAGACTTCTAGAAGCGTCAACAAATTTAAAATTATTCATGTTTTTTTAATGTTTCTTCAATGCCACTTTCGTCACGGTCTACCTCGACTGCGATTTCCCGCTTCAGGTGCCCAGTGAGCGATCATCTTTGTCTACCTTTCTGAGTGCATTGACACTACGATGACGTGTGACCCTCTAATCTTGTTTGCGGGGCGACTATGGCCAGATATCATACATGATGTAAAAATTTGGAATGAGCATAAGGTAGGGTAGCCCTGCAGTAGGGAATTAACGTGACTATCCGAAAAAAATACCAGAATTTCTGCAGGTTATCTCTTATTACACGGAAAAAGCATGAACTGTAAGATTAGATACTTGCTAAAGGCTGATGTAGTGACTATGCAAGATTTGTGATATTTCCATGACACCATTCTCAAACAAATATCACGTAACCTATACCGCTCCAAATAAATCCATTCCAAATGAATAAAAACGGTCGACGAAAATTCTTATGACATGAGATTTTATTCTCAGTTTCCGAACACATTTTTAACACGGTTTACAGAACCTAGTCAGCTGATTGGTGGTCTCTGGCGTCCTGCCAGCCCTCTTTGTCGTAGTGGATTGAAAGTTTTCACTAACCACCCAGCTACCGATGGTTCCAACTTGCTCTTTTAGATTTAGGAAGTGTGAATGCTTGAAATATTATTGCTTTTATTCATTTGGAACTTGTGAAAAATGTCGGTTTTTTAACTTTAGTTTTTGGTCCACCAAGTTCTGATTTTTTAAAAGATTTTGGAACGAGTTGAGGAGAGGTAAGTCAGATTTTAAATTTATGAGATTATAATTCTCATTTCTGCATTTCAGTCGCTTCTAGATCAAGACAAATGTTTTTTTTTAATTCTCAGTAGAAGGTACCTTTACTTAAATTGAGTGCAGTCAAAATACATAGCCTAGAATTCCTTTTTTTTTTGGTGGGTGTAAAATCATCGAATAACCCCTCCCGCTCTTGGGCAGAGCAAACACACCACTCCCTAGTGTCAGACTTCTACTGACTAAAAACCACCCATGTTCCTTCTTCGCCCTCTATGTCGAGGCCGCGATAACCGGTGGACTACCCGCGGCCCCGACAGGAACAGCCTAGAATTCCTTGAATCGTTTTCCTTCATTGTAAGTCTAAATGTTATTTCAAATCTCAACGATTGAATTAATATGCCTCTTTTATAATTACGTTATGTCCAAAAGCGACATACATACAGTCGTAATAATGGTTATAGTATTACCAAGTATTAACTGGGTTGTAGAGGTCAGATAGGCAGTCGCTCTATTTAAAAAAAAATAGTGGTATTCAGTTGCATCTGGTTAGACTGGAAGCTGAGTCTAACATACAGGGGAAAAGGTTAGGCAAATTATGGTTTTATGTTTACAAAAATCTCCTGAAATTGACGATGCAAAAATTTACCTTGTATATGGAGAGCTTAATCAATTTATTTTCATTATTTTTTTTTTCTGTTAAAGCGAATATGACACTCTGATTGTATGAATAAGACATAATCTATTTAATCTAGAATAAGCCCTTGTCTATCAACTACTCAGCTTTACCCAAAAAAAAAAACATTAAAAACACTTTTCAAACGAAAAACACGGGGTCAAAAACAGAAATATTATAACCGTAGGTAATAGAGCTAAAAATCTACCCTTCATAATATAAGAATAAATTTAAAAAGTACCTCAAAGGCGGAGCTCCAGTTACATTGCCCATTAAAACCTAAAAAGGGTATTGAAATATACCATATTTTTAAGGTTTCAAACATTCGATCATTTGGATCGTATTGCAAAGCCGTAGAAAATGTTTTTGCTCATGTGTCTGTATAATTAATTTTTGTTTTTGGTCTTTAATGCTTGTTAAGTTTATCGGGTCAGTAGGATTGTTATATTTAGCTTTGATGTGACTTTGAGTTTGACTATATCGTTATGTAAGATAGACTATCTTGAACAATATTCGGGATTTCGACATGACATGTTGAAATTCTCAGCCCTTCCAATAACATCTACTCATGTGCTCTTTATCACAAGCAACAATAATGTTTTCAGTAGAAACGTAAACAGGCAACTATAGGCTTAACAACTACCTACTCTCAAAAAGTTCAATTATAACAGAAGCAAAATCTCGGAAATGTTGACTCGTGAGATATAATTTATAATGGTGTATTTAAGACCTCCACCAATTTTTAACCCAATAGAAATTATTGCTATTTCAAATGTCTGCTTTGACTGGGCTGAAACTATGGTTATGTTAGTTTAAATTATCTTTAACCAAAATTTGTACCTACGAGTATCATGTGTTAAACATACAACACCGATAAGCATACACAACCTTCAAACAAGCAACTTGCTAAGCAACAGAATCTGCCATAACTACATGTATTACATAATATTCATTAGTACATATTATATATCACTCACTATATCTTTGTTAAACCTATAGTCTCTTCCCCACAGCAAATTGGGCGAAGTAACTCAATTTCGATTCGTCTTTGAAATTATTTGAGGTAATATCGCTAGGGGACGTATAAGTACCTCCTCTGCGTCTGAGGTATCAATCAGTGTATTTGGGTCGATCGTGGATGAATAATTTCTGTGTAGTTGACCCTTTTAATGTGATATTGATTGCAGTTAAGTAGGCATACTCTTGTTTGATATTTAAGACCCTTTTTTCGGTTCATAAAAAAATGCGTCGGTATTGGCTTAATTTGTCATTTCAAAGCTTTTGGGGAACATAAATTGCTCAATCTATAGAAAATTTAATTTGAACCAAATCAATGGGTTTGTAGAATGATAAAATACTTTATGTGTAAAAGCAATAAATTAATTCTTCAAAGGCCCACGAAATGAAAACAGCTTCAAATAATTACAACAGAAAAAAAACAATCGACATTTTTAAACGTTAATCGCCCGATCGAGTTGAATTACTGTTCCGTTTGTACTATGACGTAACAAGCGATGACGTCATCTATTTAATGCCTCTCTATCTCTCATTTGCGAGCACATTAACTGTATAAAAAATATATCGTACACGCCAGAGAAAATGTACTCATAGCGTGTACATATACGGTCTATTTTCCATTGAATATAATATAAACAAGAGACGGTAAGGGAAAATCTATGAACCCCTTTTTTTGTATGGCACATGTATGTAGGTTCATCCATTAGGTACCCATGGGAAAGTAATGGGGAATTGATTCGGTATGTTATGATCCTTCTTTGCATGTTTAAATTATTTTCGGGACGGGATATAAAAAATAAAGGGTTTTATTTAACTTAATTTATGTATTGGTTATTTAATTTGCATTTTTTTTCGTTTGGTATCGGATCCTTTATATATTGGAGATTATTTCGTTCAGGTTGATTCTTTTTCTGGTTATTATACTATGATAGTTCCTGTAACTTTGTTGAGGACAACTGTTCTTTCTTTGCTATTGTGTGTAGTGACGTTGAGCTCCTTGAGTTATAAGTTGAGCTCCACGATAACTGACAAAAATGCTTGCACTGACTGGACGGATCCACTCAAGTATGGTGCTTTCTTAAAAATACCATGTCAGACACTAATCTGCATTGTCTTCATGTGTGTATCTACCAAGATTATGTTGTTTCGGAAGATTCGTCTCAATAGTAGTCAGGTACGAAGCACCGACCCCATCTACTTTAAAAAAAAGTGACATCTAAAGTGTTTGTAAAAATCTATTTGCAATTTTTTTCATTTTTTTTTACTTATCAAAATTCTTTTATTGAGATATAAGTAAGACTATACTAAATATATAAACTAAACTAACCTTAAAACAAACTAACTATAATAATAATAATAATATTCCACAACTATCACACAACGCCATCTAGTCCCAGGCTAAGCAGAGCTTGTGTTATGGGTACTAGACAACTGATAAACATACTTATATATTTCTAAATACATATTATAGATAAATTACACCCAGACACAGAACAAATGATCGTGCTCATCACACAAACATTTGTCTTGGGTAGGAATCGAACCCACGACCTCCGGCATAGCAGCTATGGTCACTAACCACTAGACCAACAGGCCAGTCGAATCTATAAAAGGGCATCGAAAAACTCCTCCTCAACGCTGTCAGCAGGTAAAGTGCCCAAGAGACTGGCAGCGTTGCCGCGTTGTATGGCAACACTTAGCCTCTGGCCAAAGAAAAAGCCAGCCCTTGGGTCAGAGGAAGCGTCAACAAGGCGTTTAGAAATATCCTTAAAAAGACTGTGGGCACTAGGACCCCATGGCCCTAGAGTTTCAACCCCAAACGGCTCGAAAATATAGTTTCCACAAAGGTTACTATATTTACGAAATAAAAAAGTATAAAAAATATAAATATATGTATATATATAGCAAAATACACATCATTTATCATTTATAACTATTCTCTGAAATAGTTCTGATCAAACAACATGAAGGAATATTTTTATGCTTTGACAAAAATAAAATAACAAAAAACACAGATCGAACAAACATCACGCCTGCTTTCCCTGAAAGGTTATGTAGAGGTGTAGGTACCTTATAGTATACACACATTTCGACAGTTATGTTTTAGTCCAAAGTAATGTCTATTATTTAGTCACAGTATCCCAAGTTGGTATTCCTCAAACAAACAATCAACCCAATAACCCTCTAATAGACATATATCCCAACGGACATTTTAGTATTTAAAATTAAAAAAATCCTCTTACACCCCCAGGCTGCAAAACCCGTTGTACATTTCCAACATTTTTCAATTATGGCGGACGAAAATACAAAAAAATATTTGGCCATTATAACGCACAGTCTCCTCGCCTAATGAGTCTCGTTAACATTTACCACTAATCCCAAGTTGTTCTAAAATGTCTTTACAACATAATACGTACTTGGGGATTTAAGACTTCTTTACAACATGGTAAGGCTGAAATTTGTTGTATTTTCTCGCCATGATTTGCAATTTGTATAGTTGAAAAAAGTGACATCTAGTGAATTTGTAATGAACTAATTAGGGGAACAAAGGAGGTTGTTGTTCCCGTGTGTGCTGGGTAAATTTTTACTTCTATGAATACATATTTTTGTTTCTTGAGTAGAGTGTTATCTTTATTATATTTCTGCATCCCTGTAGTACACTACGTCACTAGATGAGAGTGCTTCTCTACGATGTATATTTAATATAATAACCAGATCTCCCTTATTCTATTTTCCGCATTTGCTTACATAAAGTTTAAATCGTTGGAGAAGTTAACCTTCTCAATATTGACAAAAAATCTTATAACAAACGAATGAATTATTGTTGTAGACTCTAACCTTGTCAAACTATTTTCACTTGCTCTAGCTAGATTAAAAGATACGATATTAAAATTACAACAATAACCAACCTCAAGTTAAAAGACTACATAAACACAACACTACAATAAAAGAAAAACGTTTGAATAAATGTACCCTTTTTTTGGCGGGTGGAAAATCATCGAATAACCCCTTCCGCTCTTGGGCAAAGCGAAAGGGAATGTCAAACTTCTACTGACTAAAAACCACCCATTTACCTTCTTAGCCCTTTATGTCGAGGCCGCGGTACCTCTTACAACATCCCGCAACCCCGACGGGAATAAACATACCCTAAACATATTATCAGCCAAAAAAATTCATACTACGAGTACAAGTCTCCCGCCTTTCACAGCCCGATCAGACACATAAAGGCACCAACTGTTCCAGGCTGCTCACCAGCATTTTCAGTTCTTGAGGCTGCAAGCACGTTGTGGGTAGGTCTACAAAAGCCCACTCCAAGCGAAACGGGGTCTGGCAGAGAGCCAGCAACGCTTTTCTTGTATCAATTTGAAATTTTCCCATGCATAGTTGTTTGTTTTGAGTAACTGTGCTGACTGTGTCCGATATGTGTTAGTGTTGAAGTGCGAAGTCCGGGTTCTCAGTTTTGTGAAGTGATTGTGTGAGATATTGAGGTGTGTGAAGTGACACATAGATTAATCTATTTGCTTTAGAAGTTTGTAAGTTGCACGATCCAGGTGAGTGAGACACTTATCGATCCACTGCTTAACATACAAAAATCCTACTCAAACGCACAATATATCTATCATGATAACTCTGCCCTGAAGAGTAAGCATGTTGCTGTTCTGCAAACGACGGACAATTCACAATATAATGTCTAATGTGTCTAGTTGTTTGTTCTTTATATGCATTGATGCACGCTACTGAAAGCCTCGTCGCCAAACTCTTAACCTAGTTTTGGGTCCACTCAATATATATTTCCATCTAAACGTTGGAAACAGAAAACGATAATTCAATAGAAACACACGGTCAAGTCTTAGCACACTTTTTCACCAGTACGTGGAGTTCACTGCTGATTTCTGACTGTTCCTATAATTATTATAGTTCTGGTGTATCGTTTCTTCCAGACAAGTGAGTTCCGCTTTAGACCAGCATATCATTATAGGTATACCGTTTTACTGTCCGTGTGTATGTTACTGAAATCCTCCTATTAGATTTCCTCCGGCTGGATATTTTTGTATGCACCCTGTATGGTTTAGATTCACAAATCAGTCCGGCAGATGGCACTGCAGTCGGTTTCTAGTTTATCTATACAACGTCTGCAGGGTCAGCTAATTTAGTATAACAACTTTAGTTAAGTTAGTTTAAATAATGATTTCATAAATTGCCTTCTGAAAGTTCCCCTAAACTTTAGATTTTGCATTTACATTTTTTTTACTCAGGATACATTGTATCAAGTATCACTATAAGAAACGTTTTACTCCATTAAGTGTTGAATGCAAAATTCTGAGTCCCGAGTTCTGAGTAGTTAAGTGATTTAGTAAGGGATTGAGGTGTCAGACCCCGATATAGTGATTTATACGGTGCGGCGGTTGAGTTTTCTTTAAATTGTGCAAGCTGTACTTACGTTTGAATAGCGGAGGAAATTCTCTGCAGAAATTCAAATGGGAAAGTGCTAAGCTAAACTTAGTGCGCGATTACATACAGAATATTTAGGAATTTATTTTTCTATAAAATATATTATTCGACCAATACCGATTTCAGCTTTTTTAAATCATTAATTGCCGCACTCAGAGATGTTTAATGATTACTTAAGCCATCACTTAGTAAATATTTTGACACTATAGTGAAAGTTTCGTATGGAGGAGCTCGTGGCTTAATAAGAACTGCCATTTGGGTCGATCTTTAGGTTAAGCTGCGCTTGCCTAGGTCGATCTGTGGATGGGTGACCGCCCATTACATACCGAGTTTCCTCCGTGCCTCGGAAAGCACGTTAAGCTGTTGGTCCCGGGTGCCATATTGGCAGTCGTTACGGGTAGTCAGTGACCTGAAAGTCTGACATCCAGTCTTACCAAAGGGTATCGTATTACCTAGTATTAACTGGGTTGTGGAGGTCAGATAGGCAGTCGCTCCATGTAAAATACTGGTATTCAGCTGCATCCGGTTAGACTGGAAGCCGACTGGCTAGGCAGATGATGAGTGAAAGTTTCGTATGATAAATCTTGACTAAGTGACACCTTAAGTAATCTTTAAATATCTCTGAGTTAGGCAGTACAACACACAAAGTCGAAACACAATAGTCTCATTGCTAAACTTGTATCATTCATTTAAAAAAAACACATACTAGTACCTAGTTTACAGTTTAAAACAATACTCGCAATAACTTCAGTTTATCCGTAAACACAGAGCGTGCAATATCGCCGAAATACTAGAAACTCGAAACAAACAGTAAACATCGTAAATATCCCATTTTCAGTTTTAATGATAGTTTTAAAACAGGAAATGATAGGATTTACTAGATCCTAACCTAAATTACGCTATCGCAATATTAAAACTCCGCTCCGCATTTAAAAACAAAACCACATTAAATTCGGTGTAACATATAAACAAAATTAACGCTGACTTTCAAGGCAACTTGTTTACACCGAACACAATAAATTTCACACAAGCATTGGCTCAATAAAGTGTGTCACTAGTGTTGTGTTCATTTCCCGGGATGTCCCGGAATTTTGGAGGCAATTATTTTGCGAGACAAGGTTTGTCTGTCTGATATTAATAGGAACAACAAGCAGCTTGGTAGCTTTTTATATAAACAGTTCACAAGTAAAAGTAATCATGTTAATCAAGATAAACGAGCGCGTGTTAAGAAACATCAAAATTGATTTCTAGAAACAGTACAGGTAACATTCGAAGCCAGGTCAGCCCCTTCAACTACATGTCCAACCTGCTCTTTTTGCAACTCCACTAGCGCTTAATGAAACCTATCCGAAGCCTATACTAACGCTGTCAATATGGTTGAGTCTTAGATGAAACCAACCATAAAACTCGACGTTTTGCTATTTCCATCGGTGACTTGACTTTTTAAATCCCGGTATTTTCCCGTACCTGTTACCATCACTAAGCTCCCCAAGTTTACGTTTCACACAACTTATTTAGGATTCTTGTGGGAGCAAACCCCTGGAATACTCCAGGGCGTTATTCTTCAGACGATCGATGCCACGGTACAAATTGTTTGTGATAAATCGTATCGTTTTCCCTTTAAGTGAAAAGTGTTTTAGCCAATGCTGTAATCAGTTGTTTGATGTTGTTTTTCGTAGGAAGAGGTCGGCTTCGTGTGTTACAAATTACTGGTTGGTTTTATAGGGCCTTTAATTTGTTTTTTTTTTTTTTCAATATTTTACGATCGTTTACTTTAGATTCTAGTTTAAGGAATGCAATCTTCGCTAATTTGTTTAATTGGATAAAGATTTTCATGATTTATTGAAACATCAATTTAATATTTCGGCACTAAAAATTGTTTTAACTCGGAGTTTAAAAATGTGTGTACTAGGGATGTTTCTTGACAAAAAAAATATGTTTCTTTTTAATCCGTCAGTCAGATAAATTATCAAAAAATACTGAATACGAAGATAAAACGCGTCATAAATCATGAGTTCAGGTGATTTTCCGTTAATAAATGTACCAAAGTGTGACGTCACACGACTTTTCGAAGCACTGTATCGTTTTCATGTTTTGTTTACGTGAAGAAAGAATAAATATGAATCTAATATTTTTTGAAAATCTATCTGACGGACTAATTCTTTTTTTTTTTGTTAACTACCCTACTTTTGACTTATGACGTCAGATAGGCAGTCGCTCCTTGTAAAATATATAGTATAAAAATATTTTATGATTTTTATTTTAATATTTTATTATAATAGGCTCCGAAACTACTGGACCGATTTGAACTTTTTATCCCCGTATTCCCACGGGAACGGGAACAACGCGGGTGAAACCGCGTGCAGACGTCCTCCAGTGTAAAATAATTTTATTCCGCTGCATCCAGTTAGACAGGAAGCCGATTGAAATAATTGGCAGAAGGTTGGGCAAATGATGATAAATCTTTATCATAACAGACGTAATGTATGTTGTTGTGTATACCTACACCTAAGGAACAGGTTTAATATTATACCATTAAAGATACGAACCCTCAATGATACAGCATTTCTTTAAGAGCAACTGCACGGGTCAGCACAAATGCTGTTAGTATCCGATATTTATCCAGCATTTGTAGAACTGCAGAGCTGTAAGAAATTATATCGTCGCCGTTCCTAGGCCGACTGGCTTGCTTCCAGTGTGCATTTAAGATTTTAGAGTTGGCAAAGATTCGTGTAACGTAGCTGGAATTTTGTTGCGAGCTGTTTGCTGACATTTTAAGGATAGAAAACCTAGGAACATTTGTATATGGATTCTTTTTTTGAATGATTAAAAGGTTAAACTTTTAAGTTATCGAAAGAGGAATATAAACCAACTGAGTGTTGCCAGCGGCGTCACCCGCTACAACTCGAAAATTATCCCACAGGAAGATAAAATCGGGATAAAATCTATTCTATGTATTAATCCAGGTTATATGTGTGCCAAATTTTATCCAAATACGTTCAGCAGTTTTAGCGTGAAAGATAAGTATGATGGTATATTTAAATTGAATGTACTTGAAGTTAAATTACTACAGAGGTCAGTCGTGGTCGCATCCTTGCTAATGGAAACTAGCAGCTGACTTCTGTATCAATGAGAACGCCGTGAAGGAGCATTAGGTGTCAGTGTCATTCTCTATAATAATTATACTTATAGTACGTTAAATTAAAATTTACAAATGATCTACATAATAGAGGATTTTTCTTGTTTTCTTCTTTTAAGACCGCTGTTTTATTAGTCTATGATTTTATTCATAGTCGGGTTTTGGTTTTTAAACTTATTTTTTTTTGTTATTGATTTCATAAAACAAAAAATACGTATCCAATATTTTTCAATAATGTAACAGACGGGCTAATTAGAAACATGTTTTTTTTTTGTCAGGAAACATTCCTATTGGCTCAACCCTTCAACTTGGGACTCAAACTTAACTGGCAAAATATGGGGACAAAATAATTTTGTATTACCTCTGTCCAACCCTTCGGGGATTTAAGGCGTGATGTGTTAAGTGTTTTTATGACATGAAATTGCATAGAACACTTGATAAATGACCCATTCTTAAACAATAATTATAACGGCCACAAATACACAATTTCAGAGCATTAAGACCGTCTTTACTACAAAATAATATCTCATGTGCCGTAATGAAGAAATCGATGGGACGTAGTACTAGTCTAAGCAGACCTTGCGAATATTGTAGAAGAGCTCCTTAGCCTCACATATATCTTGGGGTAAAGAGGGACGAGGGAGGTCCAAGTCCCTGGTCATTAAACACAATACATTCAGTATAAAAGTATCATATGATATATCTGGAGCAGTGGGGCAGCTTACCCATTTTTTTTCTCTTTCCCCTCGGTAAAATGTCCCCTATTAATACGAATGAGATATGATCCGACGAAATGGGATTTTTTTACCTCTCTAGGTAGTTTAGTTTTAGTAGTTTTGTACCTTAATCGGAGTATAAGATGAAGGGAAGGGAAACGCATTTCATTTGTTGTGGTGCATTTAATTTTTTAAATTCCTTGAATTTGCGCTGCATCCAAGTAGTAAATCGCTAGTAAGGTACAGTTTTCAAGACACCCTATTTTTTTTTATATTTAGCCATAGGGGTGGTTGGTAAATTTAAGTTAAACCAGATTATCATAAGTTGATTATGACACCCATCTTTCGCCGTATTGTGTACGCCTACAAAACTTCTAAGACAATTTCTCGTGGACTATCAATTGTTATTTAGACCTACCATATTTCATAATATGCGACGAAAACACAACATAAAATTAAAATCAGTACAGTAGTCAAAAATCACTTTAAAAAGCTCCAGTGAGTATTCATAAAAGTGCTTGCCGCTATAAATGCAAATATAAATTCGCATACACCATACACTCTCTAATAAACAAAATATTAACCAAACAATTTTACTGGCACAGTAAATCACACATCCACGAGATTACATCGAATTACCCTCTCCATGTAATCAATGCATATCAAGATCATGGTAATCGAAAATTAAGTTAATTAGTAAAAGCAAGCCATGCTCATTGTGCCCGATGGTGTTATTTTCATGGTACCCTCGTCAGGGATAACATGGGTAAGTATGTAAGGGTTTTATTCCCCATTGGCGAAGATGTTATCCAGTTGTTAATTTTTTTACGATGGGTAATGTGTCAAGAGAGGTTTGTGGGTTACATGTACGAGTAAGCAACGGGAAGGAAATGCTCTCAATCATTGCAAGTAAAAGTGCTGTGAAAAATCAAGGTATTTCACCAAAAAAATCTGTTTATCGAAAAATATTGAATACGTGTTTTTTGTTTTATAAAATTAATAAAAACTTACGAAAATAAAAAGGGTCAAAGATCATGAGTTTAATGTTTGACGTCACTTTGTGAGTAAAAAAGTACTAACCTTGTGACGTCACACGACTTGACGCGACTTTTCGAAGCACTGTAGTGCTTCCAAAAGTCGCGTCAACAAACGTTTCACTTTAACAAAAGTTGAAGACGATGCATCGTTCGTCGTCTTGACGTGGTTTTCAAAAATACGTGTCCATATTTTTTTGAAAATCTATCTGACGGACTAATTACATTTTTTTTTTGTGAAATACCCTATTGCCAATACACCCGACTGCCAAACGATAAATGATGTTTATTTTGCAAATAGGTTTTTACAAACACTTTTACAAGTATTTTTTTTTTAAACTAGATGGGTCAGGTGTTCCGTACCTGATCTTTGATAGATATTCGTTACAGGTGGTCAGAATTCTAAAATTCAAAAACTGTCTGGTTATGGGGTGTTTTCTAGTAATGCGTAGGAGAAATCAGATAGGCGTGCCCTTAAAGAAAAACACTGGTACTCCTCTATGTTACACTGAGACTGTAATCTGAGGGGTTATTGTTTTATTGTCGTTCCAGTGTAGAAAAATAACAAACATAATATATCCAGGATGTCTAGCGCGATCTTTTTTACCACACCAAGAGAGAATAAGATGAAATGAATAAATACTGCTTTAAGCGGCCATGGAAAAACCTAGGCAAATGATGTTGTTGACCACATAACTGTACTCAATAAACGATAATAGTAAGTCTTCACAAGTGTAAACAATATCTAAATCGAGAATAAAAAGTCATAAAAACGAAACCACACGGATATCAACCCGTTAAACCTCAATACATGACATTTTGTTATCGATATTACCAAGCCTACAAATGTCATACACCACCGTGACGTCACAAGAACACGGATTTTATTATTTATTCTCTTATGTGAAGTCGCGCATCGCTTATTCGATTTGTCGATCTCGAATAACATATCGATTCTAGAATCGAATAGGGTGACTATTCGATTCTAGAATCGATACCTATGTTATTCAATATCGAAAACTCGATCGTTTTATTCGTCGCACCTTGAATACGATAATTGAATATGGATTAATTTTATTGGCTCTGATTTGTATTGTAGTTTTTGCTTATGGCTAAAGTTTTTTGTGTTGAATAAGTAGATTCGCCGATTAGTTTTGTCATTGAATCTTTTAGTTGACAAAAAAAATCTAATTAGTCCGTCACATAGATTTCCAAAAACTTATTGGACACGTATTTTTTCTTGTTTTACGTAAACATACAATAAATGAAGACGAAACAGTGCTTCGAAAAGTCGCGTGACGTCATTGTTTAGTAGGTACATTTTTTACCAGAAAGTGACGTCACGAGCCCCCACTCATGATCTTTGACATATTTACTTCTTTAACAAAAATACGTATCCAATATTTTTCGATAATCTAACAGATGGACTTAATAGAATCATATATTTTTAGTCAGTCAACTACCCTTTTTTTTTTTTTCCCTCCCACTCTTGGGCAGAGCGAAAGGGAGTGTCAGAATTCTACTGACTAAAAACCACACATGTTCCTTCTTCGCCCTCTATGTCGAGGCCGCGATAACCGGTGGACTACCCGCGGCCCCGACAGGCGCAGTCAGCTACCCTTTAGGTAGAGAATAAACACAAAGGTAATGTTTTACACACACATAGCCCGTCGGGGCTGCGGCATGGCCAGTCGGGGCTGCGGGATGTTGTAAGAGATACCGTGGCCTCGACATAAAGGGTTTAGAAGGGGCATGGGTGGTTTTTAGTCAGTAAAAGTCTGACACTCCCTTTCACTCTGCCCGAGAGCAGAAGGGGTTATTTGATGATTTACCCCCCAAAAAAAGGTTCGTAATGTTTTAAAAACATAAAAAGTGTTTAGAGTTTTGCTTGGGAGTTTAGGAATTCGAATTTGATACTCTATAACTGAAATTTTTTTGGTCGTAATTTGATCAGTACAATTTTTAGATAGAGTGCAATGAAATGAAAGTCCGACTTTTGAAAGCAAGGAATTGGGCCAACTACATATTTTGAAGCCAGATTCCAATTTAACTGGTGTCTACACTAACCGCTGAACGGATTTTGTACAAACTTTAAAATCTGGTGTGGTCAAAAAGTATAAGTCAATTCTTCAAATCTACCAACCCGCTCTGCGCCCGCGTGGTGGATTTTAGCAGAGGGAACATTATAGGCTGAATGATGATGATGATAATCCTGTATGACAGTCGTTCTAAATTACAAAACACCTAAAGCGATTGCCTTGTCCTTAAATTTTCTTGTTCTCCAATATGTTATAAAACAGCGACCATATAAAATTTTGTGGTCAGAGTCCCAATGCAACTAAGACGAAGCTAGAGGGACAAACAGAGAGGGACAATACCCGCCGGTTCTAAATGAAATCTGGCCGAGATTCTGTCCATTGTTTGAGCTTCAGGACGAGGCGACTTTATTGTGCCTGTAATGAGACGTCTGGCGAAATTGTGAGCTGTTTTCTACTGTATCATTGCAGTTGGAGCTGGATTAGGGTAGAGATTTTGGACGTCGCTGTCGGTGGTTAAAATGCAGAACTGTGAATTTTGTGCAGTGATTAAAAGATTTTGAGTTAAATACACCAAGTATTCTGTAAAATGAAGTAGTTAGTAAGGAATCGAACCATTCAATTACATCTAATGAGATTATAAAAACCCTTATATAATTAGGTAAAGTCACGAGCAATAACTTAATAACACTAAGCAAGGTTCAAACGTGAATTTCTCGTAAAATAATAACTTTGAGATATGACTTCCTTTATTTTAACGTGTTCGTAAATATTAGTTTCATTTCGTAATATGAATACGAAATCAATAAAGTAAGCGATCATTACTTCTAAATGTTGCAATTGTTTATATATCGGTGCTGCTGACTTTACACCTCATTGATTCTCAGTAGGCGTGAGTGCGATTGCTCAGGTCGTGGTTTTGATTTCCAAGCCGGATCAATTACTATTGAGATTTTTCATCAGATATTTCGAATCCGAATTCGGAGCCTAGTTGATGGCAAAAGGCCACCTATTTTTACTTCAACATGATTGACGAAATTGAATATTAGATACACTAACTACCCTGCCTAACCACTCGTGGATTACAGGCGTGATATTATGTAATCAAGGCCATATTGTTTACTAAAACGACACTGAAATATAGAATTTTTAACGGTTGTCTCAGCGACGAGAATCAAATCTCCTAATCCTGACATTTTAGAAATAAATACCTCAAGTGGACGCTGCGGGTCGTTCGAGAGAGAGACCGCGGTCTCGACGCAAAGGGCTCAGAAGGAACATGGGGTGTTTTTTAGTCAGTAGAAGTTTGACTCTCCCTACCGCTCTGCCCACAGCAGGATGAGTCATTTGATGATTTCCCACCGTCCAAAAAAATAATGGTAATAAATTATTCTAGCACAAGTCTTGTTTAAAAGTTAAACTCCCTTGAGCTTATTCTAATGTGACAAATATCTCTCACAATTCCCACACGCCAGACTGGGTACCTAAAATACAAATTGTCTAAATACTTCAAACTAAGCTAGAGATAGTTTAGTCCTTTACTGTTAATCTTCAAGCATGACCTCGAGACGGTCTCAGTCTAGTCTAGATCTTCCACAGGTCTAAAATGGCCACTTAAGCAGATAATAATAATTATGGATCACAATATGAATTGTGTTAAAATTCGTAAAATGGACTATTCATAACCACGTATGACCATTTTACGAATTTTAAAACAATTAATATTATGATCCTTTTATGATCTGCTAAAGTGGCCATTTTAGACTCCCAGTTGGCACTGCAATGCTAACTAACACTGGACATGATAAATTACCCCATGTGTCTTCATTCTAAGAGGTGGGGCGTCAACACTTGCTTAGCATATCTTGGTATGGAAATGTGGTCTGCATATACTTAAAGTTTATTATGTGTGATCTGGTTTACGGGTTTATTAAAGTAGTTGTAAGAAGTAATATTCATATACCTAGGTAGTTTGCTTTTAGAAACGACTTTGATGTAAAATAGTTCTCCAGTAACTGCATACAGCAGGGTCGCATCGGGTAACGAATTGTTTTTTAAAAGGTGATTTTTAATTATACAAGTATACAAACTTATGTAAACTGAAGCCTTTGTCCTCAAGGGGGTAGGTAAAAATCACGAAAAGCTACCTGCTACGATCCTATGTATATCTCTTGTCTCGTTAGTATTTATACATCTGGTAATACACGCAAACCGTTTGAGAGGGCTACCCTACTACTACCTGTGCTTTCTGAAATATTACCATCACCTACAGCATTACAAGCAAACCTTGCGAACAAACGCTTAATTCAGAATCAAGTCTTAAGCGAGAAAACCCCTTTCTCATAATAAAATAAAACAACAGCTTTAATAGAGAAACCAAAAACGTTTACTCTGAAGTCAAAACCACAAGTTAAGTGCCCAACTTATGAACCAACTTATCCTGAATAAAAGCTGATATGCTGCAAAAACTTCAAAACCACTGAAGTCTGTTGCGAACTATTCCAAACTGCATCCCCTTTATTAATTTACCGCCCGTAACTAACTTCGCCAAACTATTTCTTAAAGACTGCATTATTATCAGACAATACAAACTCTTAATTTTAAAAACCTCTATAAGTGCAGAAAATCCATGGAAGCGAAACTGCGACCATATGCCGAGAACCGCGGGGTAAACACTTTTAAGAAAATAACATCCCGGACTTTCACTGTGTACATTTTTATATCATTGAGATACGGCGATGCGGACTGGCGGGCGAAGAGTTCCGTATATATATTTTTTAGCAGTTTTAGATGTATTACTTTTCTTGTGTTGGTTTTGGGTATTGTGGCAGTGAAGATTTTAAGGTTTTATGACGAAGTTGGAAATATTTAGTTTTTGTGATTTCATTACATTTGATCCGAGATGCCTTGTATCGTTGTAAGATAATTCTGGTTAGGTATTAAATTATTGATTGAAAGTCCTGGTTTGCTTCAAATTGAGTATTAAGTCCAATCAAAGGTTGACACTAAGTTTAAATCAAATGCTAATACAGTGAGCATAATTTCAAAACAAATCACTGGATATCAAAACTTTTCTTGCATTACTAAATTGGCAAAGAAATAGCTACATAATTTTACATAAAAAGAATTGTTCCCAACAATAAATTCAATGAATTTGCAACATACGGCGTTTAATGGTAAAAGTTCTTTTATTTCAGCCATTTTTCTTTACGGAAAAATATTACTTGATTTATTGTGCGCTAAAATTAATGTTCCAGTACGTGATTCTAACGATTTTGACAACCCCAGTATTGGTTTTAGTGAAGGCTTGGTTTGAAGGAAAAAATGTGCTTTAAGTTTGGTTTTAGAATAAAAATTAAACTAAACATTTGGGTCATTTCGCTCAAATTGCTTAAGACCTATAGGATCCTCATTTGAATTTACCACTCACCCCGGTGTTCGCTTCCCGCATTTTCACCTAACCGTATCATACCACAACTTGAGGATCTCTAAAAATCTACAATACCGTACAATGACGGAAAACAATCGGTAACAAACAAAGGGAGCATTCTGGGGCATATCGGGGCTGTCTTCACTTCACTAGCCTTCCTTTATGGCTACTCCATAAGGTTCAATATCGTCCGTTTTCTTGCAAGGTCTGTAATCGACGCTGAAGGTTTGTTTATTATGTTTTATCCTCATAAATATGTAGTCCTGGTCTGGTTACTGTTTAGTTCGCGATTTTGCTCGCGTAATGGTGCGGAATGTTCGACTGCATATTTATATTCTAGTTAGGGTTTGCAAGGAGCTATCTTGGGGCTACTTAGGTTTCAATGTTTTGGGGAGAAAATAATGTTGTTTGTAGCAATTTTTGGGTAGGATTGGAGGTGTTTTGGTTTTGTAACGGGTCGTCATTTTCCCGCCCTTATTCGATTCTACATGGGGTTGGTGCAACACGTTTTATTCTGTAATTTTCCTCTGTATGACGTCACGGTATCCTTGATTCCTTTCTTTTTTATAATATTTGTAACTATAGGGCTTCTAAAACATGTAACTAACTAGGAAAATTGTTGATCTTGATATTTAAAAACATAAATACACATAACCCTCCTATTGAGCTTCCCCGCAGTCGGGTAAAAACTGACAAAAAATCTTACGGTTGTTGAAACGAGAAACAAAATATTAATACTGGTACATATCTATATACTTAATACTGTTGCGCACAGCAATTTGAATGGAATCCACCTGCTATTCAGGTCCGCCACGCGTTCAAATGGACTTCCGAACTGAACATTCATACCCCTGTATTACATAAGTATTAAATATTTTCGTCATAATAGGTTTTCAGTTCGGAAATATTTCTGAAATGTGGCTGTATTGGTAACTGTTATAGAATAGGGGATCGGACAAAAAAATAATAATGAGTCCGATAGATAGATTTGCAAAAAATATTGGGCACGTATTTTTTCTTTTTTCACATAAACAAAAAATGAAGTCATTATGATACAATGCTTTGAAAACTCGTGAATTCCTCGAAAACGTCCCATTTTTCACCAAAAAATGACGTCACAACCCCCCATTCATGATCTTTGACGCGTCTTATCTTCGTAATTTTTTTTTAATTTGATAAAACAAAAAACACGTATCCAATATTTTTCGATAATCTAACTGACGGACTAATTAGAATCATATTTTTTGACCCAGTCCGATCCCCTATTATAGTAGCTATGTAGTATCAATACTAATAAATAAAAGTTTACTGTGTGTGATTTCAAAATAATTAGTATTTTTTTTACGGAATGCATATTTATTTTTAATATTTTTGTCTGGTCGTTTGTTCCGGCTAATGTCCGAAAGGCTTAAACCGATTTCGAGGTCGGCACAGCACATTTTCTTGTTCCATTCATCTCTATAATTCATCACATAAGCAGTCACCTCCTTTATAATCATTTTATTCTTTAAACCCACTTATAGTTTTTCGATCTTCCCCTACTCTTATCGCCATTTACATTAATACTCAATATATTTCTTTATATTTTCTACTTATTTTATTGTCAACTATTCATAATATTGATGAAAAAGTTAATTGATATATTTATCAATTAACTTTTCGATTCCACAATCTTAAAAAAGTACAAAATCAACAATGCCATTTCGTCGCCATCCCAAAACATCTAAAGAAACAAAACTCCGATCGAACCCAAATTCTTTTCTTTCAATCGTCGCCCGAGAACGAGCGATCTTTACCAAACTTCCCCGAAGCCGTCAACTGCAGTTGAACGATAAAAGTTTTTCTCAAACGCTTCGCCTGCGCTAGGAATGTTACAAATGTGATTTGAATTTGTCATACTCGAAGCGATATTTTTTATTGCTAGCACGCGTCCGATTTGAAAGCGTGTGTCGAATAGCTGGCTTTTTCTGATCGAGAGGAGTTTTATATTTTTTCGATGTCTCTGGTGTTCTATTTCTGACGATATTATTGCGATTTATACGCCCCTTTGCGTAATCTTTTTATTATTACAGCCTTCATTCATACCGTAAGTAGTGTATCACTTAGTCATGCGTAATACTTTTAAAAGGCTATTAAAGCACCACCTGATTAATTTATAAACTATTAGTTTTTACCGTTTTTAGAAAATAGTTTTAGTTTATTATTACTTAATTTGTATCTGAATTATTATTATTTTTCTCATAGATGTGAATAATTGTATTATTTTTGAGCGATATAAAATGTATTAAACCGTAAACTTCTTAATACGGTATGTTACAATTAGATTATCATCTAGTAATTTCAGAAGTATCTGTCGGAGTTCTGGGCAAATCATGAAGTTCTTCTTGTCTTTGTGATAGATTCCTGTGTCATAACTATGGTGTATAAGTAATAGAAATAATCCAAAACAACAAACTTTTCATTTTCTTCTATGTGTGGCACGATCATTTTTATTTTTTGTAAGGCCAGAAGTGATTCCCGTCACTTCCACCACGTCATCAATAGCAACGCAAAGGTCACGTCTTTGGCTGTATGTTTTTGGTCTATGCAGACAGAATAGATAGATAATTCGGCGGCACGGTTAGCGCAGTGGCTGAGCGATTGGACTGCTGCGCTGCGTGTCGCGGGTTCGATCCCCGCACGGAACAATTATTTGTATGGCTTACAGGTAGTGGTTTCGGGTCGGGTGTATTTGTGTATGTGAGTTTAAATGTTTGTAAACGCACTTACGATACAGGAGAAATTCCTAGTGTGGAGCAACGTTTTCAAAAAAAAAAAAGAAAAAAAAATAGGATGTGTACAATATTTCGTGACATAGCTCCAAAACCACACCCCGATGCTGTTATTGTAGTAGTCGCACTTCACGAGATTGAAGTCTTATCTACCCACTTGAGTCCGGAGACGGTTCATAGACTCACACAACAAAAAAAAAATCTCAGAGCCACTCAATCTACTCTATGATAAAAACGAAAAGCCGACACAAAAATTACACCCCAACCTGCCCTCGTACAAAACTTTTAACATAAAAATTGATTCAACATAATTAGGTTACGTTCCCACAGTATAAAAAGGTACACTGACATTTAAAGCCCGGTTAAAACGCCTGGAAATTCGTCCGGGCGTAACCAGTCACAACCGGTAATCCGGGCGAAGCGGTCGAATTAAAAAGTTGGAGAAATAACCGGGTATTACAAGCGACCCGTTCTGCAGCAGGCTTAATGAGAGAATCGGGGTTTTTGGACATATTATTAAGTAAAATGATGGGCTTTTTATACTGCAGTCAGGTAATACGGATATTATGACTGCAATTATGATCAATACTGGTTTTACCATGTTACATCTTCACTGTACTTATTAAAATTACTGGGTATTGCGGTTAAATGATTGAAACCATTTTGATTTCGACATGATATTACCCATCCCTCTTCTAGAGAGGAAGCCTGAGTCCCTGCATTGGGAACATTATAGACTGACGATGATGACGATCTGACTGTTGATGATGTTTGTGTATATCTTAACTTTTTTTTTTTTTTTTTTTTTTGGTGGGTGTAAAATCATCGAATAACCCCTCCCGCTCTTGGGCAGAGCGAAAGGGAGTGTCAGACTTCTACTGACTAAAAACCACCCATGTTCCTTCTTCGCCCTCTATGTCGAGGCCGCGATAACCGTTGGACTACCCGCGGCCCCGACAGGTGTATATCTTAACTCAGTTACACTTGCATAAAAGCCAAAAAGAGGGTATTTTAAGCGTTAATTAGTATTAATGATAAAAGGCCAAAGCTGTGACATAATCTCATAAAAAATCAGGTTATTTACTAGCATGATAGTGTTTTGGATTTTTCAAATTTTATGTGATTTTAGAATAAAAGAAATAAGATGTGGGTGGCTCTAATTTCACGTTTAGTGGCACCTTAAAAAAATCTTTTTACATAAATAAAATTGAAGTGTGATTTTACCGGACTGCAACGAATTGTAAAAGAAGGGTTATTGTAATGGGCCGCGGGTAGTCCTCTGGTTATCGCGGCCTCGACATAGAGGGCGAAGTAGGAACATGGGTGGTTTTTAGTCAGTAGAAGTCTGACACTCCCTTTCGCTCTGCCCAAGCTCATCTCTGAAACGCCTGGCCCAAGAAAACCAACCTAACATTTCAAAAATCAGGTTTTGAAGCACGTTCCGTGATTCTCCAAGCCACTTCTAATGGAAACCTCAAATCTTAAAAGGTAAAACGACTACCATGATTACGAAACTCCACCAAAACAACACCGTTTTTCATAATTAACTTGAAAAAAACGCGCTGCATGGAGTTTTACGTCCCTTAATCCCATCGAGGCCATTAAATCGTCATCAAGTGGATCTGGGGCCATTTTTCTTAATTACCTGAACTGGTTTTGGGTAAAAGTAACATTTGAGTACCTCTGACTGGTACTTATCTAATGTAAAAATGATTAATGAATGAGTTGGGACTTGATTATTAATTTATTTCTGAACTAAAAGAAGGTAATCATTTTCGTAGTATTGTTCTGGAGGTCTTAGCTAGCAGAATGTCTGTGTATCTGAGGCCGTCCACGATTACAATTACAAAAACACGTGTAACCTCAGTGTGGACATTAAGCTTCTGCCAGCATATGGACAGTCTGGGTTGGTATTACACCCAAGCAACGTGACATAGTAGAATACAATTCAAATTATAACACAACTAGCTGTTGCCAGCGGCTTCGCCCACTACAACTCGAAAATTTTCCCACGGTAAGATAAAATTGGGATAAAAAATATCCTATTGTATTAATCCAGGTTATAAACTATCTGTGTACTAAATTTTATTCAAATCCGTTAAGTAGTTCTTGCATGAAAGGCTAACAAACATCCATCCATACTTACAAACTTTCGCGTTTATAATATTAGTAGGATTAGAAATAGGTCGTGGTCTTATTTTGTCACTTTTTATTTTTTTCTCGTGTCACTAAGTTTTTCCATCAGGAATTTGTCTGGACGAATGAATGTTGTGCACGGTTGATGGCAATAGGCTCGCCCCCAATTACATGGAACTTAAAATAAACTGGTTTTTGGCCCAGTTTAGTACTAGACATTCGTGAACACAAACGGCAGTAGCAGCAAATGTTACCAACACACACACTGGAGCGTTGGAAAATCCAGATTCCAAGTTAAAAAAAAAGTGGTTAAAAAAGTAAATAACCCGACTGAAAAAACTGAAAAGCAATAAACAAGCACATTTTAAATTAAACAAAACTTGGAAGCAGGCGGGGTCCATTCTATTTTCATTTCATAATTTAATATTCGAATTGCCCAAAACCCGCAATTTTTTTCTTTTTTCTTATTTTTTTTTGTGTAGCCAGTGACACTCGAGCTATCGAGACAAATCTAACGACGTATATTTTATTCAAATCCCTTCATCCGTTAAGGAGTTACTAAGAAACAGACATACATACACGTCAAACACCTAACCCTCCTTTTGGACCGCCGCAGTTGGGTAGCAACAGTTGAAAAAGAAAGATCTTTCTTGTCTTGCACGAGTAGTTTCAATAGGAAACAAGTATGGGGAAGTTAAATCAGAGAGTGTTTTCATAAAAATGCCAACAATAACAAAACGATGAAAATAGCGCAATAAAACACACCCAGGGGAATGATTGCGTGAACAATACCATTCGTTCTTCCATTCATTTTATTCGTTCAACTTGTGTGCTCACCTCGTTTTATTTTTTTTTGTTAAGATGCTGGTGGCCCTTACTGTGGCAGGTTTTGATGGTTTTGTAGTGCTTATCTGATTTGCTTTTTAATTTATGAGGTTCGTTTTCTTTGTAATCTTCTTCTGGAGGATAAATATTGTGGCGGATCTTGTTTCATTTATTTGGTGAGCTATGAGATTTTTTAATTTAAGTTATTTTGTTTAGTTGTAACTAATATTTTATTTTACTACTATTTTTTTGATATCAGGCAGGGATGTTAAAACCTACAATTCACAATTTATTCCATTATCAAGAAAAGGTTTTGCTTTGAAGGTCCTCCTGCTTTTACGCGGTTCTTTTAGCATTTTAATGAATAACCGACAGGACCTATCAGAAGGACGATGTTGGTAACCATTTAACATCGGAGTGACGAACATTCTGAATACAGTACTTTGTAGTAGCAAACTTTCGGAGTAACGTACATCGGAGTAACGAACATTCTGAATAGCGTACATTCTGACTCACGTAATTCGGAATCACAAACTTTTTGTGTACCGTACATCGATATTTAGAACTTTGGAGTAACGTATGTATTACGTTACTCCAAAGTTCTATAAAAACAGTCACAATTTTCTGTAAAAAATAAACTTATTTTTTAAACGTGGTAGCGATTTTGGCTTCCATATTTATTGACAAAGAACTTTTGTTAATTTCTCTCTTTTATTTAATTATCATCCAATTACTCATACTACTCAAACGCTCCCGCCAATAACTTGTAGCGCAAATACGTGTCGTGTCGTCCTCTTGTTAGCGCGTATCGTTATAGGTTGCGTCACGGCAGATCGCGTGTCGCAGCGTTTGATTAGCGTAACATGATTGTGTTGGACACTCGGGTAGTGTTTGTTTTTGTTGTTTTGGGTTTTGTAGCCGTAGATATTTATGACAAGAGAGGGACTAAGAAAAATCAAAAATCAAAATCAAAACTCATTTATGCAAACTAGGCTGATAATCAGCACTTTTCGAACGTCAAAATTTACTTTACTTATTTACATGGGACTTCAGTGCACCTTTGTCTTACCCATTTTTTTTTTTGCAGAATGAAATTTCTCTACTTAGCGCGAATCAAATCGCCAGCTCCATACACTTACTAAAATAAAATCTATTAGAAAAATGAGTACATAAAAATCATTAGTTAATTAAAGGTCGCAAAAAATGCAGACGTCTCCAATAAAGTACTGGCATAACTGCCTGAATTCAGCCATTCTGTCACTTTTAGTCTCTCGATAGTAATTCCACTAATTGAGCTTACTAATTAAGAGTTTTAATCGAATTAATGTAAGAAAAACTGCTCCTCTCTGCCTCATTACGAGATGTCATCTTGGTGCTGATTATGTCTTGTGTAATTGTAATCTATGAGATAAGAGTTTGGATGTAGTAAGTAATTTATTTTTTATGGGGTTTGCCTTTTATTCTTCTGTTGCGCTCGATAAAATGTTGTAGTGTATAATTTATGTAATCCCTGTTATTTTTAGGATTTGTAAATCGGACTATACAAATGATTCAGACTCGATAAATAACAAGTTGCCTATGATTTATGGAAATATTGATCATAAAAGAGAGAAATATAGGTACGTTGTGTCCATGGCACACACCTTCCTTCCACTGTTCTCTTTCGAAATTGTGTCCAAACTAACTATAATTCTCTTGCCTTTCTTTTTTCATTGATCTTAATTTATTTAGGGTCGGTCCATACTTCTCTTTTATTTACTTGTCGACTCGAGTAAAAGTTTTTTGACAAACAAATATGAAAAAAAATATAGTTTAAATTGATATTCACATGATAAGTCACTCAAAGAAGGTCCTTCAAATCTGTCAAGTCACCGCGGTAGACCCCACTTTTACATTAAATTGCTCACTAAACTATAATTCAATTTATAATTACCAAGTAATAATTGGTAGAACCACATCACAGGGCCGTTACGCGCTGAAGTCACAAGTTTTAATGAAACATCGCGTTTGCCCCGGGTACGTTTACCCTAACAAAATCCAATTTGGAAATTGCTTACGGCCGACCAAATCATCCTCCATACATACGATATTGAACCTGCAATCAAAAGTATACTTTATGTGAGACAGTGTACGATTCAGTTTGGGTTAGCTGAATAACGTGCTTACTACCTGATTTAGGGGCCCTATTCTGAGAGCTATAACGTTGATAATGGTCATAATTTCAAGATGCGAGCGTTCGATAGTAGAAGAATTTTTGTTTTACGTGAAGGAAAATGGCGTAATTTGTGGGTGAGCAAGGTCGTAGACATAATTAGTAAGAAGTCCTCATTAGTTGCGGTAATTTTAGCATTTTAAGTGGTTAATTACAAGATGTTTAATTTGGTCCTAAGGTCCTTTGGTAGGGAAACGCTATCTGTTCCATTTTCTCTGTTAAATATAGCTATTATTTACAATGAAGACGACGAGACTTATGTACACTGTTAATATCGCAGAGCAAGTTCCCAGAACATTTTAATTGCCAATAAGACCAATTAGTCGTTGCAGAGAGTCCTTATAAAAGCAAATATCGCACAAAAAGACTGACTTAAGCATTCAGGCTTCTACCTACCTTAAGAAACAGACAAAAGCATGAATAACCATCAAAGAGTTATACTAAAAATTAATCTTCTGAGTCGGCTGACGTGTTCGATATTCAGAATATGACCGTAAAGGTCAGTGAATTCAAAATGGCGGTGAATGTGACCTCCGGTAATATCAAGATGTATGGAGATACAATGTGCCGATTTTGGAGTTAAGGAGGTTTAATACATTATTACATTGTCCGTAAGACTGTACAAGATGATACTTTTTTTGGGAGTCTGAACTGTCGCACTCCTGGGCAAAGGTCTCTACCGTTTTTCTAATTTTCTTGGTGTTGCCCCTCTTCTCGCCGATTAACGTGAAAGCCAACCTAAGTGTCCCACGATCTTCTTTTCAGTCTACTCCAATACCGTCTAGCTGTCTCAGAGCTCCAGTTTTGTGGGATATTCGGCAAATACGGCCTACCCAGTCCATTAAAACCTAAAAATAAACACATGTACCTCCTCCATTTATAAAACTTAGTTAAAAAGTAACTGCCACCCTAAAATACATTCATTAAACAGCTATACAAATCAAAATTATAATTTAAATAAACGTAAAACAAAGTTTTATAAAACCGTCTCCAAAATTCTCCCCCAAAATGGATTTCCGAAAACGACCGCGATAGATAAATTTCGAACCTCAAAAGTTTGATTAATTGTTATGTAAGCGTGCCAGCTAATTAGGGTCCACCTCGACTTCTGCTTACACCCTAACTTTTAACAACCACTGCCCAGAGTTTTTACAGTCTATTGAGCAGTTCAAACTTTTTTCGGCTAAGGTTTTTTGGATGTGTGACGGAAATACAAAAATCTTCAGGTGTTGGGGTATGTGAAACCAAAGTTGTAGTGTTAGGCTTTTGAATGTATGTTTGTCGACGTTTTAAGGTATACGTTAAATCATTGGTGATACAGTTCACCAGAAATTGGATGGTAGTCCCTTATTTGGTATTACATTATTATTTAGTAACTTTTTGAGGGGAGAAAGGCCTTGCTCAGTTGAAACATTAGGCAAACTCGACATCTTGAAAAATATGACAGACATCGAGAAGCAAGGCAAGTCATGGCACGGTGCACTACTTCCAAATTCCAATTAAGCCCTTTTACTGATATAAACCTCACATCTATACTAATATTATAAAGCTCTCGAGTTTATATATTTGGTTGCACACGCTAATTTCAGGAAGTACTACTGATTGTTTTTTTTGTATTGTGCTACATATAGTCCGGGATACACGGTCCATTTTTGAACTTGATTACTATCAAGCTAGTTTTCCGTGAGAAGCTTTATTTTGATGAAACGCCCAACAATTTCCTGAAAGAAAACTCTCGTTTGTGTTAGGTAATAATAATATAATAATAATAAAAAAAAAAAATATTTGTCCTACAAAATAGTTTATCTATCGAGGAAGGCTTAAGGTACTTGTAATTCCAAGGGGAAAGTCGTTGCAAAAGCTTGCTGATTTTCTTATAAGCATAGCTACCAATTCGTCAGATCAAGATAATCTCAATCACAAAGCTACCTTATCTCCAATAACCCGCTATAACCTATTCAAACTCAAAGGTCTAAAGGATCAACTCAGGTTCTAATTATCCGACAGTTCGCCCACCTAACAATTACAGAAAGTTCTGAGGTCTGAAAGTTAATCTAGATACCCGTTTGTTAAATCCGTTTATAGAATGAGAAGTTTCATAAAGGGCGGTTTTGTAACTCAGCTCTAGATCTAGCTACGTTCAGTTTTGTGGCAAGTCGAGCATTTGAGCAATACTGTTTGAAGGTTGATTGTTTTGATAAAGAGTTTTGAGATTGCAATTTGTTAGAAATATTTTTTCTGGCTCCCGAAATACAGGGATTCTAAACTAGCTCTGAAACCAGAGTCTCACATTATTTGTTACCTGGCAATAATTAATTCATTTCTAGAATTAACACAAACTCAAACCGTTTTCCCATGTGGGTAGACAGAAACCACAGAACGCTACCTGCTACGATCTTATAAAGGGTGTAAAAATACCATTAACGCAAACGAAGGGCATCATTTTTTTTTTGTTCTAGACCATGCCTGGAAACCCCCTAGTTACGGAGATATTGGGGGCCAAAGTTCCCAATTTTGCACAGCTGTTTTTGTAAATACTAGTTTTTCAGGTTATAAACTTACTTAAATTACCTCCATGACCCTTTTACTATTCAAAGCATCCACGAGCACAATGTTTTAAAAGTGCTACATTGAGTTTTAACGTAAAAAAAATTTTAGACCCCAAAAAAAAGAGTCGTTTCCCTGCAAACATTTTTGCGAGGGGTACTTAGTTTGATTTACAGAATGCTTGGTTGATGTATGTGTGAAGGGTTATTTTACACCCTGTATACCATATTACATACTACATTCCGAAAAAATATCATTGGGTTATGACATAGTAAACAATACGAAAGAAAGCAGCGAAAATGAATTGAAGTGGTTTTATTAAAAAAAAAAAAAGAATCAGAGAACGTGACTGATTTATTCAGAAGTGGGCTTTGCTATCGGATACCTCTCAATCTCCCTACCGATGGTACATTCGAAACTGCGCTAAAACAACTTCCATATTCAATAACCCTACTACGGCCCACGGCTCACCGAAACTCGGTACGCAACAAATACCAGTCCAGGGCCTGTAGTCTGTACAAAGATAGCGATCGCTTTACGACAAAATTCGGTCGAAAAGCTAAAACGATGCGGATTTAAGGTGGACGTGAGCCGGACGCGACCCGCCGGTATTAGCTACCAACTTAAATCCGCATCGTTATAGCTTTGCGACCGAATTTTGTCGTAAAGCGATCGCTATCTTTGTACAGACTGCAGGCCCAGGCCTTCAATTCTAAAACCGTTTCCCAAAAACGAAGCAAAAACCAACCGATTTATCGTTTCGAACAAAAAACTCGTGGAAATATTGACACATCTCGTACGATAACAAAGAAAAACCGGTCGCAGTACCGGTATTCTATCACAGTGATATCCAATACGTCTTTTGTCATTTCATATCCGCCTCCCCTTTCACCCCCCCTGTGACATAATTACGGACTTTGGAATCCCTAAGGAATAACCGAATATCGGATTTGAGGTATTTTTGGTTACTTGGGTACACAGTTTATTCTAATAGCTCGCGGTGGGTATCGTTTGATAGAGTGATTCATTGGGCAATGTTCGTTAAGATTGTTTAGACGGGATTGTTGAAAGAGGGTAGTTGAGAAAATATATTTCACGGAGTGATGAAGTGCTTGCAATTTAAATACGGCGAAAGAAAATGTTTTCAGAGCAGCGGAATTTATTTTTGTTATAAAATCGAAAGAACAAAGGCGCCATCTGTTGTGTTGGATATGTGTGAACTAGTTGAGTGGACAGGGCGTTGAGTGCACTTCACTTGAGTGATGGTCGAGCGTCAAGCATTACAATATGTAGTCAATTAAGCAATCGGTTGCACGCTATAATATATTATCCTAACTTTCAGCTTTGTTGCAACGATAGAAATAAAAATAGAAACTTTCCAAACACTTAAAAATCCCATATCCACGCTATTATTCAATTTCAAAAACCTAAAAACCAGTTTCATATGCTCGAAATATAAAACACAAGCGCCATTTTTATTTGCACCCACTTTTAGTTCCCGCTTCATATTACCAAACTTTTCGCAAGTAAAATAAGAGTGGTTATAAAACAATTGTATTTCGAGTCACACATGATGCGGACTGTAGCGGAATCCAAACTCGTTTTTGTAATTATACAGCGGGTTTCGTGGACGTGACACGATTTTGAGCTAAATGAGTAGCGTTGGGGGGTTGTGACGTAAGAGGGGTGTTCAGGGAAGGCGGAGGGGGTGTACCGTCCAGTGATTTGTTACCTGATCCGCGTCGAGGCGTTGTGAATTGAGCGGATTTCGCGGGAAATGTATTGTTCGGTCTTTTTGACACCTAAGCGGCAGCGATAGGGTTAGGGTTTATCGGTAAGGTTTAAGGGATTGGATCGGGTGTTCCCGGATAAATTGAATGGCTTAGCGGCGTTCACACTTAGTATTAATTGTTGTACTGTTGAGCGGAAATAGATGGCTGTATTGAGTGGACACGGGTGGAATACCTGAATAAATTAAGTGTTGGGGCTTACCTAATTGGGCCAGTTGAAAACCAGCGTCTGGCACTAGCTGGTCGGCAGTTTGCTGAACTGGCGCAGCTGGGCTATTTGGCGCAGCCGTGAGATGCACAGACTCTTTTTTTTCAGTTTAGTTTTTTAGTTTCTTTTATAATTTTTTATTGTTTGTTGTGTGTACTTGTGGCATTGTGCTAAATAAACATGTTTGCTTTCTTTATTTCTAATTGGGTTTGAGTTTAGGTGTGTTAGTTTCGTAATTTAATAAATTATTTTTATCAATAGAGTATTCATCTTCCTGCCCTGATTTCATAATAATTAGGGTCGGTACAACACGCTTTTTCTTCGATTCTTCACTGTCAATAGGGGATCAAAAAATGTGATTCTAATTAGTCCGTCAGTTAGATTATCGAATGTTATTGGATACGTGTTTTTTCTTTTGTCAAATTAATAAAAATTGACGAAGATAAAACGCGTCAAAGATCAAAATTATACTGACGTGTGCTTTGTTTATGTGAAAAAAGAAAAAATACGTGTTCAATATTTTTTGGACATCGATTTGACAGACTAATTAGTTTTTTTTCGTCCGATCCTCTATTGTAACGCAATCATTTACTCTTTATCCTTCATGTAATTCCTCACACAATCCATCTATATTTGTTTTGGTCTTTTTCGCCCTACATTCATCGACTCACTCAAAGAGTGATACTCATCACTCTTTTAGTCACGTGAGTCATCAATGAAGTTTTAAACTTGATAAATAAAATCATCCACTTTTTTTTAAAGAATTTGAAAAAGAAAATGGTACGCGGTCAGGTTGTTTCTTCCCTCTGTAGCCCCAAAATATGCGCGCATGACGTTCTCATTTATGGACTGAGTCCATCTCATGCGCGACACATTTCCACCGGCAGCGGGGACCCTGTTCGGGCCGATTGGCCTCGAGGTCCCAGGCCCGCTGGTGGCCGTCCTCTTCCTCGTCGTCCGCACCGCGGTTGTGATGGTGATGGCGGCGATGATTGTGATGGTATCGACGACGACGGGGAGAAAAACTCGTCGCTGGAACTCGACGCAACTACAGCTACCGGTGACATGGCGTTCACGGATGGGGCGCGACCCGGCGGCTGCGAGGCGGAGCTCAGCGACGAGCCGAGACGATGGTGGGTGTGTCTGCTGCAATCTTGCTCGGCGTCTGGTCAGCATTGGTGACTTTATTTTGACACTATTTTCCGTAGTGTGTGTTTCATTTTCGGTGGTATATTTTCAGTCCAGTAAAACCTTTTTTTTTTCTTTTTCATTGTTTGTTGATGGATGAGTGGTTTCCAGAATTGATGGACCGGTTTTATTGAAGAAACTTGTAAAATTTTAAAATTAAATTCGGATACGGAAAAAAATATGTCATGTCACTTTGACACTCGAGATTATTATAATTATTTTTAATTATTTTAACTCTGTAGGCAGAGTTTCAATGCTGACGATGGGTCACTCCAAAGCTTGGAACGACCTTCCGTACCCGTCTTTTCCATATGTCTTAGCTGGGGGTCATCCCACGCTTCGTCTCCCAGTTTATTGTAAATAACAATAACAAAATGTCCTCTATTGAAACCGTACCCCACCGTCCGCCATTTCGGTGACGTCAGCTGTCACTTGACGGCACTCCGTTCAGAAATCGAGTTACGATGTCCAATTTTGATACAATTGTGCCAACAAAACTAACTCAACATAACTACAGGACGGACTATAACTCGATTTGTTGTGAATGCTTCTTGATGCGGGGAGAGGTTTCGATTTTCGTTTTTTTTTTGTGTTTAGTAGAATTTTCATATTTTTTTCATAAAACTGTCTTCCTATTTCCTTTTCAAAATTATGTGTCGCTTTGAATGGCATCGTCATTTTATTTGGTAAGTGGTATTTTATTACAAACTATAGCTTGTGCCAGCGGCATCGCCCGCGTCGTGTTCGATAATTGACCCACGGGATTATACTACCGGGATAAGATGTATCCTATGTATTAATCTGGGTTATAAACTATCTGTGTTCTAAATTTCATACACATCCGTTCAATAGTTTTTGCGTGAAAGAGTAACAAACATCCATCCATTCATCCATACATCCTCACAAACTTTCGCATTTATAATATTAATAGGACTATATCAAAAAGTGAAGAGCTTGACTAATAAATTCCTATTTTAGATACAATCAATGATTCCAAAATTATAAAACATTGTTTTGTTATTTAAGTATATTAACACTGAGTGACAGGCGAGATTTAAGATATCAAGAGCCAGGTAATCTTCTTCAACGAATAAATAGGAGGTACTCAAAAAATATTACCAACCATCAAATTACTTTTGCAATAAGTGGCGACATTTCTCAAAACATTCTCTACACAATATTTCATCAAGAAATGAAGAACGAGGGTATTATTCGAAATATCATTCTACCCTCAAAATCACGTGAAGATTTTCATTTTTATCCACAACGCGGCTCCCGCCAACAATTCTTTTAGAATAATCTCCGTTTGGAGGGCGCGTCAAAATATATAAGATATTGCTTGAAACGCGGGAACCCGGAAAAGATCTGTAGCTCCCATCACCGGGATTGTTCCTAGTGTATTGTGTTTTGTGAATTTAAATTCTTTATGTATTGCTGATTTGAGTTTGAATGAAGAACGGATCGTATCAGGTGTTGTGTGAGTGAGACTGAATCTACAAAGGAATTTCGCTCCAAGTGATGTGGTTCTTCTGAATAAAATAGCTTGTGAAATATTGTTCCGACAGATACACATATTTCGATGTTCAAAGCATGACAAATAGTGGTGGGTATAATACAAGGTGTCTCAAAAGAAAGTTCACATTTAAATCTTTTTTTAAAAGAAAAGTCTTAGCTTTATTGAAAAAATGTTTATTTTATATTGAAGTACACTGTTTGGGAATTTATTTTTTAAAAATAACATCGTCCAAATGTAAACCGTTGCGCTCTCGGCATTCATTTAGTCGGGCACTAAAATTGCCTATGACAGCTCGGCAGGTAGTCTCCGTGATGGCTGCCATTTCATGACGGATATTTTCTTTTAATTGTGCCAGGGAAGTCGGTTTATTAGCGTAAACTTTTGATTTGACATAACCCCACAGGAAAAAATCCATAGGCGTTAAATCGGGACTCCGTGTGAATTTTCTACGCGCTACAGTCGCCGAATTACCGTTTTTGTAAAACTCACGTACGCACAACGCACGGTCCGCACCAGAGAAACGCTCCATAGCGACTAAATTCCCAAGAGCCAGACTACCGACTGACATACCCCCCGCGCCCCTCAGAATAGTTGCTTTCGCGTAATAAGATAAGCAAATGTGAACTTACTTTTGAGACACCTTGTACTATATGAAACGAGAGCCAGGAGCAAAAAATATCAAAGGCCTGCGAGTCTTGTTTTTTTTGAAGTGCACTCGCGTGATATAAAAAGATATTTTATGAAAAAGAATGCCTGCGCAGTTTAATACCCGACTCCTTTTTTCCGACTACGGTGAAGACAAAAGGAAGGGTACTGATTTTTGCAGTCTATGTATGTATGTATGTTGGTGTGTTCCACCGTAGCGCCTAGACTACTGAACGTATTTTAATAAATATGGTGTTAATAGATTTGTAATAATAGCCCGGGTGACATAGACTATATAAATTTTAACAATTCTTTTTATCACGGAATTTAAATGTCAAATTCTGGGCTCGAAAAAAAATTTAATTGAGATAATCTATATATAATAATATGATAATCATAACATGTTTGGTATCAAACGAAAGGTCTTGGCGAGTACATTACATATATGTATATTATATTATAGTTCAATCCAACATACGTGTAGATTACAGCCAAACAGTTCTCGCGGTCTAGTCTGTGTTATTTACTCGTATTATGTAAATAACAAACCAACATTAAGTAGAATTTTATATTATGAAAGTGACATATTATAACGTTTTTATTGAATAACACACAAAAATAAAATTCAAATAAAAAAATAAGTTTAAAAACTAAAACCCAACTACGGATAACAACGCAGACTAATAAAACCGCGGACTTAAAAGTATTTAACAAGAAAATACTGATACCTGATGCTCTCTCATGGCGTTCTCATTGATACAGTTGCCATTAGCAAGGTGGCATGCGACTACGACTGTCCTCTATAATTTATCACATTATCTACTTACTAGACGATTTTTCTTGTTTAATACTTTTAAGACCGCGGTTTTATTAGTCTGCGTTGTTATTCGCAGTCGGGTTTTAGTTTTTAAACTTATTTTATTATTAGAATTGAAAATTTTTTCAACACTAAAAAAAAATTTTTTGTATCCCATTTCAAACGGCTCGTTCCAATTTAAACAACCTAATTACCATAACATTTAAAACACAATGACGTCGAAAATTATTCATAACAACAACACTTAAATTTGTAATCAACAGTCTCATTGTAAAATAACATTGTTACCACTTAGTTATTGGACAAACTGCAACAGATTAGCATTTCATGTGCTAAAATTTTGCATATTCAGCTCACGTAGACGTGCAACGGGCATCATGACACCGAATTATGTACGTATTAGATTAGTAATTGCGGCGTAAACGCAAAACCTCATCTGTATTCACAGTTGACAGTTCAAAATGTAGGATTTTGCCGTTACAGTCATTTCACGGTAATTTTATCTGTGACAGCAAGCCAATTGCGACCTTACAGCAACGCCATAAAGATCTTTTTGGTACAAAATCTATGGTATAATATTCGTGACAGGACTGTTCTCCTAGCGCTGCAATTTTAGTTTGACACGGACGTTTGTTTTAATTAGGGAAATTAATGAGCTTTCTTTTGTAGGTAATTATGTTTAGAGCGGTAATAAAAGAGATTGGTACACATGTTGAATGTTAGGAGGAGTTAGGTTGAACCAAAGTGCAGAATATAATTATTTTGATGTGTTTTTAACAATATAGTCTCATGAAGTAGAGAGTGTAAGTAAATCATCATCATCATAGTCTTCTTTTTTCTATCCCAATTCATCTAAGGATGGCGCAAGTATTGGCACTAAAATTGATCAATATTTAAAAAATGATACCTCATTACTTACATTTAATTATTACGAATCAAATGCAATATTAATGCGTTATAATTCGATATTGATGTTTTCAAAACGCAGTCCTTACACTATAAACAAAATACATATATGTCAATAACCAATCGAATTAACCCATCCAAACCGTTAATACCACATTCTAAATAACCGTTTTACAATCAAACTCGACCCTCTTCCACTGAACCAAAATGAACAAATTAAATTCACGAACAGTATTGAGCTGTACAAACACAGGTTTTCCAAATCCTTTGAAGTGCAATTTATCAGGTCACAATCTACCCCCATTTCAGATTTATTAACTCGATGGTAGCATAACAAATTATAGGGTGAACTAACAAATAACGGTCTACTGCGTCTCCATTTGTTACTCAATTTATGTTCAAATGTTCATTCCCCGCTACAATTAACTTCTTGGAACGCAATTAATTTTAATCAGAAACACTTGGGGGGGGGGGGGGGAAAGAGAAAAAAGCAACCTTAAAGGAAATGGGAACGCGTACCAAACTGTTGTTGAAAACTGTGTACAGGAAATTAGGTTTTGGGTACATTTTTGAGGGTAGTTGTTATTTTTAGACAGTACCGTTTACGTTGGGTAGAGTTGTTATTCATAGATGTAATCTAAAGTGAATTTCTAATATTGATCGAAGGCTAGTGATAAAAAAGCCTTCTGATTTCTTTGTTTATTTTTTGTTTGGCTTTAATATTTAAGTGGTCCCACTCGGGTGCCAACAACAAAAAATCATTTTGTTCTTGACAGATGTATTTTTAATGGCTTTAACAAACAATGGTTAATAGTTCAATAAATACAACTTCACAGCAATCACATCACCAACAATGCAATGAGCCATAGATCAGGTCCCACGTTGGGCGCCAACACCACCTACTGCTCCAAATCACTTCCGGTGTCCTGCAATAATGGCCGCCGCACTTCCGGTCTGACCCGCTGTCTGGCCTGGGCATTATAGGTCTATTAATTGAGTTTCAACCACCCATTGACTATATTATTTTGACATTAATAACGGAGGCAGTAGCTGTAAGTACTTAAGATGTGTTAGGAGTGATGATAGACCATAAGATTATGGTATCTATAGAAAGATACCATATTCTTATGGTCGTCAATCAGTTTTCTAGGCCAGTACCTTCGAATCGATGTTTTTGAAGCTCGCCCCTTTTTGGGATCCTTTTTTGTGGTACTCAGTAACAGGCACTCACCTTTGGTTACGTATTCGTTTGTAGATTTTGAAATACAACAAAAAAGCGACAGTCAATCAGGCTTGTTCAAGTTTTCTCTTTGGAGTAGTGTGAAAAAATATGGATTTGTAAAAAAATTATTCAGCTAAAGGTTCTCGTCGAATATTTTTTACAAATACTTTTGCTGTCTTTTATGTATTTAAATTGCCAGGGGTCGAAAGTGTGCGTATCCGTCTGTTTTGTTTCAATCACTTTTTAACCGACTTTAAAAAGGAGGAGGTTATCAATCCGTCTGAGATCTTTTTATTAATGTTTTTATTTATGTTTGTTCCCCGATTACTCGAAGATGGCTGAACTGATTTAGACTTTTCTAAAAAGGAAAGGTCGTAAAAGGAAAAGTATAAGGGTATACTGTCAAGGTGGTCCCATGATCATCAAGTCAAGATCTGATGATGGAATCCTGGAGAAATAAAGAGAACTCTTCAAATTATATAGGCACTTGAAGTGATTTGAGTAGTTTTAGGAATAGGACTTTCTCGGAGTGGGCCATTTCAATTTGGTGAAGCTTTGATGGAACTTCGGCGACAGGCAACGGAACTCCTCCATAAATGTTATCAAAAGGACTGGGATTGCTCAAATCCCATGTCTGTCTATTGTTTACACCAGTTCACAACGTAACATCACGGCCGATAATTGGTAAAGGGGTAAACAATTGTGAATCACTAAAAAGTGAAAAATAAAAACTAGCTAACAAAAAATAAAACCACCTTCAACAAAAATTTAACATAAAAAAGTGAAAATAAGCTTAAGACGAAAAATTAGTTTCTGAAGTCGGTGACAAAAAAAATGAAATCATACAAACAAAAGTCACTGAATTCAGAAACTCATTTTTCTTCTAAAGTTGTAGTCTACAGTCTACTCGTATAATATATTATAAACACAATTACTAAAAGGTTTTATAAACCAAATAAATTACTTACGTAATGTTATATAACAGTTAAAAATGTGTTTGCTCAATTATATAAAAATGCAATGAATTATATTAATATGAAAGAGTGCTTACTTCACAGTTTTGATAATAGCGAGAAAATATTATAGAATAAAATAACAAAACTAATAGCGAATCTGAAAAGACATAGGTACTAATTTCCTGAAATATTTAACTCCTTCCTACAACATTTCCGCGAGGATCCTCCATTAAACTCCAAACGCGAAGTATTCGTACCTAGTGCAGTTTTTAAGTTAGTCCGCTATGCTTGTTGATGCATAAACTGTTGTCGAGTAAAAGTTTCAGAAATATATCTCAACAAATATGACAATGATGTCGTTAGAAGTTCAAAAGTGCAACTTAGATCATATTTTTATAGATGTCATGTTTGTTTGTTGTTTTGTGTGAAGTGAAATGTGAGGACTTGAGGAGTAAATAAGATGTGTGTGTTTGTTGACTGGAGTTGCTAGTATTTTCCACGATTTTTTTTATTGGGTAGAAAATATAGTCTACATTTTTAATAACAAATGGCATTTAGAGTTAAATAAAGACAGCAGGTCGGGTCGGTATTCAGGATACGCGGTGCTTCCCTATGTTGGACCGTATAGTCAGTGGTCACCCAAGTACCCTTAAATAGCGTATTGTTTTATCTAGAATTAACTGGGTTGTGGAGGTCAGATAGGCAGACGCTCCACGTAAAATGCTGATATATAGCTGCATCCGGTTAGACTAGAAGCCAAAAGCCTTGGGAAAAGGCTAGGCGGCTGATGTAGTCTATTTAAATACCTCAACGGCTTAAATTTTTTTGAAGAATCATTTTCTGTCTTAAATTTTAAAGCACCTTCATCAAACCCACTTACGGCAAAAATACCACTCACTAAAACAACACAACATAAATTAATCCGATTGGAACATTAAACAAAAGCCTAAACATCCAAACTTAATGCTCTTTACTTCGCAAACGATACAAAATTAGAAAAATGTTTTCATAACACAATTTCAAATTCAGGATGTAATCTACTTACTTGGTCGACAATGTTTGTGGAGCAGACTCGCCTCCCTTACTCCCTCATAGTATCGTAAAAGCTAATGGGAGCGTTCCCTGTATCATTGTTTAAGTCCCTTTATATTGCTAGGGACCGTTATGTATGATAGCTCACTTATTTTGATGCTGTTTTTCTCTTAAATGGTCGTGAGGAATTTGGGTCTGGGTGTGGATGCAGCAGCTGTTTTTAAGTTCGCGGAAATGGTTGCCGTTTGTTATATTTAATTTGGGATTTTCGTAAAAGTAAAATGAAAAGTTTTTTGTTAAGACAATTTTTCTTTTTTTTTCGTGAATATGTTTTTTTCTCTATGATTTCCAATTTGAGTGACTAGAATATTTAGTGAACTTAACATTTAATAATCTACTTTTAATAATTCTTAATTTCAAGCACCAAGCGCAAAATAGGAGTTGTGTGTGTGAGTATTGAATATGTCTATGAGTACATTTACCTCGGCCAAATAGTCTTCTTCTAGGCAAGACAAGATAAAGAGTTGCTCGACGCACCGAGAACGCCTGGAAAAGCGATTGGTCGATGAAACAAATAATAAAGGGACCTCTTCCTCTCGCCCCGTTGAGAAAATTCATGGACATGTGCATTCTTCCTACCCTCAACTATAGAGCACAGACATGGTCACAAACCAAGCAATGAAAGTTCGCACTCGGGGTCTGTCAGCGAACAATAGAGCATAGTATCCTTGGGGTTAAGCTCACTGATCACATACGAAACTCGATACTGCGTTCCAAAAGTCAAATTTCTGGTGTGGGTCATACGACTGCCAAGCTCAAATGGAACTGGGCTGGCCACATCTGCCACATGCCGGAGGAGCTTTGGCCAAAGCAACCGCATTGGATCCCAAAACAGCAGCAAAACGACAGCCCGCGCGGCTAGCCCAGAAGGAGATGGCGGGACTGAATTCTTTTCGCAGGGCTTAGCAAACCTGAGGACTGGATAGGGATAAGTGTAAAGAGGAAAGGGAGGCCTTTCCCTTGCAGTGGGACACAAATGGCTGATAATAATAACAATTTCACGCACTGACAGACTAACCAGAACCATTGTGTCTAGAAGCTTGTAATTGTTAATAAGAGTTCCTTGGCTCCCCAAAATTATCCCTAATGCATGCTTTTATACATAAATCTCAGATAGAGGTTAAAAAGAGCATTAGTTCCCCGTCCGTGTCGATGGCGCGTTCGTGTTTCAGGCGCAAGGGCCGATGCCCGTCGGGGCTGCGGGTTGTCCGAAAGAAATACCGCGGCCTCGACATAAAGGGCTAAGAAGGAACATGAGTGGTTTTTAGTCAGTAGAAGTCTGACAGTCCCTACCGCTCTGCTCAGCGCGGAGTCATTTGATGATTTCCCAACCCTCCCTCAAAACCCCCCCCTTTTTTTTTCCTCGAGTTGTCAGTTAATATTTTTCTTAACAATACATTAATCCTTTTCAGACTTAAGTTCTCATTAACAATCGAGCAAACCCTATTGTTTTTAAAATCAATATCTTCTTCGCCTTTTACTGTGTTTACAATAAACAAGGGACCAGTCTTCACTGTTCTACGACACTAACAGTAGGATATCCAATATAAATTGAACTCCACCTCCACTAATCGTCCCACGCAGTAATTTTCATTGGTAAGGGTTACCAGAAAACATATTTTTCATTGGGATTTTAAAACGACGAGACTGAAAAATACTCCGTATACTCTAAAATAGGGACGTTTACTGACTAAAAAAAATATGATTCTGATATTTTCTACTGACTAAAAACCACCCATGTTCCTTCTTAGCCCTCTATGTCGAGGCCGCGATAATTAGTTTACAACCCGCTTCTAATAGGTCCTTCTGTTAGAATATCGAAAAATATTGGATAATTAAGTATTTTTTGTTTTATTAAATCAATACAAAATGACGAAGATAAAACGCGTCAAAGATTTGAGTGGGGGGTTGTATCGTCACTCACCGGTAAGAAATGTCATACTAATGTCTCAGAATATGACGTCACACGAGTTTTCAAAGCACTGTATCGTCTTCATAGTTTGTTTACGTGAAAAAAGAAAAAAATACGTGTCCAATATTTATTGGAAATCTATCTGACGTACTAATAAGTTTTTTTTTGTTAAATTTTCGATATTTTCTGCAACTCTTGATGAATTTTGTTAGACATATTTAAAAGATTCTTCTTTTAGCACTCAAATTACGTTAATTCTTATTGGAGGAGCGCTGTTTAGAACCTATTAACTCACAGTATTATATAAAACAACTTAACACCTTTAGTTCAATTTAAGCCAAGCCTCCTTGTATCGGCCGCGGGTTGTACACTAGTTATCGCGGCCTCGACATAGGGGGCTAAGAAGGAACATGGGTGGTTTTTAGTCAGTAGAAGTCTGACACTCCCTTTCGCTCTGCCCAAGAGCGGGAGGGGTTATTCGATGATTTTCCACCCAAAAAAAAGCCTCCTTAGATGATTATAGTAATAGGCATATCAACAGTTTTATAACTCTGAATAAATTGCATTCAGTCCGTCAGTTAGTCCAATTTCCGATTTTAATACGAGCAACCCTAAACACTATGTACATTTTTTCCCATCGTACCTTTTGTTTGAACTTCAGCCGCGAAAAACGAGTTAATTACAATAACAATGGATGTATCCGCGATGAAGGGGCGAAAAAACCACCCCTTGAAACAAGCCCATTGTATAATTTATATTTTTGTGGCAATGTCACTACCGGTAATTATTTATTTTTGTGTTTAAGTATTTTTCGCTGCTGCTTCGTTTGATTTATGGTGTTCGTTTCGTTCTGATCTGTTAAGGGAGTGCTGGCAGATGTTTTTTAAGGCTGTGTTTTAAAAAGCATAACTTGGAAGTGTGGGTGTTGTTGCTATTTTTGTGTTTCTGTTTTTATTTTTCGGTACCAGTCAAGACTGGTACCAACGGGCTGGACCGGACGTCAAGACGTCAGGCAATGAAAGCACCTGTCGGGGCTGTGGGTTGTTCCAAAGAGATACCGCAGCCTCGAAGCAAAGGGCTAAGAAGGAATATGGGTGGTTTTTAGTCAGTAGAAGTCTGACACTCCCTACCGCTCTGCCGCTGCTGAGCTGGAGGAGTCATTTGATGATTTCCCATCCTCCAAAAAAAGGCAAAGAATTTTTTTTTTGTTTTTTTTTTTTATATTGTTTGTGTTTTTTTTTTAATATTGCTTTTTTTTTAATATTGCTTGTTTTATATAACCGTTTGCCGCACTATACTCTTTGATTTTTCTCAAAGTCATGACATGTGTTATTCAAAATGGGCATAAATATTATGTCAATCAATAATTTAGGTATCAAATTACTCATGTTTCCTATAGCGTCAAATGAATACGTACCTATGTCGTTGAAACCTTAGTATTCAATACACCTCTACCAAATTATTCTTATAAAAAATTAACAGTGTCACTCATTTTCCCTATACTGCATTTTTTTTAATATAAAAACCCAAACAATCTACTCCCGTTATCACTTCAAAATCCTCGAACCACACATAATCACTACTTACACAACCAATGATTTAACTTCAATAACGTCAATTTTATAGAATGTCAGAATTGGGTAATCGCTTAGAGGCAGATTATTTCGCGTCGAGCGCAAATTTGACAAACTCCGTAACAAGGGCAGATTGCGTCAAAACTTGTAAAATTATTACTTGGAGTGTCACGCTAATACGCTGCCGGGAGTTAAACACGCTTGTTATAATAGATTTTTAATGTGAATATTCGCTAGTTTAGGTAAGTAGTATGTCTTGTATTGTTTGTGTAATGTTTTGATGTTGTGTTAGTTTGAAATTGAAATTATATGTTTATTTTCGAGAATTTGCATAGTTGATCTTTCTGTATCTATGAGTGTTTGTTTATACTGTTTCTGTTTTGGTTGAAATTAAATGTGATTAAATTAACTTAATAGTTGTTGTTTTTATTGAATTATTTTATATATTATACATATATTTAATTTATTTTTATTAATGGACTGATATGATTTCTCATGTAATTTTGTAGTGTTTTAATTTTATATAACTCTTTGTTTCAATAAAGCCTCTAAAAATAAATAAAATATTGTGTCAGGGCACCAGAAACCTAAGGCTTATTATGTTTTTTTTTTTTATATAAATTGTGTGATCTTGAACAATTCTCAAATCTCTTTATAATGCATTTGCTGCTCTACGTATTTTATCACACTTGTTATATGTCACCTTTATTACACGTCGTTGTAATCATATTATAACACGCTGTTTATCACGCTACTAGCAGATAACGTGACAGTTTAAGAATAACTCTAGTTTAATCTGAAAATACAGACTACTTTTCGAAACTAACAGGTGTTATTTCATTACAATTGTCCTGCCTGATGATGTGTACCAATTCATTTAAAAAGGTATATTGACTCTGTGTATTTTAATCAATATTTATTGCTGTAACACGACGGCACGGTAACGGTTTGACGGCACGCTTGGCGCAGTGGCTGTGCGATTGGACTGCTGCACTGCGTGTCGCGGGTTCTATTCGTTTGGGTATTTGTGTATGTGAGTTTAAATGTGTGAACGCACCCACGAAACAGGAGAAATTCCTAGTGTGGGGCAACGTTTTTTAACAAAAATAAAATAAAAATTATTAATCATGACTTTATTATTAATCGATCGATCGATCGATCATTTTTTTTCTCGATTTCATTTTACTGAAAGTCGTTTCTTTGGTTGCAGAAGCCGATTACACACTTGACGATTCATTTTGGAATGAGGAAAGCCCAGTTGGTGAGTCCTATGGTACTTATTACATTTCAATTTTAAATAAGAGATTCTGTAAAACTGGTCAGTGGGTCGTCTTAGGGGCGGATTTGTAAAACTTTACCCAAAAACGTTTAGGTAGATTTTTGGCTTTTTGTACCTAATATTAATAAGCAAATTCAAATATGTATGTATGAGTGATTTTTCTAATTAATTGGTCTGAATTTGGCATCAAAATTTATATTATTTAAGTGAAATTGACATTATCTTTACCATCCAATGTTGCTATTTTAACATTGAATTCTGATTTCATTATCTGTTAGCAGCAATGCAGATAAGTTTTGATGCCCTTACCTCGCACACGTGGAACTATTAGAAAATAATAATTATCAAAACATTTGCGCAACTTCTTTCAACATAACTCCATATCGACATCAGTAGGACCGAACTTTTGTCGCCATGTTTGTCACTAACAGCGACATGTAAAAATGCTCGTCAGCCGGATATCCGGCGGCGGGCGTACATCACAGCCTCGCCCGACCGGGCCATAACCATTTCAGTTTTCGACTATACAATGTTTTTGACGGTTTTTATGGCATTTTTGGCGTTTGCTGCACCGGTTAAGTGATTTCTGTTTGTCGGTTATTAATTTTGTGACTGTAGAAATGTTAAGTGTTTTGGTTTTATCTTTCTTGTTTTCGATTGTACAGTAAGCAGCATCAATACGTATTTACTAAGCAACATTTAGAAGCAATTTTTGGTAACTGATTTATTTTATTTAACAATGTTTTGTAATCATTTTTATGATACCTAAAGTAGGTCATGCTATACGTTGCAATAGTTTAAATTTGCCAAGTGTAGAAATATTTTTGCTTGTGATGTAGCAGGCATTATAATTTATCGCTGATTTTTATAGATATGGCAATGTTAGTCAAACGTTTCTTCTTTTAAGCATCTTAAGAAAATCGAATGTTTATCACTACAAACTTGACGGCACGGTTGGCGCAGTGGCTAAAGCAATGGATTGCTGCGCCGCGTGTCGCGGGTTCGATCCCCGCACGGAACAAATATTTGTATGACTTACAGATAGTTGTTCCGGGTCTGGGTATTTGTGTATGTGAGTTTAAACGTTTGTGAACGCACCCACAATACAGGAGAAATTCCTAGTGTGGGGCAAAGTTTAAAAAAAAAAAACAGAGATCTTCTTATACTTAGCCAAAATGAGAATAAATTATTGCACCTGTTTTTCAATACATTTCTCAAATAAAATGTCACAAATGTTAAACAATAGCGCATCTCAATATTTCATGCGCCAAAATATCGTTGCACCGCTGTAAAACAAAGTTATATTAAAGCACAACACAGATTTTCTCATTTCGACAAGATATCTTCTAGCGTAACTTTACAAAAGAGAAACTTATTCACTGAGAGTTCCAGTTACCACTGAGTTGCACACTCGTAATACAATATTTACATGACTCTTTGACATTAAGATTTGAAATAGCAAAACAATTTTGTGTGTTTACGAAATCCGCCGTCGCCAAGTCGGGGTCTGGCTTCGCTGGACCCACTAGTAATTTCGTGCGCTTTTGTTTGTAAAATGCTGTGTTTGATCACTCTATTATTCATTTCGTATGTAACCGACAAAGGCACACCCAACATAGTTTAATAACTCATTCTCTACAAACTAAATTTTCTGTCACCACATCAAAGAGTATCGGAATATTTTTGCGAATGCGCAAAACTAGTTTCAACTGGTTTAAAGCGGTAACGATTCCGGTTTTCACCGGCTTCCACTGGTTACAAACATGTGGTTATATGTTCTGAGAAATTTTATTTCGTTTAGAAATTGTTTGTTTTGAGTTTCTCGTCATATTATGTAAAAGATGTGGCTTCAGGGAGTAGTCTTGTTTCAAATACGTAGTTGTTTATCGTGGAATGTTCTCGACGTTTTATGCGTCTGTCGAATGAAACCTTAGAATGTCAGTTGCCAAGAGAATTGATCTGCGTATCAGTTTATGTTCAGTGCCTTGGAGACAGTCCAAAGGTATGAATGTTATGATAAACTTGGAGAGCCGATCAATTTTCTGTTGTTTTGTACTAAATTTGTAATCCAGTGTTGTTAAGAAATCCATTAAGTTTATCATTCATCTCAGTAATCACCATCATCATCATCAGCCTATAAACTCAGACCTTTCTAGGAGAAGGATGGGCTATGATCCACCACTCGGGCCCAGTGCGGATTGGTTGATGTCACATGTCTTCGATTTTTTTGGTTCTAAGACATGCCGGTTTCCTCACGATGTTTTCTTTCACCGTTTTGAGAGCAGTGGTGATGAAATAAATTACACAAAGTAATGCGCCTGACTGGATTCGAACCCACGACTTACTGTTCGTAAGTCGTGGCCGCGACCACTGAGCCACCACTTCTCTGCAATATTATCAAAAAACGTACTTAGAAAAAAAAAAAGATTAAAAAAAAATTGAAAGCATTTAAATAGAAAATAAAAGTTTTGGGATCAAAAGAAATCAATAATTTTTGACTGACTCATTGTTCGAAATGTCGCAAGCGACTGTTGAACATGACTTTCCGGGTTCGATTTCGGGTTAGGCGTAGTGTTATTGAGTTTTTCCATCAGGAATTTCTTAGTAGCAGCCATCAACAACACCCCCCCCCCTATTAGCCCCCCCCCCTCTATTAGGTTCGCCCCCTATTACATGCGACTTAAACATAACTGGTGAAATGTGGGTGTACTATTAGCTACATCTGGGTCTCACCGTTCGAGGATCACAGGCGTAATGTTATGCTACTCGTATATGCAGTAATTTTTACTGATTTAAAATCCTCTAAGGATCATCATAAACTACTACACCAATTCTTATGCTGTTTTCACTAATGGATAGAGTGGCTCTCGAGGAAGGTTTTATCGTATGATTTGACCAACATCCACGTGGACAAAACCGCGAGCATCAGGTAGTCTCAAATAAATAAAAGAGCGTCATTATTATGATATAATTCTGGGTTCCCAGTATCTCACAAATTCTATTATTGTGACATGAACCAGCTCATGTACGAAGAAATCGTATGAAATATTCATAAAACATCGGGTGAAGTAAAACACAATAGTATTCCGGTCACATGGAGCAGGGACACAGAAATGACAACCATAACAAAACTATTTTATTAGCATTGTGTCAAAAGTTACAAAGTTAATTAATAATAATAATAATAATATTCCACAACTATCACACAACGCTATCCAGTCCCAAGCTAAGCAGAGCTTGTGTTATGGGTACTAGACAACTGATAAACATACTTATATATTTCTAAATACATACATATTATAGATAAATTACACCCAGACACAGAACAAATGATCGTGCTCATCACACAAACATTTGTCCTGGATGGGAATCGAACCCACGACCTCCGGCATAGCAGTTAGGGTCACTAACCACTAGACCAACAGGCCAATCTAAATTGTAATTGTAATTAAAACAAAAAGGTCGCTTGGTGCGATTTTTATATTATATGGGTCATGCAAAGAGGATTCATCATCATCATTATCATCATCATCAACAGCCTATTAATGTTCCCACTGCTGGGACACAGGCCTCCTCTCATTGAGAGGGAATGGGCTATAATCTACCACGCTGGCCCTGTGCGGATTGGTAGATGACACATGTTTTCGAATTTTTGGTTCTAAAACATGCCGGTTTCCTCACGATGTTTTTCTTCACCGTTTTTAGAGCAGCGGTGATGAAATAAATTATACAAAGTAATGTGCCTGCCTGGGTTCGAACGCATGACCTATTGTTCGTAAGTCGGGGCCGCCACCAGTGGGCCACCACTGCGCTCACTGGGCCATCACAGAAAACACTAACCTTATTGGTGAGGGTCTTCAAAAAGGATAGGTGCGTAGTATATATGAGAAAATGTGGTATGGTGTTAGGATCGCTACAAGTGGCGTTCTGGAGAAAAACACATGAGTTTGTGTACGTAGGTATGTTCAATTAGCTCATTCATAATAAAACTTTAAAATATGAGCATGATTTTAATAAGAAAAGAAAAAAACTCAATCTAGTTCCATTGCAGTTAAATTGCAATAGGATTGTGTTATCAAATAATGAAGAGCAAGATCTACCTTTGTACTTGTAAACCACATTCCTGTAAACTGATGGTCTAAAATGGCCACTTTAGCAGATCATAATATGAATTGCGATAAAAATCGTAAAATGGACTTTTTATCATAGAAAACTGCGTCTGTGAACATTTTACGCATTAAAACGCAATTCATATTATTTTCTTACTATGATTTGTTTTCCTAAATGATCACAGACGTATTAATATTATAAAAGAGTCATGAGTCTCTTAAGAATTGTCACCAATAATGGAACGCTGCCATATCGTTAATCTATCTATACAGTTTGTAAACTGTAACAGTAAATATTAGACTATCAAAAGGTATATTTTACGCTTTTTAACGCAATTCATATTATGATCTGCTGAAGTGGCCATTTTAGACCCCATGGTTACCTTACAAATCAGAAAATTATTCCTCGATAAAGAATGGATGCATGCTTGCATGAGACGTGCAAGTAATGGAAATAATGTAAGAGTGTTGTAGACACAATTGGTGCAGTAGCTGAGCGATTGGACTGCTGCGCTGCGTGTCGCGGGTTCGATCCCCGCTCGGAACAAATATTTGTATGGCCTACAGATCTAGGTGTTTGTGTTTGTGAGTTTCAATGTTTGTAAACCCACCCAGGATACGGGAGAAATACTTAGTGTGGGGCAATGTTTTAAGAAAAATAAACTTACATCTACAACATAAAAAACGATTTTATATTAATATATAAAACCCTTTTTTAATGTCTGCCTGACAGCGTTGTTCTCCTAAACAGTTTCGTGTAAATAAAAATAACATTGCTCGCATATAATGAAGAATTGAAAAGGAGGTGCAACCATGGCATTGTGTTGGATGAATTTATAATATTGCTCTAATCAGTGGTAAATAAATAATACTAGACAATTTTTCAAGTCATACAACTGGTCGAAGTAGGTATAGGTTACAGGAGTGAAAATAAATAAAATAACAGAAAACCAACAGCCGTGTTAACAAGTTCATAGCGTATCCATCAAAATAAAATCTGTTCTAGACACCGACGACTCACGCCGTTCGGAAAAAGTAAGCGTTTGATGGACAGCCAGACAGATACCAAGATTTTTAGACAAGTGTTACTTTTGGGTGTCGAGCAAGTTCCCTAATTACTTTCGCACTAATTGCTTGCTAAATATGTATTAAGGTCCACGTAAACATAAGTATCAGTTGCTAAAAAGCTTAGTTTTAATTGCTGATCAAAATTTATCACTCCATGCAAAATATTGTTATACAGCTGCATCCGGTTAGACTGGCAGCCAGCCCCAACATAGTTGGGAAACAACAGGCTACATACAGGGTATAAATTAACCCTTCACACATACTTCAACAGGCTACATACAGGGTGTAAATTAACCCTTCACACATACTTCAACAAAGCATTCTGTACATAAAACTAAGTCCCCTACGCAAAAATGTTTCCTGGGAAACGACTTTTTTTTTAGGTTAAAAATCACATTTTACGGTGAAACTCAATGGAGCACTATTAAAACATTGTGCTAGTGAATGCTTTGAATAGTAAACGGGTCATGGAGGTAATTTAAGTAACGTTTAAACCAAAAACTAGTATTTACAAAAACAGCTGTGCAAAATTTGGAGCTTTGACCCCCAATATCTCCGTATGTCGGGGGTTCCCAGGTATGGTCTAGAACCAAAAAATGATCGCAGTGGTGGGGAGAACGAGTGCCTTTCGTTTGCGTTAAGGGTACTTTTACACCCTTTATGCATGTAGCCTGTTGTTTATTGTCATGTTTGATGTCAAACATGACAATAGAATAATTAATTTCTTTGTTTTGTGTAGTGTTATTGAGTTTTCTATCAAGAGTTTTTCAGAAGCAGCCACGGACTCTGAATTTGTGGCAATGCTAGCTGATACTGAAAAAGTCTAGATTCAAAAACTCAATAACACAAGACAAGGAAATTAATCATGTAACAACAATACTAAATTTCGTACAACACCATATCTCAAACAAGATGTTTGTCGAGATTCGATTGGATCGCTGCGAAATTCTCGCGAGTCGTACAACAGTAGGAACCGGATGAGTTAGTGAGAGGTGAATCAAGTCGTTTGCATGCACGCGACAGTTTCTCGATGGGACATTTCTGTACACAGCGCAGCGCAAACACGGGACGGGCGTGGTGCAAGTTACAAGATGAAGGGGTTTAGATTCTAGATGGTTGGTTAATTATATAATATTTGATTTTAGTAATTTCTATTTCGAAATACAGGCACAACACCTAATGGCATGAGATTTTGCCGAGTAAGGAGTTAAAATTAATTGAGTTTAAACTTTTTACGAAAAAAAAAACTTTCGTTTCGCCGCAATACGCCTGATGTGAAGCGATGCTACGGCCTAATGCTGAACACGCTTACCTTGAAGACATAACTACATTATGTTATTCACGTATCTACCATCCACCTTATAAATAATAAATAATTTTATTTATTTCAGACACAGTCCATAAATGATACACAAATTAAAATGGCAAACAACTCAAACGTCACAAAATAATCAATAAAAAATTACACATACATACATATTTATTACCATTATCATATTTTTTCCCATTTGTCTTGAAAATCATTATCACTTCTGCCTTTTGGTGATAATTAAATTTTTTATCATGATCTAACAATCATTAAACTACATTTGACAGATACACACCTATATTTTTTTATATACTATTACTACCCGACTGCGGCGAAGCCCAAAAGAGGGTTATTTTAATAACTCATAATTATAACATCTGTAAAATGCAAAACAGTTTCATTTGTATCTCGTAATACTGGTAATACTGGTTTGCCCTGCATTACAATAAGAATAAAGCGGCATCTGTAGCCGTCCGAAATGCTTATTATTTCATGCTTTTATCTAAAATACAAAATACCTTTAATTTAATTCAATTAGTATCCGAGCACGTAGCTTTGCAGATGCTACGAAATGCATGTCTGCTACGCCGTAGCGCGTAGGCGAGTATTGCTACGCCGTAGAGGCAGCTTAACACACGTTGTGCAATATAATGCATATAAATAAGCTTAGCATGAATAATATTTATGCTAAGCTTACAAAAGTGCTACTCTTTGAACAAATTTTCTTTTCCTATTTCTCTCTTTTAGGAGATGAATTTCCAAAAATATGTCCCATGTGAAATTTTTTGATCATTTGTTATCTCAATTCAAGATCCCGCATTTTAGCCCGTGTGTTGTCAATAAATTTTAAATAGATATGAAAAAAATCTCATAATGTTCTAATTTTCTCAATTGCTACTTTCGTCAAATGAAAGACAGCAACGGTATATTATGAAAACTGAAAACGGCACGAATTTATCTTAGATATTGCGTATCGCATTACCTACGAGATTGTCTCGCAATCGGATCTACTTCACGCACACATACACACACAGAATGAAATTGTATATTGTTCAGAAATCTTGTTAAAATTCCGACTGGGTCTTTCAAATGGTTGTTAAGTACAAATATGATAGAAATGCGAGAGTTTTTTATCTTTTCTCGTATCGTTAATGATAGGCTTGTCTGAAAGAGTGAGACTGGGGCAGCTGCTTTGACACTTATTTTTTGGATTGTTGTAATCATCAAATGACTCCTACAGCTCTTGGCGAAACGGAAGCCAGTGTCAGACTTCTACTGACTAAATACCACCCATGTTTCTTCTTAGCGCTTTGTGTCCAAGGCCGCGGTATCTCTTTAGAACAACCCGCAGCCCCAGGCGTCGATCCATGCGGGCTCCTGCAATGTTGCTGGCATCTCTTTGAGGCGCGTGTGGAACACGAACGTGCCGTCGACACGGCTTGACGTCGTCATAAGACGGATGGATGGTGACCTAGCCCATTACTCACCGACTACAAATCATTGGGCACAAAATATAGCCCATTAATTTAAAACATAGTTATTCTTATAGCATTATCTAAATGCTACCAGACATAAAACCCACCGACTATTTTATTCTATTTCTAAAAAAATCCTCACAGAAAAACCCCAATTGATCTAGTGAGGAAAGGATCAGGTCAGGTCCCCTTCCACTAGATCAATGAAGCAACTCGTAACACAATTACAAAAAAATCGCTTACACATAATATGTCCTTATTCCGTTCTATCCGATTCGAAATCGATTAGGGATCGGGTCACGTCCATCGGCGCGTGGCAGCGTGTATGAATGTTTGAATTTCCATGCGGAACGCATTGACATGTAAATTTTCGTTCAAGATGGGGAACGATGTCGCTAGGTGATGTTGTGCGTTCTGCTATAGAATACCGATGTTTTTTAAAAATGAAAGCGACTGGGATACTGATTCGAATTTGTACTTTTTGTAGTGGAATTGGAAAATTATAGCTTGACTTGACTGAGGGGGTTTAAGTAGAGGGATAGTTCCTAATGAAGTCGTATTGGTTAAAGAAGATAGGTCGACACCTCTGGCCTTTCATCATCATCACTCTATAGCCCATTATTTTTGCGGGTGGAAAATCATCGAATAACCCCTACCGCTCTTGGGCAGAGCGAAAAGGAGTGTCAGACTTCTACTGACTAAAAACCACCCATGTTCCTTCTTAGGCTTTTATGTTGAGGCCGCGGTATCTCTTACAACATTCCGCAGCCCCGACGGGCGTCAGCCCTTGCGGGTCCCTTCCATCATCATCAGCCTATAATGTTCCCACTGCAGGGACTCAGGCCTCCTCTCTAGGAGAGGGATGGGCTATAATCCACCACGCGGGCCCAGTGCGGGTTGGTAGATGTCACATGTCTTCGAATTTTTTGATTCTAAGACATGCCGGTTTCCTCACGATGTTTTCCTTCACCGTTTTGAGAGCAGCGGCGATGAAATAAATTACACAAAGAATTGCGCCTGCCTGGATTCGAACCCACGACTTACTGTTCGTAAGTCGGGGCCGACACCACTGGGCCACCGCTGCTCTCAAGGGTCCCTTCCATGTTGCTGACATATCTTTTAGGCGCGCGTGGAACACGAACGCGCCGTCGACACGGCCTGTCGTCGTCATAAGACGGACAGACGGCGAGCTAATCCATTACTCACCATCCACAGGCCCGCGTCGGCGTCCAATTCCTCCCCGCCGTGATCGTCGCAGAGTGATCGTCCGGCCCTGGTGCAAGAAATGGTCCGGCCATTTCTTGCACCAGGGCCGGACGATCACTCTCTAGCCCTTATCCCAATTTATTTGCGGTCGGTGCAGCATGTCTGTTTCTTCCATATTTCTCGGCAGTCCCTTCTCTTCTCTATTTCAGTAGTCAACATTATGAATATACATATTTAAAGTCATTATCATTCGTCCGACACTTCCATTTTGCCAGCAATAAAGATTTCACAAACAACATTTTGAACGATGTTTTAACATAAAGGTAAGAGAACAAGGCACATCTATTTTGTGAAAGCCTATTTAAAAAACAAATAAGTATTAAATAATTTAATCATTTCTTTACTTGACGTTAGATTTCATCAAATCACAATAAAATAAAAAGTCACACATTCTACTTCACACTTTTTGACGTCACAAGTAATTACTTTGTTGCCAAACAATTTACGACCCTATTTACCTCTTTAAACACAATATCCTTATCAAATCCGATCCGTAAATTGCCTTTAACTGTCGACAGTTCCATTTGAAGACTTAATTCGTCCTTTTTGCTAACGTAACCTGAAATTACCGGAGACGTAGAAGTGTGGAGTGGTGGAAAATCGCGTAAAGCGACGGCCACGCTCGGCTGGGCTTCACGCATTTTGGTTCAGCTCTGTCTTCACGCCAACCTGTATACGTGTGTGTATATAGGATGTTCGTTAAACGGGTGTATGTGCAAATATGTTATGTGTGAGCAGTGAGCGGAGTCTGTTCACGTTTTCGGTATTTCTGTAAAGCTCTGTTTGTGAAGATTTTGGCTTGTTGGTAATTTGATGGTGTTTAGGTAGCGGCAAGATTATTGTGGCGTCTATTGTTAGTTCCGAGTTATGTTAATTTTGATTATTATAATCTAAGTAAGCGTACTCTTACATACTTCTCGTATAAACCGCATCGCTTCTCATTGCGTCTATTGCGGCCAAACGCAAGCCTCTCACTATCACCACATACGAACCCCGCACGGAACAAATATTTGTATGGCCTACAGATAGTTGTTCCGGGTCTGGGTGTTTGTGTATGTGAGTTTAAATGTTTGTGAACGCACCCACGATACAGGAGAAATAGTTGCCCCTAATGTGGGGCAACGTTTTTTAAAAAAGGCCCAAGACAAAGACAAAGACATATTATAAAACAAACTCCTGTCCTGTCGCTGCATCTGTCTGTCTGTCTGTTCGCGATAAACTCAAAAATTGCTTTACTGATTTTCATGTTGTTTTCACCAATGGTTACAGTGGTTCTCGTGAAAGAGTTTAGTATATAATTTGACGGTATAAAAAAAGTAGTGATTTACCTACCATTGTTTTTTTTTTGAACATTGACCTACATTAGGACTTTCTCCTGTATTGTGGGTGCGTTCACAAACAACAAATACCCAGACCCGGAACAACTATCTGTAGGCCATACAATTATTTGTTCCGTGCGGAGATCGAACCCGCGACACGCAGCGCAGCAGTCCATTGCCTGAGCCACAGCGCCAACCGTGTCGTCAAACTACTATAGCTAGAACAAATAGTATTGTGCACTTGTTTACGTATATAAAACTAATAACAAAGTGAAAGTTGTAAGAGTATTTTAGTCTTAATTAGTCATTTAAGCATCCTTGTTACATTTAAACAAACAACTGTTAAAGTAACAACTTTTCTTTGAACTAACAAACTGCGACATGTTAAAATCTTTAGTATATATATATTATAGACGTTTTTGTAATCTAGCTATCTATTCTGCATCCTGAACCCATATCGACACCAACCAACAATAATTTTCCCACAATCCTGCCAGTTGGCAATCACGTGTCCGATCCTTGAAACCTTTCAAACTAAAACAAACGCTATTCAACCAAAACATGGTACAAAATCCTTCAACTTGTCAATTTATCTAGAATTTATGCCGTAAGATATCGGTACAACACATAATACATTACAGACCACAGACTATGAACTAGTGATGTACGACCCTAATCTGTAGCATATCGGTGCAACATGTTGCGATACTCCGAAATGTTTAAATCGGTACAAACGAATATGATACAATACATGAATCGATTCAAAAGTAAATTAATCGATTGTAATACATTTCACTGCAGAGATTAAACAAGGAATTCAAAAAAAGAACTGCCTTGTCTCTTAGAGAGATTAATAAGAAAGATATGATAGGTTGAGGCATGAAAATGTTGTAATTTTGAATCGTTCTAAAGTGTCAGGCATGCTTATTATTTTGTGTTATTTATTTCATCATCTCTGATCTCAAAACGGTTAAGGAAAACAGGTAGAGGGAACCTAAGAAAATGTTCTAAAACAAAAAAAAATCGAAGACATGTGACTTCTACCAACCCGCACTGGGCCCGCGTGGTGTATAATAGGTCAGTTTCTCTCATAGAGAGGTTGCTTGTGTCCGAGCAGCGTGGCGTGGCGGCTGATTATACTACGTACTAAGTATCTGCAAGGACTGTGCACCCCAGAGTACAATTCCATATTTGGATGGTTTGATCTTAAACATTCGATAGGTACGACCCTAGAAATGTATCGTATACTTGCGATCCATATCGTTCAAAAGTATCGATATAAAAAAATCAATCAATACCGTACACCTCTATATAAAGCCACGCTATGGCTATATGACCACAAGGCTATACGGCTATGCCAATTCCTGGCTATCTATTTCCGAAAATGTAGATCCGATGTGCGGAGGTTTTAGGTGCCATTGATAGCGATAAATGGGTTCTGTCCGCGGTTTAGTGGGTAGTGTGGGTACCCTATCTTATCGGACGAAAGAATTATGGTAGTTTTAGGTAGATGAGAAGAGTTTTTGGCTTTTTTTGCTGATAAAATTGGATTGGATGGTGTGGGGTTTCGTAATGGTATATAAATCTGAAAGTGGTAAAACCTGGCCTTAGTTACACTAATTTGTAAATGGTTTAGTTTTGTGTCGTATATTTTCTGTTTTCTATTTTGTTTTGTTTTGTAAAGAATACAATCTAGCAAATCTAATCTATCAAAGCTTAAATTAAACTGCCAGTAGTTTAAAGCGTCACTTACGAATAAATTTTTTTTTAAGTGCACACACACACGGTATTCTCACAGAATTTTCAACCTAGCTACGAGTACTTGAACCCTTAAAAAACAATTTCTTAAAAATAAATTCCACTCTGAGTAACATTCCAAAAAAAATAAACTAATTTAAATTAAATGCAATTTTAACTTTACCCTATATAACATAGTTTGTTGTTCCAAAACACGATAATTAACTCCTATTTGAATTCAAATAGAACCTAAACCCGCTTACAGTCCCACCACAAAATATTCACCGTTGAAATCACGAAGCGTTTGAATTTATTGATTTCGTACGCCCCGCTATTGAGATGCTAATACCCCCGTCATGTACACACACGATTAACGACCTTAGCTCCATAACATACGGTTCTGATTTGCAAACTACACTGGGTGGTTGGTGAAAATCCTGGTTGTTTGTTTAACATGACAGGGTCTTATTACGGTGGTTTTTAATCGTCATCGCTGGTTGTTGATTGGTATTTGAAAATGTAGGTTATAGTTAATCTACACTAATAGTATAAAGAGGAAAAATTTGTTTGTTTGTTTGTAAAGAATAGGCTCCGAAACTACTGGACCGTAAGAAAAATTCTTTCACCGTTGGAAAGCTACACTATCCTCGGGTTACATAGGCTACTTTTTATCCCTGTATTCCCACGGGAACGGGGACTACGCGGGTGAAACCGCGTGACGTCCGATAGTTTATAATAAGTTGTGAGTTGCGTAGCTGGGAGTAAATATTTTGAAATCTTTCAAGGTAGTTGTTTTGATTCATGGTTTATGGCGTATGGTAGTTGACAAAAATCTAATTTTAAAAATTTATAATAGATTTCCAGAAAATATTGGTGACGTATATTTTCTTTTTTCACAAATACAATCATTCCTCTTGCTTTTGGCTTCACCGTAGTCGGGTAAAAAATGAAGACGATACAGTGCTTCGAAAACTTGTGTAACGTCACATCGCACTACATTTTTTACCAAGTATTGACGTCACGAGCCCCCAGTTATGATCTTTGACAAGTTTTATCGTCGTCTTTTTTTATTAATTTGATTAAATAAAAAACTCGTATCCAATATTCTTTGATTATCTAAGTGACGGACTAAACAGAATCATATTTTTTTTAGCCAGGAAAAAAAGTCTGTTAAAAAAATGCTGTTAACAATAGGGATGCCTATTGTTAACACCATTTTTTAGCTGACTTTGCTGTTTATTTTTTTCCTCGTTGCATCGTTGGCTACCTCGTTGATGCCGAGCATGAGGTCGTGAGTTCGATTCCCGAGTCGAGCATAATCGAATGTTTTCATTCTAAAGTTCTCCGTAGCGTCCACGGAGTTTGTATTTGTGCCCGGTTGGCAATAGGCTTGCCCCCTGTTACATGAAACTTAATAACCCTCCTTTTGGGCTTCGCCGCAGTAGGGTAAAAATACAAATCTGGCGAAATATGGATGTACTGTGAGGTAGGTACACTTCTGTCTTTCCTTTTAAGGGGGATTACACCCCGTCGGGGCTGCGGGTTGTTTGCAAGAGATACCGCTGTCTCGGCACAAAGAGCTAAGAAGGAACATGGGTGGTTTAAGTCAGTAGAAATCTGACACTCCTCCAAATAACCCCTGCCGCTCTAGGCAGAGCGGAAGGGGTGATATGATGATTTCCCACCACCAAAAACAAAACAAAAAACGGTAAAAAACAGGCGTGATATTTTTTTAGGCATTTGTTACACCTCTATTGAATTCTTAGAATGTTATAGTAATTAAAACCAAGATAGTTCAGTTGATATCATTCTTAAAATCTATACTTAGGTCCCTGTCAAAGAAAGGAAAAGCTACAAAACCCAAATTCAAAGCATTGCAAAGCTTACCTATTGTATTGAGTCCGCATCATACTATCTACAATCGCAAATCACCCAGAATTATTACACTAACCACAAGGAGCTTAGTCGTTAAAATTTATTCGTAACATAACCGATTCCGACGTCGTAATTCGCAGCACATCGTCTCATCCCCGCATATAAATCGACGCTTAACGCGAATGCGCGCGTTACGCGGAACGCGACGCTTTACGTTACGTAAACGTTTTCTTTGTTAAGCTCTAATTGGTATATTTCCATTGTTTTCGTATGTGCAGATGTTGGGGAATAATTTTTGCTGACGTGTGATGTACTGTTGACCTCTTTTTCCATTTTACCCGATTGCGCAGAAGGAGAGTTATATTTTATAAATAAAATTTTGTAATTATTTCTTCTCATTTTAATGTACTGGAGGACTTCGTGCAAAATATTGACACCCGGTTCGGTTACATAAGTTGCCCATGGATGACACCACCCGTTACGCGTCCCCCGTGCCACAGAAAGCACATTAAGCCGTTGGACCAAGCTATCATTTGTAGATTTTTAACCGACTTCCCAAAAAGGAGGACATTTTTTTATGTATGTACACCGATTACGCTGAGATTTATGATCCAATTGACGTGGTTCTTTTTTTAGTTTGGTGCAATAAATTAATTAAATTGACTCAGGCATGACCCATGTTGTGTTGATCGGATTCACTTACATTGACAAATTACACTATAAGAACATCACCGGTATCACTATTTTCCGATAAACTAGCTATAAATAAAATAAAATATGTTCAATTTTGATAGGCGCACGGTATATCATAGTCTTTAAATTAAACCCTTATTGTTAAAGAAAATTTAAATTAAAAAAGTAACTCGTAAAGAATCTACCTACTTAATATTAAGTGGTTTATTTATATAAGAAGAAAGGGTACTGCCCCTTCCTCTGCTATAAATCTTTGAGCCCAAAAATTGCCATATACTCTTGTCATTTAAAACTTTTAGGTACAATCACGGCCATAAATTCCTGACACATACGTAAGATTCAAAATTTATTTTCTTCTAAAGTATCAAAAGAAATTTTATGATTTACAAACATATTTACTACTAGCGGACGTCACGCGGTTTCACCCGCGTAGTTCCCGTTCCCGTGGGAATACAGGGATAAAAAGTAGCCTATGTCACCCGGGGATAGAGTAACTTCCCAACGGTGAAAGATATTTTCAAATCGGTCCAGCAGTTTCGTAGCCTATTCGTTACAAACAAACAAACAAATCTTTTCTCTTTATAATGTTATTGTAGAGTCTCGGAATCATACTGATATGAAATATAGTTTTCTTACATACGCGCTAAGTAAGAAAAAAAAAACATTTTTTTTCTCAAAACTGCAATACATTTTTACAAGAAAACTGTTTTTGAATGTGGCCTAACCTTTCCCCAGCTACCTTTGAGTCGTCTTCCAATTTAACCAGATGCAGTTGTTAGGTAAGTACCCGTCGGTGGTAGTGGGTTGCTCAAAACAGATACGGCCTTACCACGGGCTAAGAAGGAACTGACACTCCACCACCTGACTATTTTTTTTGTGACCTCGTTGCTCTTGTTGCATTATTGACTGCCTTGAGGGTTGAATGGTTCCCGTCAGGGCTGCGGGTTGTACGAAAGAGATGCCGCGGCCTCGGCACAAAGGGCTCAGAAGGAACATGGGTGGTTTTTAGTCGGTAGAAGTCTGACACTGTCTACCGCTGTTCCCAGAGCGGGAGGAGTCATTTGATGATTTCCCACCATACAAAACAGAAAAAGCTGTAGCGTAAGTAAAAGAAATGTTTGTTTGTGACTGTCATCAACAGCCTATTAATGTTCCCACTGCTGAGACACAGGCCTCCTCTCTTTGAGAGGGAATGGGCTATAATCTACCACGCGGGCCCAGTGCGGATTGGTAGATATCACATGTCTTCGAATTTTTTGGTTCTAAGACATGCCGGTTTCCTCACGATGTTTTCCTTCACGATGTTTGTGACTGTACTATATGTACTATATTAGAAAACCACTCAATTTGCCCCACATAACTTGGCAATACAAGTGGCTGGCTCACAAAGGGTTGCAGAGAATGCCAGCCTCTTGACCGATCACTTTGTAACTGCCCTGAAAGCGACTGAAACTCCTGAAGAGATCCTGACTTAGATGGCACTTTTATGAAGGGTCTTTGATGTATTGTTCTATTAATTATAATGGGAAATGGATACTCTGCTATCTAAGATACATTTACGTTATTTTTAGATGACTTCACAAAATAGGTACTCAAATCTTAGTGGTTTTTTCTTCAAAAGACCATTTCAGATTCATATTTATTGATTTTTATTTATTTTCGTTTTACGACATGGTTGGCGCAGTGGCTCAAGCAGTTGATTGCTGCGCTACCTGTCGCGGGTTCGATCCCCGCACGGAACAAATATTTGTTAGGTCTACAGATAGTTGTTTTGGGTCTGGGTGTTTGTATATGTCAGTAAAAATGTTTGTGACCATACCCATGACACTTAAAAAAAAATAAGATTATTATTTCCCACAATCCTTCTGCTTTGTGCAGCGCGGTAGGGAGTGTCAGACTTCTACTGACTCAAAACCACCCATGTTCCTTCTTAGCCGTTTGTGTCGAGGGCGCGGTATGTCTTTCGAACAACCCGCAAGCCTCAAAAGCAATCTCAGATTCATATTTTAATTGTCCTCATGAGTCGAGTTGTCTCATATGATATCATACCAGGATTATGTCTGGAACTTAAGAGAGCTCTGAGTTTGTTTCAGCTGTTTCTTCTTCGAGTCAAGTACAAATTGCCAAAGATACCGTGACCTCGACATACAGGGCTAAGAAGGAACATGAGTGGTTTTTAGTTAGTAGAAGTCTGACACTCCTTTTCGCTCTGGCCAAGAGCTCGACCCATAATTTGATGATTTTTCATGCGCCAAAAAAAAAGAAAAACAAATGTGTAAAAGTTGTGTTTGTAAAAACCTAAGGAAATAAACACCATTAATTCTCATTACACATTCTCATTTTGACTGGCCTGTTGGTCTAGTGGTTAGTGACCCTGACTGCTAGGCCGGTGGTCGTGGGTTCGATTCCCACCCAGGACAAATGTTTGTGTGATGAGCACGGTCATTTGTTCTGTGTCTGGGTGTAATTTATCTATAATATGTATGTATTTAGAAATATATAAGTATGTTTATCAGTTGTCTAGTACCCATAACACAAGCTCTGCTTAGCTTGGGACTAGATGGCGTTGTGTGATAGTTGTGGAATATTAATATATTATTATTATTAAGTAAAACATAATACTTTCGTACATTCTCTGTTTTAATCAATTTCACAAGTTTCTTTACCGGACTAAATCCGGTTTTGGTATTTGTGTGTCTCTCTACTGACGATTTTCACTGGAGCTATTCGTTGTGTGAAATGCAGGAGTGCGATGACCCGATTTTCGTTGCCTACCACGCCCTTTGGGTTCTGCGAAATATAGCAATCCAAATATCTCGGAAATTCACCAACAAACCTCGCCCAAAACCATAACCTCCACTAACTTTAGTTAGTAATTATAGGTAGAACTCTGTGTATGGTTTAACGAATCCAACAACCATTCCGCATTGTAATACCGATGTACGTATAAATTTCTGTTTATACCGCTCAAAATATGAACTGAACACACAAAGTCGTACTTCAACAGGGATTAAATGTTTCGCGGGGAGGTCAGTCAAGTTTGACTTTCAGACCATATCGTCGAACTTTTAATCGTTGTTTCGGGATCAACACAATTTTTGATAAACAAAACTTTCATGTTCGTTTTCTAGTAAGTTAAGTGTTTTATTTGTTATTTATGATCATTATTCCCTTACGTATCACTTTACAATTTTCTAACATTTTTAAATATTCATACAACTAATTGAGCGCCTTATTATAGAATACGATTAAAAAGCTATTATTTTATGTAAAGATGGTGTTCAAAAGGTGCGCAAGGAGTTACAGAATACAATATCGGTCATTATAACTAGCAAGAGACTTATTTTCAAGAAAAACATTAATGTGCAAGTCTGCCCTAGGCTTTATGTTTTGAAGCCTCTTTTTTATACCTTTTGTCTATTTTTTGATACTTATTGTTTATGTATTTCTGATTGACTTATTACACTTTTGTTTTCACTACCAAGAACCAGCGATTTTTATTTCGGTAGTTAATATTGGTCCACCTTTGACCTTTTTCTTCTCGTCGTATTTTTCAAGAATATAGCACTAATTAAGTCATTTGGATCAGTTCAAAAACCGAAATGAAGTGTGTTTAGATCGTAAAATTATGGTGTTTTGTAGTTACTCCATAAAAAATGGAGGAGTGATATGAGCCCAAATGACGTGGGATAACGGCAGGCAGGTGGTAATGATGTAGTTTCTCAATAGCCCACGGAAAATAGACGTGAATTGATTTGAGGTATTATAGTGATTGAACACCATCGCACCTAATATACCCTTTTTTTTGGAGGTTGAGAAATTATCGATTCCACCACGAGTACCCTGTATTGGTTCTGCACTTTTTAAACAAAGAGTGATCGTATGAATGAAAGCTATAAGATAAATTCAATAATTCTAGTTTATTCGATCTTTTCCCTTTATATAGATAATAAAATAACGTTCATAATAGTTATTTTGTTTTTGTCTTGAGTTAATTTTTCTTTTTTCAAGCCACCTACACCTACCCACTCAAGATTGACTAAAATTCTAATACAATAAAAATAATCAAAAATATTAATCCTTTTGTGCTAATATAGCAGCCTACCTCACTTGTTTGAGTAACACTATCTTTTTTCTCATTTTTTTCTCCCCTTACAACGCTAAACTTTCTTTGTTGGTCTAGCCTTTTAGTTCTTACCGTTTCTTTATTTTCAATTTTCAGTAACCTATCCGGAAACCATGCCTGTAATGACTCGTAAGGCCACTGCTTTAGATATGGAACAAAAATTAAGAGCGGCCCTCCAAGAGCTGAAGGATTCCAAACTCCAATGCCAACAACTTTTACAGGAAAGAGAAGACAGTGAGGAGGAGGTCATTAACGTTAATAGTAAAAACTCAAGCTTAAAACGGGAGCTAGTAGACCTTCATCAGGAATACATGAATGTTGTCAGTGAACGGGATAAACTAAGGGTGGTCACGGATGGGTTCAACCACTGTAGTAACTTATATGAGGAGGCTTTGTGTAAAATTAGGGACCTAGAGGATGAATTAATCCATGCTAATGCTAAACTTTTAAATTTGAAAAGGGAAAACGATCACACTCAGGCTATAGAGACTGACCATTTATATAATGAATTAGTAAATAAAAATTCTAACCCTCATTCCATCATTACAATTGACCTTACAGAAGATTCCATATTAAATCATAATTGCCATAAAATAAGTAACAAAAAAATTAAGAAATATGCACGACTAAATAGAATCATTAAAAAAATTAATAAATTTAAGAAAAACCAAAAACATTATTCCAAAAATGTTCAATTAAGGAAAGAACGTGTTTCTCTTGTTAATACTTTAAATAACTATCAGATTAAATTAGAAGATAGTATAAATATTTATGAAATGGATACTCAGCGCTTACAATCAGAAATACAGGCCCTGAATATGTCATTAAACTCTATATCTTTTAAATATGATCGCTCAAAAAACCAAATTAAAGAGCATATTCTTGCTACAAATGAATTAGTTGACAAAGTGGACTTGCTGACTGTCAGTAATACTCTCTGTACTTGTCAGAGGACATGTAGCCCTGATGCCCTCCAGCCAGTGGGAACGGAGGACTTGTCCCTGGCTGTACGCACTCAGGACTGTATCATCAGTCAAGAGGCACAAGTAGCGCACCCTCAGATTGGTAGTTTTGTATTTCCTAATAGTTATGATTGTAATCATTCAGTTTTGTTTTCTGATGGTTTAGGTAGAGGGCTAGGAAAATTAATTAGTAATAACTTGAGTTATTGTACACAAAATTATTGTATGCCGGGGTCAACCTTCAAACAGATTATGGCATCAGCTTCAAAAACTGTTTGTGGTCCTGATACAACCATTACTATATGTGTTGGTAACAGTTCTAAAATTAAAAAGGAAGACATCACTGACTGTGTATCAGAGTTGTTAAAGTTAGATTGTAGTAAAATTATATTGTGTGCTTTTCCCTATTTTGAAAGACTTTGTGATAGGAAAAACCATTATATACACATGTTAAACAAACATGTGCATTTCTTAGTAGGTCACTATTGTGACAAGCTTGTATATCTGGATACCAACACTTTTGTTGATAAGCTTAAGTCGACACCAGGTAATGTGTATCTACCTCTTAGATTTAGACACAAAATAGCTAGGCTATTAGCTTTTAATATTCACACAGACATATGTAGTATGTCAAAGTTTTCTTACATTGTTAACACTGCGACTATTGGTCATGGTACTTATGTACAGGAGGTGACTTCAAATAAATATAGCACTAGTGCTATAAATGTTTACAAACATTGTACGGAGGAGGTTCCATATGTCACCGTGGAAAATTCTCAATTAGGAGTTTTTAGTGATAGAATCTTGTTATCTGGTGATAGCACAGGAGACTCTGGGCTCACTCCAGATATTAGTTTAAACTAGGAAGTAAGACAACAGAAAGTACCATTAACAATATTGTTAAACCTACCAACAGAAAGGTATCTTCTTGCACTAAATTAGTTAGTAAAAAAGGGCCTCAGCAGAACACTTTGAATTTATTCCACCAAAATATCCAAGGCATTTCTTCCAAATTATTAGAAATAGAATTGTTTTTAGAGAAAAGTATGTTTGACATTATTTGTTTTACTGAACATTGGCTCAAAGATTACCAAATGCTTATTAATTATGAAAACTATACGGTGGGTAGCTGTTTTAACCGTAAATCAATGCTGCGTGGAGGTTCCCTAATATTATTAAAAAATTGTGTTAAATATAAACAACGTAATGACATTGTAGGTCTTTCGGTTGAACATTGCGTCGAACTGTCCTGTGTTGAGCTAGATAAGCATGTAATTGTGTGTGTGTACAGACCCCCAAACAATCAAAACTTTTCCTTGTTTGAATCAATAGTAGAAGATGTCCTGGCAAAACTTGCTGCCAGTAATAAATCTGTAATTATTTGTGGCGATTTCAATGTCAATATTTTAGAAGAAAATTCAATTAGCAGTAGGTTATTAAATCTTTTTAAGTCATTTAATTTAACCAACATTTTTATAGAACCTACTAGGGTCACCTCATATTCTGCTACATGTATAGACAATGTTTTCTGCGATTGTGATTACATAGATAAAGCCATAGTAAATTGCCTGCCGTCTGATCATAGCGGACAAACCGTAACTTTTAAGTGTAACACACCATTACAAAAAGTTCAAATTACATTTAGACCTTTAACAACTAGCAAATTAAATAAATATAATATTTTCCTACAGAACAAGTTATGTGAAATGAACCATCATGTGGATGATATTAATATAAATAAATTGTACGATAACTTCTTTTCAATAGTTCACACAGAATTCAATAAAACTTTTGAGAAGAAGATTAAAAGTGTTAGCCCTAAATTTATATTTAGTGATTGGGCAACTAGAGGTATCAGAAAAAGTAGGGAAAGACTTTTTGAACTATATGGCCTTAAGCCTTACATAAACACTGAAACTTTTAACAAGTATGTTGCAAAGTATTCAAAAATATTTCGAAATACTTGCAAGGTTGCTAAAGCCCTTCACATTAGCAAAAAGATCAAAACAGCAGAAAATAAAATAAAAACAGTTTGGAAAGTCATAAATAACGAGACTAACAGGAAAAAAATACGTACCACTAGCTACACATTAAATACAGCATGTGGTCCTAAAAGCGATAATCAGGAAGTAGCTCAAGAATTTGTAAATTTCTTTACTGATATTCCTTTAAAAACAACGGAGGCTCTTAATTCCTCACCTGAAGTCTCAATTGGTTTATTGAAGGCGAACGTGCCTGGTTGCCTGGCTGAATTTAAATTTAAACATATAAACCCTACGGAGGTAATTAAAGCTTTCCGGCAAATAAAAATTAAACTGACCGAAGATCTATGGGGAATGTCTATCAAAGTTTGTACATCCATAGTTGAGACTATTGCACCATACTTAGCTTCAATATTTAATTTGTGTGTAGACCAAGGGGTTTTCCCAGATTTAATGAAACACAGTAAGGTCATACCTCTTTTCAAATCTGGTGACAGTAAAGATACTAATAATTATAGACCTGTATCGGTGTTGCCAGCTTTTAGCAAGGTTTTTGAAAAAGTTATGCTTAACCAAATGCTCAATCATTTTAACACCAACAGAATCTTACACGATCAACAGTACGGTTTCACTAAAGGACGTTGCACAACTGACGCCGGTGTAACTTTATTAAAGCACATATTTAATGCGTGGGAACAGTCTCAAGATGCTGTAGGAATATTTTGTGACCTCTCAAAAGCATTTGATTGCGTGAATCACGACACATTGCTTTTGAAACTTGAGCATTATGGACTAGGTAAACTTGCACTTAGTTTAGTAAAATCTTATTTGAGTGAAAGGCAACAACATGTTCAAATAAATGGTGTTAATTCACAGGGTTTAAAAGTAAAAATGGGGGTTCCGCAAGGCTCAATATTGGGCCCTTTTCTTTTTCTGGTATATATTAATGATCTACCCTATTTATTGAAAAACCAACCTCAGAATATGGTGTTATTTGCTGATGACACTTCCCTAATTTTTAAGATAAATAGACGGGCTCAAAAGCTAGATGACGTGAATAAAGCCCTACTTCAGATTCATAATTGGTTCACAGCAAACAATTTAGTATTAAATGAAAAAAAGACAAAATGCATAAGATTTGCTTTACCGAATGTTAAAAGTAGTGATTGTGATATTCTATTAAATAACGAGAAACTAGAATTCGTAGATGAAACGGTTTTCTTGGGGATTACGCTTGATTCACGGCTACAATGGGGTGCTCATTTAACATCTCTTGCAGGGCGGCTAAGTTCAGCAGCATATGCCATTAGAAAAATTCGTCAGTTTACTGATGTAGATACCGCTAGGCTGGTCTATTTTAGTTACTTTCATAGCCTAATGTCTTATGGCATTTTGTTATGGGGACGAGCTGCAGACATTGAATCTATTTTTATTCTGCAAAAACGAGCCATCAGAGCAATATATGGTCTTCGTAGGCGCGATTCTCTGAGAGAACTATTTAAGAACATTAACATTATGACGGTGCATTGTCAGTACATCTACGAAAACATAATGTATGTGAGAAAAAATCTGCATCTTTTTAGTAAAAGAGGTGACAGACACAATTATATTACTAGGAATAGGGACCAGTTAGTGCAGCCAGGCTTCAGACTCGCTAAGGTAGACTCATCTTTCATGGGGTACTGTTTGAGATGCTATAACAAAATTCCACAAAGCATTCTTGAATTGAATGAGACGAAATTTAAAACATGTATCAAACGCACACTATGCAAGCAAGCATATTACAAGTTAGACGATTATATCGCTGATAAAAATGCTTGGCTCAATGCCGGTCCTGCTCCACAAGGACAGGACGCTTAAATGAATAGCATTTAATAGGAAGAAGAAAGAAGAAGAAGAAGATTGTACAACTATCTTTGCAATGTATAAATTCAATCTCTAGTATTATATAGTCGCATAGCACATATTGTGTGAGTACTATGTACTAGAAAGCTGTCATTCTCTGGAAACCTACATTTATTTTTCTATTTTTTATTTGACTTGGATATGCCCTGGCGATTGAGAGTGTGTCATGCTCACTTAAATGTCTCGCTGATGGTGGCGGGTGTGTCGGGTCATTTCGTTCCCTTTAAAATGGTTGAGTGGAATGGTGGCTGATCCATGCGTCATGCTCGTGAACGGGTGCTGTCAGTTGTGACTGGTCACCTCTTAGTTGCCACGGCTTGTTTGAATTATTATATTATTTTTAAATCGTCGTTTTGGCTTTACTTACTGTCGACACTTATCGTGCACAACTTGCTACATCGTTCTCACATGATAATATACCAATCTCGATATGAATGATGTAACCAAAGTTTTGTAACAATATTATGATTGAAAAGAGTATCCATGAAGTTTCTTGCCATTCTTCTCATGAGACCAACGCTTTGGAATCGGCAACTACAGTACACTGACAGTTATTATGCCTTGTGAGTGGGACTGTAGCTTAGTTTATTAGCTTATTAAAATTTAGTATTTGTTCGACTATTCAAAAGAGCCTGTAACTGGCCAACTTGAAATAAATGATTTTGATTGATTGATTGATTGATCGATTCCACCCGCTCTGCGGGTCTAAAATGGCCGCTTTATCAGAATCCACGCAGAATCTTAGTATGAAAAAATTTCAAATTCCTAAAATGGACTTAATGTCTATGACTTTAAGTCCACTTTAAGAATTTTAAATTTTTAACATGATTCATATTACGATTCTGCTAAAGCGGCCATTTTAGATACCCTGGCGGATCGCAAGGCAGAATCAGACTTCCACTGACTAAAATCCACCCATGTTCCTTTTTAGGTCTTCGTGTATCTCTGTCGAACAACCCGCAGTCCCGACAATTTAGCAGCTGCCCTGTGTTCTCAACTACATATAAATTAACGTATTTTCAACATCCTCACGTCTAGAAGACCCCCTGACAATTTACAGAGAAACAAGGGGTCGTTTCTCCGTAAATTGTTACCTTTCTCAAATTCTCAACAATCAGAATAGGAATTCAACATATTCTGCGCACAAACATAATATTAACTTAACCTTTGCACCGGCCACGTCAATGCCACGCAACAATTTCAACTGTAAATAGACTAAAAGCAACTTCGAGAACCATACAATGTCTCGCACGAACTTGAACGAAGTCACACGAACTTCAACGATGATAGAACTTGGTTTTAAATCTTCATGTTGAGAACAGACGTTTGCTGAGCATGTTTTATAAGTGTAAAGCATTTGAAGAATCCTTGCGATAGTAAAGTTTGATTGTATTTCGAGGGAGAAAATCTTTGTTTTTAATCATCTTCAAGGCTTTTTTTTTGTTTCAAAAATATAGATTTGCATTATAATTTTGGCAGATTCAAATATTCATTAAAATACGCCAAATGTTTATCAGCCTAGTCTGTTCCCAATTATGTTGCAAACGGCTTCTGATCTAACTGAATGCAGCCGAACACCAATGTTTAACCGACAAAATTTACATACATGACAAAATGAAACAGCCACGAAGTCTAGATTTGCCTGCAAATTAATAAACAATTTACAATGTAATAATTTTTCTGAAATTTTACTATGCAACTTGATTTTCCTAAGCAATATTGAAGTTTACGCAAGTTCTAAACTATGTCCCACTTCATAGTTATCTAAAAAAAAAACAGCAAACCCCATAACCCTACAACTCACACATTCCCAACTCAAACACAAAATTCCTCACGCCTTACAATGCTTCGAACGCAGCACGCTCCATGAATAACAATATACGTACACACATACATATGTACGTAGGACCACAGGCCCTATCGCTAAATGCAGCCTTATGCATAATGCACGCGTCATCTGCGCCGTGCTTCGGGCGTTGCAGGGTTGAGTGCGCGTTCAAGCGGGAAACGGGAGCGGGGTGAAGGGGGAGGGGCAGCACTGGCATGTGGAAATGTAATTGAGCAAGTACTGGAGCGATCGCCGTCGTCAAATAACCTATCTTGTCAACTATCATTGCTTGCAGGTCACCACGTTAGTGTCACCGAAAGCATAAGGGTTCGTTTACGGAGACGCGGGGCGTAGCGCGGCGCGTGCAGAAGGCTCGTTGCGTGCTTTTTTATTCATTTACTGAGAAGCGGGTCCACCGCAACGAACGCTGCATTTTAAACCAACGAGCGAAAAATCGCTTCTCGTAAAATCGTCGTTTGAAATCGTTAACGTTTTCAAACATCGCCATGTGCTTGAATTGAAAACGCACGAGGAGCCGCGCGACGCCCCGCGTCTCCGTAAATGAGGTGGAATTAGAGTCATAAATACTTACCCAGGTAAAGATGGCAAAGTAAGAGTAGTTGAAGTCAAAACTGCTCTCACTTTGCCATCTTTACCTGGGTAAGCCAATTGAAATTCCCTCAAGATTAACACCTGTTTAGAGAACTTCTTGTATCCCTCCTCGTGTTTGAACATGCTTTCAATTTTGGTTAGAGTACCTTTGATGGAGGCTCGTTTCCTGACGAGCGTTTTAATTTGTTCGCCTTCCATTGTTGGAAACTTGTTTCGCCCACTGTAAAATTGCTGTTACAACAATATAGTTCGGTTGTAACTGTAATTATTTGACTGCAAAAGCACGAGACAACACGTTTTTTTTGTATAAATCTGAATTTTACTGCAGCAAATGAAAAAATATGACGGTTGCGACGCGTTGCGTGTTGCGATTTTATACATTGCGATATAAGTAGAGCTCGTAGCTTAGTAATATTAGCAACTTAGATACAAATAGTCATTCTCTTGCCCTTATCCTAATTTATTTGGGGTCGGCGCAACATGATTGTCTTCTGCTTCCAAACTTCTCTATTGCTCGTCATTTTTCAGACACCTCCTTTAAACACTTAAACATAATAAATATCCAGTTTTTAACCGACTTCCAACAGAAGGAGGTTCTTAATTCGTCGAATCTTTTTTTATGTATGTTCCCCGATTACACGAAGATGCTGGACCGATTTCGATTTATTTTGTCTTGACTAAAAGAGCATTATTCCCAGGTGGCCATTAAGTCAGGATCTGATGATAGGATTCTGGAGAAATAGAGAGTTCTATTCTTATTTTATAGGCGCACTTGAAGTGATTTGAGTAGTTTATGGAAGAGTACCTTTTTGGAGTGATCCCATTTCACTTTGGTGAAGAACTTATGAAGAACTTCGGAGTTAGGCAACTGAACTCCTCTATAAATGATAGCAAATGGACTGGGATTGCCGAAATCTCATGTCTGTCTATTATTTACATCAGTTCATAACATAGCATCTCACCGGTACGCTTTGAAGTGAAAAATAAAAACTTTTTAGCTAAAATTAAAACCGACTTAACAAAAAATAAAATACAAACAAAAAAATAAGTTTAAAAATCCCGACTATGAATAAAATCACATGCTAATAAAACCGCGGTCTTAAAAGTAGAAAACAAGAATAATCGTCTAGTAAGGAGATATTGTATATTTTGATTTTGCGTATTATAAGTAAAATTATTATATGTCGCATGCCACTGATACCTGATGCTCCTTCATGGCGATCTTATTGATACAGAAGTCAGCTACTAGTTGCAATTAGCAAGGTGGCTTGCGACTACGACTGACTACTATTTTTTTTTTTTAAATATTAATAGTTTATGTCACCTGGGCTATTCTTATGAATCTATTGACACCTCATTTATTAAAATTTGTTCAGTAGATTAGGCAGGAACACACATACATACATAGACTGCCAAAATCAATACCCCTCCTTTTGGCTTTGTCGTAGTCGGGTAAACAGTAAAAAATTAACTTTAGAACAAAAAACGTTTTAAAGTTTAATTTTGGTGGCAAACAATTAGATCAAACAATCAAAAGCTGATTTCTGTTCTAAAGTTTACTTTTTTGTGTTTTATTTTTTGTTAGTGGCAATGTTAGCCTTAGACACCATGTCAGTTTAATAACTTAAATGTAGCAAGCATGTGTTATATAAATAATGGGTTCTGTCATCTAAAGTCGTAGTAGCTGAATGAAAACACAGCTTGCATTTCCAGTATTTCCTCCATTCACAAATGTAATAAGAATCCATTGTATCTTCAACCCATTCACTTTCTGTCGTCTCTTTCAGTTGCCGAATTCCCAGCCCATACACAAATCCCACAAAACCTGACATTCCCAGTTGAGACATAAAATGTAACTGGTTAGGAATGCATTTGTTTTATAGTACTCAATGGCATTCGACTATCGGCCATAAAAATGAATGCAGAACGTTTATGCCGCTGTAACTCAGGCCAGACCCCGACGATTCATGCGCTCAGCTTTTGTGTGGAACGTTTGGTTCAATCTAGTGGTTTTACGGCTGCCTTACCGGTTTAATACTACAGTAGATGTCGTCAAACTGTCCTGTAACTCTTAGAGATTAGGTTTACGTGAAATTGTGAAACTTTTGCGGTTCCTAAAATGGTTGTGTTCCTAAAGTGGGAGCTTGAAATTGTTTGTTCAAAAATGGCAATTAAAATATTTTTGAAATGCAATTTCACTTGTAGGTTCCATGTTGTCAAAAATAAAATTGATGAAAGAATATAAAACTACTCAGTTTGGAAAATAGGTCACATAAAATAAATATAAAATAACACAATTTTCAATATTAATAACAAACAGTGGAACAAACAGTTCAATGTTCATTACCAACAATAATGAGCCATTGAACTGTGTGATTGTTGTTATACATTATTTTAATTTTATACTAACATTAGGCTAAGTTTTACTACTACTAACATTATATGGATGTTTATCTGAAATAAAATATTTGAATTTGAATTTGAATTTTTGAATAACACTATGGACACTTACCTGAAATAAAGAGTTTGAATTTGAATTTTGAATATCACATCTCGTATATCCAAACATCCTCAGCGGTGGTAACACCGTCGAGTGGTGATAGTGATATTTATCATTAGAAATGGAGATATCTGGGTCGCTTCAGTTCGAAAGGATTATTAAACATACATTACATACACACAACATACACTACAACATACATTATTAACAACAACATTACATAACAACATCATTACAACAACATTTTTAACATACATTATTATTTGAATAATCAAATTTTTACCTTTCACCATCTTTTAGAAACCTTCAAATACAAGATCAAAAATTGCTCTTTCTCATATCTTTTGGTTTTCTCTTTCTTCGCAGTATGATAGACATAACTAGACATAACTTTCATTCAAACAAACCATATATGAACATGTAATGTGTACATTTAAAATCATTACCCCATTTCGGCCCGCCATAGACTCGGTAAAACTCTTTGTCGTTGTCAAAAGCTGCAGAAGCGGGCGACGATAATGGAAAACCATGAAAGTGTGTCAGAAGTATGGTAATGTGTTCGGTTTGAAGCTGTCGTGCTATACAATGTTGATGTTACTATATATTGCAGTTTGCATGGGTTTTTAAGCAGAAGGAGCAGAGTTGAGAAATGAATGTTTTACAAAAGCTGTTGACTTTGATGACATTCCTCTGCTTACTATGAGGATAGAATGCATCTTTTCCTAGAGGTAAGGCAGAAATTATGGACAGTAACGTGAACCAATTGATTATTTTTTAACATAACGTAACCTAAAAAAAAAAAATTGTCCATGTTTTTTTTTTAATTATTATAAAATGGGCTTGCTCTTGACTTCAATCTAGCCCTAAGGGCAGAGATAAGTTCGACGCTGGAACGAGCTTACCCAGAAGAAGCCTATTTACTAGTGACTTAAATAGATTTGAGTTATATGAACTCGGGAAAAACCGACGCAGGCAGGGAGTTCCACTCCTTGGCTGTGCGCATAATAAAGGACTTAGCAAAGCGCTTCGTTCGAATGTGTGGAATATCGACAAGGTATGGGTGATAACTTGCAGTACGTCTAGTCTCTCGATCGAATAAAGGAGAATATGGTAGAATCAGCCCGTGGAGCTCCTGCGCACACTCTCCGAAGTGGCAACAGATTAGGTTCCGAACAACAGAACGAAGATGGTGTGACGAGCTGGACTCTTATCAAAGATTAGGGGCAAATAGCCAAAGACAGACATAAGGAAAAGAAAGAAGGGAGACCTTGGACCTCCTGAAGGACACAATCATGATAAAAATATTCGAAATGTTCTTCTTAGCGTATGATAGCAGTCATAAGCCCATCGAGTTCCTATACAGTGGCAAGGCATGAAAATGAATCACAATCTTTATTGACATTGACACTATGATATATATTCCCGTTTTCCGACCAGTGTTGCGACTATTCATAACCACACACACCATTCATCATGATCATCATCAGCCTATAATGTTCCCACTGCAGAGACTCAGGCCTCCTCTCTAGGAAAGGGTTGGGCTATAATCCACCAGGCGTTCCCAGTGCGGGTTGGTAGATGTCACATGTCTTCGAATTTTTTGTTTCTAAGACATGCTGCTTTCCTCACGATGTTTTCCTTCACCGTTTTTGAGAGCAGTGGTGATGAAATAAATTACACAAAGTTATGCGCCTCACTGTTCGTAAGTCGTGGCCGCCACCACTAAGCCAATACTGCTCTTACACACCATTACCAACCGAAAATTACAACCCACACAGAAAAACCTCTGACTCAACAGTTTCCCACAAACCAGGTCACAGGCAACTCATTATAATTAATTAAAATTACAGCAGCTAAGCACTTCAGCACAAAACAGTCGTTACATTGTTCAAGTGCGGTGATTATGTGACGTCATACAGGCAGAGTGATTAAGCGGTGACGTCAGAGCATAAACTTGAATACTATTGTTCGGGTGCACAGTTTTAGTTGGTAATAAGCAGCTTGGTAATAAGGAGTTTAATTGCGCGAGGTGATAGACTTAACAGTTGAATGATTGTCTTTTTTTTTTTTTTTTTTTTTTTTTTTTTTTTTTTTTTTTTTTTGGTGGGTGTAAAATCATCGAATAACCCCTCCCGCTCTTGGGCAGAGCGAAAGGGAGTGTCAGACTTCTACTGACTAAAAACCACCCATGTTCCTTCTTCGCCCTCTATGTCGAGGCCGCGATAACCAGAGGACTACCCGCGGCCTGAATGATTGTCTTTACGTTTTGTTTCGGGTCTGGGTATTGGTGTATGTGAGTTTAAATGTTTGTGAAAGCACCCACGATACAGGAGAAATTCCTAGTGTGGGACATCGTAAATAAATTAAAAAAAAACCAAATGGTGAAGGTAAATATCATGAGGAAACCGGCACGTCCTAGAACCAAACAATCAAAGACTTGTGACATCTACCGTGCTAGATTATAGCACATTCCCTCTCAAAGAGAGGAGGTGTGTGTCCCAGTGGTGGGAACATTAAAAGGGTGATGATGATGATGAACCTCCAAAGACTAGGACGTAGGTAACCATAGTATACATTCGCCAGATATTTTGAAGTTTCGTGAGATACGGTGGACGTCAAGCGGTTTCACCCACGTAGTTCCGGTTCCCGTTGAAATACAGGGATAAAAAGTAGCCTATGTCAACCGGGGTTAGTTTAGCTTCCTAACGGTGTAAGTTTTTTTCAAATCGGTCCAGTAGCTTTGAAGTTTATTCATTACAAACATAATCGCTCAACGAGCTATGGAAAGAGCTATGCTTGGAGTTTCTCTGAGGGATCGAATCCGGAATGAGGTGATCCGGCAGAGAACTAAAGTTGTCGACATAGCTCACAGAATAAGCAAGTTGAAGTGGCAATGGGCCGGCCATATCTGTCGCAGAACCGATAACCGTTGGGGTAGACGTGTTCTTGAGTGGAGACCGCGAATTGGCAAACGTAAGGTGGGACGCCCTCAGGCTAGGTGGAGCGACGATCTTCGCAGGGTGGCTGGTAGCAGCTGGATGAGAGTTGCCGAGGATAGAGAAAAGTGGCGTGCAATTGGAGAGGCCTATGTCCAGCAGTGGACTGCTATAGGCTGATGATGATACACACACATAAAAATAAATAAATACAAATCTTTCCTCTTTGTAATCTTAGTGTAGATAACAAACATAACACTATGTCTATTATTCCCTAAGGGTTAGGGAAAGGCGTACCTTACAGTAGAAATACCCACTTTCCACCAGCTATGTTCAAGTCCTATGCAATTGAGTCGAGCCTGTTGTCAACTTGTCACAAATCCAGACTAAATGGCCACTACTGAGAATTTTTTTGATGGCAAACCCCAATAACACTTTGGGAATGGAACCCAAGACTTTTAGGTCAGCATTCGCGCTTACGAGCACTAGATCAACGAGGCAGAGAGATGAAGAGCCTTTGTATTTAAGACAAATTTCCCCTTCAACAACCAAACAACCGATCAATCAACCAAAAAGCTCTAACAAACCGCAAATTATTCTAACAATGTCATCAACACATTAACTTTTAAAATAAACTTGCAACACAATGTGTGGAACACCATACAATGGCGTCAAATTTCTATTCTGTCATGTCGGCCTGGTTTTCATTATTGGATATTGTTAACATGGCGGTTGTAATTAATATGTGATACGGATATTTGTGTGATTAATTATTGTACGGAACACCCGTACAATTCTTAACTTTTTACGCTAAATAAGCAGATATGTACCGCGTGCGCAATTTACTTCAGTTCGCGATCGGTCTTCGCCGCGTGTACTCACTATCATAATATCAAGGCATTTGATAGCCAAAAATCATTATATCATAATGTGATCACTGTATCAATTAGCTATAGCATTCTATCATTAAACTTATCATTATAAACTATCACTTCTTATCATTTATAGTTGTCCCGTACAACTTTATGGTCCTTCGAGCCACCGTATTGGCGGGACCAACCGCGTGTTTTACAAAGTGCGTGTGAACATTCCGCCGAATCAATGAATGGATATACCTATCACTATCAGTAGCAACCACCAGGTAACAAGCAGCAGATACCGGTGAGTGAGCTATCATTATCATCGCTACAGCGAAGCGGCAGGTCTAATTTCTACGAGTGGACTCGCCCGCAAGGTTAGCAGCACGTGTCACGTGGTTGTTGCAGCATACGACCACACCAGCATACAGCATCATCAGCATTTCAAATAGACTACTATCAGCTATCATCGAGCGTTTTATGAAAAGGGTGTCTATTCTCGAGCAAGTCTTGCATAAAATCAATTTATCATTTTATCAACAAGGTACCTATATAATTTTCCAAGCTTAGTCGACGAAGCAAGGAAAACATAATCGAGTAGGATTCAAGGAAATATCATAGAATTCTTTTATCATTTTATCAAGCTTTTTGACACAGAAGCTATATCAGCATGTCCGAGATGGAGGACCTACTCGAAAATCAGAATCAAATTATGCAGGGCATGGAGCAGCTTTTGCGCAATTTTAAAAAGGATGGAGCAGAGAGAAAAACGTCTACTTACGTCAAGCAACGTTTAGAGCTTCTCGATAAATATTGGGAAGAGTTCCAGTCCAATCATATTCAGCTATCAGAATCAAAAGTACGTGGCTACAGCTACTTTTCAGAAAATTATTATCAGAATACCAGGAAGTTTTACAACGAGGCGCGTGCATTTATTCAGCAGTACAAGGTCACCAAGACCGATCCCAAGATTGTCGAAGCCCCGACTACTCCGCAGCCACCATTGCAAGCAGCTGAAGGGGAGAAGAGTCAAGGGCACGGAAGTGGATCAGCAGATCAAGATGCAGGAGACAATCACCAGCAATCAACCAGCAAGGTGAGAGCCAAGTCTCCGGCTTTCTACACTTCGCAAGGTAACAGCAGTAAGCTGGAAGAGATGCTGCGTAAACAGAAAAGTAATTTTAAGGCAATCTCGCGTACCGTTGCTATCATAGATTTGGATAAAATATCTGAGAAATGGGAGTTCGAAGATATCTTGCAGACTGTCCAATCAAGATGGTCAATAATAGACTCATTACATTGGGAGATTGATAGCGAGTTATTTGAAGCAAATGAAGAGTACGAAGAGTCGTTCAGCAAATACGAAAGACTTTATCTTGACATCAAGAAATCTATCAACCGCAAGATGTGGTCTGTCTCTCACCGTGAGAAGAGTACCCCAACGATGGATATCCCAACATTTAACGGAAACTATCATCAATGGGTAGCATTTAAAGACTTATTCACGGAATCGATACACAGCAATCGTTCTATCTCCTGCGCACAAAAAATGCAGTTTTTGAAAGCAAAGCTTAGGGGAGAACCGGAAAGACTTATCCAGCACTTGCATATTAGCACCGAAAACTATAAGGTCTGTTGGGACATATTAAACCACAGATACAATAACACTAAGTTAATATTCAGTTCTCATCTCAATATTCTATTATCATTACCAAATATGCAACAACAGTCAGCTTCACAAATCAAGAAACTGTATGACACCACTAACGAGTGTCTGAATGCGATCAAAAACCTTGGAATTGATATAGTAACGTGGGATCCATTTATAGTTCATATACTAGCATTGAAACTGGATCAGCAGACCCACTCTGACTATGCGGATTCTCTGAAGAATCCACGAGACTTGCATATATTGAGTGAATTTCTAGGATTCCTAGAGAACAAGTTTACATCATTGGAAGCATCACGACGCAAACAAGATGGGCAAAAATCAGACAACAAGTCACAGCAAGAGTCCAACAGCAAGAAGCATTTCCATAAATTCAATAGAGCATTTTCTAACAATTCTGCGACTAAAAAGCAATGGAAATGTCCGGTTTGCGGCGAAAATCATCGTTTATTCAGTTGCAAAACTTTCTTAGAATCAACATCGGATTCTAAACGCAAGACAGTCATTAAACTGAATTTATGCAAAAACTGTCTTTATGATCATAAAGGTAAAACATGTTTTTCCGACAAAAGATGCCGTGAATGTCAAGGCGATCATAACACCTTGTTACATGATACCTTCTCGGGTTCCAGTAACTCGAAGTCTGATGCTAGCGCTTCGACTTCATGGGAACGCAAAAACGTCACACACGTGTCGAATCCAGAAATATCTGAAACCCTGTTGGCAACAGCTCAAATCAATGTTAGGGGAGTTAATGGGGTATATTACCCTATGCGTGCCTTAATAGATCAGGGATCCCAAGTATCACTGATCAATGAACACGCTGCACAGAGATTGGGACTTCCTCGACAAGCATGCAAGGGAGTTGTAATGGGAGTTGGTGCCAAGGAAAGTAACTGCAAGGGTGTTATACAAATTGAAGCATCAGCAGTGTATACAGACTTCACTTTTTCTACCAAGGTACTTATCATGAAAACTCTGCTTTACAATCTGCCCAATCGTTCATTCCAAAAGCCATCATGGGCTTGTCTACAGCATGTGAATTTAGCGGATCCTGAATATAACCTTAGTCGTCCAGTAGACATACTACTTGGAGCTGATGTTTACTCATCGATCATTATGAATGGCCTCATCACGGAGGGCGAGTCACAAGTAGTAGCGCAACAAACACGCCTTGGCTGGATTATAAGTGGGAACATTATATCGTACCAATGTAGTGTTGTCCTAAACAACATAGATGATATTCAGAGGTTCTGGGCAAGCGAAGATATTGCTGACGACAATCAAAACAAGTTATCAGAAGAAGATCATCAGTGCGTACTTCGTTACAAGGCAGATACATCAAGAACAGAAGATGGTCATTACGTCGTCAGATTACCTCTGAAAGCAAACATTGAGGAAAAATTAGGGGAGTCCAAACACAAGGCTATTGGTCAATTTTATCAACTTGAAAAGAAATTATCAAATGACATCAATAAACAAACATCCTATAGATCATTCATTCAAGAATATATTAAATTAGGCCACATGCAGGAAAGTACATACAACAAAAATCAAGTCAGTTGCTATTTACCACATCATTGTGTAATGAAATCGGATTCCACGACAACAGCGTTGCGGGTCGTTTTCAACGCTTCAGCGAAAACATCGTCTGGGCTGAGTTTAAATGATTTGATGTACAGCGGACCTAATTTACAAAAAGATTTGTTTTCATTGATTTTAAAATGGAGGCAATACGAATACGCATACACTGCCGACCTGGAAAAAATGTTTCGGCAAATTTTTTGCCACAAGGATGATTTGAAGTATCAAAAAATTGTATGGCGCGATTCTCCAGATCAAGTTCTTCGTGAATACGAACTCAAGACCGTCACGTACGGTACAAAAGCGGCGCCATTTTTAGCAATAATGACGCTTAAGCAGTTAGCAAATGATGAACGCCACACGTACCCAGCAGCAGCGAAGGTCTTAGAAGAAGACTTCTATATGGATGATCTTCTCAGTGGTCATCATACCCTGCAAGAAGCAAAGCAGTTGCAGAAAGATTTGATAGATCTTCTGAAATCAGGAGGTTTCAACCTCCGCAAATGGTCATCCAATAAAGTAGAGTTACTTGATGACGTCAGCAAAACAGATGAGGTTTTTGATTTTCGTCACCAAGAGTCGACTAAGACTCTCGGGTTGCGCTGGCACCCTACTGAAGATCAATTCACATTTCAAAGCAAAATCAACGTGTCATCATCAAAAACAGTGACGAAAAGATCTCTCTTATCAGACATATCGAAAATATTTGATCCCTTGGGCTGGCTGTCTCCAATTACCACCAAACTCAAGCTACTATTCCAAGCAGTCTGGCAGTTACAACTCCAATGGGACGATGAAGTTCCTGAAGAGATTGTTAAGCAATGGTCACTAATGACCCAAGATTTACAACATATCAACGAATTTAAGCTACCGAGATGGCTACAGTGTCACAAGAACGGAACTATTGAGCTGCACGGATTCTGTGACGGATCGACCAAAGCATACGCTTGTGTGATTTATTGCATTTACGAAAATGAAGATGCCAACCAAATCTCGTCAGTATCATTAGTAACTGGAAAGGCGCGGCTTGTTCCTACAAACAAAAGTATCACATTACCTAGACTGGAATTGAGTGCAGCCGTACTACTATCAAAGTTAATGCACAAAGTTACACAGTGTCTGGTTGGGCACGATATCAAAATCTTCGCATGGTCGGATTCAACAGCCGTCCTGGGATGGCTTCAAGGTGACCCAAGTCGCTGGAAGCGTTTCGTTGCCAATAGAGTCAAGCAAGTGACCGATATCATACCATCAAACAGCTGGCGTTATGTTAAGTCCGCAGATAACCCAGCTGATTGCGCCAGTAGAGGCATGTCTGTAGAACAATTTAAACACCATTCTCTATGGTGGCATGGACCCTCATGGTTACCTTCATTCGATGAAAATCAGCCAAAGGAAAACCCTGTCTACAACACACGCGAAGAAATGAGAGAGATAGCACAACAAGTAACTACTTCGCAAAAACAATCATATGACGTCATCGACACAATACTGAGCAAATATAGCAGCTTTGCGAAATCGACTCGTATACTTGCGTGGATATTACGTGCTATATCATCAAAATCGCAACCAAGACCGTCTTTTCTTACAATCACTGAGCTAAGAAGAGCGAAGCATATTTTAATCAAGCGTGTACAGCAACATGAGTTTACAGAGGATATTAAAAGCCTTCAAAAACATAGCAATGTAGACTCTAAAAGCAAGTTACTTAACCTAAATCCGTATCTAGACGAAAACGGATTGCTGAGGGTTGGTGGCAGAATAAGCAATGCAAGGATAAGCAAAAACATGCAACATCCTATTATCATTCCTCACAGCGGACTACTTACCGATCGATTGATTGATCAAGGCCATCAGATGACCTTCCACGGTGGAGCTCGCCTAACTCTGGCATGGTTAAGACAGGAGTTCTGGATTATCGGCGGTAACCGTGCAGTCAAGAAACGCATACATAATTGCGTCACATGCAGAAGGCATAATCCTGTAAAAAATACACAGATAATGGGAGACTTACCTGAGTCACGAAGTAATCCGTCGCGACCTTTCAATCATACTGGGGTCGACTTCACCGGCTATGTGGACGTCAAGGCTAACAAAGGTCGTGGCATCAAGACTACCAAAGGCTATATAGCGGTATTTGTGTGCATGGCAACCAAGGCCGTGCACCTAGAACTCGTTTCTGACATGAGCTCAGCTGCCTTCCTAGCAGCATTAAAGAGGATGGCAGCCCGCAGAGGAGCTCCAACCCATATCTATAGTGATAATGGGACAAATTTTGTCGGAGCCAACAAGGCGTTGCGTGAAGAGTACATCAACCTAAGAAACACTCTTGACGAGGAGTTCTACAGAGCAATCACAGATATGCAAATACAATGGCATTTCAACGCGCCTTCCTGGCCGAGCGCGGGTGGCCTATGGGAAGCGGCTGTCAAAAGTCTCAAACACCACATCAAGAGAGTTGTGGGCGAGCAGAAACTGACGTATGAGGAGTATTCCACATTACTAGCACAGTTAGAAGCCTGCCTTAATACAAGACCTCTTTGCGCTATCAGCGAAGATCCGGAGGACATGGATTACCTTACTCCATCGCACTTTTTATCAAGTGGTCCCACACTTACCATAATTGAGACTGAAAGAGACGCAAGAACACGATGGCAGCTTACCCAGAAGATTTTTGACGACATCTGGAAACGGTGGAAAACCGAGTACCTGTGTCAGTTATCAGCACGTAGCAAGTGGCGGCAGCGGCGATCAAACCTACAGATCGACGACATAGTTATCATCCAAGATGCTAACTTACCACCTGGAAAGTGGGCCATCGGCAGAATCATAGAGCTGCACCCCGGCAAGGACGGCTATGTTCGTGTGGTGTCAGTAAAAACCAAAAATGGGGTAATTAAGAGGCCAATCACAAAACTTTCCTTATTGCCAGTCCACGAAGTTCAGCAACCTGAAAACAATCATGCAGAGCAAAGTAAAATTACAACAGAGCAGACCAATCAACCTTCTGGATCTAATGAAAATGAGCCATCGAAAAATAGATCAAGACGTCGGAGGGGAAAAATCAGCAATTTTATTTACATCGCACTCATGTTTTTCATGTTAATCATATCACCATCTCGTTGTGATTACAAAACAGCACCTTTGAATAGCAATCAGAGCATTTATTTCGACAAGATCTCTAACATGCGTCTCGAACGAGACGAGTGGAAGTTGATTATTTATCATGACATGAAGCCCTATTGGCAAGGCTTAGATCTACTTAGAAAATACATCGATCATCTGGGCAATATATGTTCTAATACAACAAAGATATCACAGTGTGACGCAATCCTTATGCAATTACGTCACAATAGCAATGAACTTGACCATTACAATAGCATGTTGCTTGGTCAGCAGTTCACGGGGAATGTCCGACATAAGCGCGGCCTTATCAATCCTATAGGAAACATAGCACGAAGCTTATTCGGTGTCTTAGACGATGAGTTTGCACAGCAATATGCAAGAGATATCCATCAAATTAGACGTAATCAACAGCATTTGGTTTCGTTATGGAAAAACAACACATCTATTGTGGAAGCATAGAACAACATCATCAAAAGAGTCGAAAATGCGATGGAAAGACATCACAAGGTGTTTAATCAGCATCTGATCAGTTTAGAGAAGGGATTTAACACAATTCAGTCAGGAGTTCAAGAATCACTAATGTCTAACAGCTTTAGTGTATCATCTATCATTGCCAACAGTGTCCTGATGAACCTGAAAACCATCCAAGAAACTATCATGGATACTATTATGAACCTACACCATACTGGGTTCAACATTCACCTTTTAACACCTAAACAGCTGACGGATGAACTTAATGTCATAATAGGACAGTTAGCAAAAGAATTGACTCTTCCAATAGATAATATTCAATCGGATTTATCGAAACTGTATCATTTACTGAAAACTAAAGCCAGAGTTATGCAGCAGTTTATTATCTTCGAAGTTAAAATACCATTAGTGAGCAGAGACAGCTACGACATCTACAGAATCATAACAGTTCCGCAGCAGGTTGGAATTAATATGATCAGCATAATTCCCACCGCAGATCTTCTCGCAATGAATTTACAAAGGGACGCCTATATTCCAATGACGGAAAACGATGTTCAAACCTGTATGTTTTACGACACAGAAACATACATTTGCCCGTTGAAGGGTCCGATTTATCAAATGAGATCAGATGAAAACCTCTGCATCAGAGATCAACAGTCCAATCGTTGCAGAACAGCATCTACTATCTGCACAAATCGTTGGATAGAACTTAATAAATTAAATACATATTTATATTTCTGTTGCGGACCGTGCTCCATACGAATCATATGCGAGTATCAAGTTACGGCTGAACAATTAACCAAGGCCGGCGTTATCTTGCTCGGCGATGGATGCGTCATCAAAGGCGATGCATACACAGTTTATTCACATAATAAGCTGTCCAACACTTTGAATACTACGGCAGACGTTCTGAAGATTGATATCCCACCCATCAACAACATAATCAACTTATCGATACCTATTGGTGCAATCGATGAACAGTCTAACCATACTCACATCGAGACTCAAGGTCTAGTAAAGGAAGTCCATGATAAGTTGAGTCAGATGAAAGATATAACGAGCATTGATGAAGATTATGACGACGGGTTCTCATATCACGACTTGCATCACTACACAGTCATATACTTGGTGGTGTTCGCCCTGTGCGCGGCAGGAGCCGTGCACGTGTGGCGGCGCCTTCGGCGTGTGCGCAGCGTGGCTTTGCCCGCGCGCTCACCTCATCAGCAGCTTCAGAGTGCTAGTGGTGCTAGTGTAATCAGTGTAAATGAGCAATCGGGACCTAGTGAAATTGAGCTCAATAAAATATCGGGTCAAATCAGTGCGCGTAAACAAAACAAGGCTACGTCGCCTGTGTTCCGTGAATCTATTTTCGGTGAAAATTAATAACACTTTTAGAGACTTATTAAGTTGGCGCCTATCTGTCTAGATTGTGCTTTCGATTATCATTGCTTTCTCTAAGTATTTTTTACAGTTTTTTATGTTTTGATTTTCACTATTATATTTGTATTTTTCATTTTTTATCTTAGGCTCTCGTGCCTGGGAGCATGTACGGAACACCCGTACAATTCTTAACTTTTTACGCTAAATAAGCAGATATGTACCGCGTGCGCAATTTACTTCAGTTCGCGATCGGTCTTCGCCGCGTGTACTCACTATCATAATATCAAGGCATTTGATAGCCAAAAATCATTATATCATAATGTGATCACTGTATCAATTAGCTATAGCATTCTATCATTAAACTTATCATTATAAACTATCACTTCTTATCATTTATAGTTGTCCCGTACAATTATGATGGTGTGTAGGTGCATGTTTTATTTATAGGAGAGTAGGAAAAGGCACTAAACACAATTGGTTAAACACACGAAAGCTGTGCTTATTGGAATGTGTTGTCACATTTTTTTTTCTCTTTTCGCTGCTTCTGCTAGATCATTAAGATCTTCGGTTCATCCAACTTGAAATATGAACCGAACCAGAGGTCAAATGTATACAGAGTGTAAATTAACTCATTACACAGCTGTCAACCAAGCATTCTGTATATCAAACAAAGTACTTGCTGGCTTGCTGGCTTGCTTGCTAAAATTTTTGCTGGGAAACGACTTCTTTTTTTGGGTCAAAACCACATTTTACAGTAAAACTCAATGTAGCACTCTTAAAACACTGTACTAGTGGGTGTTTTTGAATACTAAACGGGTCATGGAGATAATTTAAGCAAAGTTATCACCTGAAAAACTAGTATTTACAAAAACAGCTGTGAAGAACTTTGACCCCCAATATCTCCGTAATTTGTTTTCCCAGGTATGGTCCAGAATAAAGAAATGATCGCAGTGGTGAGGAGAACAAGCGCCTTTTGTTTGCTTTAAGGGTACTTTTACACCCCTTTTGGGGAGGGGGGATCATCAAAAAACCCCGTCCGCTCTTGGACGGAACGAAAGGGAGGGTCTGACTTCTATTGACTAAAAACCACCCATATTCCTTCTTAGCCCTTTATGTCGAAGCCGTTGTATCTCTTACAACATACCGCAGCCTACTTTTACACCCTTTAAGTAGATTTTAAAATTAAAAATACCCGTTTCATAGTTAATTTCATTTAAAGAAGTAATTCGTACAGTATACGGATGATGCTGCAGGGCTATTGCGTATCTTTTAAATGACAGTGACCTATAGTGCCTTTCAATTACTGTCAAATGGTTCCATTTTGTACTAAACCATAACCAATTTGACAGTTAATCCATAGACAATATAAAAGCCACTGTGATTTAAAAGATACGCAATAGCCTGCTGATTGTGCTTGTTAGAAACAATTCGACTAAAATGCCATATAATAATTGTATTTTCGATTAAAAAATACCGACGTATTTACGTTACCTTTACATCTCGCGCTCGTGGTAGGGCCTTTGAACTTATCACCATCAATAAATTAAAGGCTCTATGTTCAACGAACTGCCATCACCTCAGCTCACCCCCAAACCGCATCGATACAACGCTGGCACAACAATAACATTTGTTCCGCCGCTTATCTTTAATTAAGCAATACATCATATCCAAGCAACACCCGTTTTAAGTTCCGAAACACACCAACCAACCCACCAACTTAACTAGAACTTCACCCCTCCCCTTACTTACATAAAAACTCCTCGAAAATCAGAAACGCACTGCGGTTGAAGAGGCCTGCGTAATCTGGTCGTGGTTACATGGCAAAGATTTAGGGTAAATGTACATGTTTTCGGCTCCATCTGTTTAAAGTTAATTAAGTCGCGTAAGGGGTTTTTGTTGTACGCTGACTTGTTAGTTTTTAGACACTTTTCGTGTTATAAGGGGTTTGTGAAATTGGGTGAAAATTATGTTTTCCATTAACGTGTGTTGTGTACGAAAAAATGGGTCATTCTATTTGTTTAGGGGAGTCGCGTTTGTATCAGGTTTAGTAACAGCAGTGATTTATAAATACACATAAAGAGTAAATGTGAGTGTTTTATAACTACAAGTCACCTCTGTCTAACTGTTACTGTTATGTTGTATTATTTTCGTTGTTTTTATAAAACGATACAATACGCACTTCTTATGTTTAATCTATGTTAAACCTTACCACGCAATACCAAAATCAATATACACGAATATTTCCAATCTCCATTTTCGTTTTAATTTAGAACTAATACGGGTACACGCGAAGTTCACACCCCGCCTCGCTGTCGCCTTGCCTTCGTCTTTCTGACACCTCGCGCTAGTATACCACTGAAAAGAAAATACAGAAGGACAGCTTCACGCCATAGGTGACTACAAGTGCAAGTAGGTACCTACTTACACATGCCAACGCGAGATCACAGACTACAGCCCGAGACACACACATATTGATACATACAATTTGGTCTTCACTAGAAACACTAGTTAAGGTTAGAATAAAGTCACCAAATTATCAGTAAGTATATGAACCACAAAACGTTCAGTCCCTGCCCGGGATAAGTGAGGACTCGTCGAAACGGACCCTTAAAGCTCACGCTACGTTTATTTATAATTTCTTACTTGCACGCCATTTATGCCATTGCAACAATTTATGCCATTGCAACAATTTATGCCATTTGTGACATTGCATTTATGCCATTGTAACGATTTTTTGTGTGGCACGCCAATTTGCGTTGATTTTTTAATGACTTCAAGCCAATGGCAATAATAGGTTTTTTAAGCAGTAATAACTTTCAATTTACTAACGCGTGCCAAAAATTTAAACTGCAGGCGCCATCTTGGTTTTCCAAAAGTTAACTTAAATGTATTTGAGCGCCAAAACATCTTGACAGCTCTAAATACTTACAAACGCTGTACACACAAGGCCCAAAAGTCAATATTTTCGTTAATAGCGGATAACTTCTGTAGTAGTTTTTCTAACTGGTTGTAAATTATAAGTCTTTGTAACGAAGTTTTTGAGTAAACGTTACTGTTTCTCATACATGGTCGTGGATATATTTTAGGCGCGTTGAATGCCTCTTATTGTCCTTATGGACCTTCTGTAACTTTCTCCTTTGTGGCTGCACACTGTCTTCACTAATTATTTCCATACGAAGCTAATTGGTTCAGTTTAGTTTCAATTATGATATTACTTCTTTAGCTATGAACGTGAAGTTCGCACAGTTTCGGTGAGAATATCATTTAGTTCTGGCGCTTAATTTCATCTTTGCACTGATTACGTTTGAATATGTACAATTTGGAATGTTTTCATTTAGAATGTTCGTTTGGTGTACAAGTAGGTGATTGTATCAGCCTGAACAAGATACTTGTTGAAATTAAATGGAATTACACTTTATTTGCTAGAATTGTTGTACAATGTTCAAGGTCAGGTTTTGTTACAGTAGCTCACACAATTTGCTTTTGTAAACTAGCATGCAAAATTAAACAATACTTTGAAATTGAATTTAACTATTGACATGTTATAAACTTATACCTAATAATAGGAATGTCAATAGTAAAATTTTAATAATTGTTCAATTAATTAATTAGAATAGGAAAAGTCAACGTTTATCTTTACTTTCACAGTCAATTTCCTCTAGATTCATAAAAATAAAATTTGATGTACATTTTTTCTTAAAGATTGTTTTGCTTATGAGATTCTTGTAGTCGTCTTAGACTAAATGCTAGTAACAGCTTTTGTCGCTAAACATATAATTTCACATGTCATTCATAATTGTTTTGCCATTCCACCGCAAAAATATTCGCGAAGAGTGAGCTAAAAATTGGTTAAAATTCAAATTCCTAAATCCTAACATTTCAAAGGTCTTTTTGTGACAGCAAACAAGGCAAGATCCTCATTATTTTATTTCTTTCTTCGCCGAATAAAACCAAAAACTTTCTTAATACCTATTTTCACATAAACCTACATAATAATTATCTGCTGTTCATCTATTGTAAAAAGACGACAAAACAAGGACGCCGACGACACTTGTTTGAAAAGCCACTGCAGCCGACGCGACGTGACGCGGCCATGCATTCTTATCACAAAAGATTTAGCCGCCTGTTCGAGCATTCAAACTTTAATTGAATCCTATGAGAACTTAATTGATTATCCTACTTGACATTTAGAACTTAATATTGAAGTTACACGTGGAAGGTTGTTGATTTTTGAATTAAATACCTATTTCAAGGGATTAAGATTGAGTTTTAGATAGTTGTTTAACTGTGTTTACAGTTCAAGCTTCGTTTGTTAGGAATTTTAGATCGGATTGTATTTGTGAAGGGCTTTTAATTTGATCGCGCTGGTTGATACTGGAATTGGTACAGAATGGTTTTAGATACACGTGCGCGGGAAGAACCTTATTTAAAGTTATATATATCGAGATTTGTAATGAAGCTGATTTTGACTAACAGTTAGTCATAATCAGCTTTTTATTATTTATTCACTATCTCCAGTCTAGAGATAGTGAATAATTTGATTATTAGCAATATACAAAAATGAAAGTTACCAAGAATTTAGAATTCTAAACCAATATCATCAAAACAGAGCAAAGATTTTGAAAAAAATAAGACAAAATTATCACTGGGTGATGAGCGATCACCATGAATCGCATGGTGATTTAAAAAGTATTTAATATTAAAAAAAAGAGATAGCATATGAGTAAACTAATCTTGGAGAAAGAATATAAATAACAAACATTGTCTTGTGTTCAACTCAGCGAACAACTGCTCTGATCATTGGAATAGTAAGCTTTTAAACAAAGATTAGCTTTTGGCTTTAAACGCATTAAATGGCAAGTCTAGAAAAGAAGATGGCAGTTTGTTATAAAAAGCCCGACGAATGAATTATGAACTTTGTGAAGCCGGTGAAAAGGAGCGCGTAGTTTATGCGTATTTCTAGTGTTAAAGTTGTGAATATTGCCCCGACTCCAAGAAACATGAGTATAAGGCAGGAAGATGGTGTGTTTTAGCGTTTTAACATGCGTCTTGAAAGCATTCACATTAAAATCAGATTCAATTAGAAACAGTAAGTCCAAATAGTAAAGTTGGCAGAAGAGTCCGCGAGAGGCCACGTGGTGGCTTCCGGCCACCGTAGCTGAACGCGGACCTGTGGACGGTGCGTTAGGCTAGTTCATCATCCGTCCGTTTTATTACGAAGACAGGCCGTGTCGACGGCACATTCGTGTTTCACGCGCGCCTCAAAGAGATGTCAGCAACATTACAGGGCCTCGCAAGGGCCGACTCGGAGCTGCGGATTGTTTGAAAGAGATACCGCGGCCCCGGGCACAAAGAGCTAAGAAGGAACATGGGTGGTTTTTATTCAGTAGAAGTCTGACACTCCCTTTCGCTCCGCCCAGAGCGGGAGAAGTCATTTGATGATTTCGCAACCTACAAAAAAAAAGAAGTCCGAAGAGTTGGCCATTTTATCAAGCTAAATCGATCGTTTACTAAAAAAACACTAGCCCAATTTGGCCGTCTCCGTCAGCCCACACTAAACCATTCGATAACACAAACACGTTACCAGGCAGTCGCTTTAACCGCAGTTTGTTCCAAATTAAGTTACGGATTACCCGACTTTACTATTAGTTCGGACTTAATGTAAAAGGGTGTTGTGTTTACGAATTTCGTTTGTTTTACACCCCTTTTAATCCAAGGCCTGATTTCGTATTCGAGGTGGTCCAAATTGCGTATCAATATGCCGGTATCGTTTTTAGGTCACATGGCTAGAAGGTGGGCTGTTTGAGACCTGCGGCGGAAATTGAGTGATTTCGGTGAAATCTATTTAGGAAAAGATTTTTCGTTTAAAAGTGAGGCTTTCGTATAAGGAAAACATAGAGTTATTGATATCAGACACCTTCAAGTATTTTTTTTTTTTTTAAAGTTGTCCCCACACTAGGAATTTCTCCTGTATCGAGGGGCGTTCACAAACATTTAAATTCACATACACAAATACCCAGACCCGGAACAACTATCTGTAGGCCATACAAATATTTGTTCCGTGCGGGGATCGAACCTGCGACACACAGCGCAGCAGTCCAATCGCTCAGCCACTGCGCCAACCGTGTCGTCGATTTATAGTTGTTCTCAAGTTTATTTTTACTTCTAAGATGACAGATGAACATAGTGTTATGTTTCGTTGCAAGAATATTGATTGACATTTATTAGACTGTGATATTGGTGGTCCTCGGTCAAGCAGTGTTATTTTATTTTTGTTATCGTCTGGACAAGGTCTGCATTCGTGCCCAGTTAATGGTAATAAGCCCTTCGGAAATGACAAAGGATGTTTTTTGTTAATAATGATCTCCTCACAGTAGTGCCTAAAATACTAAAAATAATCCATAAAGAAAACTTACAACCATATTAATTTTTGTCTTCAACCAGAAAGAAAGCATCAACATAAGACAAGCAAGTATAAAGGCCTCCACAAGCATTGGCACATCGCCCGGTCAACATAACCCCGCCAAATAAAACTTCCAAACTGCAAAAGAAGCTTCAAAAAATGCCACCAATTAACATTTTAGAACCAACTATGAAACAAGCTCATCCTCTTCACAATATGATACAGAAAACAGATAATCCTCACAATATGGAACATACTCCATGAGTCTCTATGCTAACACGAGTGCAGCATACAGCGTCAATTTAATTACACATCAAAACATCAAGATCGCGTATTCTGGCATAGTCAGGGATATTATGGATATGAAATTTCGGTTCTGGATACGGATACTTATAATTACGGGAATTCGAATTCGAGAGAATATTGCCGGTTACGGATAGCTATGAAATAATTTCGGATTATCCGGATAATTTAGGTTACGGATATTAGAATCTCATAACAACAAATGATGGTTGACGTTCTGGCAGAACAAACAGTGTTATACCTACTTTCTCGGAGTGGTCCCATTTCATTTTGGTGAAGATCTGTAGAAGAACTTCGGAGATAAGCAACGGGACTCCTCAATAAATGCTAGTAAATGGACTGGGACTGATGAAATCCTAAGTCTGTCTATAGTTTACACCAGTTCATAACAAAACGATGTGAAGGGGTAAACAGATGTGAACCACTAAAATGTGAAAAATAAAAACTTTTTACCAAAAACCGACTTCTAACAAAAATAAAACTCATAAAAGTGAAAAATAAACTTAAGAAGAAAAACCTGTTGCTGAAGTCGGTAGCAAAAAAATGATATCAAACAAACAGAAGTCACCGACTTCAGAAACTGATTTTTCTTTTAATTTTTTTTTCTTCCAATCTGCCCTGTCAGTCGTCACGATATCATTTACTCCCATATTTGGGAAAACAATAAATAACTATTTAGTCTACGCCTTTATCCGAAACTTTTAAGTCGGTTTCGTTTGTTTTCGATATCCGATTGTTTCGGTTCCGGTTACGGAGCTCCATAACATCCCTGGTCGTAGTACGCCGCGTTTGCGTACGCCCCAATTCGCGTATGACAATGTCGGCGTATTCCAGTCACTACGAAATAGGGATACGAGAGACTCGCGCCCTGATTATTGTGGGCATAACATGCTTTTTGTTTTGTTCTGTCATGCCGAGGTTTCGTGTTTTGAGTTCAGCTGTGCTCAGGTGAGCTGGAATTGCGTTTTTGGTAATGAACTGTTGGGATGATTTAGTTTAAAGTTTTTGTTGATAATAATTATTGAGTCCATATAATAGTGTTTAATCCTTCAACCTACTAATATTATCATCATACATATACCTGTGAGGATGATGTAAAAAAATGTGAAAGAACATCCAGAGTAAAACGATACAATTGACAATTAATCAACAATAAAATAACCATGGCAACTTAGCGATGACTAAGCTCTATTGACAGCACTCGTTCACGAACATGGCGCATGGATCAGCACCATTCCTACAATGGTATAAATGCATATGAAACTTACATACCTAATTAATGTTGAGATCATACATATTATTATACCTGTAAGAATGATGTAAAAATATGTGTAAGAGCGTCCAGAGTAAAACGATACAATTGACAATTAATCAACAATAAAATGAACCATGGCAACTTAGCGATGACTAAGCTCTATTGACAGCACTCGTTCACGAACATGACGCATGGATCAGCACCATTTCTACAATGGTATTAATGCATATAATTATGAAACTTTCAACTGTCCATTATAATTACTTATTGTTTATATCACTACATCACTATCACTATGAATACATATTATAAACCAAAGCCCTTCGCCGCGTCTGTCTGTCTGTTTGCGATAAACTCAAAAACTACTGCACTGATTTTCACGCTGTTTTCACCAATTGATAGAGTGGTTCTCGAGGTTTTAGTATATAATTTGTCAAGTACCACCATCCACGCGGGAAAAGCCGTAGTAATCAGCTAGTGAGTTAATAAATATAGTTATTATTTCATCGCATAAGGAAAAGTCAGGAAAATAACACTGAAGTGGGTGTTCTGTTGAGATATGAGCGGGAAAAATATTAATTATTAGAACATTGTCGTTATTCTCTTTATCAAAAGCCGATAGATAATAATATATTGTTAGGGAAAAGGAAATTATACTAAACTCCGTTGTACTTACCCAAAAGTAAAGATTTTTCCGATCTGCCCCCAACAGTCTGTCTCCACTGGTGGAAGTTGAAACTGTCTATCGCAATTTTTACTACTGGCGGTTTATCAAGTTGGGATTTTATATAAAAATTCGTTTGGTAACGCCAGGCTGTGATTTTTTCTCTTAGTAATTTATTTCATGATTAAATATATTTTTTTAACCTGAAACAATTTCTTTAATAAGGCGTCAAGAGGTCCTACAGTAGAATTATCGTGATAACAATAAATTGTTCGAACAACTCAGTATCGTTTCAGAGAAAATTATCAACAACAATAGATATAAACAAACAGAGGCACTATAAACAAACCATCAAACTGCCCAACAATCGATCCTTCATTGTGAGTGCCATACTTTGATTCACAACAATCAGACCCTTACTCAAACATCACCCTATACATACATGTTCATGAGATGTATGGGTATATGGCAGCTCTCAATAGAAGCAAATGAAAGGCCCGTCCCAAAACTGCCAATCACATATTAATAATTAATTATGGTGGATGCCACGACATGTTATATTAATTAAGTGAATGATGGGTTTTGTTCGACATAGACAACATATACCACACACTGTATTGTACACTCACAAGCACTGATATGTCTCCTACGGTATTGATTAACTTTTCACGTTTTCCTAAAACAGCGTTTGCACGAAGTATCATCATTTCAGCCGAAAGACGTCCACTGCTGGACATAGGCCTCCCCCAAGTGTCGCCATATTGACCAGTTCCTTGTGTCTCGCATCCAGCGGATCCCCGCTACCTTCATTAAGACATCGCACATCGGTTGCAAACTACGATATAGGTCTTATCTCAAAGTTAAAATCTTTATTTCAAGAAAAAAATGCTTCTGGATGTTGCCAAGCGCATACATACAGGGTGTAAATTAACCCTTTACGCATACGTCAACCAAGCATTCTGAACATCAAGCTAAGTACCCCTACGCAAACATTTTTGCCGGGGAACGACTTTTTTTTTGGGTTCAAAAATCTCATCTTACGGTAAAACTCAATGTAGCACTCTTAAAACATTGTGCGAGTGGATGCTTTGAATAGTTAAAGGAGTTTGACCCCCAATATTTTCGTAACTAGGGGGTTCCCAGGTATGGTCTAGAACAAAAAAAATATCGCAGTGGTGGGGAAAACAAGTGCCCTTCGTTTGCGTTAAAGGTACTTTTACACCCTTTATTAGTACTCTTGTACATGGAAGTATACATAGACTTTGAAATAGAGGAGAAGTGTAATTGGATTGAAATGAAGACGAATAAGTTCAATAAGAAGCGGAAGATTGTAAGTGTTCTTTTGTTAGATGGGCTTTAGAAATTAGTTTGTTTTCAGTGCCAAGCCAGTATTTTCTTTCGTAATGCAATAATGCCAGTTTGGGTAAAACTTAAACATATATTTAGTAACGTTGAATAACAACGGCTGTCTGATTTTAAATTATTTACTTAGACATAGGAAGAAAATATTGGTAGGAAAACTTATCAATATAAACCATACGTTTGATAGATTCGCCAAAATAAAAAAAGTCTGTAAAAATAAGTGGTTGTAGTAATTCTGAGTAAAGCTCGCCATAGTATTTATGTGAGCTATATGATTGCAATTTTTATATATACTTATTTGTGTGCATTATAGAATACTAGCTGTTGCCAGCGGCTTTGCCCGCTACATCTCTAAAATTATCCCACGGGAAGATAAAATCGGGATAAAAATCTTATATGTTAATCCAAGGTGTCAGCTAACTCCATACCAAATTTTATTAAAATTTCTCCAGCCGTTTAGACGTGAAGAAGTAACAAACATACACACTCACACACAAACACAAACTTTCGCCTTAAAAAAAAATTGTGTGAAGAATCAGCCAAAATCATTCCCACTAATGGAACATAGGCCTTCTATATATGTTAGAGGGAGTGGGCCACAACTTGGGCCCAATATGGGGTATATTATATAATTATAAAGTATCTTCGTTTTTTGTATTTCCTGACACAGATTTTTCAAAATATTTATCCCTTATCATCAAGTTCGTCTAGTTTGAGCTCAGTGCTTTTTAGTGACAACGTGTTCCTCAAAATGATCCCTCAAATACATAAACGAAACTAAAATTGATCCCTCAAAAGGTGCGACCATGACCGATGCCATTGAGCTGTTCGCCCATTATCACAGGGCACATTATCCGTACGCTTTGAACCAAAACGTCTTTACAAGTGTGCCTGGAGGACCATTCAGTGACTGTGCAAATGACAGCGAATACAAATGATGGATGGTGCCTTCCGTGGCTCGTGGCTCATGGAGTTGAAGAAACTATGCTTTATATTATATTTAAAGGTACGCCAGTTATTATTGATGAAGGTAGATTTAACATGGAAGTTGATAAATTCGTTGGATATCTTTTGAAATAGACTGACAATAAGGTCCGCTTGCAACAAAAGCCACAAATCAAGTTAAGCGTATTCAAAATGTCGTCCGTTTCAATCAATCGTTTGAAGATGATTAAGATAGAGTTATGTTTTTATGTTTAGCACTTAATTGTGGTGCAAGAGTAGCCCTTAAACTACCTGGTTATGGAAACCTATGTATATCTAAGGATTAGGCACCAGCCAGTCTGACATTATCGCTGAAATGGACCTTTTAGCGCAGCCGTGAGGCACACACTTTGCTTCATGTTAAGTATGCCTACCTTATTTTTATTGTGTAATTTATTTGTATTGTACGTGTTTCATGTACTGTGGCTAAATAAATTTTATTCTTTCTTTCTTTCTTTCTAGGTAAACTAATTGGGTTTGTGACGTATATTTGATTATTACTAGCGGACCTGGCAGACGTCGTCCTGCTTGGACAGCAGCGCCACATACCGGGTACACTTGTAAATTTAAACCATTCTCGAATCCACTTGAACACATACAGAAATTTTCATCAAAATCGGTCCAGCTGTTAAGGAGGAGTTCAGTGACAAACACACGTACAGAAGAATTTTATATATAAAGATTTATATTTACGAGACTTTGATTTGGATAGTTGAAATCAGTACCGATCATTTTTGTCAAAAAAAGTAGACTTTCTAAATTAGAAATCATGGTCCGAGCGTTTGGCTTCAATAGAGATGGAAGTCATTGGAATAACCATTAACAGACATTTTTTATTTATAATTTTCGTCACTATGTGCGTGTGACATTTTTTATTTATAATTTTCGTCACTATCTTGCCCACCTTTCTGTTACTTTTCTTTTGACTCTGCTATTATGAGTGTTCTATTTTTCTGAATGGCATCTTGCAATTAACCTAGAGGATTGTCGTCTGGTTAACTAAACTATTTATTTTACGAGTTTTCACCAATATGTCTACTTTTATACCCGATTCACCTACCGTTTCCACCTCACAAAACCTCAGCCCACGACTCACAACAAAAAATCTCTAGCTCCATATAAAATGTCAAGTTGAACCGAGTTGGTAAGTAACACTCATGAGCTAAATGAGTTCCAATCTAGCCGGCCGTTGCTGGGTTTAAGGCCATCATAAAATGTGAGCTGTGGCGTTTATAGCCTCCGATCTTTAACTTAGAATGCAGGTGACTGGTTCTTTTTATTTTTGCCCGGGAATTGAGTTTTGAGGTTAGGGTGTTTGCTTCGTTTAGTGTTAGATTTAGAAGGAAATATTTCAGGTTTGCAATGTGATAAACAGATCACATAATAACAGAAAAAAATAAACACAGATAACAAACACAAACAAACAACAAACACAACAAAAACATAGATAATTACAGAAATAAAGTATATTTTGTAACAAAGTTTACGCAGTGATATAATAATTTATGTACTCATATATGTCAGAGACACATACGAAGTTAATAAAAATGGTTCTCTTTACCTCATTGATTATTTGATATTTTACACGGATAAATATTATTAGTCATTAGTCATTTATTCATAAATAATAAATTGTATATGAAATTACATAGTATAGAAAGAAAATTGAAATTAAATAACAAAAGGAGAGATCATTACAACATTGCAAAAAAAACAATAAGTAAATAACAAAATACAACATATTTAAACTTTTCGTCATAGCTCCTCAACATTATAAAGGTACTTATTCAACAAGAAAGTTTTAAGCTGCTTTTTAAAAGAGTTTGAGTATATAGCGCTTTTTATATGTAAAGGCAACTTATTAAATAATATAACTGATTGGTACCTGGGACTGTGCCTCACAATATTCAGGTTTGGCTGTACCTTGTAACGTATAATGTCTTGTCTGCAAAAACAGCAAATCATCTAACATTTCAATAAATACTGGAAGTTTTACCTTCTTCTTAACATAGCAGCATTCATCATTTTTATAACATTTTCCGATTGAGCGGTTCGGCTTTTTAATAACCAGTATTTTATTTATACATAAAGTGACTAGTTTAACCGACACTATAAAGTTAATATAATATGTCTTGGTTATATTTCATCAATATATTTTCAATCAAATAAATAACCCAACTTTCTCGTTGTCCCCAGGTGAAGTCGAGCGTCTGTTACGCGAGTACCGACAGAACCAGGAACTGGTGCGAAACATCGGAGCACACTATTACCAAATCATTTACCCAGTGCAGCTGCGTCACCACGAAAAGATGGGCATCTCTACGCGCGAGGTCAACACTCCTAAGGTAAGGGATAGCAGAATATTTATGGTATAGTTTGTTTGTGATTTTTTTCAGCAAGTAATTCTACTTGTAATTATCCCTATTACATGCGACTTAAACATAACTGACGAGACCACATCATCGGTACCTTATGAGAGATCTTTCAACGATTTTCGGTACGTGCTTGCACTCCAGAACCTTACGAACCGAGTCATTGATCATGTCTTTAATCCTGATTTGATCGCGCAAATATTATTCGCTTTTATAGAAAATATGTATTTCGTATTTTTTTTATATTTCGATCCAGTGGTTCAGTATGTACGGTATTTTTCTAATTCAAATCAAAGCTTTGTAAAATAAAAGAATACTCTTATCTTTTTCGGAATTAAAGTAATTGCAATCTTCTGGACCCAATTAAGAATTCCACGTCCAATTCCCACGTTCTGCATCTGAAATGAATAGGCAAATAGCAATCAAGACGTACACATTTAATTACATTTCTTTCTGTTCTCATCATGATCAGCTCAGCCTTTTCCCAATTGTGTTGGGGTCGGCTTTCAGTCTAACCAGATGCAGCTGAATACCAGTATTTTTCATGGAGCTATGCTGCCTATCTGACCTTCATAAGTCCTCAACCCATTTAGTATTGGCTATATGATGCCCTTTGGTAAGACTGGTTGTCAGACTTTCGAAGATTTTTAAATGACGACCGGGACTCACGGCTTAACATGCTTTTCGAATTATTAATAATAATATATAAATAAATCATTTATTGAGGACCAAACATTTTTAACATTTATGCACCGACCAAACTGCGCAGAAGTTTGTCGGCGGGATTAGCGCTCGTCTTAATACTTACGCACGAGTCACGGAGGAGTCTTGGTATGTAGTGGGTAGTCACCCATCCATGGACCGACTTAGGTAAGCGCGGCTTAACCCGAAGATCAACCCAACCGGCTGTTTTTACGTAGTCACGAGCCTTTTATATTTATTTCTGTCCCCGGATATCTCATAAAACACAATCAACAAAAAACTCAATTCTTTAAGCTAACTTTGTTGCGCAAATCAATCAAGTATTTTTATTTGTCTGTTCATAAACTTATTCCACCACTATCTACAATTCTGTCAGCGCCAACTCCTCAGACGATCAGTGCAAAAATTAACTCGAAAATAGGTCTAGATTTTTTAGGGACTGGCCTGGTCCAGACTTAGCCCCCGGGTGATTTCAGCAGACTTTAATCCACTTACAAAGTTTAGTCAGGCTGTCCCGAATTCTTGCGCAGCAAACTTTTGTATTCGTAAACAAACTTGTGTTATGTATTTAAAGTGATTCGGGATAAGAAAATAATTTTAGATGTAGGTATGTGTGTGTGTGTGTGTTTTTAAGGGTTTCTGTTTTATCTTTTAAGCGAATAACTAAAATGGAAGGGTTTCGTTTGATGCGGGATTAAGGTGACATAGTATTTGGAGGCGATTTAAAGGCAATTCAAATTCTGATAAACATTTGAAAAGCTATTTGTTCTTCATTTTATCAAAGCAGTAATTCCACGGACGATGAATATAACACAAGTATTTAAAAGTAATAACCCTGTAGATTAGAAAAAAATACAACAGATAAGTACAGACTTGAAACCATAATCATCGATATTACTTTTTATCATGAGCCTCATTCGCGGCGTAAACCAAGACACTTTGAGCATCTTGAAGGCCTGCTATATCACAACACACTCCCATTAAATGGCGTCCCTCGTTCTTCGAACTCTAAGGCGCGAAGGCCTAAAGTATCTGGGGTTCAATTACTCGCCTTTACGACGATATAAAGATCATCCGATGAACATTCCGCCCCCATACGGTTGAGCACACAAAATATCCGTTCTAGAGCCAATTTAACTTCGCTTGGAACTTGTTTGAAGTTCTGAAAGATTGTTCGATCCGTTCCTCTGCCTTTTAAAGGTCCCAAGTAATTATATAAACATTCTCTCCGACTATATTGGGAGCTGGTAGATGCTTGGATTAATAAGGAAATTGGGAGATTGGAAGTAAGTAATTATGCTTTGTTTACGACAGTTGCTGATAGAAAATTCGGAGCATGTGATTTAAAAGTAAAAATTGGTAAAGTTTACAATCATGACTGGTCCTGGTTATAAATTTTGTTGAACTCAAGGGATAACATCGTTGAAGTTGGTTCGGAAATGGTTTCAATATTAATTTTGGATCTATTTTTGACTTGTTAACGCGTGGGGAGGAACTTTAAGGTTGTTGGTTAATTGTGATTGCTTTATACAAGTTGGGTGTTTGGCTAATTCGGTGTGTTGTTAAAACCGCCTGGACTGAGCGTATTTGGTAAATATGTATTTACAGCAAATATTCTGTATTATATTTTAAAGTATAGTAGCCAATATAACCATACAATTTGCAATATTGTAAAACAGTTGTGTTTTTTATTTTTGGTTTACAACATTTACAAACTACAATTTACAGAACTATAATTTGAATGAAATATGTACAAGTATCAAAAAGGGAAGAATTACAGGGCAGCAAAAGATTCGTCCACTTCGCTATCATTAGGAAGCCCAAAAGGCTAGCAGCATTCCCACGATGGATTGCAATGCTGATCAAAAAAGGGGTCTGCACGCTGGCCGTTCGAAGAGTCGACTAATCAATATTTTGGGTTACTATAAAATATATTCTATTGCATGGGTACTAGATTGGTACAAGGTTTGCTTCGTTGTTATGAGTATAAGGAACCAATAATAATATTATAAAGCCGAAGAGTTTGTTTGTTTGTTTGAACGCGAAAAACTCAGGAACTACTGGTTGAAATAAAAATAAAAATATATGCTGGGTAGTCCATTTATCGAAGAAGGCTTTAGGCTATATAACATCACGCTACAACCAATAGAAGCGGAATATAAATGAAAAATGTAGCAAAAACGGGAAAAAAATATTTGTTTTGAGAGCTTCCGTTGCGTGCGCTGCGTAAACGGTTTAAGTTACACAAATGTCATGTCTGGTGGAATTGTTCCTCTTTAAAAGTTCTACAAAAAAGTCCGTACAGCAAATATCTATCTATTAAGATTGACTCACTGTATCCATTTTTTTACTATTGAAATGTAAGGTTAAATAGAATCGGTTTGTACACTAGTTATCGCGGCCTCGACATAGAGGGCTAAGAAGGAACATTGGTGGTTTTTAGTCAGTAGAAGTCTGACACTCCATTTCGCTCTGCCCAAGAGCGGGAGGGGTTATTCGATGATTTTCCACCAAAAAAAAAAGGTTAAATAGAATAATTTTTTGCCAAGCATATTTAACCCATATGGTATTAATTCAAAATAATAGGCAATTCTACAAATAAAAATCTAAACAAACAATATTGCAAACAAGAACGTTCCCTACACAATCTTCTAGATATCTCAAATACGAAGTCGTATTACTATTATGTACTTTTCGATGAATTCTAACATTCAACTTAATAGGATGTGTTCGACTATGCAGGGAAATAAAATAGTCTAGGGTAGGAATATCTCAAGAATTCCCTCGAGTTAAAATGCAATCTAGAGAATGAACGACGCTAAAAGTGTACGATTCGCTTTCTGACGCAAGATTAGACCAGTTCTAACCTATCTCAAGTAAGAACTTTGCAGATCTTTAATTTATATAAGAAAAGTTGGATTCTGTCGCATGATTGTGAGATAATGAAGGCAGAGAGAGACTTTAAAAAGTCATTTTTATATCATAATATTATTGTGAGTTTTTACGAAAAATGGTCGTTGTTGCTATTGACAGAATTTATAATTGAGTTAGGTTCAAAGCTGGGTTTCTAATTCGGTAAAATATTATTTTGCACTTTTGTCACTACCTAAAGATTTGTCCCGAGATGTATAACAGTATGTATGTAGAGCATTTCGCGTGTTTTGGTTAATACATTGAATGTTCCTCTCTCAATACTAAACTTTAAGTTTCACATTTGTGCGATGACAGGAATAACTCTAAGGGCCCGTTTCACCATCTGCGATCAAGCTCCCGTTAACTTACTTAGCAGATAATTTTCATACGATTTCTGTTCAACTTTTGAGCTTGTTCGATAAGTATTAGCAAAAGGGCTAAGGGCCTATTTAACAATATCCAAATACTTACTGAATGTTTTTATGCAATAAATAACGTTTGTAGATTTCAGCGTACACGCTACATAACAACCCAATTTAGCTAAAAACCTTACAATAAATCCAAAACATCAAAAACTAACTGTTTACGCCATCAAAATTGGAAAACTAAACAAATAACAGAATTACTACCGTCCCCCGCGAATATTTGACTATCAACAATTTTGACAACTTTCTAACCGCTAGAAGTTCTTGTTTCCAACTCAAGTATTTTGCGGATTATACTAAAAACTTTAATGTATACGGCCAAACGGCATGGATAATGGCCGATTTAATTTGTCTTTTTGTCGTATAGCCCCAGTTAGGGGCCCAAAACTTTTCTGCGCGATATAAGACCTAGAAATTTATGAGCATATTGTATTAGGCTTAAGCAGATTTGGGATCGTGTAGGTGCTGCGAGAATTTTGGGTTTAATAGTGCTTTGGGAGTGTTGCTAATGAAAGATAAACAAATTTCGAAGAAGTTGTAATTTTCAAGGTATTGTAGGTAAATATTGTAGTATAAAAATCTTTCTCGTTTATACAGGCAGTACTTTTGTACACGTCTTGGAATTGAATTAGATGAATCTTATCTGCGGGCTTATCAAGTATTTTAAATTAACTGTATTGAATACTTATTGATAGATATTTATAAACAGTGGTTAATGTCATTCCCAATGGTGGTTTGTGGCGCTTTTGATACTACATCAGTCGGGTCCAGTGCGGGTTGGTTGATGTGAAATGCCTTCAAAATTGATTTAGTGTAATATATTTCATCTCTCCATCAATATACTTCTTAGCATCCAGAATTCGTTTCAAATCAATCATGATGAATAAAGATACAATACTTACCGTAATGTTTGTTAGAAATATATAGGTCACTAACTTAAAATATCAACGGAATACAGAATAAATGTCACTTACAAATCATTTAAAAGCATCACGAAATAACAGTGAAACCACGAAATCTTCTAGAAGCACACTTAGAAGGTAGGGCTTGACTTTAATTATCATTATTGTTCTCCAAAACACGAGATCGCCATTGCCAAGCAAAACCAAACCTTAACCATTCCAGCTAAGGTTCAAAATGATCATAATTCTGCTCCAATCACTGCTTATACCAATATTTTGCCCCATACATAATGCATTATTATGTTAAGACGTATATATATATTAGGATCATAACGATCGCATGACCGACAAGAATGTACTGAAGGACAGACAGACATAAATAATAGCAATAATGTTCACTGAAGATATGGACGATTGGCCTTTGAAACAATTTGTATGCATGTGCTGAGTCTAGCCTTAATTTAGCTGATTAGGAAGAACAGGAAAGATCTGAGTGTGGGTACTATAGATTATATAGTTATATGGTTACTGTCTCTGGTCTCGAAAGACTTTAAGTAAGCTAAGTAATAAGGTTGATCTTTAGGTTAAGCGGCATTTGCCTAGGTTGGTCCGTAGATGGGTGATCAACCAAGACATTCCGAGTCGAGACGTTCGTCCCGGCTGCTATTTGTAGATTTTTGACAGTCGTGGACGCGCCATGTAAAATACTGGTATTCAGTTTTAAGATGGCGTAACTTTCGTAGGTTTTAAATAAATTCTCGTATAAACAAAATTAGCCATTGAATATCAAAGTAATTGTTTCTTTAAATAACATATTTAAACTGAAAAAAGTACCGGTATTTTTTTTACAATTTCCTAAAAAAGTATCTTCTTTATCTAACACATGACTGCATTATTTGACGCCCCACGCCATCCCACACTTAAATCAAAAGGTATCACTATCGAAAATACAAAAAAAATGCAATAAATACGTATTTTCCGTATAAACACAGGACCCTCGATTCCTTTGTATTTGTACGAGGCATCGTTTGTGCGAACTATATTTAAAGCAAAATAGCTTTCGGGTTACACACGATCGCTCGTTTGAGACGAAAACATAACGGAACATTGTAAATAGTCTTCTTTTGATGTACGAAATCGAACAAACTGTAGGTAAATATGGCCTCTTTTGCGAACAAAGTATTTTGCCTCGTATATACACTTGGTTGTTGGTTTAATAACTGCCGCACTCAGAGAACTGTAATGAATACTTAAGCCGCCACTTAGTAATGGTTTTGACAGTTTAGCCATACAAAATGATGTCAAACCTTTACTAAGTGGCGGCTTAAGTAATCATTAAAGCTCTCTGAGTGCGGCAGTTCAGAGAGATATATATTTAAGTAGTTGTTATAGTAAAGCTTGAAATAAATTGGACAATAAACTAAATGTCATTTACTTATATGTAAAATTAGTATGATTTTGGGCGAGTTTAGAGTTTCTATTTGTATCTAATTAGAACTTGTTTTCTTGGTTACTGACGTAGCGCAAAGAATCGCCAGACTTAAGTGGCAATGGGCAGAGCACATTGCTCACAGAATGGATGGCCAATGGTGCTGAAAAATTTAGGAGTGGCGACCGGAAGACGTTGCGTTGGAAGGCCTCCCACTAGGTGGACCGATGACCTGGTGAAGGTTGCGGGGACTCGCTGGATGCGAGACGCACGGAACCGGACAATGTGGCGACACCTGGAGGAGGCCTATGTCCAACAGTGGACGGCTTTTGGCTGAAATGATGATGATGAGGACTTGGTTTAGATCTTAAACATACTTTATGTTGGTCATGGTTCTTGTGTCACCACTGAAAGAGTCTTCAATTCGTCATGCATACCATAATAGGTCGCCTATAATCTCCAAAGGTTTGGGTAGAAGCCTAATAGTACGTGGGTACATCCACATTTCGCTATATTTGAGTTCTATTTAATAGAGGACGAGGCTATTACCATCAACTGGTTACAAATCTAGACAAATCTGCTACTGAAAAATCTGCATCTGCCATGGGAAAACCCAACAAAACTTTGCTGAATTCGGGGATCAACCCCAGGACCTCGTACTCAGCAGACGCGCTAGTGGCCACTCTAACAACGAGGTAGTTCAAGAAGAAAAACAAAAAAGTGAAAATAAATTTCACTAAAAAAATCATCTTCCGAAGTCGGTGACATTTGTTTGTTTGATTTCGGTTTTTTTGCCACCAACTTTATAAGCTGATTTTTACCCGACTACAGCGAAGCCAAAAGGAAAGGTACTGATTATGGTAGTCGATACATCATATATAGATATGTTCCACCATAGCTCCTAATCTACTGAACGGATTTTAATAAATGAGGTGTCAATGTGTCGGAATTTAAATGTCAAATTCTAAGCTCGTAAAAAAATTAATTGAGATAATCATAACATGTTTGGTATCAAATTAAAGGTCTTAGCAAGCACATTACAAATATTATAGTTTTAGTCACACCCACGTATAAAATGTGGTCAAACAGTTCTCGCGGTCTAGTCTGAGTTATTTACTCGTATTATGTATATAACGAGCCAACATTAAGCAGAATGTTACATTATGAAAGTACCATATTATTACGTATATATATTATATTAAATAACACAAAAATAAAATTCAAATAAAAAAAATAGTTTTTAATGTTTAGTTACTTTTTTTTAACCTTAGGAGTGTAAGTACCCTCTTTCAAACACAAAAATAATTTTAATCGGTCCACAATTGTCGGAGATATGCGCGGACAAAAATACACGAATACACGAACACGTGTATATATTACACACGAATACGAATTGAGAAACCTTCTCCTTTTTTAAAGAAGCCGGTTATTAAAAATAACTTAGATTTCCACACATTGGTCTAAACAAACTAGACTAGTGAAACCACAGCATACTCCATTACGTAGACCCATATGCTCGTGCTAGGAACACAAAACAAGCACTAGCTATTACTCTTCAGCTGACCAAGGCCCTTAAAGCCAGTTTTATATATCATACATTTTAACGACCCTATTCAAGATTTTTCATAGTAGGAACATAGCCACAGAAACCCGCGAACAAATAATTTCAGTTGACAGCAATAAAATGCTGCGAATAATATCATACTTTGTCCGTAGATGCAGTAATGGCGGTCTACTAAAAGATTTACGTTCATGTGCTAGCATTGCATTGGTTGCATTAGAAGATTTAGTAGATCACATTAAACGTTACTTTTAGAAGGTGCCGTTTTTCATGTTTATGGGATTGTGAATGGTATTATGATCCCCGGGTGGTGTTGGTCGTATACATCGAGTTTTAAGACTTACTTCTGGCCGCGAGTTGTACACTAGTTATCGCGGCCTCGACATAGAGGGCAAAGAAAGAACATGGGTTGTTTTTAGTCAGTAGAAGTCTGACACTCCCTTTCGCTCTGCCCAAGAGCGGGCATTTGTGATGATTTTACACCCGACAAAAAAAAAAAAAGACTGACTTTTTAAAACTACAATGAAAATGAAAGTAGCTTTTACGGAACCTTTTAACTCAAAGCAGAAGTAATTTGAAATCGTAATAGTGAAGAAATATTATTAGGACGATTTTCTTTCGGTATCTGTACACTTTAAGTTTAAATGGTAGAAAAGCAGAATATAGCGCTATATTGCAAGTTCTCATATAAAACATATCAAGTTAAGTCTCAAATAAATTAAGTATTGACAAGCCATAACAATTTTTTGTAGTAATCTGGTAACTACAGCATGATCAATTCTAATTCGATTTCCTCGTGAAAAAGTGTTTCTTCTTTAGGTAAGACCTATTTTGTAAAACTATTGCATACAAAAAGTTATGTTCGTAAAAACATAAAACGTTAATCAGGGAGAAAATCACTTTCAATAGTAGATTCGTGTTTAGATATTATGTGTTTGTGACTGTACTAGTTACTACCGTTTATCTTTGCCGAATGCAAATCTTCCACCTCCCTAATTTATTCCAATTATAGATACTACTTCAATCTACTGCACCTATTAGCCAACTCAGCTCCATGCACACAAACATGACTAAATAAATACATTATAAACATATAATATACAAATACGTAGCTATATACTATTCCATTTTCTCCTAAATCCCAGTTCAGAGGCTTCAGTAATTACACTGGGAAGATAAACAAGGCAAGGAGGGATTCGTTTACTAACGACTAATTTTGTTTACCTAACGTCTGGATCACTAATGCGTCGATTTTTTCTTGGGTACCAAGTTTCAAGCGGGAGCGGGTTTGGTAAAATATTAAAAGTCAAGTTTATAATTAAATAAAGTGGTGTGTTCAGCCGTGAACATATCATAGTTACACGCGCCAACAACAGCATCACAGCGTCAGCATTAAGAGCGACGCGGGCGTTATTCTAAATATATACAGTTTGTGTGGTTTCTGTCTTAGATCCTTTGAAAATCTCGGTTAAAGATATACTTATTTTCTTAGAATCAGACGACCTAGATAGAAATTTAACAGCACGGTTGGCGCAGTGGCTGAGCGATTGTACTGCTGCGCTGCGTGACGGGGCTTCGATTTCCGCACAGAACAAATATTTGTATGGCATACAGATAGTTGTTTCGGGGCTGGGTGAATTCCTAGGTTAGGGCAACGTTTCTAAAACAAATAAAATATAAAGTGGCAATTGATTTCAAAGCAACTTGTGAAGTTTGTAATAACAATGACTTGCATTATGATTGAGTTAAAGTCTTCCGACAGCTTATCCCATCACACTAATATTATAAAGGCGAAAGTTTGTGAGTGTGTGTGTTTGTTACTTCTTCACGCAAAAACTACTGAACGGATTTAGATAAAATTTGGTACACAGATAGTTTTTATCCCGATTTTATCTTCTCGTGGGATAATTTTTGAGTTGTATCGGGTGAAGTCGCTGGCAACAGCTAGTAAAATTACGTCAAAGCATCGTGTTACCCATGATAAAAAAGTAAATAACTTATTGGATTTTTGATTTCACTTAATCCAGACTCTCCTGTTCACAATTTACACACAATTTAAGCACAACTTACGCTTTAACATAATTCTTAAGTTAGACAAAAAAATTGAATAGGCCACCCTATTATTTTTTTTTGTCTCGCAGCGTTGCTGTGACCTTTGAAGACTACCAATACAATACACTTGAATTTAAAGCAGCGCTTCCTCTTGTAACTTATACCACACTTTCCTCAGGGGAGGAATAAATTGTGCCACCAAAGACAATTTCATGGATTTACAATCATTTCTTTTTCTAACACAAAGAACGACTTGTTTGCTAATTTTTACATAAAAAGCGTGGAGACGTGTTTTTACAAAAAAGTCCCCTGCAAATAGATTTGATCGAAGTTTTCTGAATATTTTTGTGTACGATTTTCTTTTAAATCGTTTTGTTACGGACGAGAGTTTTTGGGAATAAGTTTCGTTGTCAGCTTTTAGTTTTGTCAGCTTTTATTTGATTGAAAAGAAACCATTGATTGATTGAATAGATTATTTTTTGAGACAATTTATAAAATCACGCCTGTAATCCTCTAAGGGTAGAGAGAGAGAGAGAGAGCAGAGGTGTACCTACCTAAAAGTACACCCTCATTTCATCAGATATGTTTAAGTCTCACGTAAAAAGGGCGCGCCTGTTGCCATTAACCAGAAATAAATTTATGCTTCGTGTCTGCTACTAAGAAACTCCTGATGGAAAAACCCAATAGCTCTTTGACCAACCGAGTCGGTTAAAAATAAGCCTAACAGTACAGCCTAAAACATTAACTTAAACATAACTTTCTCCCTTCCATTTCATCAAAGTTAACTGTTCCATCTAAAACGTTCAAAGTTACCGGTTTCTAAGATTTTAAAACAAAAAGGGAACTGTAAAATACAGAATCAATTTAAAGTTTATAAAACACGTTAAGGCTTGTGGTGAGAACCCCTGTTAACGTCTAAAAGTTGCCGACTCCATGCAAATTGCATTAGGCCACCGTCTCACAAGGACAGTAACTGGTACAGCCACCACAATCTTAACTTGTTTATATTTAACAATTTAACCAGGGTTTTATGAAGTTTTTAACTGCGCAATCTTGGGTGTTGAGGTTAAGCAGCTGTTATTGCGGTCCGTTGGTAGATCGGTTTTTAATGTTTGAGTGATAATAAGGTAAATAAGTTTCGAAGTTACTTAACTTTTAATTTTCTTTCATTCTTCACCTCTCTCGCTTATGAATATTAAAAGGCAATAATTTCGCAAGAATTGCTCAAATGTTAATTGGTGACCAAATTGTGTGCGCAAAACCTAGTCTATAAAACAGTTATGAATAAATGCTATTAGTAGACATTTTTAACATAAGATTGGTTTACAAAAAAGAAATATCATTCACAACTTGAATAATGTTGAGGGGAAGGTATTGTTGGTAAACATTTGTGAATTTGTTTGACGAAAAAGCATTAAAAGATAAAATGGTGTAATACTGACTACACTATGACTATATCACTCTTCTGGCAACAATTTTCATCATCTGCTTTTTTCCAACGATGTCGTAGTTTATTTTATTTTATATGAAATGGGCGTATTCTTGACCTCAATCTTGCCCTAAGGGCAGAGATGAGGCCCCGTCGGGGCTGCGGGTTGTACACTAGTTATCGCGGCCTCGACATAGAGGGCTAAGAAGGAACATGGGTGGTTTTTAGTCAGTAGAAGTCTGACACTCCCTTTCGCTCTGCCCAAGAGCGGGAGGGGTTATTCGATGATTTTCCACCCGCCAAAAAAAAAAAGGGCAGAGATGAGGTCGTCGTCACGACCTAAATAAATAGGGGTTATATTTTTTTATTTTTTTTTATTTTATCAAATAGGAACAACAAACAGCTACATTATAAAATATTACACTATGATAAAAAATAAATTGAATAATAATGTAGCCCACAGCGCTGTTCACAGATTACCATTAATGACTAAAACTTAAATTGCTAGGAAAGAAGCTGTTCATGCAAGACAGTTAAAACATAAAAAATCAAAAAAGAAGAAATATCTAACTATGCATTCTAAATTGCATAGTTAGATATTTCTTCTTTTTTGATTTTTTATGTTTTAACTGTCTTGCATGAACAGTTAAAACATAAAAAATCAAAAAAGAAGAAATATATGAACTCGGGAAAGCCGACGCAGGCAGGGAGTTCCACTCCTTAGCTGTGCGCATAATAAAAGATTTAGCAAAGCGCTTCGTACGAATGTGATGTGGAACATCGACAAGGTATGAGTGATAACCTGCGGTACGTCTAATCTCTCGATGGGAGAAAGGAGATGACGGAGTCAGCTCGTGGAGCTCCCGTGCACACTCTCCGATCCAATCTAACCGGAATCGGCTAAATACCAGTGTTTTATACGGAGCAATTGCCTCCACACATTTGATCTCCACAGCCCTGTTAGTATTAGACAGGGTATTTCGATACTGCTTGGTAGGACTGGTTGTCGAACTTTCAGGCCACTGATTACTTAACGACTGTCCTGTTATGTGAAATGTTTTTAAAAACAAGTTGGCAGTGTTAGAAAGATTTTAGCAGCCACGTTCCAAAAGATCCCAGAATAGCAATTTATCTGCAATTCCAATTTCTTCAAAAGACCGTCTCAGACATTAATCTGCATGGTCTTCATATGTGTATTATACCTTATTGTTAACCCAAACGATTTTAAAAGATTAAAAGAGTAACCTTTGGAGTTTCTTGCCGGTTCTTCTCCTTAGGAATCGAAAAATGCACCGAACCGTGCCCCTTTTTACCAACGTTTTATAAGTGCCCATGTTTTGATTTTGATTGATTTTTGATTTTGAATCAAGACATCACACTGGTTTGAAAGCTCTATAGCAACCATTCACCCATTTCCGAACACGTCTAAAGACAAACAGATCTAAGCATATCTCGCGGTCACGTATCTCAGTATACTCGGTTACGGATTATCAGGCTTACAAGAGTTACAAGTTTGTACAGTATTACCTTACAAAAGTACGGAGGTACTTTGAGAGTTCCAATTATGTGTGTTTACATATGAATTTAGATTTAGCCGCGTTGTAATTTGTTGTTTTAAGGCTCAGGATGGTATCGAGTTTCTGACTTGAAATTTAAAGATGTGTGGATTTCATTGTAATGGTATATTCTTGATGTCTGTATATTCTTGAAGCACTGAATCTTAACGTAGAGTGCTGTGTAAATAATTTGTGTATGTTAAGTTACAAATTATTCGTATTGTTTTCTTGGAAAACCTATTCTTCCGAAAGCTACTATGTAACGATATCAAGTTACTGTAATCTGGCCAATTAATTCAAAAGATTTTCAACTTTACCGCTAAAGCATTAAGATTTTCTTTACAGTTTCGGGTCACTTCATTTGCTGGCTTCTGTATATTATAAAAGAACACCGTGAACCTGAATGTGGGTGTAACGATAAGTACACCTCTTTTTTTTGACAATGCAAAATCATCAAATGACTTCTCCTCAAATGTAGGCGGAATAAAGGGGAGTGTCAGACTTCTACTGACTAAAAACCACCCATGTTCCTTCTTAGCCCTTTGTCTGGGGCCACGGTATCTCTTTCGGACAACCCGCAGCCCCGTAACAACCCGCATCCCTGTAAGTACCTACACCTCTGACTGACCCTCCAAGAATCGTCGTTATGTTTTGTAGTAAAACGGTTGTATTTTTATTGTTACAGGGCAGAGGATATGATTATCAACAGGGCACGCGGTCACGCGCAAGGGTAAGTTTTAGTAATCTAATTTCAACCTTATTTAAGACACCTTCAAGTTATTTTTCGTTTTTTGATCCCAAAAAGGAGGTACTTGTTTTGAAGAAATGGGATTGTGTTTATTGAAGCGTCTTATAGAAATGAAATCGCAGTTATTTAATTTTAACGTTACATTGCTGCATTGTCAGATTGTTTTAATGTACATTTTAATCACACAATAAATAAAATATGCAGCGATTTACGGCTGTCCAACCTTTCAACTTTTAAGAGTTTACTTTACCAGGCACTTGAACCGCGTTTGATGAAAAATGAGAAAAAAAAATATTGATTTAAAAAATAATTGATAAATTAAAACGCATCCCAAGTAATGTGTTTGTAGTTTGTTTTGTATTGATTATTTAAGTATTACATTTGTGTGTTATGTCATTTTAATTTATATATGTTTTATGGACTGTGTCTGGATTAAATAAATTATTATTATTCAATATTTAGAAATACAACAGGACGAAAGATTAGTAGCCGTCCCCAAAATAGTTGGGAAAAAGCTATGCAGATGATAATGACAGCAGGACATAACAAACTGACAGCTTACACGTCGTGACTGCGTCAAGCAGGTTAGGTTAGTTATTGACGGGCTCACTATAATAATAATAATAATAACTCAGCGGTCATTGTGCCGATAGTCGTTTCAGCCAATGGCTTAATTGCCAAGAGCCTCGATCAACATCCGAGGAGGCTCTCGTTAGGCAGCTGGATCAGGGGCTTGATGCAGAGAGCGGTACTCCTGGACACGGCTCGCATTGTTAGGAGGTTCCTTTCTCTGGAGCCCTGACTGCCGGTAGCTTGGACCCTGTTCCCGATACCGGTGGGCTACAATTTTTTATATTTCTAAATGTTTTTTATATTATTTTGTATAGGAATATTTAAAAATATAATTTATATGTATATAGTTAAATAAAGGAATAATAATAATAATATTCCACAACTATCACACAACGCCATCTAGTCCCAAGCTAAGCAGAGCTTGTGTTATGGGTACTAGACAACTGCTAAACATACTATGATAGTGTGATATAATATTATTATGTAAGAGCGATAGTTCTCTAATAAGTCTTATTATAATATTTTTAGAGCAATAAAAACACTGACCGCTCATGAGCGCAGTTTAAACGCACTGATGGCGTTCAAACTCATTGGTGAAAACAATAGTTTTATCATAATATTCTAAGCAGTCCATAAGACAACAATTATGGCAACATAATGGATGCGCGAAGCCAAATAAATAAGCCACGAAAAGACATTACATTGCCCAAGTATTTCCCACAGGAGCTATTCCAAGTAATTACGAAGATCCTCGTATTCTTCTAACATATTTCTAACTTGTTATCATAAATGGATAAAGTATATTTTATTATTATTAACTTTTATTCCGACTGTATAGAGAAATGTGACCTTCTTGCGCCTGCGTGGATGTTGGCAATATCCTGTCAGAAAAAATAGTAGCCCAATATGTGTCCAGGTCATTGTGTATTTTTGTACCAAATTTCATTAAAATCAAAATTTTATTTCAAATGACGACTTGTACAGGCACTTTTGAAAAAAAAGAACACAATAACAGATTCTTCTCTAAGGTACTTCTACAAGTTTTTATGGTTTGACTACAGTAGTAGCAGTTCATTCAAAAGTGTAGATCTCTACGGAGAAGAATAGGCAAGAAACTGAGGAGGACACTCTTCAAAAAACTATAACAAAGATGACCAGCCTCTTCTGTCAGCGCCGTTTACGAACACAAACAACAAAGCTGATACAGTATTTCTGGTAAACCTAACTTACTCCGAGTTACTTACTCGTTTCCAAAGACCGACTACTGTTTTAATTTAAAATGTTCTTTTCCATCAGGAAAGTAACAGAATCTGAAACAATAGGGTATATCACCAAAAAAAATGTAATTAGTCCGTCTATTATATTATCAAAAAATATTGTATACGTGTTTTTTATTTTATCAAATTAATATAAAAATACGAAAATAAAACGTGTCAAAGATCATGAGTGGGGCTTTTGACGTCACTTTGTGCGTAAAAAGTACTAACCTTGTGACGTCACACGACTTGACACAAATTTTCGAAGCACTGTATCGTCTTTAACTTTTGTTTTCGTGAAAAAAGAAAAATATGTGTCCATTATTTTTTTGAAAATCTTTCTGACGGACTTATTACATTTTTTTGGTGAAATACCCTATTGATTATTTTTTCTTTGTTAATTTTCTGCACGTCTCATCTTTTGATCACATATCCAGTAACTTTAAACAATAAAGTTTAGTAACAATAGAGCTTGATTTCCTCACCGTACATGTTTTTACTCACACAAGCTATGTAATTGGTATGCACATTAAACCAGTCAACAGAAAAGCAACCAAAATATTATTTAACAGCCAGTTCCAGTCATGCCTTTTAGCATAGAAAACGCGTAATTTTGAAAGGGAACTCACTTCTCCTCTGTTTTTGACGTAGAAACATACTTGGACTTGTGTTTTGCATGCTGTGCTGTTACAGAGTATTTTGACAACGTTCACAAATTAGCAGAGGGTTTGTGAAAGGCTTAAATTAAACACTGGGCTAGATTGTGAGAGGTTTGGAAATATGCAGCTCAGATTCGTATTGTTTATTTTATGGGGTCTAGTTCGTGAAGAGAGCTAATGATGGAGAATGAACCGATGACAACACACTGTCATATGTTGATTACTCTTTCAAATCATTTTAGATTAAAGAATTAGATTAGTTCGCGCGCAGAGGGGTAATATGGCGTCTAAAGTGTATTATTGTCGTTGTTTATATGTACTTGAGTTTAATTTTCTATAAGTAATTCAATGATGTATTTATTTAATAACTAATAAGGGATGATTACTGACTTTAAAAAATGTGATTCTAATTAGAGACGTCTGTTGGATTATCGAAAAATATTGGATACGTATATTTTGTTTTATCAAATCAATAAAAATTGGCGAAGATAAAACGCGTGAGTGGGGGTTGGTGAAAAATGTTATACAAATGTCTTAGAGTATGACGTCACACGAGTTTTAAAAGCACTGTATCGTCTTCATTGTTTGCTTACGTGAAAAAGAAAAATACGTGTCCAATATTTTTTGGTAATCTATATGACGAACTAATTAGATTTTGTTGTTATTAATTTGCAATTGTAAATTAATAGTTTGTGTTTTTCAGTTAACTTGTGACATTACTAATAGATATTGAGAAATGGATGAGGTCACCGTATTTCTTTTCCATTTTCTCAAATGCAGCCTCAGTGTGAGTTGGTAGATGTCACATTTTTTGGAATTTTTGATCATTTATACAAAGAAATTCATTTGCCTTTGTTTTGTGGGTGAGAAATCATCAAATAACTCCTCCCGCTCTGGGCAGAGCGTAAGGGAGTGTCAGTCTTCTACTGACTAAAAACCACCCATGTTCCTTCTTAGCCCTTTGTGTCGTGGGTATCTCTTTTAAACAACCCGCAGCCCCAACGGGTAATGCACTTGCCTGGGTTCGAACCATGGCTTACTGTATGTCGGGGCCGCAGCCTCTCGCTCACCGCTGTAAAACAACTAATCGAAGCTAAATTTTAATAATTAATTAACCGCAAAAACTCGTTAGCCCATCCACGTAATCACTCAACATGGTATTATGATAGATATTCCATGTAATACCCGGCTAAAGCAATAAATTACACCTGCTGCGTCAAAATGCGTGTATTTAGTTACAACCTCATTATGGCGCCACAAATTATTTTCAACTTTGAGGTTGTGTTGTTAGGGTGCACAATTGTTTGGAATGACTTCTTGGTTGGATGCTGATGGGGAAGGAGCGGGAAACGATTAGTTATGACATTAAATCATGATTAAAGTTTTAGTTCAAAGTTACGATAGTTTTCGCTAAGAATACGTAGCTATGTCTATCTACAATATTATTATAAAGAGAAAAGATTTCTCTTATGGTGTGTATGTAATAAATAAACTCAAAAACTACTGCGCCGATTTCAAAAATTATTTCACCAAATAAAAGCTACATTCACCCTGAGTAACATAGGCAATTTGCAGAATGTATTCGATATAGCCACAAAATTAACACGGGATGGATAAAATTGCGTCAGGTCACGGGAACAATCTGCGATTCCCGCATTCCCCTTAAACTTATGGGGACGGTGTTAGTTATATGTGCTGTCTTGTATGGATCAGAAAGTTGGGTCACAAAAGTGTGACTGAAAGGCATTGCATGTGACTGAGATGAACATGCTAAGGGTGAAGTGTGGTATTACGCGAATTCGTAATACAAGTAATACGTACATAAGAGGAAGTCTAAAAGTGGCACCGGTGACTGAAAAGTTGTACGGTAATCATTGGTCGTGGTATGGCCATGTGGAGGAAAGTTTTGAGTAAGAAGGTAGAGGGGTAAGACCAAAGACACGATGTATAGACCGTGTTAAGGCAAAATAAGGTAAGAAAGGAGATATCTAATGAGAAATCAAAATCAAAACTCATTTATTCAAACTAGGCTGATAATCAGCACTTTTCGAAAGTCAAAATTTACTTTACTTTACTTATTTACAAAAGAGAGTCCCCCAAAACGCCTCCCCTTCGATACTTCCTAGTGTTTTTGCTGGAAAGAAGAAGTGGCGGAACAAACTCCCTAGCAACACATCTGTCTGTTAGGTTGGTTAGAAGAACCAGACTCGATACAATAGTAAGGCAAGTTAATGACTAAAGACACAAATTTTAAGCAATAATTAAAAAGTATACAATAATAAAAAAAAATAAAAAAACGAGATGACAAGTAACAGAGAAGTGTGGAAGAAAAAGCCATGCAGTAAATTGGAATCATCACGAGTCTATAATGTTCCCACTGCAGGGACTCGGGCCTCCTCTCTAGGAGTGAGATGGGCCATCCACCAGGCGGGCCCAGTGCGGATTGGTAGATGTCACATGTCTTTGAATTTTGTGGTTCTAAGACATGCCGGTTTCCTCACGATGTTTTCCTTCACCGTTTTGAGAGCAGTGGTGATGCAATAAATTATATATATATTTTTTTTTTAATTTGTTTTTTTTAATTTGTTTTTTTTTTCATATTTTTTTTTTTTTTTTTTTTTTATCCCGCGACTCACTGTTCGTAAGTCAGGGCCGCCACCACTGGGCCACCACTGCTGCGAATTGAAATAAGAGCAAGAAAATGATAATGATTCGATGTAGCTAGTAAGTACTGCTTTATTGTCATAAATGTTCAGTTATTTTTGTCACAAATCATAATCAGTTTTCCATTTGTGCTAAGAAAATATACACTTCTACCGACTAATGAGAACAGACCTTTGTTGTAAACGAAAATTGTTATATGTGTTGTTTCTTCTCATCTAAAACACATGAACACGTATCCAAATTCCATCCAGAACGGCCACGTCTTCAACCAACGATCATCTTACAAACAAAACTTCAGACATGCTTTCCAAGTTCAAGCCTTAAACAGAATTAATGCGCCTAGTTCCAGACTGCGTTCATTAGGCATTCAAGCTGGTGCCTCGGTACAGGCTTTCATTAGACAAGTGTACCACACACCTGTGTGTGTGTGTGTGTGTGTGTGTGTGGATGTACATGCTTGGTTTGAACGTATTATTGGAGCATTGTAGTTGAGAGTTTTGGGATTTAATTAGTGATGAAATGGTTGAACGTGATTAGAATTGATAGTGTTATATGAGTATATGATAATTAGAGATCAGATACTAACTGCCACACTCAGAGAGCTTTAATGATTACTTAGGCCATCAGTTAGTAAAGGTTTTGACAGTTTTGTCATACAAAAGTATGTCAAACCTTTACTGTGTGACGGCTTAAGTAAGCATTAAATATCTCTGAGTACCGCAGTACCTTTCGCTCTGCCCAAGAGCGGGAGGGGTTATTTGATGATTTCCCACCCAAACAAAAAAAAAAAAGTACCGCAGTAAGATGCATATTAACCTAAAGTATGAGTGATAGTAAAAGCTAGTATGGAGCGTGGGTCAATACTTCATTTGATCACAGTGAAAAATAAAGAAATTCAGCAATTCTATGAAAAAAATAGCAATTTAAGAAGCCGCTTCCATACTTTTGTACACATTGCCGGAAAATAACTTATTGTAGGTATGTCTTTGGATGGATGGATCTAAAATATTTGAATTTACAGCGAAACAGGCTGTTGTCTCTAATAGGTGCAATATTCCTGTTGAAATGAACTAAACAAGGAATATTATAGAATCCTATAAATTAATTACAAATTATAACGAAACTTAACACAGTACTATGTAAGCTAGTAGTTATTAATTTTTGTTCCTATTTTGATTCAGGAATTGAATCGCTCTGTACTAAGATAATTACAATCGTTCAACACACATATTTTAGCTCCTTACGTATAAGCCCAAAATATAACGCAGCCTCCCGAAAATTACTGTACCTATGTACTTATCTACAAATTCTCTCCACATCTCATTATATTACTCTGCCTAATAACTTCTCTCCCACATACAAAGCGAATTCATCTAGTTCAACATAGCACCCTCCTTTTAACTGTATAGTCGGTTATGTACAATGCGATACGATACATATATCACCAGAGTAGAGGGAGTCCTTGTTCGTCGTTAGGGTTGCTAGATTGGAAATAGTTAAGTGGGTTGCTAGATTTAAACTAAAAAAAATCAACAAGCTTGAAATTCGAAGTTTTTTTATTTTTTTGAACACCTCTTTTAAAACTCCGCTACTTATATACACTGTTAAAATTTTCCGAGCTCTTGATAAGTTAAATAAAATAGCCTTGTTACAAAAATCTCTAATTTAAAATTTCAATGAATATGATTTTATTTTAGGAGAAAAACTGACTTGAAGATTATAAAATATTGTCATTGACACGGAAAAGCATGTTTACTATCTATCCTTTGACATGGTAAATAACCGATTTTAGTGTTAATTATTAATAATATTAGTGACCATGTCAATTTAAAAATACAGATACAGTATTAGAAACTATTATTCTGTGCCTGTTTTTGAAAAATAAGACCAGTATTTACAGTTAGTTTATGATGTTAACCCAACACATGTAAACAAAAAACATAAGTTAGTGTTTTGAAATTCTATAGTCCACCAACCCTATTGCTTCACATGGTTAGTAGGTCTATTCTAAGTGTTTAGTATTCCCCCACACGTCCCAGTAAGGCGCGGAGCAATTTCTTCGTTTTTATTCAAGAATACTACTCCAATTTGTATATAAATAACTTTTCATTTATTTTTTATAGAAACCAGTGGGTCTTTTGTTACATTATTTCTAAGCAATTTTCTTTTCTTCTCTGTACTAGATAATGTTTTGCTGCAGTTTCATTGTAACGTGCAGATGTTCATTTTCTAATGTTACTTGACGTGTCCTATTTTATCCCCCTTGTAATTTTTTTATGTGTTTTCTCGTAAATAAACATTTTTGCTTTATTTTTATTGCCAAAACTGGAAACGAGATATTCAAGATATTCTTGTTTTGAGTTCCTGATATTTCGGCGTTGTTGCAAGCACTATGATAGGTGTCCTATTTTAGGTGGGTATTCTAACAGAAACCTATATTTTTCAATACGACTTATCGATATGTTTAACTACTTTTTATTCGTGTGCTTTATTTTATAACTCCTCCGTCTATTTTTGCAAATTAACAATTTTTTTTTCGTTCTCAATATTTGTCACCGATTTCAATTCAGTGGTAAGATCGCCACCTTTCTGACAGAACCCTTACTTTTTCATTTTACTCCACCTATCACCAACCAGCCCACAATTTCAATTTATAACATAAAATGCAACAAACAAAACAATCTTATCGAATCCTCACCACACGTACCCCCTCTCACGCCCCCTACATTAAGGCGTATCTACACATTCTCAACTATGTACACAGGGGTCGCAAGTCCCGCGTGTTGTCTATACTCAACTTTGCCGATGGTCTGGGTCTTAGACTACACGGTTTCACGTTCCATAAGTTTACATAAATGTTACCTGTGTAAGTTTATGGGATACCTGTGATAGATATATTGGTGTTTGATTGGCATTGGTAAACTGCATTCGAAAATTTGAGTAAATAGTGTTCATATTCATCATAAGCATTGAGACTTTAGATGGAACAGCTTTTTTACCGCGGTTTTGCTCTTGTTTTGAAAGGAAATTAATTCATGGGAATTATTGTAATGTGTCACTCTAAAATAATGTAAATTTGTTTGTAATCAGGTTAGAATTTCTGAAGATTAATCAAATCAAAATTTTACCAACTTTATAGATTTGTATGTATTTATCTCTACTAATATTACAAATCACTATTAATGAAATGGACTGGACTATATCCAGTCTACACATGTATACTAAGGAGGCACGCTATGAAGTAATAATCATAAGTAGTAATCATTAAATTACTAATGGTTAGCCAGTAACACCAGTCGATTGGAAGAAAATTTACAAACGCAATATAGATGTTTTCTGACTATAAAAATATGATTCTAATTAGTCAATTAGAATCATATTTTGCGTCGTTTAGATTATCGAAATATAGGATACGTATTTTTTGTTTTATCAAACTAATAAAAATTGACGAAGATAAAACGCGTCAAAGATTTGAGTGGGGATCTGGTGACATCACTGACCGGTACACGAGTTTTCAAAGCACTGAATCGTCTTCATTGTTTGTTTACGCGTAAAAACAAAAAAAATATGTGTCCAGTATTTTTTGGAAATTTATCTGAGAGACTAATTAGATTTTTTTGTTAACTTCCCTATTACTGTGTTCAACCCTTTTCGCCACCTTCGATTTGACGTAATAAGGTCATAATCATAAAAATTTTGTAACACATACGAAGAAGACCATACCTTTTCCAGTTTATACATAATATTTATTACCCCAAATTAAAATTACGAGAAGCCAAACACAGCCTGAGGGAACAATCCATTAATATGAGCAAACAGCAATATTAATGAAGATATCTCTTAATTGTGGGCTCGTGAGCAGCGTATGAGGCCACATAGCGTGACTTATTTAGGACTGGAATTATATCGGATTTCGTGGACGAGTTTTTAGAATGAATTATGCTTTTTTGGCAAGAATCTTTGTTTAAGATGTGGTAAAATGTATCTAGTTTTCCATTTATTTTATACCAGCTGTTGCCATCGGCTTCACCCGCTACAACTCGAAAATTATCCCACGCGAAAATAAAACCGGGATAAAAACTATCCTATATGTTAATTTAGGTTATAAATTATCTATGTACCAAATGTTTATCTAAATCCGTTTAGAAGTTTTTGCGTGAAGAAGTAACAAACACACACAAACTTTCGCATTTATAATATTAATACTAGCTGTTGCCAGCGGCTTTACCCGCTACAGCTCGAAAATTATCCCATGGTAAGATAAAATCGGGATAAAAACTATCTTAAGTGAATCCAGGCTATAAACTATCTTTGTACCCAATTTTATTTAAATCCGTTCAGTAGTTTTTACGTGAAGAAATAACAAACATACACACTCACACAATCACAAACTTTCGCCTTTATAATATTAGTGTGATTTAGTTTAAAAAAGCTTCTATTTCTACTAGAGAACCGATAGAATTTACTTTTATAACTTATTTTACCCTTTTCACACTACATTTAAAAGTACATGTATAGTACATAGTACAACGTACTACTAATTATTGGTATAGAACAGAGATATGATCAATTTACATCGGTTCCAGTAATTTTCAATTCCTGTAAAACCCCTAATCTAGCCGCTAAAAACCGCTTAAAGTGACCCGCGGTCCGGCTTTGTAATTGCCGTTAATAACCACAAAATGATATTACATCACAAAAACATTTTTTCCCGCAAAATATAATTAATTTCCTTTCATAGCTGAAACCTTTTTAGTAAAACTTCCTGTACTGATATTAATTAGAATTTAATTTTCTTAAGAATAAGGTTTCCTTATCGTTGGCAGTAAAGGAGTTGTTTTTTTTTTTCATTTTGTTATTTTGTCTTTGGTACGTACTCGTGTAGAAGTTTCGACTAATGCCTCCAGCAAAGTTTATTTTTTATTACAAGGAATTTGGGAGCATTTAAACATAATAGATTGCCATAGTTATGACAGGACGTTACTGCTGCGATTTATTGTCTTTCCCAGACAAGGAGAATAAAAAACTTGGGGTTTTCGTCTTGTCATAAACGGGGGAATTCACTAGGGTCTGTAATTCCAGCGTAAGTTTATGAAAACTTTAAATCTAGCAAGAATTATATAATTACATAATTTTGTTGTACGTATATCGAGATTTGCTGTTACTTATTTTAAAGCAAAATCGTTATAAAAATAGAAAATAAAAGTGATGAGAATGACAATCCAAACAATATACATACCTCATTCCCAAAAATCACTAAACCAGAAATTCACAAAAACGAAAAGCAAAGGCGCAAACATTTCGGCCTAGCATATTTTTAGCCAACACACTCGGCACAAAAGCACACCTAAGAGAAAATGATCCTGCCTCCCCCTCCTTAATTACGCCCCCCTCTGGGGTCAAAGCCCCTCGGCCGTAATTATTCCAACCCCCCCATTTCTACCCCTTATTTCAACCCCCAGTTATTTTGCTCAGACCGGGAAAAAAGACTTTCAATCATAGATGTCTTCAGTAGATGAATCATTGATGATTGTGTGAGAGAAACGTTCAAAGTGAATATGTTGACGCTGTTTCCCTCGGGAGTTAAGCAGTGATTAATCAGGGGTGAATTCGTAGTGTATGGTTGAAACTCATCTATTCGTTGACCAGATAATCTATGTATTATGTCTTAATTTCATGCTTTAGTGGTGCAAAAGATTATGTTCTTGAGCCTAATAACTGTTTTTGTAGGGGAGTGATAACGAGATAGTTACTTGATATAATTAATATCTTTTGCAATAATTCATCAGTAAAAACGAATGTTTAGAATTGTTTTTACACTTAAATATAATAAGGACACAAAAGTAATATTTAATCATAACATCAAGTCTGTAATCCTGGTAGGGCTAGGTAGAGATGTACGTAATTGCCTACCCACGTCTCGTCAGATATTTTCAAAGGAATTAAGGGAGTAGCCTATTGCTGATTAAAATTTGATTAAAATTTATGTCCAGTTGACGAACTGGGCATAAATTTAAATCAGAATCCATGTTTGTTACTAAAAAATGCCTGAAGAAAAAACTCAAATACAGTTTGCCCGACGCTTCTAATCGTACCCAATCTCAGCAATCGAGCTTTAGACCAGCACTTCACTAACCATTTAATCTTATTTGACTGATACAGCCCATTTACAGATACAAAATTATCATAGATGCATCACAAACATTGTCAAAAACAATTCATCATCAACAGCATATGAATGTTCCCAATGCTGGGACACAGGCCTCCTCTCTTTGAGAGGTCATGGGCTTTATCTACCACGCGGACCCAGTGCGGATTGGTAGATGTCACATGTCTTCGATTTTTTTGGTTCTAAGACATGCCGGTTTCCTCACGATGTTTTTCTTCACCGTTTTGAGAGCAGCGGTTATGAAATAAATTACACTAAGTAATGTGTCTGCCTGGATTCGAACCGTAAGTCGGGGCCGTCACCACTGGGCCACCGCTGCTCTACTGGGCCACTGCTGCTCTGCGTCAAAAACAATTAAATATCATAATTTATTAGTGGCAACACGCAATCTATCCCCAAACTCTCCATCTTTTCATGACAAACTTGGGAACGTCACGCGGTTTCACCCGTGTAGTTCCCGTTCCCGTGAGAGTACAGGGATAAAAAGTAGCTTCCAAACAACGAAAGTTTTTTTCAAATCGATCCAGTATTTTTAAGTACGTGCAAAAATACAAATCTTGCCTCTTTATAATATTAGTATAGAGAAATACTGTCTAAAATAGGCTACAAAATGTCTTACTAGAAGCGCCAACTCAACTCGCAGCTGATATAGCGTCGTTTTTCAACAATTTACTTAGCATTTCTTGGCAAGGTAGCACACTTTACACAGGTTTTAAAAGAAAATTTAAATTATGTCTCCCGACGGATTTTCTAACGATGTAAATTCTTGGTAATGTCGGATTAAGTGGTATCTAAGTAGAAAGGATGGGTTGTGATCGTGTGGAACTTTAAAGTTTCTGAAGATTATATATTATGTTCACAAAAATGTATAATAGTATCGCCGTTGTGATGATGACTGCTTCGTTAGTTCAAGAATAGCAACTGATGAGCATGTGGTCCGTTCGATTACCGGGTGGGCAAAGTATTATTGGGTTTTTATCCGACTGCGGCGAAGCAAAGGGAAAGTTATGTGTTTGAACTGTATGTATGTATGTCCGTTTTTTTGTTCCCTCATAACTCCTTAACGTATGAACGGATTTGGATAGGATATACGTTGTTGAATTCATCTTGGTAGCGTGAGTGTCACAGGCTACATAAAATTTAAAAACTTACTTTATACTATACCAGCGGACGTCAAGCGGATTCACCCGCATAGTTCCCGTCCCCGTGGGAATACAGGGATAAATTACTTTATGTCACCCGGGGATAGTGTAGCTTCCTAATGGTGAAAGAGTTTTTCAAATCGGTCCGGTACTTTTGGAGCCTATTCGTTACAAACAAACAAACACATCTTTCCTCTTTATAATATAAGTGTATTTAAATATTACTTTGTTCACACATCGTGATATTATTTCCATTAGTTCTTTGAAATAACATAACATTTTCGTGAATTTTTAACAGTAGTCAAGTAGCTAATTATTGCTATTTTGGTCTGACTATTCGAGATTATGACCTCCTTCATAGTATCTTATTTCCAAACCTACGCGTAGTCTATCTTCATAGCAAGATAATAATAGACATTTTATTATGATATGAAAGCCGAAATAAAGATAATTACATGACAGATTGCCTTGGGGATTTGCCGACTCGCTCGAATGATACTACACAGATTGTAATCTAAGATATTCTGTAAATAGAGAAATAATTATGTATTGAGAAGACAGTTGTATCAAAATATATTTTGAACTATAAACGGAAATAGGAGTTTCACTTTATTGATTTTCTGTCACCGTTTATACAAGATGATTTTTAGTCACCGTTCAAATTCTGATACCTAAATCTTTAGCGATAATGCGAAAATCGTTAAATAATGTATTAATTTAGTATCACTCAATTCAAAAATATTGAGAAATCACATCACAATGTTTTAAAGTTTTAAGGAGAGCGGATAATTCTTTCGAGAAAATGATTTATTATAAAAATTTTACGATTCTATTTATTTTTCATAAATGGTGTTAGTGATACCTAATGCCTAGAAAAAATTTGGACGGGGACTAAAAAATCTTCTTTTATATAAACACGGTGACAGAAAATCACATTCAAGAAAGAAGTATGGAAGTATATGGCAGGCTGCGCCAATCTCAAATAAATTAGTACAATGGCAGGGTAATGTGTGTCCCTTCGGGGCTGTGGGTTGTGTGGCCTCGACACAAAGGGCTAAAAAGGAACATGGGTGGTTTTTAGTCAGTAGAAGTATGACACTCCCTACCGCTCTGCCCAGAGCGGGGGGAGTTATTTGGTGTGTTACCGTTTATAAAACAAAACATCCATTAAAATGGGGTTTGTCTTAGCTAGAAATTCGGTATAAATAGTAATTAAAATAATAGTGGGAGACGAACAAAATGGAGTAATCCGATGTAATGTGTCTCAATTTCTTCAACACTTAGCAATACAGTCAAATTTAAAACTACAACAACTCGTAAAAAACTTACCAAGCTACATTTTACCAAACTTCAGGCTTTTTGTCTCCAAAACTCAAGCGAACCAGGCGAGTAGTATATTTTTCTTACAACGTACAAGAAAATGTTATATAACTGAGGTGTAGGACATAAATTACAAGCATGACAAGTTAATTTATTGCCTTCTCCTATAAATTAGTAGGTTGTTATTTTACGTAATAATGTGGTAATAATAACGTTCTGTTGAGAACGGTCTACGTGGCTACGGCGTAGTCCCCGCCTACGACGGCTACGGCGTAGCTGCCGTCTACGACAGCTACGCGGTTCGTAGCAAGATTGTTTTTGCTCTTGTTATTCTTTGCTTATTATGTCTCCTTAACGCTATTTAGTCTAGACCGTACCACTCTCTCACTCTCTCTCTGAGCATATTAAATTCAGAAAAGTTACTTAAAATGTGATAATTTGTATAAATATTTTTACTACCGTATTTCGACAATTATTTAGTAATTAGTATTTCAACTATGCATATTAGCCATAGTATTAATCAATTTCAAGTATTCTTAATGAACGGTTGTACTTGCAACTGCTTTATCGGATCGGATAATGAAGTTTTATTAATATTCCAAGTTATTTATTTATCCAGATAAAATTTCAGTTAAATTGAAATAACATGCACGCCTTCCGAGAATACAAGCACAAAGGATGTTATTTTACGCGTAAAATATATAGTTGAATTCTGTTAAGTGTTTTTTCCAACAAAAACTAGAAGACTGACAGAAATACGGCTTTAATTAAATCGGAAGAGAATATTACTGAAATTAAATTAATTAATTTTAATTGAATTGTTTGATTGATGTTTTATATTTTGATTGACTGATTTTTGAATGATGAAATTTTTGGGTAATTTACATGAAATGAAGATAAATAATAAATAACACATGTCATCACAATATTATTTGACAAACTAAAACACCTATCTACAATGCTGACGAAAATATTTAGAATTCCAAATTCTCCAGAAAAACATCTCTTATTCGTATGGATGCTGCAATCGTCTCGAAAGCCGGCAACACGTACCGGTGATGCGTTGAATTTAAACATTAGTTTAGTGCAATATATTTCTATTGCCACCAGTTCGGCCATACTTCTTAACTTGTTACCGGTTTGTTTCGAAGATGTAGATATCGTGTTGTGATTGTAAGGTGGTTGTTTGATCACGTCGGGGCTGTGGGGTGTTCGAAATAAATACCGCGGCCTCGGCACAAGAGTTAAGAAGGAACATGGGCGGTTTTTAGTCAGTAGAAGCCTTACACTCCTTTTTGCTCTGCCTAAGAGCGGGAGAGGTTATTTGATGTGTTCCCACCCCCAAAAAAAAGGTGTATGTGTGATGTGCTAAATATAGCTGCTATGCTATTCTTGAAACATAGTCTAAACGCAAATGAATCATTAGGTTTTCGTTTATATATCATTAGTGTATTTGTAATAGGCAAACCTTTTATAAATTGGTAGGTATTCACAGTGTTTTGAATTGGGGCAAGCCAGTAAAACTATTCCCGAACCACTGTGACTGTTCAAAAGCCAGAATGAACAGTATCGACCACACAAAAAGCGCTGAAACAATGAAGCACGGTGAAGTCCCATAGAAATAATTGAACTACAATTTACAATGCTAGGAATGTTATACGTTTAAAATAAATAATGCAATGGCAAACTTTGAAATATAACAGGAATTCTTCGGCTAAATACAAATATTATGATCCAACCAAACACTTCATTTGTGGGTGCCATTAACATCCCATTCCGAAATTCAAATATTCATTTATGTTACGTAAATACCATCAAGAAAAACCCAATTCTTTCCTCCATCTCTGATTGCCTATACTCCTATAATCGAATGAAAACATCAGAATTTCGTCTCCTATCTCAACATTTATGGTCCCATCTTATACGAGTATATATATAGGTACAGTTTCCAATACTCATATGTATACGCTTTGCAAAATATAAAAGCGGTTTTCTCGTAGAAATATATGTTGGAACTAAGTGGACGACTGATCTAAAATACAACACGGAAACGTAAAGTAGACATAGTACCTTACAAACATACAAACATTTATAAGTTTGACAACTATTCATAAAATTATGAAAGTAGTACAAGATAAGTCGGTCAGTTAAATTATCGAAAAATATTGGATATGTGTTTTTTGTTTTATCAAATTAATAAAAATTGACGAAGTTATAACGCCTCAAAGATTATGAGTGGGGGGGGGGGGGGTTGTGACGTCATTTGTAGGTAAAAAATGTACTGACACGTGACGTTTTCGAGGAGTTCACGAGTTTTCGAAGCACTGTATTTGTCCGATTCCCTATAGTTAAATGTTGTGTGTTGTCGATTCTTTTACTGTTTTTTTATTTAAGGATTATCTACATCGCCTTTCTTGACATTACTTCGAGTAATGTTAACATAGTATGTCTATATTAAGTTTTCCATTATTGTATTTTTGACTGTTTACGTCTCTCATAAAATACCAGTCGCAGGACGGTAAAAGCATCGTTAAGCAATACCTTTCCTCTTCTATTTTTAATGTAAATTTCATTATTGTTTTGTAAGTACATAGATCAATAAAATATGAGACAAGACTTGTGCTGTATTGTATTGTATTGTATCAGGCTAGTGTTTGCAACTTCACGTTCAAATCACATATTTTGCGTCCTTGTAGGAACATTTCGATCCGTCCCAACTCCGCGAAAAAGACACGCAGCTCCTTGGAGTTCTTGATGATCTCGCGGAGACCACCTGGGTTATCGAAGTGCTTTTTCCTGTTCTCAAGAGATAAGACTCAAAATAGTATAAGTTCCCTAATACTATATTCGTAATAATATACAATTTCGATCTATGTATATGTTTCTGTTACCATATTAGTATTCGTGGCTGTACCATCCCATCTTGGCTATACCTCGAAAATATTTAAAAGCAAAATATCAAACAAAAGACGAGCGGTATCAGTTTTCAATATCCATTGTGTCGGGGAATGAAGTCCCGACCTTATCTCAGATATCGGATCGCTGATTGAAATCGACTAGTTCGATGTTCACTGCGGTGTTTTTTTCAATATTTCCTGAGATTGAAATTTGTTAGGCAAGCAATGGAATGCAAATATTTTATGTGCTCGTGAGATTTTTAAGATGAGATCCGGAGTGGTTTAATTGCTTTTTTCCCTTTTATGTTTTTTTAGGATGTCTTCGATTGGTTGGTTTGTACCACTTTTATCTTTAAGAAGATGATTGATTTTTCCTTGTTCACTTTTTAATTAAATTTATAAATAATTCAATAAGATGAACTGAACCTATAAGTAGCAAGTAAAATAATGTCAAAACTCGTTCCTTAGATGCATCGGCAATGAATACGTATCCAAATTAGTGTGTTACGAATATAATTTTGAAAACTATTCAGTTTGATCGAGAAAATCGTAGACGATCGACTCCAGTCATTTTGTTAACAACCAATCCGCAATAGTTATAATAAAAAAAAAAGTTTAAAAACACGTTTCCAGATGACAGTGAAGTGGAGATGTACTTAGACGCCTAAGCGCCCTTTTGTTTTTTTTAGTCAGCTCGTTTACTTTACTTAAATAGTCATCATCATCATCAACAGCCTATTAATGTTCCCACTGCTGGGACACAGGTCTCCTCTCTTTGAGAAGGAATGGGCTATAATCTACCACGCGGGCCCAGTGCGGATTGGTAGATGTCACATGTCTTCGAACCCATGACCTACTGTTCGTGAGTCAGGGCCGCCACCACTGGGCCACCGCTGCTCTACCGCTGCTCTCTACTTAAATAGTCAAATAGTTTAATTTTGGAAATATTGTGTTAACTTGTGTTAAAGCTAAATATTTCCAAAATTGTTATTAATTAAACGTACCCTTCTCGAAGCCGCCCAACCAAGCATTCTGTACATCAAAACTAAGTATTCTTACGCAAAAATTATTGCTGTGAATCAACTTTTTTTTTGGGGTCAAAAATCCCATTTTACGGTAAAAGTTAATGTAGTAATCTTAAAACATTTTGCTAGTGGATTCTTTGAATAGTAAAGTAGAGGTCATGGAGGTCATTTAAGTAAAGTTATAACCTGAAAAACTAGTATTAAAAAAAACATCTGTGAACAATTTGTTACTTTGGCTCCCAATATCTCCGTAACTAGGGTGTTCCCAGGTATGGTCTAGAACAAAAAAAAATATCGCAGTGACGGGGAAACAAGTGCCTTTCGGCTTAGTTAACGTTACTTGAACACCCTTTATTCTACAAGTTATTGCTTTTCTAACAAGTTAAAACCTAGAAACTAAACACACATGATAAAACCGCGTGAGTTATATCTATGCTGAATATGTGGTGAATTACGATAATCTAATGTGACGTCTCCCATGCACTCCAGTACATAAACTGCATCTAAACGCCAATAAACACGTCCAAACGTCCGTCACGTCACGTCAAAGATGTCACATCACGTCAACGTCATTTTCTGCAAGATTACACTTGAGGACACCGCGAGCGGTTGCCTAATGAAGCCGGGGCGGTTCACACTCGCTCCGGTAGCCCATGTAATTGGATGTGTTAACTGGCATGTGTGGTCTCGGCTTAACAATGTCTACGTGTTGTGTGTAATGGGATTTAAAGATTTGTAGGGACCGCTCGTTTAATTTTTTGGGCTTGATTAATTTTTTAATGCCATTTTTGGCCTTTTATGAGTAGAAAGAGGTTGGAGGGTTGTAAGCAGTACATAACATAACATCACGCCCGATATCACCAAAATCCTCAAAAGGTTATGAAGAGGTGTAACCCTTTACACATTTTTTTGGTGTTACAGCACCATGTTGAGATAGTGGCCTTTTGGATTCGTACGGGACTAATTTTAATTTAATTAAAGTATGTACTAATTTAAAGTGTTTCTCTTATATTTACTTTTTTAATTTTTTAATTATTTGCCAATTTGTTTTGTCCTATGTGAATCCAATAAATACTTATTCTTTCTTTTTTTAAAACACTCACATTTCGCCAGTTATGTTTAAGTAACCAATGCTGTTATGTTTAAGCATTAAAAAGAAGTAAAGATTATGTACAAAACGTATTCTCAATTTAATATGATCTCAACGTAAGAATGTGTGATATGTTTACTCAATACTTTCATGCTAGTCTCAAATAATCAATAGTTTAAATTAAATTTCAGATTATACTTGTATTAGAAATAATCTCCTTTTGATTTGTTTGGAAAATTGACAGATTAAAATAAAACCTTCATTTAATTCCATTTTTCTAAAACAAAATCTAGCTATAAGCCTTCTCCTGTTTACGAGGAAATTTTTAACCGTAAACATGGGCGTACTAAACATCTGCCTAAGTCTTTAGACAAAACCCACAACAGGTACGATATTGCATTTTAAGCTAACTAAATCAAAATTAAAAAACAAGACAATTAAAATAAACCTAAAATTTATTCATGCAAAAATGAACTCAGAACTAATTAAGGAACCAAACTTATTACAAAGCAACAATTTAAATCGAACAATAGAACAAAGATGGCTCACGTGTTCACAAACAAACGCAATGTACGGTATGTCACGTCTTGACTCCACGAAGGCTGGCGATGTGAAAGAAGGGCTGTCCATTAGTTGCGTGCCTTTTAATAGCCTTGCGGCTGCTAGTGACGTGTGCAGTTTGAAGAGATGCTAACAGTATTTTCTCCAATCGTTGTTTAGAAAAACAGTTTGTACAGCCCAATCCCTCTGTTGGAACACAGGCAACAAGTGCAAGTGGACCAAAATCCACTTCAATAGCCAGTGCGAGTTATTGAACTTCATAATCATCATCAGCCTAAAATGTTCCCACTGCTGGGACTCAGGCCTCCTCTCTATGAGAGTGATGGGCTTTAATCCACCACGTGGGCCCAGTACGGGTTTGTCGATGTCACATGTCTTCGAATTTGTTGGTTGTAAGACATGCCGGTTTCCTCACGATGTTTTCCTTCATCGTTTTGAGAACAATGGTGATGAAATAAATTACACAAAATCTTGCGTCTGACTGGGTTGGAACTCACTCACTGTTTGTAAGTCGGGGCCACAACCACTGGGCCACCAAATTTTTTCATTTCTATTTCCAATTTTATATATTCCTTCACCATTTTGAAGCTTACTTGAAATAAACTAAAACCGCAATCAATTACAATCCTTCAACATAAAGTACAACTTCCATCTTCCACTACAGCTGAGCAAAGAGCCTCAAATCAGCTTGAGAGCTGTTCCAATTAATGTCCTATTGTGATGCAGCTCCTAAGCCTGCCATTGACGTTGCGAGACTTCTGTAATCTTCAAGAGAAGCCATCTCTTAATACTGCCTTGTGGTAATAAAATATGAGCATGGAATAGATGTTGTTTTTTATTATTTGTGACAGCGGGTTACACCGTGGAAAATACTGAAATCTTTGATATTTTATGCGTCTCACCGAAATAATACCCGAGTATAAAAAAAACTAAGTTTAACGAGGGGTCTAGCCCCTCGTTAAACTTAGTTCTTTTTTTTTATGTTATGTTATCAAATACGTGATACAGATAAAATTATGGACAAACAAAACATTATAACTATAACAAAGGGTTTTCCATTTCACCAAATAGGTGGGGAGCTTATTGGCATCAACAGGGCACAAATCCAGATTCAGTGGCTACTACTGAGTAATCTCTGATAGAAAAACCCAACACGCTCAGTAGTTGCACTTGCGACCATTACACCAACGATAGCTAACAATAACAATGTTTACTGACTTAAAAAAAAGAAACTCATACGTATGTCTCAGAAAATGACGGCACACGAGTTTTCAAAGCACTGTATCGCCTTCATTGTTTGTTTATTTTTTTTTGTTGAAATATATCTGACGGAATAATTAGATTTTTTTTGTTAACTACCCTAATTATAGTTGCACTTTATTTGCTGAATACGAAATGGTATTAATTGTCATTCCAAGAAATAGTAATTAACAATAGTTTAGAAAAAAAAAAAATAAAAAAAAGGAAATAAATATATTCCGGTGAATTTCATTAGTGTTTGAAATTATTGGGATTTAGTAATTACTTTATGATATAAGTCGCTCATTGCACTTTAATCTACATACAACTGTACGTGTCGAATGTAAGTTTTTTGCGAACCAAAATTAAATTATAGGTAAAAAAACTGCTGTACAGAAGTTGTGGCTTAACTTTGTAAATTATATTCCGTTTCGTTCACACTCATTGTGCCAAGTTAAGTCACAGTGTAAAATGTGATGGCGACCGACCTCAGCTTAATTAGTGTGTTTTTACAAAATTCAGTAAATATTCCTAGTTTAATGTTAATCAAGTTAAGGCTTTCGAATCTCTCCCCCCCCCCTCCAGTCTACCCCAAATAACACTTCGTCATTTGAATATAACGGGCGAGGTGGGGGTGTACATCACGACCTAATGCTTTTGGAAAATTTAAAACGAGATAATATTATCATGGATTTTGTCAACAAAATCAAAATCGTCTTTACAAAAGCCAGTTACTTTTAAACGTTACCGGTCATAATTAATCAGAGTTTACCTTATCTAGCCTCATAGTGTGATCTGTGATAGTGAGTGATGAGCCGCAACTGACCTCATCACGTCATAGCTCGCTAGTATGATGAATGGGTACGGTTGGCAAAAACGACTGGTTAGATTAATTGTTATTAGGCGTTGGAGTCACGCGTGTGTGGCTGGCTGGCTTTGTGATTTTGTCGATAATTGAGAATTAGGTTGTGGGCCAGATAATGAGTATCGAAATGGGATATAATTATTTCTGATTCCTATTTAATCTTATCATCATTAATAACTCAAAGAATTAGAATTTTATTTAACAAAAAGTTATTAGTTATTGTTATAAAGCCTATACGCCATAAACAAGAAACCTTTGTACTATTTCATGAATCACCAAACACTTTCAACAATAACAATGTTAAATTAATATCAATACCTAGAAAACACACAGTAATGATTTTGTTACTATTGTATTCAACTTGCCTTACAAATTAGAATCTATACTACGAATCATTTCTAGTCTATAATTCAGAAACTGTTTCACACAAAGCATTACAGACATTAATTTATTAAGTATGACTTTGCAAGTTGTATCCATTCCTCACTTTGCGGTTGACGCAGTGGGATCAGAATATTAAGAGAGAGCTAGGCCACTGACGCAACCCTAGATCAGTAGTTAAATTCATCATCAGCCTATTAATGTTCCCACTGCTGGGACACAGGCCTTCACTCTTCGAGAGGGAAGAGAAGGAATGGGCTATAATATCTACCACGCGGGTCCAGTGCGGATTGGTAGATGACACAAGTCTTCGAATTTTTGGTTCTAGGACATGCCGGTTTCCTCACGATGTTTTCCTTCACCGTTTTTGAAAGCAGTGGTGATGAAATAAATTACACAAAGAAATATGCCTGACGGGGTTCGAACCCACGACTTACTCTTCGTAAGTCGGGGCCGCCACCACTGGGCCACCGCTGCTCTCTCCTAGCAGTATTTTTTTATTTGTTTTTAACTTGCGTACACTACAGTAATCCTGGTTCTCACTAAGCCGTTGTCAGCCGTATTTATCTCCACAAAAAGAAAATAAAAAGGAGTGACACCCAAAATTAAAGCAAATTGCGGCCATTACTTACAAACTGCATTCAGCACTGCACTGCAAAAGATTTATTAAACACTTAGCAAAAAAATTGCATTTTTTTACTTTTTCTGGAGATTTTTTTTTATCATGATCTGTTTAGCATTTTCCCAACCATGTTGGAGTCGGCTTCTATTCTTACCGCATTTAGCTGAAAACCACACAAAGAGACTTTCTGGATGTTTTTTTTTTACATTCGGGTCCAGTTTTCCCTCCTGAGGGGAATTCGCTGAGGGGGTAAAGATCAAATGAGCCTATTCTACTTTGAGAAGACTGGCTGTTGGAATAGGGCAGTTAACAAAAAAAATCTAATTAGTCCGTCATATAGATTACCAAAAAATATTGGACACGTATTTTTTCTTTTTTCACGTAAACAAACAATGAAGACGATACAGTGCTTTGAAAACTCGTGTGACGTCATACTCTAAGACATTAGTATGACATTTTTAGCAGTCCGTGACGTCACCAACCCCCACTCAAATCTTTGACGCGTTTTATCTTAGTCAATATTTATTGATTTGATAAAAACGAAAAATACGTATCCAACATTTTTCGATAATCCTACAGACGGACTAATTAGAATCACATTTCTTCAAGTCAGTAAACATCCCTATTTTGGGCCAAAGATTATCCGTTACGACTGTTATAGATCTACAGATGACATCAGAGACCAGCTTAACTTGCTTTGTAACATACTGTCTCGGTACATTAAGGACACTCGACCATCCAAGGTACGACCTCGGCAAGCGTTGCTTTTATTTTTATATACCCATATAAGTGAATCCTTTAGCAATTATGATTAATAAGGTCTTTTATATCTGATTTAAATAAGGTTATTGTGTGGTTGTGAACAGAATATGTTTTATCAAAAGTATCTGCTGGTTGAGGTGAACGACTGATTAGTACTGGTTATTATAACTGCCTTTTAGTTTATCAAATATTTATGTGACATATGAACCCGTGCGATCGTTTTTGTATAATCCGGTGGAAACAATCAATAGTTAAAATAAATTAAGCTTTCTGTTCACTATTGTTTGTACCAAGGACATTACACACCGAGTTTCCACCGTGCCTCGGAAAGCACGTTAAGTTTTTGGTCCCGGCTACCATAATATATATCTTTGGCAGTCGTTACAGGTAGTCAGTGATCTGAAAGTCTGATAACCAGTCTTACCTAAGGGTGTCTATATTAACTTGTATTACTAGGCTGTGGAGGTCAGATAGGCAGTCGCTCCATGTAAAATACTGGTACTCAGCTGCATTCGGTTAGACTGGAAGCCGACCCCAACATAGTTGGGAAAAGGTTAGGCAGATGATTAGGCAGATGAGAGCAACAAGGACAATAAAAAAATTGTCTGTATTGATCGTGAAATCAGATTGAAACTTGTTTTCCTCTTTAAATGCAACATAATATTTGTCGTTTGATATGCGTATGATATTTAACAACAATTTCATATCACAATCGGTGGAGACAAACCCGGAAAAAACACCTTAGTTTTAATAAACCCGTGATAAATGTTCTCTCACATCATTTTTAACAAGACAAAAGGGACAAGCGCAACCTGTAATAACTCACACAGATTTTATTATACGTCGGTAAACAAATATCAAATATAAGGAGCCGACCTTTCGGCACTTTACCCTAAAACGTTTCACTAGAAAATTGAACCTTACAACTTAAACGATACGATACAAATTCGCGAAAAAAATGTGATAGTTCAGACGCCCAAAGTTGTCAGCGTGATTTAGTAGAGGCAGGGTGGATGAAAAATTGTCCGCCAAGCGCACAAATCATCCGCGCGCCTATACCGATAGACGGACAGACAATAATTTAGAGTTTGCCGATATTTATCCCCTGTCGAACGTTAGATTGGGACGATAATTGGTGTTGCTACACTTTCGTTTAGGATCGTGCCGATTATTTGGGCTTTGGGATATTTATTAGACTTTTTCTTTACATTACGAGGCGGTAATAGCAATTATGTTGTGTTATACTGGCTAGACTGGGAGCTTTGTCTTCTTTATTGTGACGAGGGATAATTCTAGACAGATATTTAGCTAAACTTATTAGTAACAGATAAAGAAGACATGACGACTAACGTTCTTTTTTTATTTTTATTAGGACTGTATAATACGGAACATACATAGAGGAGTTTATGTACTCATTGTTATATAAAACCTATTGTTAAATATTGTGAGGAACTGTTAAGTGATATTTATAACTGAACTTATAATTATTGTCACTTAAGGAACATCTTCCATGATTATACATTATTATGAGCTCCCGATATTTCAATACTCTTACAAGCGCCATGTTCGCGGAGTGACTGCAGTTTGCGGATATTGATATGTTATCCAAACCCACCCTTTACTCAGAACATACACTGCCTACCAAAATAACAGTACTATACTAGTGCAAACTAAACCATGCATATCTGCCCAAAGTTTACATTGCACACGTTCTCAAGATGTTGCTACAGCTCAGCTGCCGAGTGCCCCATGTTTTTACTATAAACACAGTGTCCTGTGTTAAATGTCCCTGTTACAAGCAAACTGTGTAGGTCTGGGTTTGTGTGAATAGCGTGAACTTGTATTATACGTGTGCAAAGTTTGAGATCTTTGGGTTTTGTATAATACAAAACTCAAAGATCTCAAACTTTGAAAAAAGAAAAAAGGAGGTTGTCAATGTGTCTGTTTGTAGTCAAAGGAACCGGACCCGAATCTAGACTCTGGGACTGCTTGTAAGAAATTTCGTGATGAGAAAACCCAAACTCTTATTAGGTATATACTAGCGGACGTCTCGCGGTTTCACCCGCGTAGTTCCCGTTCCCTTAGGAAAACAGGGATAAAAAGTTGCTTCAGTTAATCAAGGTAAATGTAGCTTTCCAATGCTGAGAAAATTTTAGAAATCGGCGCAGCAGTGTTTTAGTTTATTCACTACAAACATACATACACACACATACACAAAAATACAAACCTTTCCTCTTCATAATATTAGTGTAGATATTATATTATATTTAAAACTATTATTGCAATTTTTAGATCCTATAACAGAGGCTCCAAAAAAAAATTATTTTTTTCAGAAGTAAAAGCAAATCATACGGTTTCCCTTAGAACTGAAAGGAGGAAGTGCGAGTTCGCGAGAAGTATAAGGAGAAGAGATGCCTATACGCAGGAGGGGCACACAGCAAGCTTGAAAAAAAACGAGGAAAAACAAAAAAAGAACCCCCACTTTAGTAAACCGATACCCACTCGTCAATACTTTCCATGAGCTATTAAAATCCGTTCTCCTTATTGCCCCCGTGTACGAGCAATATGTTTGCAGTGTCCTGTGCAAACTGTGTGTCATGCAAACAGGCTTTATAGCTTGGAATGTGCCCCTGTTACTTGTTTGAGAGAAATTTCTTAGTTCTTTTGGCTCTGTTTTGTGATTTAATACTTGTTTTTATGTTTTGGAGAAAGTTTTGAGGTTATAAACCACGTTAGGTCGTTTCATTGTCGACCTTATCTCTGCCCTTTTTTTCTTTTTCTTTTATCAAATAACCCTTTCCGCTCTTGGGCAGAGCGAAAGGGAGTGTCAGACTTCTACTGACTAAAAACTACCCATGTTCCTTCTTAGCCCTATACGTCGAGGCCGCGGTATCTCTTACAACATCCCGCAGCCCCGACCGGCAACCTTATCTTATAAGATTGAGGTCGAGAGTAGGCCCATCTCATATCAAAAAAACGTCCTGAATAAATAACATTACATAAATTTACACCTTATAATCTAAAAGAGTGAGGCAGAGGTGTACTTAACAGTGCAACCACAGTTCGCCGTTAAGTTACAAGTAAAATAAAAAAATATAGTACGACGATTTTTTATTAATCCGTGATAGTAAAGAAAGAGTAACTTATATTAAGGCTTATGAATCGGGTTCCGTTAATACCTAGCTTCATATGGTGTTCATTTGATGATTATTCTTTTTTTAGTGACTTAACAGGATTCTGTCGATAACCAGTGATGATTGTCAGAGATCTATAATTGACAGCCGGAACCAACATATTTTAAACTTCGTATTACTATAACCCTGTATGGCCCCACTGAGGGCAAAAGCCTTCATTTCCTTCTTCCACTTTTCGCAATCTACAGCGATTGTAAGCCAATCGTTTGAGAAAGAGTTCAGGTCATCCCACCATCTTATTAGGACCCGCTGCGTTGATGTTTCTTGTTTGGTATCTATTGAGTGGGTAGTTTTGCCCATAGCTCATACCACATGCGGTAGCACTTCTTATTTACTGTGAAACATCAAAAAAAATTAAAAGCCATATAGTCATCATCATCATTTCAGCTAAAGATGTCCAATGCTGGGCATAGGCCTACCCCAGGTGTCACCACATTGACCGGTTCCATGCGTCTCGCATCCAGCGGGCCCCCGCAACCTTCACCAGGTCATCGGTCCACCTAGTGGGAGGCCAGAACATTGTCCCAATTTCAATCTCAATTCCAGTTTAAAAAACCTAACGCAAACGCGCTCCACCCAACTAACTAAAGCCGAAAGTTTCAGTATACTCAACATGAAGTTTGCATACGAAGAACTCGTGAAATGTGAACCCCGGCCGCTGCCAATGTGCTCTTATTAAAACTTGATACTTCCTCCTCCGTTGTATGTTAGTACCTCGATCATCTTTGTGCTTAAACTTGGGTGGGTTTACTGCGGTACTTAGATTTATTTAATGATTACTTAAGCCATCACTTAGTAAAGATTTGACATACAAAACCAAAGCAAAGTGTCAAAAACTTTGAACGCCTCTGAATGCGGCAATTAGTCTTTGTATAAAGGCTAAGTGCGTTTTATGATATTTGAGAAGGATTTAGTCTCGATATTCATCGTACGGTCAAACTGTGTATAAAGCAATCTAAATGGAGTTTGCCCTGTGGCTACACTGCTCTCAAAACGGTGAAGGAAAACGTCGTGTCCTATTATAAAAATAAAAAATTAAATGTGACATCTACTAACCCGCGTGGTGGATTATAGCCCATTCCCTCTCATAGAGAATAGTCTTGTGTCCTAGCGGTGGGAACATTAAAGGCTGATAATTATGATTTGGCTACAAGTTTAAAAGATGGAATGAAAAAAATATCTTAAGTCACACAAAATGATACAAAAAAACCAAAAATAAAATGAACAGCTAGCCCGTCTTTTACCACTCAGCATCATGCTGTGCCACCTTTACTGGCTATATATAGTCAGTAGTAACGTGTATGTTCCCGCAGTTGTTTGTGGAACAGCACCACATTTACAATCCAAGATATCGGCGGCGTTATCTATTAATCACAACCTGAACCAAAATCAAAACATTTATTTCAATTAGGCCAGTTACAGGCACTTTTGAATAGTCGAACAAATACAAAATAAAAGAAAGTACAGTCCCAATCACAAGGCATAATAACTGTGAGTGGACTGAGAAGAACGGGCAAAAAATGATCTGGTTGATTCCTCGCTTCGGCTAACCTAGTTGCAAGCTCATCATGTTATATGCTATGTTAGTAACATAGTAATTACCCTACATAAAAAAATAAAACCAACATACGAATCCAACAGAAACTCACATTTAATGACGTCGGCCTGTATTTGTGCGGACGACCCGCACGACCGCAGCAACCACTGGTTAATGAATTTAAAATTAAATACACATTAAATTGCGGCCGTCTGCCCATGCCCACTGCATTGCTTTAAATTGTGACATCGCTGAACGGTGTAGTTTTGTTTCATTCGATTAAATTTTAATTTAAAATCTCTGTCTCGCTTTATGTTAGAAGAAATCGAATAGGAGATAGAGGCAATTTTGTTATTCCTGTAATCTTATATGGAGAGCGCTATGCTTTGAGTTACCAGGAATCTAGACATTCACAGATAAACTAAGGTAACCGGTATAGCCCAAACAATTGCAAAATTAAAGTTTTATTGAGTAGGGCACATTGATCGCTGAATGAGGGCTTATCGCGGTAGGTTTGTATCGAAAAGTAATGTCTTTCAAACCGAAATAATACTAATGAATCATTCTACTGCGAGCAGTATTTGTCATGCAAAAGAAACGAATTCTTTTGCATGAAATTGTCAAAATGTAGTGCTAAACCTTGAACCTTGCCAAATTCGGACAAAATAGCGAGATTGAGCGCCGCATCCGCCTGGGCTGGGGAGCTTTTGGCAAACTGTCCGAAGTGTTCAAGAGCACAAGCATTCCCATTAACCTCAAGCGTCGGGCATTTGAACAATGTGTCCTACCAGTTATGGTCTACGGAGCCGAGTCATGGACGCTGACGAAGCAGGTGATGCACAAGCTCAAGTCACTCAAAGAGCCATGGAACGGGCTATGTTAGGCATCTCTCTACGTGATCGAATCAGGAACACAGAGATCCGGAAGAAAACGAAATTGGTCGACATAGCCCATGTGATCGCTAGCCGAAAATGGAAGTGGGCGGGCCATATATGCCGTAGACAGGACAACAGGTGGGGTAGTCGGGTGCTTGAGTGGAGGCCTAGAGTTGGGCATAGAAATGTGGGCAGGCATGGGCAGACAACCGATGCGTTGGACCGACGACCTTGTTCGAGTGGCGGGAAAGAACTGGATGCGAAAGGCGAAAAACCGGGAAGAATGGCGTGCACTGGAAGAGACCTACACTCAGCATTGGGTGATGAAAGGTTGAAGAAGAAGAAGAAGAAGAAGTGCTAAAATGGGAAGAATGCCATTCCGCTATCAGGATAGATTTGAACTCTGACTTAATGTAGTCTCATAGTTGTGTTCAAATACACAGCTCTTATCGTAATTATGATCATAAGCACTTTGTTCATTAAGTTAGGTAGGAAGTGTGTCATGATCATATTAGGGATGTTTAGTTAGTTAAGTCCGTAAACATTGTTTACGGACTTAAAAAAATATGATTCTAATTAGTCCGTCTGTTAGATTATCGAAAAATATTGGATACGTATTTTTTGTTTTATCGAATCAATAAAAATTGATAAAACGCGTCAAAGATTTGACCGGTAAAAAATGGCATACCAATGTCTTGGAATATTACGTCACACGAGGTTTCAAAGCACTGTAATGTCTTAATTGTTTGTTTACGTGAAAAAATAAAAAATACGTGTCCAAAATTTTTTTTTAAATCTCTCTGACGGATTAATTAGTTTTTTTTTTGTTAACTACTCTATTCTCTTGTCCTTATCTCTGTTTATTTTGGATCAGCGCAGTAATTCATGCATACTTCTCTATAAGTCGTTATCTTATGAGGCATCTCCTTTCATGCCATATCATTATCAATCACATAGTCCATCCATTCATCCATCCAACATTTTTTGGTCCTTTACTCGTATACCACATTTATATTTAAAACCTTTGTATATTCTCAAATAATCTCCCAAATACAACCTAAATTTAGCATATGAAATAATTCTCATATCTTTTGTGAAACATTTCCAAAACTCCTAAAAGTCTGTCAATCTCAATATTCCAGGTTATTCCTAAACGATGATTGATGAAAATCCAATTGTATAAACAAAACAAAATCGCCATTAATATTCGCCATTTTGTACAGCCAAACAAAAAATCAATAAGCGACCGGTTAGAGATTTAAATTAAAAAGTTTTGTGAGCCAAGTAACTTTGAAGCTTAAGATTTGTTTTACGTCAATAATTTTCCGTTTTATTAGATCGTTATGTAGTAATCTATGTATAGATGTATTGGTATTACAATGAAAAGTTGTGAAAAGGGGAACACTTCCTCTTTTTTTTCTTTGATGTTATATTTTGAAGGCATTCAGCTATTTCTTGTACCAATATTTCTGCAGAAAAGGGACTGCAGAATTATTTTCTCTGTTGGTGGGGTTCATTTCTCCGAATGCATTATTATTATCATAAACTGTATGAAAACTGTATTTTTAAATTTTTGCAAAACACAGTTTTGCGGTAACTTATTAGGAATTATTAAGAAGTATTTCTTGGTATTGTCCGCGAAAGTAATTACGTATGTCTGTCACTTTTTCAAAAGCATTTCTATGGAAAAATATGAAATATGTACCTTAGATAGTGGGCGTAGCCGTGAACAAAAGCTCGTTTTTACTTCAGTAATTTCAGCGAATCGATAGTTAACTTTTATGAGAACCAAAATACACTCCCTCCCAGTTTTCCTTTAACACAGCATTTTCATCCCAACCCTCATTTGCCCAGCGTTATACAAAACACATTCGAATGCTATCCACGAAACGAAATGCATCGATAATCGCAACCGCATTCGGAAAGCGCATCCCTATTTGGTAAATCGGTAACGATGTTCGGTTCGAGCTATCGAATAGGTACGACGATGGAACTGTGGTCGTACAGTCTCGAGTACCAATATGTACACATTTACTTAAATTCAATAGCTTTTTTTCTTATTTTCTTCTACTTTTTACAGTGTAGATAACTATCTATATTGAACCAGCCCAGAACTTATCTACGCGTAGGTTACTATCGCTAGCGTCCATCAGTTCGTGCAGTAGGCTGGCACCATAGCAAACAGACGATCTCATGACATGTATCTCGTTTGTGGAGCAACACTATACAGGATGTAAATTAACCCTTCACACATACGTCAACCAAGCATTCTGCACATCAAACTAAGTACCCCTACGCAATTTTTTTTGTTGGGAAACGACTTTTTTTTGGGGTCAAAAATCACATTTTACGGTAAAACTCAATGAAACACTGTTAAAACATTGTGCTAGTGGGTGCTTTGAACAGTAAACGGGTCATGGAGGTAATTTAAGTAAAGTTATAAACTGAAAAACAAGTATTTACAAAAACAGCTGTGCAAAATTTGGAACTTTGCCCCCAATATCTCCGTAGCTAGGGGGTTCCTAGGTATGGTCTAGAACCAAAAAATGATCGCAGTGGTGGGTAGAACCAGTGCCTTTCGTTTGCGTAAAGGGTACTTTTACACCCTTTATTTGCACTGAAAACAAGAAGTCTTACCCAGGTGTTTTGTATTGTCTAGTAAGTGACTTTTGAACGTGTTCAACTGCATCAGTAAGACTGGAAACTGATCCTATCATGGTTGAGAAAAAGCTCAAAAACCTAGACAGGCTATGATAGTACGAGAAAATCACTTCTAAAAGTTGTTAAGTATGTACAGTACACATTCGACCTCGTAACTGTACGACTCGTTCAATGAAACTGCGCTCGTGCTCGAATCGAAATCCTTGATTGGTATCGAAGTTCTTAGGATACTGTCGTTTACTTTTATGTTGATCTGAAGAGGGAGGTATTTAGATTTATTTATGGAACACTAATTGGCTTGTGGAGGTCAGATAGGCAGTCAGTCCTTATAAATATTGTGCAGATTCTTCAAAATATTGGTAATTCTATGAGTATAACGGTGATCTTATGTCTTTAGGATATTCCTTCTGTCTTACGGCTTGTTTATGAATAATTTAAAATCATCCATGCAAACATGACACAATTAAGTTTCCTAGTTTCACTAAGAAACTAAAAGACAGGTCAAGGACATACAATGCCAGTCAAGGAATTTTTGCTTTTTTAAAAACGTTGCCCCACACTATGAATTTCTCCTGTATCGTGGGTGCGTTCACAAACATTTAAACTCACATACATAAATACCCAGACCCGAAACAACTATCTGTAGGCCATACAATTTTTTGTTCCGTGCGGGGATCGTTCCGCGACACGTAGCGCAGCAGTCCATTGCCTGAGCCACTGCGCCAACCGTGTCGTCAAAATCCAAAAACCGACTACCATTATTAGAATCAGGGTGGAGAATTGTCTACACAAACAAATCCCCAATTTCTAGGGATCCGCATTGTAACAGTCAGCTCATTCCAAAACAATGCAATATCACGTTCCGAACCAATTAATCTTCTGCTCACAGTACTAAAACCTTTACGGCCAAAAACCTATTGTTTCCAACATATCGTTATCAACCAGCCATTCAAACTTACATAATTATATAGTTGCAGGTATGTAAATATAAACTTGTTACCGATATTTTATTACGGTAACCGTTAGAGGTTACTTTGAAAAGCATTAAATCGGTTAATAGCTTATTTTATGGTAGATAGTATCTTGTATCAATAATAATATCTTTATTAAGCTTAGGATAATTAAAATGAGTACATTTTTTTCTAGAATTTACACTTTTAGCAGTTTTAGTTAAATTACCGCTTCAACAAAAACATATTAGGATAATAATAATACGAATTACGTAATACTGCGTAATATATAATATTTTAAATTGACGTGTTCACTGACATTATCATTAAAACTGACATCAGGTTATCCACCTTGTTGTCTATTAAAATTGGTTTTGAGATATTATCGACAATTTGGCGATCGCGATTTTTGGGAGCTTAAAACAACAAACATGTAAACATGATAGATACCCCGTTTTCGGTATCACTACAAAACACGAAAAAGAGCTCCGCGCACCGCGCACCGCGTCTTTCTGTCTGTCTGTCTGCCTGTTCGCAATAAAACCAAAAAATACTGCACCGATTTTCATGATATTTTAATTTCCACGCGGCGAATCCGTGGACACAAAGTGACAACCAATAATAATTTAAACAAATTAAACGCTACTCACATAATTATCCTATTGTGAAAACGCTAAGCCAGCCATTTTATAGGAAAAATAAGAATAAAAAAGTGGATGTTAAATATATTTATTATTTTTTACAATAAAAGAATGACAGAACAAAATAACGGGTTTTAAACTTAATACATTGTCCTTTTTTTTTTGGTGGGTGTAAAATCTTCGAATAACCCCTTCCGCTCTTGGGCAGAGCAAAAGAGAGTATCAGACTTCTACTGACTAAAAACCACCCATGTTCCTTCTTCGCCCTCTATGTCGAGGCCGCGATAACTAGTGCACAACTCGCGGCCCCATTGTCCTTAAGTTTCCATATAGCATGTAAATATATTATTAAGGTTAAAACATCGTCCCAAATACAAATCCAGTACTAAAATTCGGGACCGCAAACCTCAAATGACACAACAATTTTAATTGCACGAACGTTGATAACAAATTATTGAAACTATTTGCGGGTAGTTGTGCTCCCATAAATAAGCCGTCACAGGATTACTTTAAACCCAGTTCATAAATTGCAGCTTAATACTTTAAGTTACGCTGACAATCGGGGGTGTGTTATTTTGCAATGAGGTGTAATTTTCAAGTTGTAAAATAAAATTGAGGATTTTTTAAGCAAATCTTTTTTTTTAATGGGGTTAAGGCCACCACACTATTCTTAAACAGCTGCAACTCCTTATAGGCAGCAATAATAATGGCTACCATCAGAAATGCGTCGAGACAATGAAGCTTGACGAAGCTCTAGAGAAACAATTCATTTGATTTAGTGGCATGTCCCAGATTTAAATCGAAAATATGTATCATCTACCAACCATGACTGAACTTGGTTCGTGCATTATGACCAACTCGCCTTCTATTACGTTTCGCAGCACTGGGAAGATAATAGGTTTATGATTCGATTTTTCAGTGGAACAACAAATGCACCGATCTACAAAAATGTGACCCAAACAAAATTAAAAAATACAAAACAAACACCAAAAATATTTAATCAAAATTTTATCCTGCGGAGAACACAGAAAATTTACCCAAAAATACCTAAATTCAACCGCACAGTAAAAAATAAAAACACACAGCTCCCCAAAGATGCATTATTCGGACGGTCCGGGCACGAATCTCACCCAAGATGGACATTCAAACCATTTTGGGTAAAACACGTAAACCGTTTTGGGTTACACTTGAGGCTAACAAAAAATACCTAGCGACCAGGATTGTGGTTCTGGTATCTTTTTTCTTTAAAATAATTTGATTTAAGGGAAAATCATGGTGCTTCATTAGTTAGAAACGAATGTCAAAATCTAAATATGAATAAACCATCGTTAAAGACTTTTAAGGAAACATAAGTATTTTTCATTGTTTATTTATTGCGAGAATGCTTGAAATAGTGGATCTATTACAATAAAAGTACGATCTATGCTAACAATAATTATGAATTTATTTTACACAAATCCAGTCTACATTTCTCACTGTAACACAGTCATACGTCACATTACACACCAGGCCGCCACATCTCAAACTAGAACGGCGCGGGCGGTACCAATTACAGTACCGGTCTCGAAATTCGTCCTACAATGGTACCACATTTCTGGTACCGTGACAACACTACGTGGGCACGTTTATTGTTTCTGTTCTCGCACGATATCTTGATGATTTATCACTTGAAGATATTGCATTTTAGTTGCAATGTTGAAATATTATGGGTGCGACGCGCGACGCCGACAAATTGTTTTTACGTTACTTTTTTTAAACAGAAATATGAGTTATGAGTTTCAGTGTCGGCTTTAGCAGGGAAATTAAATTTAGTTGTTAAATGTTTGACTGTAGTAAGTCAACTATCCCAATGACTAACTAGTAACTAGAAGTGGGATTACCGAGCAACGAGAAGCGAGGTATAGTTGGGATAGTTTTATTACTGAGCTAGTACGCGAGTGCGACGGGTAATTTCTCGTACCCAGTCACTCACAGGTCATCTACGCATATTTACCAAGCGAGTGTTTTTGGTTGTTCACTACAGGAACTAATGGAAGCTACCGAAAGCGCCAAACTAGTAGCTCAATTCTGGGCCGACAGACACAATTTAGATGGCCATCGACAGGCTAAGTTGAAGAAGCAAGAGTCTCTCACTGAGTACCTGCAGTCTTCGTTTAAAAAAAAAAAACATATTATATTAATTATGATTTAGAAAATTATATTATATTAATTATGATTTTGAAAAGTATATTATATTAATTATGAATTTGAAAATCAAAGACAAATTTAATAATACACAAGAATCATAATTATGTATCACAAACGAAGAAAATATTTTTACATTTATGTTATTTTTATCACTCTTTGCGATCCAACATTATTAAGATTCTCTGTATTTGTTGTTCATTATATCGAAGGAAGTACACTCCAGTAATTTTGTCGCATTACGAAGGTACATTTAAAAATAGTAACATATCTTAGTAAATGATACGTTTATGGAAAAAATGTTTTCTGTGATTATTTCACGTGTTATACACAATATTTTTTGCTTTATTATGGTCCTTTAAGATTTATATTTTGACTTATGTAGGAAAACCAAACAACCTTTTTTTATCCGGCTGCGCCAGAAAGAGTGCTATGATTTTCGGGTGTATGTATGTGAATGTGATTGGCTTATCGGCTTGATTGATTTCAGCTTATTGGGTGTCATTAGATTCGTCTTGATAGCGTAGCAAAATTACAAAAATTCAAATTGCCGAATTTTCGCACCATTTATATGTTTTCATTTTTTTTTTCCCATTCTATTTTCATAGTTTTATATTAAACAGGCCCCGCCTGTTTCCAACTTTTTTTCTAAAATTGACTGAGACTGAGAATATTTATTGAATATTTTAGTTGATTTACTACTTTTTTTTCAACCAACAGCTGATGTATTAAGCATGAGTGTTGTAAGCCAACTGAAACGGACCTACCCCACCAAAAACTTAACAAAACAAACAGATAAGTAAAATTCTATCTCCCAACAAAGTGTAGGTACTACATTATCTCGGCCGCCACTACACTATGCATTAAGCACGGGCAATATTTTATCGCTAAGTGTTTGTTACATTGCCGACTCCACTCTCGTAGGATTTTGCTATTTACCGCTAGCTCGAACAACACACGCAATGTATGCTTCTCATTCGGAAATTGTTTTCATGCTTACGAAAGATTTATTTTCAAGCACTTTTAGTTTATTTGCTCGCTTGGTGGTGATTAATTTCGGTTAAAACTGGGTATGATAATCACGTGGTTGCTATGAGAGCAGAAAATATATTTTGTTTTGCGTTTGAGTTTTTAATATTGTTAAGTAGAGCAATAAAATAATATAATTTTCTGTCTAATTTAAATAGGCAGAATAGAGAGAAGTGTAGTCTAAATACGTACAACCTACACTCTTTTTTGCGTTGTAGACTTATTATTCTGTAACTATAATCCAAAGTTAAAATCTTTTCTACGTCAGAACTAATGCGGCTAGAGTTTAAAAAGTACACCAAATAAGGAAAACATTTATTATTTTTTCACATTTAAAATTTTCTTATACCATAATTAGTCAACAACAATCAAAATAAAAGCGCCATTATGTATATCCACTCAACAAACACACCGCGCTGAAACTCCACCAAGATTTACCTACAAAACAAACAAGAGGAAAGTTCTAAAGTCATACTTCACTTGTGCAGTAATACCCTCAACACATAGCTGAAAACAAAGACTTGATACATAGGCTCTTTGCTAATTAAAAAGATTGTAGACAGACCCTACTTAAATCAGCGTGGCTCCCGATTGTCCTGACCCCAACTGGGGTGAGTATGTAGAAATGTTGCTTGAGCACATTGTGGGGTAGAGTTTGTGTGCGATATAAGTGCAAAGTTTTGTAAAAATGTAACATTATTATGAGATTATTTTTTATTTATTTAAATATCATGTACATCAGCACGTTGGCTGACTTAATGCCCCAAAGCATTCTTTATCAGTCAGCCTTCGGGTTAAATTGGAAAATATATATTGTGATAGCCGTGATAGGGTACAATATCATAATACCTAAAACTTGGCAATAACTGATAGTAGTATATAAATCAGAAATGATCAACACGGATCAACGGAACCACATACTTTTCGATGTTGCGTCTCTTCATTTTTTCACAGCGTCTTTAAATAATTCCTATTGTACTTTTACCGTATTAGGCAGTCTGGCTGAAAGCCTTGAGCGCAGAATCTTTTGTTTTAGTTATTTTCAAAGAGTCTTGTATAAAACAGTCATATATGTGTGGACATAGTGTTTTTTTTAATAATCGCCGTTGTCTGTGTACAAAACGTGCTGTTTAAACACTTGCTATATACATAGAATAAAAAAGAACGATAATGTAAAACCAGGGTTTATGGTGATAAAGTTATCATGTATGAAAAAAAAATTCCTACTGACTTAGTCTCAAGTGACTTTCCTAAATACGCTGCGCGGACCCAAAGTTTGAATAGATGCGGATATTTCATTATGTTTTGTGTTAAATGTGCTAGCAAATTTTTTGGCTTAGGGTCGGGTCCGATTTGGGTTGACCGCTGAGTTAAGGATGCGTTCAAAAGGGACACGTGGATCTAAGTACGGAAATATTTAATTCAAGTGGAAGCAGTTATCCTACACGTATTATTAGTATTTTTAATAGAAAAGAGCAAGAGCTTCTTAAATAGGATTTACTTCTGCATCTGCAGTTTTTTTGAAGGGTAGGAAATCATCAAAAATGACTCCTCCTGCTCTAGGCAGAGAGTAGGGAGGTAGGGAGTGTCAGACTTCTACTGACTAAAAACCACCCATGTTCCTTCTTATTCCTTTGTGCCGAGGCCGCGGTATCTCTTTCGATCAACCTGCAGCCCCGAGGATCAATTATTAAGTTCTCAGATCAACTTCAGCTTACCATAAAACTTCTTATAATACCTTTGATTCGTCCTCTGATGTTTTGTTTTATTGTCAAAGTCAAAGTCAAAATATTTTATTTCATATAGGCCTACATGCGCACTTGTAAAACGTCGACAAAAAAAGGGGCACGGTTCGGTGCATTGGTCGATTCCTAAGGAGAAGAAACTCCAAAGGTTTCTCTTATAATCTTTTAAAATGGTTTAAAAACCACCCATGTTCCTTCTTAGCCCTTTGTGTCAAGGCCGCGGTATCTCTTTCGACCAACCCGCAGGCCCGACGGGATTAATCAATAGCTTAGAATAATTAAATTTTAATTTCATATTGTTTGATTTTGATAATGGTACAGTGACGCTGTCTCTACGTACAGTCAGTACTAGTACAATCATAATTCATTGAGTAATGTGTTCAATCACCATGATAATAAGCTATCTAAAAAAGCATCAATCCGATTGGTTTAAGAGCTGAAAACAAACTTTCTTACCGCATCATAGCTTAATTGCATGTTTAATTAAGCAAAACAAAGTAGTTAACATACTATAAACCCGACTGAAAAAGCTGAAAAGCAATAAAACAAGCACATTTCAAAATAAACAAAACTTGGAAGCAGGCGGGGTCCATTATATTTTCATTTCATAATTTAATATATGGCTTTTCAGTTTTTTCAGTCGAATTTTTTAGTTATTTAACAACTTTTTTTATTTCCAACTTTTTATTTCTTTTCTATTTGTTCTTTCGTAGATGATTTAACTTTTGTCTTTGTTTATAGGATTTGTGACTTTGAATTTCTTTTAAATATATAAGTTTTATATACTCGTATTATTGTAATCTCCTTTTAAAACCCTTCATTTTGATAGGTACCCTACTCGATGGTAACAATAAAAAATTAAATCCGCGGTACTTCCCCCAAAACCCTCTATTTTTATTTATTTTTTTAATTTTAACGTAGCCAGTGACACTCGCGCTATCAAGACAAATCTAACGACGTATATTTTTTTATTCAAATCCCTTCATCCGTTTAGGAATTATGAGGCAACAAAGAAACAGACATACATACATAGATGCCCAACACATAACGGGGCTTCGCCGCAGTCGGTTAATAAAGAAAGAATACTCCGTGACATCACCACTCCGCTTTGACCAGATGTCAACTCCACTCCACAAACGTGGAAACGCTCTTTCTGTCCCCGCTTCACCACTAGCTGCGCAGATCTCCTCTCGTGCCCGTTTTAAAACCGGGCCTTATGCTACTGTAACGTAGGGTGGCGTTAAGCTGTTTCTAATCCCCAGAAAAAGGACTGGTACCCGAAATCAGTTTATTTCCTCTTGTTTCACATTTTTTCTAAAGCCCGGTTTCGGGTATCGAGGCTCTACGAGTATTTGATACTTTTGTGGTAGCATTGATCAGCGATTTATTGGTACATGGTATTTTCCGTGTGAAAATTATTCTTACTGATAGAACACAACTTAGTAGCAATAAGAGAAAGTGAACCGAATATGGCAGTCCTGAAAAACAAAGACTTTAATTTTTTTTAGACGGTGGGAAATCATCAAATGACTCCTCCCACTCTGGGCCGAGCGGAAGGGCGTGTCAGACTTATACTGACTAAAAACCACCCATGATCCTTCTTAGCTCATTATGTCCAGGGTTGCGGTATCTCTTTCAGACAACCCGCAGCCCCGGCAGGCGTCGGCGCTTACGGGCCTCTGCAATTTTGCTGACATGTTTTTAAGGCGCGCGTAGAAGACGAACGCGCCGTCGACACGGACTGTCGTCGTCATAAGATGAACGGACGGTCAATAAGCAAAAACTGCCTTAGGTCGTCGTGACGCATAAATCGATCTCTCTCGTAACCGTTATCCCTTTACCGGAATACCTCTGTTCCTAAACCATCCTAACAGCTGTATTGATGATGATGATGATAGGACTCCATTTTCCGCACGTAGACTCTCATTCGGTCCGTTGTGCGTGGTACAGCTGTACTGAAACTGAATTATATATACATAAGTTTCAACATTAATTATAATTGGATCCGGAATTACAGATTTAAAATTGGCCGGGCAATCGCTGTCAACGGTAATCTTTTATAAAAAAACGTTTTTCCTGCTTTCTTTTAAATCCTTATCTAATACCATTTCTATTTAAAGCTGTCTTTTAGTATTTCTATATTTAATAAATTAACTTAGAGACCTCCAAACCATGTCGGGGCTGCGGGTAGTCCAACGGTTATCGCGGCCTCGACATAGAGGGCGAAGAAGGAACATGGGTGGTTTTTAGTCAGTAGAAGTCTGACACTCCCTTTCGCTCTGCCCAAGAGCGGGAGGGGTTATTCGATGATTTTACACCCTCCAAAAAAAAAAAAAAAAGACCTCCAAACCATATTGTTACCGTAATCATATCAACTCTATATTGCACTTCCCAAGTCTTGCTGATGCACACACTTTCAAATAATCTCACATACAAGCCAAGAAAGACCGAATCATGCAGCTAATTTGTCGCCGACACCCAGATTTCCAAACGAAAGGGTTTCGTTTGTAAAGGACGCCGTTTAAAGAGGCATTTAAAGTAGGCGTACCCACGTAAATAATGGCAGGGATTTTGAACCCTTCGAGACGCAGATGAAATCTACGCATACTGTACATCGGAGCACGTAAAATTGAGAGAAAGTTGTTGGTTTTTTTGTTTTGTTTTAATATTATGTCAATTTCTCGACTTAATAAAAATGTTAAATTCTGTAAATTATAGACAAAACCACAGCTTAAATCGCTGGGTTTGGTATAAAAAATTTTGAACAAGAGTTCCATACGTACCGAAAGTTATCATGTAACATAAAATTACGCCTGTACACCTATATTTCGCAACTTTTATTTCATTTAAGAGGAGGCGAGCCTATTATCATCAACTGGGCTCCAATCCAGAGTCTGTGGGCAGCCACAGTGGGCTGCTACTGCAATTAATATCGTTACTAGAAAATGGTGATAAGCGATTGAAAAGGAACTAGAAATTCTTGAGTTTTAACTTGAAGTTCCAACACATACAGCTTGTCCTTTTATTAAAAAAAGAGAACCATTAAAAGATTTTGACCATCAATATCATCATCATCATTATCATCAGCCTATACTGTTCCCACTGCAGGGACTGATGGGCCAAAATGCACCACGCGGGCCCAGTGCGAGTTGGTAGATGTCATGTCTTCGAATTTTTGGTTCTAGTCATTATGTTTCCTCACGATGTTTTTCTTCACCGTTGTGAGAGCAGCGGTGATGATATCAATTACACAACGTAATGCGCCTGCTTGGGTTCGAACCCACGACTTACTGTTCGTAAGAGCAGCGGTGGCCCTATGGTGGCAGACCATCAATATATCCGTAACAAATAGGTCGAACGAAAACGAGTACGACTCAGTAGACTAAAATCAAACTTAGTACCAGAAAAATAGCTCTTCATTTTGTTAAGCACGTTTTAAAAGCCGTTTTATCAGTATCCGCGTGGGTTAACACCCTAGCATGGCACACGATCCCGGCGAAGATACAAGACGTGATGTATAGTGAAATTATTTAAACGCAAACATTTGAACGTGAACTGTAATTGCTAAATTAATTACTTTGTGTAATAACCTGCGCCCCGTAGTATGTTGATACTACTAGGTAGTTTGGACATGCAATTAAGGGTAGTGTGACCCCGGGGCATAGAGTGTAGTCTAGTTCTACAGTGTGGGTCAAAAAAATTGACCCCACTATGAATTTTTCATGACTTCGCTTTAATGTTAAATGTTTTAAGCGTGTTATTTTATGATTTGTTTTCTTTTATAAATATGTAATGGAATGGATACTTAGGTGTCTTTGGGATTATTTGAAAATGATAGAGATAAACGATGACTTTTTTTTTATTATATGTATTATGTACGAGATAGGTTTGAGCGATAGCACTTATGATCATGACAGACCTCTCAAAGTCCTTAAGTTCGTAACCATTCAATTTATATTCATCATAGACTGACATATCGAAAATCAGTACTTCTTTATAAATTACGCCAAACTAAAACGGGAAAATTTTAAAACCTTTTTAAAAAAAACTTAATCAAATAAACCAAGTCACTGACTTATGAAGCCAAAGTTATTTTTTACTTTTTTTGGGTTTTTGAAGTCTATTTAATTTTTTTGCAAAAAGTCAGCTAGTAGCTTTGTTATAAGTCAAGCATATTGTTTTGCAAAAAATAGACCCACAACGTCACACACAACTTCACTCCTGTTCTCAAATCTCAATACTACCCAACAATCGTACATTGAACCAATTACATGGAAATCTCTAAGCAGCCGTCAATTGACTGCTGACAGCACACTCTCATTGACCCTCACTAATTGTGTATTAAATCCGGGACCCTCTTCTCAATACCGTGTGACATACGTATTGACGACTACCCAGTAATACCCGGTTACCCGGCCAATAATAACGACCGGGTTTTTAGGAACCAATATTTGTTTGGGCGAATTTAAAACGGTTTTGGGTAGCGTTATAGGGGTAAATTGAGGATGATTATTCTATAAATTAAACGAAGAGCTACTCCAAAACCCATTTTGTTTTGGAGTTGCTGTTCGTTTAAATATTGAGTGGAGACTGGAGTATTAAATTAACCCACATGAGGATCAGATAACATAATGTTGACGTTATTATAAAAAAATGGTCACTCGAAATTTATTTAATATTTATTATAATTTTGTTCGAAATTGGAGGTTCATTGACTTTTTTTGCTATCTTCTTCCGAAATTAAAGTTATATTAGCTTTGAATGGCTTGTGATCTACCAAACCCTTTAGGTACGTGGCGTTAAAACGTTTAGGTGTTGTTATTATTTAACCTACAAGAATCCGACACAATCATTTTAAACACATCAAAAAACTTCCTCAAAAACTATCACGTTCAAGTCAACTAAAGCTATTCCCTAGAATTATTCATTGTTCCCGTCTCGTCATGCATAAGATACTTCAAAGACATGTTTATCTCGCTCTAACTTAAAGTAAAACTTGGTTATCTCGCTCTAAACTTCAAGTATCAAGTGAATTAGTCCGAAGTTTGTGCAATTCGTTCAACTTATATCGTATCGACAAGACAAATGTACTTGTGTGTAAATGGATCATTCTTGAGGAGCACAAACAATATAACCAACCTATAACGCCCCCACTGTTGGGACGTAGACTCTGACTCTCAATCTTCACTCAGCCGTAAGGCTAGCCATCGTCAAAGCCGTCTCCCAACTATGTTGGGGTCGGCTTCCAGTCTAACCGGATGCAGCTGATTACCAGTATTTTATATGGAGCGACCGTCTATCTGACCTCCACAACCCAGTTAATACTGGGTAATACGATACCCTTTAGTAAGACTGGTTGTCAGACTTTCAGGTCACTGACTACCTGTAACGACTGCCAAAGATGTTTGATTGCAGCTGGGACCAACTTAACAACGTAACGTTCGTGGCACGAAGAAAACTCGGTATGCAATGGGTGGTCACCCATCCAAATACTAACCTAGGCGATATCGGTCCGAGTGGGAGTTATTATTAGGTCATGAAATATATTAAAATCTTCAGCTTATATAAACAATATACCGCAGCGCAATTATCTGTAGTAGATATCATACTTAACTTTTAAATTAATTTTCATAGTATGAAAGATTACTAAGAATTAATATCACGAATGGTTTGAGAACTGCTGCAACGTGGGTGTACTATAAGGTACATCTCTACCTAACCCTTTGGGGTTACAAGCGTCATGTTATGTTTGGTATTGAAAACCAATACGCTTTTAAAAAGTTTAGTATCTTCACTTTCACAAAAAAGGGCATAGCAATAACCCAAAAACCGGATCCCTTTAAACCAAAAACCCGTCACCAGATAAATAAAATCTACTATAAAGTCTACCTTCAGCAAAATGTTGTTTTACGTAGTTTATTTTTCACAAACCTGACACGTTAGCGCATCGCCTCGAGCCAAGGTTTATTAAATTTCTGTGATGGCTTGCAATAATCCGATGCATCGTCCACATACTCCTCTGCCCGCAGGGTTCCCCCCCCCCCTGCACCCCTTCACCCGAGTACACGATACCCGGGCGAAATCATATTTTTGTTACAACGTGCATTTTGTATCGTGGTTCAACGTTTTGCTTATTAGTCAAACATTTTAACCGTGTAGTTATGTATCATGAACTATGTTGGTGTCGGCTTTCAGTCTTAACCGGATGCAGCTGAATGCCAGTATTTTACATGTACTGCCTGTCTGACCTTTTTTTTATGGTGGAAAATCATCACATAGCCCTTCCCGCTTTTGGGCAGCGCGAAAGGGAGTGTCAGACTTCTACTGGCTAAAAACCACCCATGTTCCTTCTTACTCGAGGCCGCGGCATCTCTTGCGAATAACCCGCAGCCCCGACGGGCGTTGGCTTTTGCGGGACCCTCCAATGTTGGTAACATCTCTCTGAGGCGCGCGTGGAACACGAACGCGCTGTCTACACGGCCTGTCGGACGCACGGCAAGCTAGCCTATTACTCACTGTCCACAGGCCTATGTCTACGGTGGCCGGAAGCTAACACGTGGCCCCCGACGCCCGGAGCGTCTCCCACGGCGGCTGAGACGACGTTCTCTCTCTCTCAAGTTCCGCCACCTCCTTAGCTAGCATCACTGCTTCACAGAAGGAGGCGACGGCGTCCCATTCCACCTCGCCCCAGACCAAGGCTTGCACCAGGGCCGGACGCGAGAGGTCACCGCCGCGGATCGCCGCTACGAGAATACGGCGGGGCTCCGCCCAAGCGGTGTGCTCCACCGTGTCCTCCGGTCGATCCTCACTGCCTATCAGACCTTACTACTAGATAATACGATACCCTTTGGTAAGACTGGTGGTCAGATTATCAGACCACTCACTACTTGTAACGACTGTCAAAGGTCTGCAAATGATATCTGGCACCAACGGCTTATCTCGAACTTGCAAACAAATTCAACAAACAAAATTTAAAATCTAACGAATTGAATTGAATACTGTAGTTACGAGAAAAAAACTAATTAGACCGTCAGATAGATTTCCAAAAAATTTTGGACACGTATTTTTTATTTTTACACGTAAACAAACAATTAAGACGGTACAGTGCTTTAAAAACTCGTGTAACGTCGTTTTCTAAGACATTAGTACGGCATTTTTTATCGGTCGAGACGTCACAAACCCGCACTCAAATCTTGGTCGCATTTTAGCTTCGTCAATTTTTATTGATTTGATGAAACAAAATATTCGTATTTTTCGATAATCTAACAGACGTACTAATTAGAATCAGATTTTTTGTAGTTAGTAAACATCCTTGAACCTTATGAGGACCTACCACACTAAACAGACTGATTGATAATATTGGCAGGTTTTTTAATATGACTAAGTATACAAGTAATATACCTCGAGTCGTCTCTTTCTAACCCTTCAAAGATCACAGACGTGATGCATAATATACATTATAGATACTAAGAAGTACTTGCTTAGCCTGTCGACATTAAATAAATTAGTTTACAACATTATAAAAATACTCTCAACAAAAAGCAATATTAAAAATTCTTGTGCCCAAAGCCCGCGGGCTAAAATATTCTCAATTCTTTTTGCGTACCATAATGTATACAGTTGGTAGGGAACTAGTCTCAACAAAAGCCCTTATATTAATTATTATATTTAATAAGCCTAACAAAAATTCAATAATATTCCTTAGCTTAATGGAATAATGTGAGGAAAATATATAAGGAAAAACTTCTGCCACAATAATAATAAATATGTACAAAGCAGTTTAGGAAAAATGTGGAAAAACGATTATTACGGAGGCGCACTGAGTCTCAACGATTTTTTTTGGCTTTCATCATCAACAGCCTATTAATGCTCCCACTGCTGGGACACAGGCCTCATCTTATTTTTTTTAAAGGTAATGGGCTATAATCCACCATTCGGTCCCAGTGTGGATTGGTAGATGTCACATGTCTTCGAATTTTTTGGTTCTAACACATGCCGGATTCCTCACGATGTTTTCCTTCACCATTTTGAGGGCAGCGGTGGGGAGGCCTGAGTGCCTGCAATGGAAAAATTATAGGCCAATGATGATGATGCTGATTCAAATTAGTGGGTTAGTCGGAGCTCCTAATAGTATACCTAAATGTTGCCAGTCCTGTTTAAGTTCCTTGTAAAAGAGCCCATAGACATCAAACGACCCCAAATCCAAACTACCTTTTTTCTTTTTTGGGCGGTGGCAAATCATCAAATAATCCCCGCTCTGGACAGAGCGTGTCAGACTTCTACTGACTAAAAACCACCCATGTTCCTTCTTAGCCCTTTGTGTCGAGGCCGCGGTATCTCTTTCAAACAACCCGCAGCCCCGACGGGAATCCAAACTGCCTGACTGCTACTCAGAAATTCTTGAAGGAAAAACTAAATTATACTTTTCCCGACCCGGGAATTGAATGCGAGACCGCATGCACAGCGGACGCAGTTGTGACCACTAGACCAAAAAGAAAATCAAGTAATAATATCATGGGCCGCGGGTTGTACACTAGTTGTCGCGGCCTCGACATATAGGGCTAAGAAGGAACATGGGTGGTTTTTTGTCAGTAAGAGTCTGACACTCCCTTTCGCTCTGCCCAAGAGCGGGAGGGGTTATTTGATGATTTTCCACCCGCAAAAAAAAAGTAATAATATCATTAGACTTTTGTTGTCAAACTGCAGAACAAAGATCTCAATATCACACAGAGACGATATGAGCACAGCGGGTCTCAAATGGCCGCTTTATCAGAATCCACGCAAAATCTTAGGATGAATCACGTTAAAAATTTCGAATTTAAGAATTGAAAATTTTTAACATGATCAATATTACGATTCTGCTAAAGCGGCCATTTCAGACTCCCTGATCTCCCTTCAAGAATTATTACAACCAGGATGTCATGTATGTAATATTTAAATATGGATGGGTACCATTTTATTAATTTCTAACTATACTAAACTACAAAATGTATAAACTAAACTACTAACTAAAAACAAACTAACTTTATAAGGACATCGAAAAACTCCTCCTCAACATTGTCAAAAGGTATAGTGCCCAGAGACTGGCAGCGTTGCCACGTTGTAAGGCAACGCGTACCCTCCTGGCCAAAGAAAAAGCCAGCCGTTGGGTCAGAGGAAGCGTCAACAAGGCGTTTAGATATCCTTAAAAAGGCTGTGGCCACTAGGACCTAAAGTTTCAACCCCAAACGGCTCGAAAATATTACAATGTAATTTAATTCCTTTTTAGAAGCTACTAGCTGCTGCCAGCGGCTTCACCCGCTACAACTCGAAAATTATCCCTCGGAAAGATAAAATCGGGATAAAAACGATCTTATGTGTTAATCCTGATTATAAACTATCTGTGTATCAAATTTTATCCAAATCCGTTTAGTAGTTTTTGCGTGAATGAGTAACAAAAATACACACTCACAAACTTTCGCCTTTATAATATTAGTGTGATATAGCCAACATACGTAATATCTTACGATACTTGTAAGTATTTGTACGTTACGTTACGTAGGTACAGTATTGATGCTCTTATCATGACCTACATTTTTGATAATGAAGAGTTGTTATATGGTGGTTGACCTGCCTTTTGTCTCTATGTAAGCTTCCATTGTTTTAGTGTTTCAATACAAAAGCTTCAACAACACGTGTAAACTCCCTCATTAGGAAACGTTTGTATAATATTCTGTTTGTCACAGCTCTAATTATCAGTTGATTGTGGAAGATTCGGTTTACCTGAGATAAATAAATACTGCTTTGAGAGATAAATAAACGTTTTTTTGGTAAGATAGTGTTTTGCGTTTTCTTGTGAGTGTTTTCTGTTGTCTAAATATTTGGCTTTCTTGGTTATGCTTCTTTAATGCTGTCTGCGAAAATATTTACTCAGTCAGCAAGCAAAATTTCAAATGTGTACTTTGTGTTGTGTCTGCGTATGATCAACAATAAACATTTTTTTCTCAGTTTAATAGATTCTGTTGTTATTCTGTAAACAAACGACCACTTTACTTTCATATTTAATTTTGTGGAACTTAAATGAATTCAAATTTATTTATTTCATTATCAATAAGCCAATAGTTATAAAAAAAAAAAAATAATAATATAATGTATAATATCTAAAATTCAGAAGCTATCTACGTCTGTTAGGTAGATATACAAAATGTTTCCCAAATTAGGTAGGTACATGAAAAATAATTGCTTCGAAATAAATTAATAACATTTTATAAATAACTATATGGTGCAATGTAATATAACTTGCGAAGTGTGAGTGTAATATTGGATGCTTTTGTGATTTTGTTATAATGAAGGTCCATTTGAATTAACTAACAAGCCCCCACCTAACACTTACAAAACATTGAATATTCTTTATATTTTAATCCTCATCATTTCAGGAAACACCTCTGAATAAAATCTAGTAAATAATAAAAAAAAGAAAATGAAAATCATGCCAATTGAACTGGCAAATTCAATCACGAAGTCAACCTTATATAATTATGTTTGCCTCCTTGCTTTTCCTGGCGGAATCGTGACGTCAGAGCCAACTGATATAGCCGTGCGGTTCATTGACCCGTCACAACTTATTTTTCCTAAAGAATGACCTATTTGTTTCACCTCTTTGGTTGATATTTCTTTAAGGAAGTTGTAGGCAACGTTAATACAGTCGTGTAGGGACTTTACGGAGTGTTCTTTTCTGTTTTTGTTTTAGGTTTTGTTAAAATATAATTTGTGATTAGTCGTTCTAAGGGGCCAAAGCAATATGAAGAAAGTGTAAGGCTTAAAAAAAACTGGCTGCCGGTCACGTTTTCACGGCTTTAATGAGAAATCAGGTTAATTCGATTGGAGGAGCTCGTGAATAAATAATAACACCACTGAGGTTAATCCTCAGGATATGCTGGGCCATGGATTGGTTACGTGAGTTTTGTCCGTGGTCCAGGAAGTGTTGCTATTTGTACATCTTTGACAGTCCTTTTAGGAAGTCAGGATACTGAAAGTGTGACAACCAGTCTTACCAAAGGGTATCTAATTACGCATTACTAATTGGATTGTGGAGGTCAGTTAGGTCGATGCTCCATATACAATATTGGTAGTCAGCTGCATCTGGTTAAAATGGAAACTGACCCCAATATTGATCCGTTAAGGTTAGCCTGATGATGAGCTACCAAATAACAACATTTCACTAACCATTCTCTGCGTGGTTAATCATGGCTTTTAAATATTATTTGTTTCCAAAAAAAAACGGTAGTAATTTGAAAACTAAAATCAGTCATATTCACACTGCCTAAGTTAAATAACTCACCGAGCTTCAATGAAAGCACGAATAACACAAAGATTTACCGGAGTTCTTAAAAAGCAGAATAAGAAATGATGAAAGATTCAAAACTTATTTTATTGCTTTAAAACTGAAATTCTACTCTTTTAAGCGCTTATGGCTTCATGCCAAATCGATTGGCAATCATTTCCGTATGGACACAAGCATGAATGTTTAGCACAAGATCCTATGTTTGATTCCAAGGTCGGTCTAAGTGTTATTATAGGTATTTCCCCGGCAAACTTAACTGGCAGATTGCGGTTATACCTTACTTTAAATACAATTCTGCCTAATTCTTTAAAGATGAATATAGGCGTGTGGTGTTATGGTACCACTATAAGCTAAACAATCATAAGGCTGACGTTTTTACGTATACACCTAAGATAACAAATATGCAAATACTAATTCTGTACAATAGAGACTTGTAACTTTTATGTGCTAAGAACCAACCACAATAAAACACATATTTTCTTCCTCTGCCGTCTAAAGCCTGCAATAGATTTATAATCTTTCATCTGAACAATATAACTTCTTAACATCAAAAGCCTTCTGAATTTGACACCATCTTACATTAAAATAACAACTCAAGCGAACATGGACTTTATGAAGCAACACACCATTTCCTGCGGTTCGCCGAAGTTTTAAACCGTTAATAACACGATTGCTTCCGCACGGCACATTTATGACTAGTTCCACCCTTTATCAGGCCCACTGGGGGCTTCGTGGTCCCCTTATTAGCAGGTTGTCTTTGCTTTGACAGATTCCATGAAACGGATTGGCGTGGCACGGTTTTAATGGGGTTTGGCAAAGGTGTGTGTGCATTGCGGGCTGAATATAATTATGTGTTTGTTGGACAAAAATTGTGCTAAGATATATTTTTTGTTTGATTGATATTACTGTGTATGTATTATTTTGTGTTTACTTTTTATATGTGTTAATCTTTAATTTTCTTATCAATTTGTTTTGTCCTGTGTGAGACTAATAAATACATTATCTTTCTTTTAAAAAACAAATTTTTTATATCTACTGGATGTGTATTTTCAACTTGATGTTTTAGATTTGGGTTTTTCCAATTGTTGTTTATATTTCGATTTGTACAGAATTTTATTAAATCTGTAAGATTGATAAGTTAAAACATTTTCTTACCATTCAATTCTTCATACAATCTATTAGCTTTCAAAAGATGTCAAAATCACAAATCTCTCTGTTCTGGAACAATAAGCATAAAAGTAAATTGTTTCAGGCAGGCATATCAGCCCCGATGCGGGGTAATCAAAAATATTTCATATGTCTGTCTAAGTGCTTATCAAGACTTCAGAATCACAATTTCACGAAAAGATTTAGGCTTTATATATTCCTAAGCTCTTTATTATTCTAAGCAGTTGTCTTTGAAAATAAATCATTTTGGTTGAAATGAAAATTCTTGCATAATCTGTGACTATTTTATACTTTTGTAATAAAATTCGAAAGTTAAATACATAGTAAAATAACAATGTAGCGATCAAGTTTCCTTTTTCTGTTTTAGTTACTTAATTAAACTTACTAAATTAAAATGTACGAACTCAAACCCGTTTCTCGAAATCGGCCCATGTTAGCAGAATAAGGCATCTTATGTTTTGTATTATTATTTTATAAATATACTTTTTACCTAAATATCTACTTACATTCTTGGTAAGCAAATGAGAATACATCTCATTTTAAATTGGATAGTAATATTATTTAAAGAACAACACAGGAACTTGTAATTACATAAATGAAGTAGTAGATAAATCTATTTAGGTTTATCAATTTATGTAAACAAAAGATATCGTTCCTAATTTTTTTTTAATATTTTGTCAATTGTGATATTTGACTTAAAGACTGGTAGAGAATGCTTTGTGGGATTAAGTCCGCATATGTACCACTATTGTTCTAAATGTTTTTAAATCTAAATAAATAAATTTAATTAACTGAATAATGAATAATGAAACTTGTATCCTACAACATAAAATACATTTAAACACATGGCAACCAAAAGTGAACAAAAATCTTACATACATTTTAACATAGTTCTTTTTTCTTTGTTTCAGACTGGCAAACACTTTCATAGGACTTCACTTCTCATCAAAGCTTTCAACCACAAGTTCCGCCTGGATCTTGAGCTTAACACGTAAGTAATAAATAAATAAGTCATAATATTTGTTATATTTTTGTCTACGGTGAACTTTAAGTCTACCCACTGTGTGGTGCGTTGGTGACACGTGTATTTTTGTAAACTATTTCAGGGAAATTATTTTACACAGGAAACTTCAAAAAAAAAGGTTCGTGAAAAAAGGGGATTCTAATTTTAATGGAATATATTCCACAAAGATAGTTTATAAACTCGATCATATTTTGTCTTTAACTAGCAATCTAAACAGCATAACCATATATACTGCGATCGCGAAAAATGTCTTCACACACACAACTTCGAAACGTTAACACACAATCCATTGAACCTCAGACTTATTTATACCAAACCCGAAGCAACTTAACAGAGAAATAAAAAAACTTTCCTATTTGTTGAAAATATATACAGCAATCGGCCTAAAGAAACCCAAATGGTACAAAACGCTAACAAATTGTACCAACAGGGGAGGACTTCAAAAACAGTTTCGACCAACACCATGAATGAAATATACAGGGTTCCCGTGATCAGAACTTATGTAGGTAACGCAGACAGAGATAGACACACAAAAAGCTCTTTATTAGAAAAGGAGGGTAGATATGGAGTTGTTCAAAGGATCGCTATTACGGGGGAATCGTAGGATTTCTTTTGCAGATAAGCTGTTTGTAATTCTGTAAGAGTTCTCGTATTGCAGAATTCATATTATGGTTCGGGGTACGTAAATGGGGCATTGAGGGCACGGAGGTTGATTTGGGAGTGAAGGGTAATGGACCTTGAAAGGCTTGAAATTCATCTGTATCTAGGTATACTCACGCGTTTCCGTGAGGGTAGGTGGTTGCATTACAAAGTGCCACCAGCCGCAATCAATACTCCTTTTGGCTTGTCCACGTTTATATCTCGTCTTTGGTTATATAGTTCCTACTCTGTCTCGAAGACATACAGCTTGTTAGGTTAAACGAGGACCATATTAAAGGAGGATTTTTGCAGTTTTTCTATTCTCGTTCCAAATATGTAAAATCACTATATTGTTATACCTTAATTTGTGACATAATTATCCCATGGCCCCCGAACGCTCTTCAGATCTGACGTCATTAGACGTTTGTGTTTCGTCATTGTCCTACGTTAGTTTTAAAATATGAATGGAAAATGTATTATACCCAAAAGTCATTGACCCGCGCACATTTACTGTAATAAACGCAAGGGTGGCGGACTGGTACCGATATGTTTGATATGGTTCTGTCGATTATTTATCAGTGTCTTTTTTGTTCATATTTTTATTAGTATCATGTAAGCATGCCCTATTGCGGGTTTCAATATGTCCCTCTTTAAAGTAACATACTCTATAACTTTGAAATATCTGATCTAGAATACTATATAGCCGGCCAGTTTCCTCACATTCTTTATCCTTCAACGTTTTATGAGCAGTAGTGATGGTATGACTGACTGAGTCAGTCCATATTAGCCAAAGATTTCAAACCCATATTAATTTCGTAAGGAAATCGGCATGTCCTAGAACAATAAAACAAAAAGTGTAAATCGCGGCCATTACCCACCACGGTATAATCACATACAATTAACAGTATCACTCTCTCCCTCTCTTTTTTATGCTTCTTTCTTTCGCATACAATAAACAACCAACATTTTTCCTTGTCAATTGATTACCATAGAATTCCGCTTCCATCGAATTTGCTTCCGAAATCAATATGGAAATATGTAAAATATTTACATACGGCCGGCCCTTAGGGATTTCGTTCCCAAATACCCACGGTATTTTATTTCAGCCCATTCGTCTGTTGACCCACTTCTCAATTGGGATGGATAGGTATCCTTGTGAGGGGATTGTGCCGAAATGGGTTTCGAACATAATTACCTACTTATTGTTTAATTCTTTAATGCTTCGTTGCTCTAGTGAGGCCAAGTCACTGACCAAAATATTATATGACTCTTTGTAGTTTATATTATTATTATTATTCCTAGTTTGGAGCACCGTTTAGTTAAAAATAAACGAAATAAAGTACTACAAAACGTTTTCTCCGAATACTAGACTACCTTTTCCGTTCAACATTTAGCTTCATAATAGGGTTACCTGTTCAAGAGTTCCCAAGCTCGTTAGACGTTAAAACACACCGAACTAGCGAATACGAGTATTCTTCTTTGTAAGTTAAGGAAATTCTTCTCCGGTCTGAAGAGAATTTTACCTTGAAGAATGAAAGGTGAGCCTTATTAGGCCAGGGGTGCAACGTTGCAGATTGTGACATTCGAAGCGGACTAAGCTCATTTTATTTTACATTGCATTTTTTTATTGAGTTGAAATGTGTTCTGAAATATAAACTGGATCTATAACCAAGTTTTTTTTTCAAGTTATGTTGTCAGCGTATTTTTCACTCGTATTTTTTTCTGTAGACATGTCGGTTAGCGCTTCTGGTTTATTAGTCTGAATCCGTCGATTAGTTGCCTTGTTTTTTGACTAACCAGAGTTTTATATGTCCTCCATGGGCCTCTTGGGCACATAAAGCTGAGTAGCTTTATGTGCCGTAAAGAAATATCTCTCAGGCATACTGGTATCCTTGCGATGTTTACCTTCACCGAAGCAAGTGAATCCGAAAAATCAAAGGTGGATCTTGGGTTCGAAGACGAGCCCTATGATTTTTTAGTCCGACGGTCACACCACTAGACTATCACTGCTTATCATCATTAAGATCTCACAATAATTATGATATCTGCCATAAAGTAGCTGCGCCCATCAACTTATGACTGCAACTGTACAATCTATGACATGTGTGTATCCAACACCCCTGACTCCCCATAACACCCTACGTCTGCATAATGTCCACGGCATCATTTTTCCACAATTGTTTACACTTTTCAATGTCCCGCTTTGTCCTGTTCTGTTAGATATTCAACATGTCCAGCCAGTGATTAATGCGCACCCGCTTAAACATGTTCGTTTTCCATTTTTACATTTACATTTCGAAATGAAAATGTTTTGCAGACATGTGGAGTGTTATTCTGTTGTTTTTAGTTGTTATTGATGTACTGTTGTTTGATGTTGTGTTGCAGCTGCGTTTTGTTTGCGCACAGCTTTTAATGAAGTTGTCGAGCGGAGCGAAACGCGGACGTTTTACTAGCGGGACAAGTTACACGCTGTTCGAGAAAATTCCTCTAAAAACGTGTTTTAATTTGGTTACTAAAAAAATAAATAGAAAAAAGTTAGTTGTCTAAACAATGTGTCATGTTGCAGCAGAAAAATCGATGTTTCGAAAATACGAGTATATGTCAATATCCAATGTACAGGTTGTATAATTTTATAAATTACCTGATTTCATATATTTAATTGACGTAATGCAATAACACAAAGCTGGGCATGAAGAGTGTCACGAACGTATCGCAATTGCTTTCGCTTGCGCAGCGCTTTTAATTAAGTTGTCGAGCGAAACGACGGGCAAACGGCTCTCGAGCGGGACAAGTAACACGCTACTAGAGCTATTTTGTGTTATTTAAATGAAAGTAAAATGCAGGTAATAATAATAATTATAGATTTCAAGATATTTCTACCCTAGTGTGATAATTTTATCGCTGCAAAATATCTTAATAAGTGACTGAAACACACGTGGCACGCTCTTTGAGCAACAAAGGATACTTGACATTTTCAATTTCTTACTACATCAGCTAACTTACAGCTGTTAAATGTTGCTATATTAAAATATGTAACGAAAGTAACACTGCGTTTGAAACAAAATCGTTGATTGATACACAAAGAGCCCTTTGCCAACGTGTCACGCTGTCGAGACTTTCCCGCGTAGCTTTTAATAAAGTTGTTGGAGTTGCGAGACTATCTGAAATATGGAAGTAACGGGATATTTAATTATATGTCACGCTACTTTTTTCAGCGTGAAGAAGAAATTCTGCTTTAATAACGTGATACTCGTACTTACCTTCTGATGTACGGTGGAGTAGCAATAATGTTAATCAATATTCCTTGGTCACATAGCTGGTACAAGATACCTTTACGAACTGTAAATTTTGCTCAAATAGTTGGCAAACACGTTGTTGTATAAAAGTTACCTCAGTCCGTATTAGATTTAAATTTTATGGGTGTATCTACTGAACATAAAGAATTTATAATACGTGCTGCTAAATACAAAATTATCAATATATTTATGTTCTAACGGAAATACATAATATTAACGAGGTCCTCTTTTGAAAGTTCACAGAAGATTTGTTATACAAAGAGTCACAAGCGTGTAACCTTACATTTTGTTTATACCTTTAATGAAGTTCAGATCCCAACTAGAGAGAGAGTAGAACAAGTTATAAGCGTAAAGCGTGTCACACCTAATATATAACAGAGTATTCAAAATGTCGTTCCATGGAAACAAAATAGTAATTACACAATATTTAAAGCATGCAAAACGTTGCACGTCACAGGCACTGCAATTTATTTACAGGGCACTTTTAATGAAGTTGTCGTAAGCCGGTCGACGTGGTAATGTATTTGTGGGACAAGTTATTGGCGGACAGCGGGAATTTAACAGTAGCATTTACGAGTATGTCATCATTTCTGAGATTGTGTGGTGCAATAATAGATGAAAATGTAGGAACTCACTAATAATAGGCCATTATCATTTCTGTCGGCGTATAGCAGCATCCACAATGTAAGTTAGCTTATTGCCGGCGTAACCATGAATATGAACGTTATCAGACCATGATTATCCCAATGCTGGGCTCCTGTCAGTATGATGACCCACGTAGAGGATTATTGCCCAATCGTTGTTACAGAACCATTTAGATTACTGGTTCTATAAGGTGACGTTACATCCTACTTACACGTACGTTTGTAGGTATATTTTCTGAAAAGGAACGCTTAAGAGTTTTGACATCCGTTAATTTCATTTTACCACTCCCTAGGCGCTATGCAAGCCACCTGGGAGTGCGTTCTGAGCCCTAGTGTGTAAATCATGACCTAACAATCAATTTCAGTATTTTAGTAAGTCGCTTCGCTTATAACTTGTCCCACAACTAAATCTAGAGGGGTTCGCAACGCGTCTGCTGCTGGAAACGAAGGTCTCAGTATTTGGGACTCAAATTGGAACATGCAAGCAACACAGGCGACACAACCAGGCCGCGACACAGGAAACGTTTCTGATTAGTGCCACACGACTGAGAATTACATTCTAATTAGTGCTGGTACTAATTAGGTTTGGGACTTTTGTTTGACTTTTGTGTGAAGTGTTTTTTTTTAATACAATTTTTTCTGAAGGTGTATCAACATAGCAATTTTTTTTTTATGTTTGATTTATGTATATTTGATTTTTTTGTTTACTTTACAATTATTCTTTTTTAACGCTTTACATTTGATTTTATCCACTGTTATGATTTGATGTGTAATTGTTTTTTTTTTTTAAATTCTAACACAATGAAAATTGTTCTATGAAAAAAAAAAAAAAATAAACAATTGTTCCGTATATTTTGAGGTATGGGTACGTACCCTTCAGGTGTAGCTCTTCTACTTCTGCTTATCTCTTCGGGACGGCACGGTTGGCGCAGTGGCTGAGAGATTAGACTGCTCCGCTGAGTGTCGCGGGTTCGATCCCCGCACGGAATAAATATTTGTATGGCCTACAGATAGTTGTGTCGGGTCTGGGTGTGTTTGTGTATGTGAGTTTAAATATTTGTAAACGAACTCACGATACAGGAGAAATTCCTAGAGGGGGGCAAAGTTTATAAAAAAAAGAGGAGTTTTGTTTCATATCTTATTTTTTTTAGTTCAAAAACTTTGTCTCCAGGATTTATCCTCATTCATGTGTTATTGATTAAAAAAATCCACTCATTTATCCAAATGAAAGCAATAACTCGGCGCAATGTCAATCTCTTCGTCCGTGCACCAATTGAGGAATCATTAGCGAATGAATGAAATATTAATTGCCCTCTGCAGCCTGATTACATTTAGTACAGCATAAGTCGTTATTTCTAAATTATGGTTATCCTTTTACTCGGTCTTCTCACAGAATCACATATTTTTTTAATTATTGTCTTACATTTACAAGCAAACAACTACAACCCTTGGTCTCCATGACCGCGTTGAGCGCAGGAATTGGAACTTGGGTGCTGTCTCAAAATGAATTGAGAACTTCTTACGTTAAAAGTTGTAAGTTTCTTCTTAACGAAATTTCAGGATATTTCGTGATAATAAGGAGCATTATAAAGGCTGTCCCAAAGTTTACGCATAATGATGATAGTACATATTTCAGAACCATTTGAGTACTTTCATAAAAGAGAAACTTACAAAATTAAAAAGGAGCTTTACTAATTAAGTTGTATTCACGTAGGTACCCGAGAAAAAGAAAAAATATAATTATTTACAACGGTGTACCATGAAACCACTCAATCAGTTACAAAGGAAAACCTACGCAAAATACAACAAAAAAACTTAATCTCAATATTTTTTTAAAAAATAATCACGAGAAAAAAATCGTTACATCATCCTTCATTTTGGGTTAATCTCCGAAATGTTACCGTGTAAGCGTAATTCTGCGAAAACAGTCTCGGGCGTCAGCCATATTGTTTACGATGACGTCACCTCTCCCCGGGAGACAAGGGGGGAAGGGGAGCCGATTGAAAAACAATACAGCGGTGGTGGAGGCCATGTAAATATCGAGAATGATGGGTTTGTACAAGATTTTATTATGTTTGTCAGTGTAAAGTACGGCAAATGCTTTTCTTTACCGTGTTTATGGCTGACAGAGTTTTGAGTACTTAGAGCTCTGCTGTCGAAGTTTGATGGACTAATATTGTTTGTTCTTGATTTGTCTATGATAGTAATCTTGTTCTTGAATAATATTATTCTTATCTGATACTTCGTAGTACGGACTTGTTTTATAGCACCGATGCCATGTTACGTCTTGTCTTTCTTGAGCTTATGAGGTTGAGACATGAGAAGTACACACATCAAAAGTGTCTAGGGATCAACATATATTTTTGCAATAATTTTTCTCCTGATTGATATTAATTAAAATTTTGTTTAAGGATTCATCAAATAAAGTGTTTTCGTTTGTCACAGTAACGATAAACCAAGTCACCTTTGCATTAATAAAGAAATTTGCCATTTTCCTAATAAAGGGATTTTTGACATTTGAACCACTAACATTAAAGTTCGAAAAAAAGACTGAAATAACAGTTTTCTTTAAAATTTTATTGGGTAACTTAAACAATTAATAATCCGTGTTTCTACCGCGAACACTAACAACACAAGAACATCGGTTTGGCATACTCAAAATGAGTTCATCCAAATCACGCTGTGGAATGGCCGCCCATGTTCGTTGCATAAACAAAAAAAGGTCTTCTTGCGACTGGATACCCTCCATATTCGGCAGAGCTCTTCTCTGTAGCATATCCCATGCATGCTCAATCGGGTTCAAGTCTGGCGACTGAGCAGGCCAGGGCAGGACATTGATGTTAGCTGCGGCGAGAGTCTGTCTTACAACTCTTGCGGTGTGCGGTCGTGCATTATCATGCATTAACTGAAATAAGGGACCGATTTGCACTTGTAGAGGAACGATGACGTCTGATACAATCGTCTCAGCATAAATTTGAGCGTTGAGGTTGCCTCTGATCCAAATCAACTCAGTTCTTCCGCCGATCCAAATACCCGCCCATACCATAATGGTTCCACCACTATAAGGATGGACTTCCTGGCAGGATTTTAATCGCTGTTGGCGTCCAGGGGTTCTCCAGTGTCGTATACGTCTTGTATCCGGTCTCATACCAAAACGAGACTCATCAGAAAAGCACACGAAACGCCATTGTTCTTCTGCCCAATTTCTGTGTTCAAGAGCCCATTGATATCGAATACTACGATTGTGCATTGCTATAGGTGGTACCCGTAGCGGTCTTCGGGAATGAAGGTTCACTTCATGCAAGCGGTTTCTGACTGTTTGGTCGCTAATTAAGTTCCCTGAAGAGTGATGAAGCCTCACGGCTAACATCATGGCGGTTATTGTTGGAGCTCTTCGAGTTAAGATTTGAATGTATCGGTCTTGTCTCCGTGTGGTGCAGCGATACCGTCCTCCATGGCGCTCAGCCACGGTACCAGTGCTTCGGTAACGTGTCCAAAGTCGACTGATAACACTCTGACTTGTATTCAGAGCTAAAGCCACAGTACGTTGCCGGGAACCAGCTTCTATCATTCCCACGGCTCTGAGCATTTCTTCCCTGCTTAAATGACGTCACCGCTCCATAATAACGTTGGTTTTAATCAGTAGTAGGGAAACAGTAGCACTAATAATGTCTTCAATGCGTTGTATGTTTTTATAGGGAAAATATTGACAGCTGATTTTCATCTTTTACTCGAATTTGATTCACAGTTCCTGATTCAAATTATGAAATGCACCAAAAAGGATCCATATAAATTTATAAAATCATAAATTTATTACAAAGCCACATCTCAATCTCAAGAAATCCGCATAAAAATGCTTGATCCCTAGACACTTTTGATGTGTGTATTTTGAAGACCCTGAATTACGGGTGTGGTTTAACTTCAACCTAATTCTCAAGATTATTCCTTTCAGTCATCTAAAACGCTAGATTTATGACCTTTTTGACGAAAACGTAAACATAATGTTTTTTTTTTTATATCATAGAATATATTTTTTTTTATAATTGCATGCCTACCAGCCTACATAAGCCTCTTAAATCCCTATTTCAACATCAAGACCATAATTCCAATAAAATTTTCATTACTACTACGCAAACAAATTTTAATAGATCCCTTTTAACTAAAAGCAACGCACAAATTACTTAGGACCCGCAGGAAATTGAATTTGTCAGCCTCTACGACTGACAGTTCTGTTTGATTTAATACTCTTTGGTAGTTAAGGGGTGCTCCCGAAGCTATGACCTCGGCAAATGAACTTGATTAGTTGGCAGTAGTAGTAATAGTGATTATCTTTAGGGCTATGATTGGTTTGTTCAAATCTAGTTCATGCTAAAATAATTGGAAAAGTTTTGTGAGTTTGAATTGTTGAAACATGTTGTATGTTTAGAATCTGTGTGTAAAATAATGCCCTAAACTGAACGATAGCTTATAATGGAACAGAGAAATTGGTTTACTTTTAATTAACATGGATGATGCCTGTATTGTATTAGCTTATACAAACAATGCTGAAAAAAGTCTCCCTAAGTTAATGTTGCACATTTTTTCATATTTGTTTTAATTACGAAGCCAAGACCAGCATACCAACCTCATCTGCGACACACAAAAAAGAAAAAAAAAACCGTGGACTCACCAGAACTCCAAAAGCACACACACGAAACACTTGAACGTCTATCCATCTCTTTCTCTCCTATAGAAATCCTTAAAAAAGGAGCGAGAGGGGATGCTAGCAGGGATAATAAACCATTTTCGCGTGTCTTTCATAATTTATTCGGAGCAAGTGGTCGACGGGAACACCATAATGAGATGAATTCAAATTAATGCTTCTCCTTATCTTTAACAAGACGGGGATTATGCTTTGCTTAGAAATGAAATTTATTCAAAGGGAAATTTTCTACATCATTTTGTATATTTGTTAGTAACGGTCGCGAGAACTGAGCGAAATTGTAAAAAATAAATTTAGATTGTAATGAGGTCGGGGTAAGTTTTGAGCTGGCTCTGCGATTTAAATTAATAAGGAATTTTGAGGTGTATTCTTAGGAATTAGTGGGTCTGACGGTTTAATCTTATAATTTTAATACTCAGTCAGTTACAGACTCACTTTTAATCTAAACAATAACTGAACGATTAATTTAATTTACTTGTTGATTTCTTAATTTAATTTACAAATTGAATGGTTTTTGCTAAATCGCAAATTAAGTTTTATTTATTAATAATTCCTCCAAACTACGCAAATCAAAGTTACTTTTTAACACATAGTTACTCAGTGTGATATTTTGTGTTGATCACAAAATTATTAGAGATTATATTTATATATTCAAAGAAAGTTGCGATAGATTTTTGTGAGCAAAATTGTCAATAGCCTAGATTTCAAAAGATCTTTCGCTGTCATGAAAAAGTAAGTAACTATACCAAAATAACTGGAACAAAGAAGCAATAATTTAAAAAGGGGAAATACCTACTTATTCCCCTCAATTAAACAAGTATTTTTTCCGTGTTTTCGCTAAAAAAAAACCCGAATAATAACCAGTATCACGGTACTTTTATTTATTATTTCCGCAAGTTGACAGAGTGGCCTTCTCTAGGGGGAAGTAAATACGCCTCCCTTCTCTACAGGGGTACTGTACTGTTTGGAGTACAAATGAATTACCCCGTATCCATTGCTGACGTACAATCATGGGCAAAATATTTATTATTTTCATTATATTGTGGAGTAAATAGAGTCGGTTCTATAGAACTTCATACCGTTCTAAGATGGAAAACTGTTGCTTTATTTCACTTTTTTTATGAGATTTCTACAGAGTCACATCAGTCTGTCAAACTTTAATACATACCTACATTTCGAACTATTGTTAAAGCATTAGGTTCAATTTAATTCAATTCTTTATTGTGTACCACAATGTATACAGTTGATAGGGAAACAGTTACACATCATATAATTTTATTATAGGTAGGAAGTTAAGTTGATAAAATTTTACAACTTCTGGTAAGTAGTTTGATGTGTTGCTTTCTGTACATACAATAGGGGATCGGACAAAAAAAACTAATTAGTCCGTCAGATAGATTTCCAAAAAATATTGGACACGTATTTTTTCTTTATTCACATAAACAAAAAATGAAGCCAATACAGTGCTTCGAAAACTCGTGAACTCTTCGAAAACGTCATAATATGATAGTACATTTTTTACCTACAAATGACATCACAACCACATCTTATCTCCGTCAATTTTGATTAATTTGATAAAACAAAAAACACGTATCCCATATTTTTCGATAATCTAACTGACGGACTAATTAGAATCATTGTTTTTTGACTCAGTCCGATCCCCTAATTAAGTTAGGTGAGTTTAAGAAACCTTTTTTTTGGAGGGTGAGAACCATCAAAAGACTCCTCCCGCTCTGAGCAGAGCGGAAAGGAGTGTCAGACTTCTACTGACTAAAAACCACCCATGTTCTTTCTTAGCCCTTTGTGTCGAGGCTGTGGTATCACCCCGACAGGCGTAGTCCATGTTGCTGACATCTCTTTAAGGCCGTCGGCCTGTCGAGTCATAAGACTGACGTACAGCGAGCTAGCCCATTACTCACCGTCCACAGGTCCGCGTCTACGGTGGCCGGAAGCCATCACGTGGCTCCCGACGCCCGTAGCGTCTCTAAGCTCTATTTCAATTAAATCCTTTTATAAGCCTACAACTAAATCTAAAATACAAAGCAATGTATAAACCTAGCCAAAGTTAATTGAATAACTAAGTACACTTCAGTAAGTATATAAACAAAATGTAAATAAAATAGTTGCTTTTGTAATAATTGAGTTTCTCAAAGGTTTCATGATCAATTTAAAAGTAATTAATTTGTCTTTGTAGTAGAAAACAGGCTGTGAATAATAATAATATCTATTATCTTCTTAAGGTTTATGTATTTTGTATTTTTTTTAATTACACATAGACATTAGATTTTTCAGATTATGTTATGGCTAGAACTAGCTTTGGCTTTTGTAAAATAAAAAATTCAAACTCAAACTCAAACTCAAACTCAAAGCATTTATTTCAATTAAACCTTTATAGGCACTTTTGAATGTCAGAAGAACAATTCATAAAAACAAATCTACGAGTGCAATACGTCATTCCGAAAGCCACACAATTGATGGCACGGTTGGCGCAGTGGCTCAAGCAATGAACTACTCGCACGGAACAAATATTTGTATGACCTACAGATAGTTGTTCCGGGTCTGGGTATTTGTGTATGTGAGTTGAAATATTTGTGAACGCACCCACGATACACGCACGACGTATTTAAAAAAAAAAAACAAAAAAACAATTGTTTATTTCCAATCATGCTGATTTTGTTCAAATAAACAGAACACGATCCCATATTAAAAACCTGTTAAACAGCTGCCGGTGCCAAACTCGGTTTGAAATAATGATACTGACAGTCGTTAATCGTTGTCTAGATGTTTAAATCGGGCTCAGTCTCATTGGTTTATTTCTCTTAAGTCTTCATGGGACACAAACAGATAAAAGATTATAATATTAATGACGCCAAGAAAAGTCTAAAGCATTTTATTACACGACTGCAGCGCCACCCAAAAAATAGATAACGTTTTTAGTTGGTGTTCCAGTAAAACCAGTCACAGCTAAACAGATTCTACGATCCCATTTATACAGACAATACTTTTTAAAATTGAACCGGACAAATACCCACGGATCGAGAAAATGGACAGTGACGAAAATACTCACGGGTCGAGAAAATGGACAGTGACGAAAATACTCACGGGTCGAGAAAATGGACAGTGACGAAAAAGTCTGGATTAATAGAATGTTTAGTTTCAATCCAATGAACCTTGCTGTCACGGATATTTTACGTTAGATCTAAAGTCATGCGCCCTGACACAGGTCCGAACGAAATTCTGGGAATAGATAAAGGACTGTGAAACTAATGCCGATGAGAGTTTCAAATAACTTTACTTAAAAAAACCGGTGGTTTTGTATCATTGACTTTTTCTGCCACCAACATCCGAAAATGTTTCGTTTTTAGAAGTAGCTTTTTTATTGCAAAAGAAGGTTTTTATTATACACCTACTAACACTTGGGAAGATTTAAGAGTGATTATCTCGCGGAGCATTATTGCAGCTTTAATCAAATATATTTTTCATAATGTTATGGGCCCAAAACAGTATGTTCGTAAATAAAATTACAATCCAAAGATTAGGAGAGAATCAATTTTAGTAGTCTCTACATCGTAACTGTACATTTTGACAGAATTTCACTCATTTGTATTGCACATAATTATATGCAGAGCATTTCCACCATTTCCATGCTTAACATTATCATGCACCACACTGGTCCAATCGATCCCTCACCCAGTTTAATGAGCATTTTCATACGATCCTGTAATATCACATTTTGTAACTTAATTACTGCATCGTGAAATACGTCCCACTCAAATTCGGGTTCCAACTCGAAATTTATGTAAATCGATTCTTATTACGAGTCTCGTATCGATGTATTGATTCGATGTAATGAGTACGCAATCATTTTTTATTGGTTTTGAATTTAATTTTGAGTTTAATTGTTTGAATTTATTGTTTTTGTAAATTGATGTAATTTTATTTTATAAGCTTTGCGTCTCTTGTACGTTATAGTACATTACGATATTAGTGCGTTATAACCAATACGCACGTATATCGTACGACGTTTTTTAACACATTTGCGAGGAAACAGAAAAAAAAATTCATACCAGGTTATAAACATAAACATAAACATAAATCATTTATTTGCATAAAAACTGTATCTGTCCTTGGATATTGACGGCAGCAAGCAGTCGCATGCGGTTCGCGCTTCTGTTAGTATACCCGGTGGAGTTGAAGTAATATATTGCTCATGTTCTTTATTGAAAGTTGTCATTTTTAGATATTCACAATACAAGTACAAAGAAAAGAAAATTTGAGAAAAATGGCGCGAGGATTATTTTCTGCCGTGGCTGCGTGAAAATATTGGCAAAGACACTAGAGCATGCAGCCAAGTTTTTAAATTACCGAATAAACTGTTTTTTTTTTAAATTTTAAATAAACTCAATCTGTGAATGCACGAATGCACACTGTTGCTTTCCCGCCATTTTAACAGCGCGCTAGCGCTGCCTACTGACTGGCGCCGCGCGGCGATTAGTTCGATTCGAAATTTGAATAGCAACAGCGCGCTGCTCAGCTGGAGTCGTGACTCGTGCGGCGGCGATCAGTTCCAAATTTGAAATGGCAAATAATACTGTTATGGAATTTGTATGGACTATAACTTAACTATTTGCTTTGGTAACACACGCGTTTTTTATGACCCTCTTTACATATTTAAAACCGGTGGAATTACATCAGCTTTACGAGCAAGGGTGTTAAAAATAACGTTATCGTGAATTAATTTGTTATTTGTTTTAAAGTATGTACAATTGTTTAGTTATCAAAGCAAAATTAGTTACTTTTCGTACAGTATTTTTTATAAAAATAGTTCCCATCGGTTTAGTTGCGTTTGGCGCAAGCTGGGTGTACTATTCGGTACACCTCTGCCGGCTCCTTCAAAGATTGCAAGCGTGATGGATGATATATTATGTTATTATTGGCAAGCTACATTAAAAAAATTAATAAAATCAACAACTTTAAGGTTTAAGTAGTAAGGTATTACCAACCTAACAACGTAATTGGTGGTTTTTAATGTCAAAAGCATTATTACCACGTTAGTCACGTTTGCTCAAGCAGCCATCTTTTACAAAATGGGAAATTAAAAATTCGGAAGGCTCGCCTGCATATTGCATTCCCATTTCCGTTCTGTCACGACAATTTGAAATGCCTTATTTATTATAATCGGATGAAGTAATAAATTGGGAAACAATCACTCATTTTGAGTAATAACGTCACAACGTAGCGAATGGGAAATTACGTTTCAATCATTAATGTGTAGTAAATAAAATGATTTATTGCGGAAGACTGAGGCGTTGCTGATAAGCGGAGCGGTGAGCGAGTTTCTACTAAAAGTAGCTGGTACTTTGAGGGACTCTATAGACAGTGTGAGGTAATATAACATAACATCACGTCTGAAATTCCCAATTCCCCATCAATTTATTAGGTCTAGTAAATTCGGAAAATTGGTCGTGACAGACGAACATAATCTTATAATGATACTATAGGTACTCTTTTTCCGTACGGAAGTTTAAAAATAAGATAATATTTTTTACGGCCTACCTCGTTTAATATGAGATAAGCAAATCGAAAACACGCTTAATAGTAAAACTAAACAAAATAAAATCAAAAGTCATTTATTCTAACTGGGCTGATTCAGCACTTTTCGAACGTCAAAATTTGTTCACAAGAGACAAAACCCCTCTCCTAAAACGTTCACCCTTCGACACTATGGTATACCTTAGCACCATAACCGAACCCTGACGCCTCTTGTCCACATGTTCATTTAATTCATTCGTTCAATTATCGCGCTGACAATTACAAAGCGCAGTGGAAAAATATTGAATGTTGCCACAAATAAAATACGGAATTGTGAATTTGGAACTGGTGGTCTTTACACTATGGTTGATATTACCGTTCGGTGAAATCGAGTCACGCGTATGATTTCGTATTATTCAGTAATTAGGTTGTCTCCACAACCAGATAGGCAGTTCTATGTACAAAACTAGTTTTGAGTTGTATTCGGTTAGTCTGGAGGCTAAACTCAACATAGTTGGGTTCAGGCTTAGTGGTGGATGACGATAGTAATTTTTCTCGCTTTGTAATGTGTATTTTATACAGGGTTACTAGAAACTCCACTCCTGGTGGTGCCCTTCCGTCAATTCCTTTAAGTTTCAGCTTTGCAACCATACTCCCCCCGGAGTCCAAAATCTTTGGTTTCCGAAAGCTGCCCGCCGAGCCATTGTAGTAACGTCGGCGGATAGCAATTCTTGCTGCATACTATAGTAAAATTAAAATGCAATCAGGCCAACAAATGTTTTATCTATTCAATATTTCTTTAAGTAATTTGGATTTTTTGCCTTTTTGTTTTGAAAATCACAAGTTAAATTAATAAAAGTCAATTTAAAAATGATTTGCGATTACAGACCCTTTTTTTCAGACATTTTTGCTTAGTTTGTGAGTACGGCCGGTTCTCGTTCATCAAATTGAAAAGTACTGTTTTGAATCTTCCTCCATACTCTTAGAGACCATTAATTTATTGAGAATGCTGGTTAAATGGAGAAAGATATTATTGTTATAAAAACCACATTTTAATAGAAGTCGTGTTTTTCTACTGACACAGAAAACACTCCAACGAAAAACACTAAAGCATCAACAATCCATTATCAATCGACCCTTAAAACTTACCCATAAAGATTAGCATAAAAACAATTTATAAAATCGTCTAAAACCGGAACTCCCATTGATCTACCAAAAATGCTCGACTTCACCCCATAACTCACCGTGAACAACCCCTCAAAACTACCCCTTAAATGTAAATGTGTCCATTAATATCATTTTGCGACAATAAAAGCGCGATTCGATTGCACGACACCGATACTATCTATTTTTATCGGTGAACATTTGCATAATTGCTATAATGGTCTATATTTTTTTTTAGTATGACGTTTTAAAACCTCCTTGTGATGTATGGATGTGGGACGGGGACTTTTGTTTGAGTTACAAAGTTTTTATAGGACAGGTACTAACTCAAATGCTAGAGTAAACTTTATGTAGATTGCTGGAATATTTTAAAGCATAAAAGTTGTAGGTACTTTTAAACTGGGAAATATCTGGAATTACAGAAAAAAAACGTTATACTATGAATTCTACTATCGCCAATCCACGTTAGCTTTTTTTGGGGGGCTTGGAATATCATATAATGACTCCTCCCGTTCTGGGCAGAACGGTAGGGAGTGTCAGACTTCTACTGACTGTGTGTTGAGGTCGCGGTATCTCTTTCGGACAACCCGCAGCAATTCACTTAGGCTGACGTGGTGATTTATGTTTGCCTTTTTACAAAACGAGAGTTTCATCATTATTACCAACAAATGACTACAATTCCTGTCTTAATAGACCAAATAACTGCAATTCCTCTCTTATTCAAATAATAGTTATTCCTCTATCTTGTGTGGTTAGTATTTAATATGGTTTCCGATATTTTTTTTCACTGCAAGGACTCAGGCCTCCTCTCGAGGATGGTCTATAATCCACCACGCGGGGCCAGTGCGGGTTGGAAAACTACATGTCATCGAGAAAAATCTCTCAGGTATGCTGGTTTAGATACCGCGGCCTCGACATAAAGGGCTAAGAAGGAATATGGGTGGTTTTTAGTCAGTAGAAGTCTGGCACTCCTTTTCGCTCTGCCCGGGAGCGGGAGGGGTTATTTGATGATTTCCCACACCCCAAAAAAAAGGGTATGCTGGTTTCCTTACGACGTTTCCCTACACCGAAGCAAGTGATAAATACAATACGTACATGAATTCGATAAAAGAGAGGTGCGTATCTTGAATTCATGTTTGGATTACTTAGCTGCCACGGCTTGTTTGAATTATTATATCATTTTTGAATCGTCGTTTTGGTTTTACTGTCGACACCTAACGTGCACATCTTGCTACATCGTTCTCACATGATAATATACCAATCTCAATATGAATGTTGTAACCAAAGTTTTGTAACAATATTATGATTTAAAAGAGTGTCCATGAAGTCTTCTTGCCATCCTTCACATGAGACCAACGCTTTGGAATCGGCAACTACAGTACACTGACAGTTATTATGCCTTGTGAGTGGGACTGTAGCTTTTTTTTTTTTTTTTTTTTTTTTGGTGGGTGTAAAATCATCGAATAACCCCTCCCGCTCTTGGGCAGAGCGAAAGGGAGTGTCAGACTTCTACTGACTAAAAACCACCCATGTTCCTTCTTCGCCCTCTATGTCGAGGCCGCGATAACCAGAGGACTACCCGCGGCCCCGACAGGTGACAGTTATTATGCCTTGTGAGTGGGACTGTAGCTTAGTTTACTAGCTTATTAAAATTTAGTGTTTGTTCGACTATTCAAAAGAGCCTGTAACAGGCGTATTTGAAATAAGTGATTTTGATTTGATTGATTTTGATTTGATATCATTTGTTTGGGTATTAATAGTTATGTCGAATACAAATAACAGTCACATTACGCTGACACCAACAAATCCAAAATTAACAATAGTAATATTGCAAGAACACGATGCCCTACATTTAAAACCGTAAAACAATGTTCCATAGCATTTCAAATAAAATTTGAACAGCCAATTAAAACTTTTCATCAACTTTACCGACCTCGATAGAAAGAGACGACGCATATGTGCTTTTGTACGTGAGCAAAGGAGATGGGTATATGTGGTTGGTTCAGTCAGGTCAACGTGTTGAAGTTCTAATGGCAATTACGTTGAAAATTGAATTTATAAGTTGTATTAAAGGTTAGGGTTTGTGAACGTGTTATGACAATGACGTGGAACATTTACGTGATAACGTGACGTATACGTTGGTGAATGTAAGTTATATGTGATGCGTGATCTATAATAATTTTCGGCCATATGTTTTGAACTACTAAATTAAAAAACTCAGGGTCTTTTCATGATGTCCATATGGACAGCAGATAGTATAAACATCACACCTGTAATCTCCGAAGGGTCATGCGGAGGTGTATCTAAATAGTTCACCCACATTTAGAAAGTTATGTAAGTCCCATGTTAAAGGCCAAAATAATGTGAAATATATCATAGAGCATGTTTAGATATGTGTATAACCTTTATTCATTACATTGATTTTGTAGGAGGGATATACTATCAACTGTAAAATAAACTAACAAGAAACTATAAAAGGGCATTGAAATACCGCTTCTCAACGCTGTCAGCCGGTAATGTGCCCAAAAGACTGGCGGCATTGCCACGTTGTATGGCAACGCTTAGCCTCTGGCCAAGATAAAAGCCAGCCCTTGAGTCACGAGAAGCGTCAACTATATTATATGAATATATGAATAATTTGAATTCATTTGTTACAAAAAATTTGATAAATGAAGAACCCCTCGACCGATTTTGTGCAAACTTCAAATAAGCCATCTACTAAACAAAGTCCAAACAAAGTCTAAACATTTGGATAAGTGAGCCCGTTCTTGAGTTATAAAATTACAACGAAAAGTGGCATTGATTTTTATATATATTGATATAATAATTATACATATATTTAAAAATAATTTAATTATATCGATATTTTTTTTTATATATAAATATATATATTTTGCCACCGTTGTCAGATAGCCAAAGGCAGCTCTTGGGTTTTTCCAACAGATTTTTTCTGTAACAGCTATGGAGTTTTTCTTTGTGCCCGGTTGATGGCAATAGGTTCACCCCCTCTTCATAGAACTTAAACATAATTGTAGAAATGTTGTTTACCAATAAGTACCTACAACTCTGAGAAACCCGCCAGCCCACCCAAAATAAAATGCACGTCTCTTCTTTTATTATTAATCAAAACAAATACCTAATTTTCCTCCACCACCTACTTTCCACAAAGTTGGAAACCTCCGCAAAGAAGCAGTAAACATAAAAACAAGGTGTAAACTTGCTAATCAATGTTGTAGCGATTGAAACTGTGAATGACGATCGATACGCTCCCGTTCGTGTCAAAGGCACGATTCACGGTTGTGTGGCGCGAGGGATAGACTGTTGCGGGCTAATTTAAAGGTTGTTATCTACACTAATATTCTAAAGAGAAAAGATTTGTTTGTTTGTTTGTAACAAATAGGCTACGAAACTACTGGACCGATTTGAAAAATTCTTTCACCGTTGGGATGCTACACTATCCCCGGGTGACATAGGCTACTTTTTATCCCTGTATTCCCACGGGCACGGGAACTACGCGGGTGAAACCGCGAGACGTCCGCTAGTTCTATATATGGTGCAAACGGTTCACAAAAGTCTTAACGAGTCGTGTATCTCAGTAACTAGAAAGTCAAATTTGGAGCATCAATTATGGCTAAGAATACGATTTGATGAGCGTTAATCGATGGCATGACGAAGTAACGATGACAACGGTTCAATGCGCCCATTAATCTAACTAAGCTAACTTAAGATGGTTCTTGAAATTTGATTGATGGTGTGATAGAATGCAGCATCAAAATATGTCAGAGTAAGGGTGAGAGCAGCGGTGGCCCAGTGGCGGCAGCTCCGACTTATCAGTAAATCATGGGTTCAAACCCAGGCAACCGCATTACTTTATTTAGTTTATTTCATCACTACTGCTGTCATAAACGGTGATGGAAAACATCGTGAGACATCTACCAATATACATGAGACATCTAAGAATTCGTACTGGGTGTGGTGGATTAAAACCCTTTCCTTCTCATAAAGAGGAGGCCTGTACCCCAGCAGGATAAGGTAAGATAGATTATGGTAACAAAAGAAGAAAGTGAAATCAAAGCAAATTGCAAAATGACCGCAATAACAAGAAATCTATTACTCGCATTAAAACATAGAAATCAAGACCATCACTTCATACCAATGATACCCCGCTATCTCTTACCACTAACACCACGACCCATTACAAAATTAAATCCGGAGGTCGGATCCGATTTTGTGGGCCAACGGGACGCACCTGGCGCACTTCACATCGGCCGGCAGAGGGCGCTGTGGAGCTGTGTGGTTAGACCTCTTTTGATTGTGACGGAGAGCTGCAAGCAATTGGCGGTAACCGCACGTCAGAATTAAGTTGGTGGCCAACATTATATTTCAGCCAATATTCGTTCTGTTGGATGGTGAATGTGGAGAGAGTCAAGTGTGCCTTAGTAGGCTGAAAAAATATGCACCCGTCTCCAACAATTTTAATGGCCTGTCCAACTACAGGGCAAAGAAATCTCCAATATTCCTTCAAGTAATCTTCTTCTGCACCACCTACAACCAGCTCTCGCCATACACGCGTGTCAGATAGTCGATCATCTCGCCACCTCATGCTGAGCCGGTCTCTGCAGTGCCGTCCATCTTCAGGCTCACACCATGCTGAGGCCCATACTCTGCAGTCGTTACGCATGCAGTTCACGTAATTCGCCTAATCTTATTTCATCCTGGCGGCCTTCTTGCCCACGTCTATAATTCCCGTTACAGCGCAGCGTAGTGTTCCGTATTTTATATGCTCTCTTTACATCCAGAATACTGCGCTCCATTACTCCTTGACAGACTCCAAGATGAGTGACTAGGTCTGATCGTCGACTTTACAGAAAGTGAAATAGCTGCCCGGGTCAGGTGTGTGCGCAATTTGTTCGAACCGGTTTGCCTGGCTCCAAGACTATCCCCAAGCACATAGCTACGAGCCTAGCAACAAAAACACTTATAAAAAAGCATCAGCACATCTAAATTTAGATTTTCATTACGCGCGCGCACATTGGGACGCACGGCGGCTAAGCCACACAAATTAGATTCGATCCCGCGGTTTGAGCACAAACGGAGCACTCGGCAAATGTTATTGCCTACGATTATTGCCGTAATACCAGTTTTTTAGATGGCAAGCCCACTGGCCTGGGGAAGTGTTTTTTGTTTTGCTTTGTGGAAAAGAAAAGTTGAATTAATTCGATTTTTAAATAAAGTTCTTTTTTCGTATTCTGATAAAGTTAGAAACTATTTCGTTGGTTTGTTACTATGTTCACATCCAATTATATATTACAAGCCTCTTTTGAGCACTCTTGTCCCATCGTAGACATCACTCATGCCTCTCCATCAGGGAGGTCAATTTATAGCTGTCCAATAAATGTAATGGCTTCATACTGACCCTATAGTGTTGCAAAAGAAAAGAGAAACGTTTGGAAATCTTGTTTTTCATTCTCATTTTTGACACGTTTTGAAATCGTGTCATTTTTCCATTGTTATTAAATGTTATTATCAGCTGGTCTCAAATGGCCGCTTTATCAGAAACCACGCAGAATCTTAGTATGAATCACGTTAAAATTTCAAATTCTTAAAATGGACTTAATGTACATAGTCCATTTTAAGAATTTTAAATTTTTAACATGATTCATGTTACGATTCTGCTAAAGCGGCCCAGATCATCCTCATAGACTTAAATGACAAATCATAAAAGAATTAATCCAAAAATAAATGCTGTAATTAATTATCTTAATTAATCATTATAATCATCTCCACATAGACATAGACATAGACGAAAATATGGAAAATGTGGATCCAAAAAATAAGTGATACTTAATTTTAACTTCCTTACAAATAAACATAAAACAAACTTCCTTCTTAAAAAAGTAACGTATCTACTCTAAATAAATGAAGTTTTAATGAATAAACATGATCATAACAAATTGTTACAGCTCCTCATAAAAACTAGCTAAAAGGATAACGCTGTTCCTAATAATAATTATCTTCAATCTCATTAAGTTTAGATTGTAAACAAGATAAGTGCTTTCGAGTTCGTTCTAGTTTTGTTTGCTTGGCTTCAAGGAGGTTTTCCTCTCATCAACGGTCTCAGCTGATTGAAGGTGATCTTTCAGACGATGTACGAGTAATAGTGAAGTACGGAAGAAGTAAGCTTGCTGCGCTCACCCCAAATTGTTTGGGATGAAGGTTATCGTCATCATGCGTTTTGGAAGCCAGTTTTTACGTACATAGGTAATAGACATTCATTCATTCTCGATTAGGTTAGTCGAACAAGCTAATAAGTGTGCTAGCAGAAATCTATATGATTATAGTACACTGAAAATATTGGACACCATTTTGTTTTTTACAGTGTTTCTCATTAAGCGAATAATGTCAAACGCTGTATCGGTTGACATCAGTATCTAAATGTATATCTAAAGTATGTTAGTTTAAACGAGGGAAATATTGAAACCCTTACAAGATACTAATATGAACAAAAAAAAAGACAGAACCACACCAAAAATTTCGGAAAAGTCTCGCTTTTCAATGACTTTTAGATATAATCCATTTTCCTTTCACATTTTAAAACTAGCGTGCATGTTTTGTTTAATTTAAAATGTGCTTGTTTTTGCTTTTCAGTCTTTTCAGTCGGATTTTTTAGTTTTTTAACTACTTTTTTTTTACATAATCGGGACGAGAATCGAGTACTGAATACCCTTCTTCAATATGTCGCTCGTTTAACCGAACTCCCTGTATAATCTTAAAAGTAATTACAAGTTAGCTGGTCTTATACTTATTAGCTTTACATAACCTCATACTTGATTTTGATTTTTAAATACGACATAACTTTAAGTTTTCCCCTGTCATCATCTACCTAGCCTATTCGCAACTACGATAGGGTCGGCTTCCACTCCAACCCTTCGAGGGACGGTTTCTTTTTTAAAATGACCTGTACTATTTGGCACACCTGTACCTAACCGGTGTCATATTTTATATAGTCCTTTTGATACTAGGTTTATTTAACCACCAAAATAAAACTCATAAAACTATCTTACATCCCTCGAAAACTTCAAATCCTACTTGTAATATATAATATAATATAATATAATATATAATATAATAATTATTATAAATGTGAAAGTTTGTGAGAATGGATGTGTGGATGTTTGTTACTCTTTCACGCATAAACGGCTGGACCGATTTGGTTGAAATTTGGTATGTAGATAGGTTAAACCCTGGATTAACATATAGGATAGTTTTTATCCCAATTTTATGATCCGTGGGATAATTTTCGAGTTGTAGCGGGTGAAGCCGCTGGCAACAGCTAGTGTGAAATAAAAAGTGATCGCATAAAAATTTGCGCTCTCACGCACGAAATAATTTTTCAAACATAACTTTTGTATTACGTAAGGCAGAACTAAGTTTGTATCAAATTGATGTTCAATCTACTTTGACCTGATTCTTTGCATTGTGATTGATAATCTTAAGTCGAAAGTGTAATTTTTTGTATCTTAAGGGGAATGGAAAGTGAAATGTAATGAAGATGATAAATGATGTAATGATATAGTGTAGTGTAATGTATATTTATTTTTATAACAAAATGGTTTTCTCCTTTTTTTGTACTATACCACAGTGCTGTCCTATTTGACCCCAAGGTTGACTGGTAGAGAATGCCTTGTGGCATTAAGTCCGCTTATGTACCACTTTTGTGCATGAAGTTTTAATAAATAAATTAATATGATGGATAATGGTTCTGATGAATTACACATTTCGAGGTATAACTTTATCTGTAACTTTCGCTCTAGTATGTCGTCAGCTTGACGTCAATCCGACTTACACACATACATACATAAAGTCCCGCTCTTTTCCCATGGACCCCGATGGGCAGAAACCACAAAGCGTTATATGTTACGATCCTTTCAATATAATCCTTTTACCTCGTCCACATTAATACATCTGGTCATACACGCACGCTAATTACGACTTACTACGCACCTGTCCTTTCTGAAGGACGTCACCAATAATAGCGGTTTATGTCTTCTATAAGGGCGTCCCCTCCGACATATTCAGGTTTAATTCGTAATCACGTTGAATTACAATCTTAACACATCTAGTCCTGGATTCAGAATGCAGCACCAACCTCCCGCTTATAAAAATATACACATGTGGGAAAATCGACAATAACTAGCATGTGTTTTTTTTTGGCGGGTAGAAAATCATCAAATAACCCCTCCCGCTCTTGGGCAGAGCGAAAGGGAGTGTCAGACTTCTACTGACTAAAAACCACCCATGTTCCTTCTGAGCCCTATATGTCGAGGAAGCGGTAACTTGTGAACAACCCGCCCCGACGGGGTAACTAGCATGCGCTAACTTAAACTGACCTTTCGAATATTTTTTTGAAACTCTTTTGTCGAATTAAAATTAATTATTCAGACTGTATTAGTCTGAATAATTTATTAAAGTCTATATTAGCATTTAATTTTATGGATTTCCACAAAATACCAGAATTACATGTTTTGACTCATCACTGTGAAGCTGCTCGAGCATGACTTGGGTTCATTCTCTGATCTGATAGGTTTATCTATCAGGAATTTCTTACAACCAGCCCGAAGACTTGGTAAAGAATTTTGGTTGAAATGGGCGTAAATCTAACAAAATTTTAAGACTCCGCAATGTACTTAGAAGAGTCATCCTCATCTTCGTCAGCCTATAATGTTCCCACTGCAGGGACTCAGGACTCCTCTCTAGGAGAGGGATTGGTAGATGTCACATGTCTTGGATTTTTTTGGTTCTATGACACGATGTTTTCCTTCGCCGTTTTGAGAGCAGTGGTGATGAAATAAATTAAATATTCTTATGTCACCGTTTATCAAAACGGTGACATAAGAATATTTGCTTGAAAACATGGCAAAAGATTCACAGATCATTGCAAGTTTCTATTATAGCGTGTAACAAACACTACTTGCACTCCTAAACCTTTTAGATAGTACATACCCATGTTCGAACAATTGATACATCATGCAATACCCTCCCTCAAGGCTCAAAGGTGATTCATACCAAGTGGGTTATATTGAATAAAGGTTGGATTGACAACCTTCATAATTTATATTCCTTGTCGACTTACCCTGGGGCTCCATTTTTTCCATCTCACACAACATGGGTTTATCGGCTTTTCAAATAAGCTACGATTACGGATTGAGCGTTTTTTTGCTTGTTTATATTTTTTTGTATTATCTTAAGAGGGGCTCGAGGCTTAATACTAGCAGGGGCTGATCTTACAGGATCATTTTATCAAGTTTATGAGCAACGGTTGTCGAGGTTAATCCGTTGGTTGGTGACCATTCCTTATATACAGAGACACCTCCGTGCGTGGAAAGAAACCTGGAAGGAAGGAAGGAAAGCTGAAGCAGGAAGAACCTGCTGGTTGTCGTTACAATTCGAGTCAGATTCCAAAAAGTCTGATGAGTTGGGTTGTGGAAGTCAGATTAGCAGTTCATACAAGCAACATACTTCAGCTACGTCTGTTTAGAGTGAAAGTTGACCCAAGCATAGTTGGAAACAGGCTAGGCAAATGACCATTTTGGGTATTATCTTTGAAGATGAAGTACGGATACGTGGTGATTGCAATTTAATCACCATGTGGATTGGCCTGTTGGTCTAGTGGTTAGTGACCCTAACTGCTATGCCGGCGGTCGTGGGTTCGATTCCCACCCAGGACAAATGTTTGTGTGATGAGCACGATCATTTGTTCTGTGTCTGGGTGTAATTTATCTATAATATGTATGTATTAAGAAATATATAAGTATGTTTATCAGTTGTCTAGTACCCATAACACAAGCTCTGCTTAGCTTGGGACTAGATGGCGTTGTGTGATAGTTGTGGAATATTATTATTATTATTATGTATCAAAAAAAAAGCTAATGAAATAGTATAACAAAGTCAAGCGAGCTGAGTCAGCGTTTTCCTATAATATTTGGAATTTAAATACTTCCACGGCTAAAAAAAGCTAGAATTATAAAATCATTTTATCTTTTAGAAATTAAACTCATGACAGCGATGTCGAGGAGAGCGCCCTGTTGATTATTTAGTTAGCTCATTTATCTTACTTGAATTAGTCCCTTATTTTGTAAATATACTGGTAAAATATTTTTATACAAATATATATTTCCTGCAATCTACAATTCTTTATACTCGGCTTTCTTTTAAAGATTTTTCAGATAACGACATATAAGAGATCTGAGCATTGAGTACCGCATTCCTGTAAGGTACGTCTATTCAATTTGTCTCAAAGGGTTTACCTGAGTTCACCCCTATCTCATGGGGGTAGAGGAGTGGATGGGGACGTCAGATTGTGTTTAAGCAATATGGTTTTTCGGATAAGATGGAATCAGAGGCATTGGGGACACGGAAACTCAATTCGTGAAATTCCTGCTTTTCTGGGATTATAAATATAAGTTATCCTTATCAGTTACAAAGCTTCCTCAGCTTCGTAACGATCCAAGATCGACCCGAGAGTCTTTTATTATTTAACACTCCTCGCTCCTACAAGAACTATACCAGAACTACCACTAGTTAAATGCTACATTCTCGAGTCTTGCAAAATATTTTGTAACTCTAAGCTCCGCTCTTCTTGTTATCATTGTCACGGATCTACTCTGACACGATATATTGCTGCCAGCTGAAATTACACTTTTACTATTTGATAGCAACTACGAGTATATAAAGGGTTTAAAAGTACCCTTAACGCAAACTTAAGGTTGACTGGTAGAGAATACCTTTTTTTTTTTTTGCGGATTGAAAATCATCGAATACCCCTCCCGCTCTTGGGCAGAACGAAAGGGAGTGTCAGACTTCTACTGGCTAAAAACCACCCATGTTCCTGCTTAGCCCTCTATGTCGAGGCCGCGATAACTAGTGTACAACCCGCGGCCGGTAGAGAATACCTTGTGGCATTATGTCCGCCTATGTACCACTCTTGTGCATGAAGTTTAAATAAATAAATAAAGAAGAAAACATTTTGCGTTAACCTCAACTAAATTGGAATAAGGACATTGTTAGTAATTACCAGTCTCAGGAGGGGTATAGTGTCTAATAGTGAGGTTACAGAAATTAGGTAGCCGAGATAGGCTTATTCCACTTTTCCCCCCTGAGAAAATCCCCCCCTTTTTTTTTGGCGGGTGGAAAATCATCGAATAACCCCTCCCGCTCTTGGGCAGAGCGAAAGGGAGTGTCAGACTTCTAATGACTAAAACCACCCATGTTCCATCTTAGCCCTCTATGTCGAGGCCGCGATAACTAGTGTACAACCCTCGGCCCCGACGGGCGTCGGCACTTTCGGGCCCCTCCCTAGTTGCTGACATCTCTTTGAGGCGCGCGTGGAACACGAACGCGCCGTCGGCGTCGGCACGACCTGTTTTCGTCGTAGGACGGACGGACGGTGAGTTAGGAGAAAATTCCCCTTCAGGGGGGAAAACTGAACTCTAATGAAATACCATTCCGAAAATCCCCCTTTTCATTCAATTTATTCACTTTTCCCCCTTATTCCTTCATGTAAAAGACTTTTTTTCAGCTGTACCCAGTCAGACTGGAAGCAGACCCCAACTGAATTGCGAAGTGGTAGACAGATAAAGATATTCGTCATCGAAATACTATACTTACATCGAATTAGTTTAAAACTGAATGTCCGTCTATCGCCTCGACCAACTGAAACCTAATATATTTTGTACATAGCCCAGTACTGGCTTTAAAATACGCTATTAAAGCCTGGATTCTGGTCAGCTGTCAGCACTCACTCCACTGCTTTACAGGCTTGAAGCTTAGCTGTCAAATGCTGGTGCTCTAAATCCGTACCAGTTTCTGACCAACAAGAATTATTTGGGTTCGCAACATAGGATTTACAAAATGATGGAACTGATTTTACGAGAAACCTTTGATGTTAATTTTGATTGCATTTATTTCTGTCAGTAATTATTTAAGAAATTTGTTTAAAAATACTTTTATTCGTCGTAATAGGTAGTTTTGCTATCCAAGTACTCTGAAAAGAAACACTAAACAAACAAATATCTTTTTCACACCACCTGCTCGAAAACGTCAAATTATACAGGGTGTTTGGAAGGGAGCTGTACATACGCCTAGGGTAGAAACTAGGGATAGTCTGCTACCTACCCCCGCCCATTATATTGACCTTGGCCTCAAGGTTTTTTTTTAATTTATTATTATTTTTTATTTGACTTTTTTATGATTTTTTGACTAAAACTACCTGTAGCTCAAAATCTATCCATGGGACCGGTCGGCTAATGGTCTTGTTTTAATCGTTAGAGTCTTAGGGTCCTGCAAAAAATTATTTTACACCAGAAAATTGTGGAGAAGAAAAGTTATGGTGCCTGAAGTACCGTAGTAAGGTAAAGAAATAATTTTAAATTAAAAAAAAACCTTGAGGCCAAGGTCAATATAATGGGCGGGGGTAGGTAGCAGACTATCCCTAGTTTCTACCCTAGGCGTATGTACAGCTCCCTTCCAAACACCCTGTATGTCAAGCAACCTTAACCTAAAGTGAGTCATTAGTGGCCGGGGGCACAGCCGGTCAATAATGTTGTACTGGATTTCATTATGACCAGCTGGTCAATAATGTGATTTGAATTTGGAATCTCACATGCTCAGCTAAATTGGCAGTATAGTATTAACAAACACCCTTTGGTGCCAGAAAGAGGAAAGCTATTCTCGATACCCTTACTACCTACGCGTGGATGATATTCTCGATTTCCTACAAAATCATAACGACTGCTTCTTCATATCGTTGCCATGTTTTCGAAGACATAATATTGTAAGAATAATTAGATAACTACTAACCATTTTTTTAAAGGAATGGAATAACATTAAAACTGGCATTAATAATAACAAATACCGTACCTCGCCGTAATACCGTAATAGTAATTGGCTGTAACTTTATCTTTGCACAACTGGACTAATGTCTTAAATGTTACCATTAACTTCAATTAATATATGTGCATATAACTAACTAGTTCTAAATATGTTCTTCTTACTGTTTGTTTATTTAATAAATACTTTGTTTATCGTAATATGGCTATTATTTTCTCACAGTAGGTGTAAAAAGTAGAGTATCCTCCTCTGGGCTAAAGGTGTCTTTGCCTTGGGCTAGCTTGAATCCTTTGCTACATTCAGGATTCTTGTATTAACTCCCTCGCTTTGCTCGTGAGTTAAACTCTTAACTCCCTCCCTGCGCTTGGGAGTTAAATTCCGAATCCTTCATTGCGCTCGAGATTCAATATGACGCCCGTGACATAAGACACAACTTTAGCCCCTTGGTGCATAATCTACTATAACGGCCCTGAGTACGTAGTATTATAATATAATTATATACCCAGACTAATATTGGTCAAGTCATATGATGACAATGCCGGTTAGTATATGAATTGAGACACCTACCATTTTTACCCGACTACGGCGAAGCCAAAAGGAAGGGTAATGATTTTGGCAGTCTATGTATGTATGTATGTTCCACCGACGCACCTAGACTACTGAACGTATTTTAATAAAAATGTGGGACTACCGTTGCGGCTAATATTAATTATCAAATTATCTACTTACTAGACGATTTTTCTTGTTTAATACTTTTAAGACCGCGGTTTTATTCGTAGTCGGGTTTTAGTTTTTAATCTTATTTTTTTTAATATATATTAAATAGGTCTACTTACTCTTAACCGCAACCTTGTCCTGAAGACAGAGATGAGGTCGACTATAGAACGAGCTAACCCAAATAAGGCCTATAATAATAAATAATAATAATAATATTCCACAACTATCACACAACGCCATCTAGTCCCAAGCTATTAACTCGCGACTGGGGACACACAAAATATTCTAAAGAGATACATTGTAAATACTCAGAATATAATTTATAGAAGCATTTTTCAAAAGAAACGTAAATACGATCCTACTTACATTGAGAAACTTCGGTTCGGTTTCGAGAATGATCGATGAAGATGTTACTAAACTTTCATCTTAACTTTGAACATGAGATGTCAGATCATTTCTCAGAAACTGCTGAACTACATACAAATGTACCTTTACAAACTTATGTTATTAAGATATTAATATAAAACGAATATTGCCGTATTTAGTATGTTACATGAATACATAACGTGATATTAGTTTGAAGATATACAAATTCTGCGATTCTATATAACAGTAATTTATTTGTTTATTATACTACTAGGGTTGCTGTGTTAGTAACAATATATTAACTAAGCCTATGTTAGTAATTAATAACTAGGACAGATCGCGTTACTGAGATTTCAGCGTATCAATATCTCTGTATACCAATATTTTACTTGGAATGACGGCAATTTGCCCCTTTATTAAGATAACCTTACTCTTTAGGGTACACCTGATTGATAAGACTTCCTAAACGAACAAAACCATGGAGGTAACTCGGGATGCAATGGATGATCACCTTTTCGTAGTCCAAATCTGGCAAGCGCTGCTGGACTTTAGAGATCGATCTGACCATAATCAGTCTACAATGATTATGATCCCACTGCTGGGGCAAAAGCCTCCTCTCAATCAATGCGAGGAAGTGAGCTGTAATCAATGACGAACCCAGTGCGGGTATGTAAAAATCACTTGTCTTCGATTTTTTGGATCTAGTTCATATAGGATTCCAATTTCAATGTTCATACAGGATTTTTTCTTCAGAGAGAGCAGTGGTGATGAAATAAGTTACACACAAAGTAATGCATCTGCCTGGGTTTTATTTGGACAAGCCACAATATTCCGAAACCACCAGTTAAGTGCCGAGACAATCAAACTAGATAAGGCCCCAGAGAAACAATTTCACTTGTTGAAAATTTAAGCGGCACGGCCGTTGTATCCTTTTCTAGTTTAATTGTCTTGGATCCCGCTACAAAATGAATAAAAACAAAATAGCGGAGGAGTAGGATAGGTGCCTGGATTCAGACCCACGAATTACTGCTCGTAAGTTGGGACAACCGTGACTGCTTTCATGGCCCGAGTGGCTGTAGCAATTTAGCAACAAGCTCCTCCTAGCGTTCTCTTCCTAGAACAGGATCAATATTTAAACACATAATTACATACCTTAACTTAACTAATAATAATACCTGTAATCATTATCCATGAGACAGTTTGGAAGCCAATCACGAAGCCAACTTCGAGGCACCAAATTTCAGCATAAACAGTTTTGAGCTAAGAACATGTTTAGACTAGCGAGTTTACTTGCCTGTGCTTTGTTTAGACGTAAGTATGAGATAAGGGTTTATTGTAGATCAAAATCTTTGGAAATAATATTATGCAATGGAGTTATCAGTGGGAGATGCAGTCGCTCCATGTAAAATACTAGTATTCAGCTACATCCAGCTAAACTGAAAGCCGAATAACATAGTTAGGCAAAGAATTGGTAGAAAGGCATATTTGTAGAAGGTATAGAAAAAATGCAATATTTCAGTGAAGTTTTTACATTCAATATTTTTTTTTGATAAAGAACTTTGTAACTCTTTCCAAGTTTGACTAAGATGGTATTATTTTGATATAAATGTGTGAACGTCATAAACGCCTTTGTTTCTTTAAAATCGTATATTTGGATGATTAAATGTCTACTGAGATCTTTGTTAGAGTTACGGCTATCATCATTAGTTATCCTTCTTAACTTTGTAGCTTCAATATTTCATTTACACTTCTATGTAATCTCACCATCAAAATGTCAAACAACGGCCGTCGTAAGGCAAGCAAACATCTTACACAAAGCTACTCTCCTTACCTGAACCCGCCCTTACTCCCAACTAAAATAATTAGCTGAGTTGACAAGTTGGTGTCACAACGCACTGTAACAAGTTAATTTACGTTGAAACTGTACAAACGAAGCACCTTGTTTGAACAAGCATTTACTGCTTGGCCACGACCTTTGCGTTTAAGCGACACGCGTGTAGAAACAGGGACTGCGGGAAAAAGAAATGATAAATATTGCTTAGAGTTTCTTTCGGGACCTCACAATGTGACTTGTAATGCATTGATATTCTTACGTGAGAGTGGTTGTACTCGGCAGCGGCGACCTCTCGCGCCCGGCCCTGGTGCAAGCCATGGTCCGGGGCGAGGAGGAATGGGACGCCGTCGCCTCCTTCTGCGAAGCAGTGATGCTAGCGAAGAAGGTGGCGGAACGCGAGAGGGAGAGAACCTCTCGTCCCAGCCGCCGCGGGAGGCGCTCCGGGCGTCGGGGGTCCCGCGATGACCTACGGCCACCGTAGACGCGGGCCTGTGGACGGTGACTGATGGGCTAACTCGCCGTCCGTCCGTCTCACGACGAAAACAGGCCGTGTCGACGGCGCGTTCGTGTTCCACGCGCGCCTCATAGAGATGTCAGCAACATGGGAGGGGCCCGAAAGGGCCGACGCCTGTCGGGGCCGCGGGTAGTCCACCGGTTATCGCGGCCTCGACATAGAGGGCGAAGAAGGAACATGGGTGGTTTTTAGTCAGCAGAAGTCTGACACTCCCTTTCGCTCTGCCCAAGAGCGGGAGGGGTTATTCGATGATTTTACACCCAGCAAAAAAAAGAGTGGTTGTACTCAACGACTTCGGAATTGTGTCTTAGCTTCTAACCTAGGCAGTTGCGTTTTTGGCTTGATTAAGCACTTCTGCTGTCAAACCGGCAAAGAATAACATCGTGCCAAAACCTCAACTAACCGATGGCACACGTGATGGATTACAGCCCAGTATCTCTAATAGAGAGGAAGTCTGTAACCCAGGACTGGAAATAAGTGAATCACGTAAGTTGTATCACCTGTGGATGTGTACGGGGTATTATAATGAAAGGAGTACCGAACAAGTGTTTAGCGTGACATGTAGAGAATGTTTTAATAACGTGAGTTCTTCATATATGGAGGTGGATTTTAGATTAGAGAAGTTGGTGAGATAGTTTATAGTTAATGCTTAAAAATGGGATGAAGTACGGCACGCGGAATAGAATGTGTTTGCTGAAATTTCCAACGTTAGATTTTGTTTCGTTAAAGATATTTTTTTTGCCATGCCCTAAGTACGATGAGATTACTTTTAACGTTTTAAATCTACAAGGTTGTGGTAATCATGTTCAAAGTTATTGAAAAGACGATGATCATTATTCGATATTTAATAAACAAATCGTTTCTTAAAAAAAACAAAAAGCGTTGCCCCACACTAGGAATTTCTCCTATACCGTGGGTGCGTTCACAAACATTTAAACTCACATACACAAATACCCAGACCCGGAACAACTATCTGTAGGTCATACAAATATTTGTTCCGTGCGGGGATCGAAGCACAGCAGTCCATTGCTTGAGCCACGGCGCTAACCATGCCGTCATACTATACTTTTGTTATGTACCTATTTTTGTTAAGAATATATTATAGTTGTCATTTTTACCTTCCACGTTTTCTATTATAAAGCAATAGCTGACAAAAACACACTTCCTGCTTCTCATAAAATGAAACTGTTAGTAGTAAATCAAAAGTAACGGACGTCTTGAGCGCACATTTGTCATGCGAGTACATCGGGCCTAGTATGCGCGAGGTAACTGAGTAGTTACTCGTACGTCAAGTTGTGTGATTACTATGCAATGTTACTTGTACTTACTTTTAAGACTTTTCTAATAGCCTGTACTGTCCCACTGCTGGCCAAGGCCTCCCCCAAATCCTTCCAAGTGCTCTTTTCCTGATCCATCTCGAACCAACCCTCGTGGTGCGCGTCCAGATCGTCTCGCCACCTCTTTCTGGGCCGGCCTCGGCGGTGCCGTCCGTCTTCCGGCAACCATCGTGTTGAGGCTTTTGTCCAGCGGTCATTGTGCATGCGGCTGACGTTACCCGCCTAATCCCATTTTAGCCTAGCAGCCTTCTTGGCAACGTCCACTATGCCTGTTTTGGAGCGTAGCGTGGTGTTCCGAATTCTATCTTACCTAAAATGCTACGTTCCATTGCTCTTTGGCATACTCCAAGGCGGAACTTCTGAGTCTCGGTGAGAGACCATGTCAGAGCACCGTAGGTTAGGACGGGCAGAATGCACATGTCGATGAGTTTGCGCTTCAGGGACTACATATGTTAACTTATAAGACTATAATTATTAATATTATTGAATTATTGAAAAAATACAAGTGGTAATTCACTGGTTAATTTTCAAATCCAACGTGCTCATGATATAGGAAAAATACCAAGTGACCAAGGATTTAAAATAAACTAATGTTTTTCTATTTATTTAAGGATATGTAAGTGTCCAGTTTCCAATGCAATGTCTATCATTGTCCGTTGTCAGGAGCTGTAATTAGTCATCTTCGCTTTTGCCTCAATAATGAATAATAGGTTTCTCGTATTTGTATGTATTAAAATATCTATTAGTTTATTTAATAGGGTAGTTAACAAAAAATATATAATTAGTCCGTCGGATAGATTACCAAAAAATATTGAACACATATTTTTTTCTTTTTTCACGTAAACAAACAATGAAGACGATACAGTGCTTTGAAAACTCGTGTGACGTCATTTTCCAACACATTTTTTACTAGTGAGTGACGTCACAACCCACCACTCAAATCTTTGACGCGTTTTATCTTCGTCAATTTTTATTGATTTGATAAATCAAAAAATACGTATCCAATATTTTTCGATAATCTAAAAGACGGACTAATTAGAATCAGATTTTTTTAAGTCAGTAAACATCCCTATTCTATCTGTATTTTATATGTATTAGTATGCACCAATTTATGTATTATGTTTACAAAATAGTCCTCTCCTTATTTTTATTGATTTTGTACTCCACAGTGCTGTCCTATTTGAGCCAAAGGTTGACTGGTAGAGAATGCCTTGTGGCATTAAGCTCGCGTATTAGGCACACTTGTACATGAAATTTAAATAAATAAATAATGCTACTATCAATAAATATTTTACAAAATAATTATATTTACTTTTACAAATAAAAAACATAATAACTTTATATTCTAAATACACTCGACCATTAATTCTACGCAGCTGAAAGTTTTATGAATAAAACAAGACTTGCATGTTTCTCATCGCATATTCTGACTTCCTTGTTCCTTATTCTTGCAAGAAAGCATCCGGGTGCATTAAAACAGGAACTAGTATCATACACTTGAGACTTTCTCAAGATTTAGGTTCCAAATCCCGTTTCCCGGCGGGGCTGCGGGTTGTACACTAGTTATCGCGGCCTCGACATAGAGGGCGAAGAAGGAACATGGGTGGTTTTTAGTCAGTAGAAGTCTGACACTCCCTTTCGCTCTGCCCAAGAGCGGGAGGGGTTATTCGATGATTTTCCACCCGCCAACAAAAAAAAAAACGGTTCTAAATCCCCATCAAAATCAAAATTTAGGCCCCATCGGTTGTCGGTTCTTCGAGCGATGTGGCCTGCCCATTGCCATTTCAACTAGCATATTCTGAGAGCTTTGAGAGATAGGCAGTTGCTCCATGAAAAATAGGCAGAAAAAAAAGTTAGGCAGTTAATGCTGATGAATGAAGTAGGTACCCATCTAAAACTGTTTTTGGTTTGCAAAAGAAAATAAATAGAGTACTTTGCTAGTCTGTATTCAATACCCCACACAGTCTGCTATAGAAAACAAAGGCTTCACAAACAGAATACCTTCAAACATTCGTTTGAACTCAAACAAAATAAAAATAGATTAAATGCGCTAACGGATAAACTGCTCCGGTTAACTCTCACTTATTTCCAAGTTCTAAATCCAGGCGATGGTACTGTTTAATACTCTTTACGTTTTTGCTTCATAACTAGGGTTGGTACTTTATTTTGAATAAATCAAGCCAATTTAATCCTACTCATATTATAAACGCGACAGTTTGTAAGTATGTATATATGGATGAATGTTTGTTACTCTTTCACGCAAAAACTACTGAACGGATTAGGATAAAGTTTGGTACACAGATAGTTTTTAGCCTGGATTAACACATAGGACAGCTTTTATCCCGATTTTCTTCAAAAAACTTAAAATAACAGCTGGAGTCCTGTACATCAAGCAATTTCGGATTTTTTCCGAAATGTTAAACAATTTTTTACTGGTATTGTATTTTATACTAAAATAATGCGAAAAGACTTTTTTCCCAACCAATATGACGGACTAATTAGATTTTTTTCCCCAACCAATATGACGGACTAATTAGATTTTTTTCCCCAACCAATATGACGGACTAATTAGATTTTTTTTCCCCAACCAATATGACGGACTAATTAGATTTTTTTTTCTTAACTACCTTATTCTCAAAGCGTTAGGCACAAATGTGCCTACAGTCAGTAGGTACATTTCACCAGTGCTGTTTATTTATGAATTTAAAATCGCAATGTATAAAGGGTGTAAAAGTGCGATGCGATGGCCAAGTCGGTCAATCTTTTATTTAAAACATCAAAGGTTTTTAAGTAGGGATCAAATATATTAACTGACTTGGTATTACATGGATCTCACTACTTTTTACGGCAAAAGCGAGTTGCGCGGCTTGGCTTGTTTTACAAGTTTTGTTTTTGGTGGGATTTAAGTATATTTTATCTAAAAGGTGTAAAAGTACCCTTAACGCAAACAAAGGGCACTTGTTCTCCCCACCACTGCAATCATTTTTTGGTTCTAGACCATACCTGGGAACCACCTAGTTACGGAGAAATTGGGGGTCCAAGTTCCAAATTTTGCACAGCTGTTTTCGTAAATACTAGTTTTTCAGGTTATAACTTTACTTTAATTACCTCCATGACCCGTTTACTATTTAAAGCATCCAATAGTACAATGTTTTAAGAGTGCTACATTGAGTTTTACCGTAAAATGTGATTTTTGACCCAAAAAAAAAGTCGTTTCCCAGCAAAAATATTAGTTTGATGTACAGAATGCTTGGTTGACGTATGTGTGAAGGGTTAATTTACAACCTGTATAGTGTCTTTGTGTGTGAGTGATCAGTCATGGAGCACTGAAAATTATTGAGTCACAGCGCTAGGAGTTAGGGACAAAGCCGAATCGAGAATGTCGATTATACGAGTACTCAGTCAGTTCGCCGAACGGCTACACAGACACAACCAAATTAGGTCGGGTTGAGGTTTTGACTTCTACATGTAACGTATTTGAGTGACATCATATTATGTAGATCGGTATTTGTTCCCGGTATCCATTCATATGAGATTTGTGAATAACTTTACAATCATGAATTGTTATTAACATTGTCTTCTTAGCGTGTCGATGACAATTCAAATTGAGTCGGCTCAAAATTTGGTAAGGAATTAGTGGTAAGGAGTAAGGAGTAAGTAGCCTCCATCAGCTCCTGTGATGTGCAAGTAACAGGACAGGCAGAACACGATATCAAGTGTCTTAAGTTTGTGAGGCAAGACCACATTTACACTCCAAGGCAGAGTCATCTATGAATCTCCACCTGAACAGGTTTTACATGCTTCGACCTACCCGTATCCGGAGTCTATTTAGAGACTTCTAGGTCAGCCATGGCAACTCGTGTGAAAGTCATTCGGCAAGGGGCACAAATGGGTTGGGCACCTATTAACACGAGCAACTAAATTAAATTGTGGATGCAATATAATAATCAGCTTACAAAGTACCCGCTACTGGGTCACAGAGCAATTTGCTCCGAGAGGGAGTAGGCTATTATCCACCACGCGGGCCTATTTACTTAATGTCATGAATTTATCTTTTATTTTTAGGAACTACTGATATTGATGTTTTTTCCATTATTGTAAGAGCAGTGGTGATGAAAAAAAAACATTAATTTGCTTAGTTTTGAAGCCATAATCTACACTAAATTAAAGCTCTTTCCCTAATTACCAAAGCTTTCCACTGCTCGCATAGTTACAATAAAACGCATTTGTCATAAACCGGGCGTCGTACTCAAAGTTCCATTATTAAGTATCTAGGTTATATGAAGGTCGTTATTGGAAGCACACTGCCATAAATACAACGAATTCGCAATTTACCACTCGCCAACCCGGCGAACCACTTGTTAGTTTCGCCTCGGTTATGTCAACAAGTAAGCGTATTCAGAAGGATCACTGACACTGTTATTTTCTATCATTAACTAGCTGAAAACGAATGTGGGTCAAATTTTGTACTAAAACCTTCTTCGAAAACCACTTTGTCTATTCGTGAAAACAGTATGAAAATCGGTGTAGTAATTTCTAAGTTTATCGCGAACAGACAGACACGGCGGAGGATTTTGTTTTCTAATATATAGTGATGGCAGCCTTGTTCTATTGGTAAATAAAGGCTTTATATTATTGGGCAACGCTTTCCTGGTCTCTGCGAGTCTTAATTAGGAATATGGCATCTCCTAAGATAAGTCATTCAACTACCCTATTCTGTTAAGGCTCTGTGCTACGTGCCCTACGTTTAACAAGAAATAATACAAATTAAAGGGAGCCTACTACGATGATACGGAACCCTTCATGTGCAAGTCCGACTTGCACTTGGCCAGGTTTTTTCCATTTTCCCCTGTCTGTCGTCACGCTCGCGCTATCGTATACTCCTAACAATGGTTAAAAGTGATCATTCTGTCAGTAGCCTGTATGCATGCAGTAAACATTATTAAAAACGGACTGCGGTATTCGCGGGTTCTTGCTCTGAGCTCCAAGCACTAGCAGTACCTACAGGTATTATGTACGAAGCGGTATGATGACGTACAGGGCTTGCGATTTCAAATGTTAGCTTATGATGTGAAATGTTCTGAATATTCAGTTATAGGCTTTTCTTTTGATGTTATTTTTTGGGATCAATACTCGGTGAAGTCAATTCAAGTCAAGATTTTAGTTTTTTAAGTTTTGGTTTATTTATGTTATTCATATAAAAAGCCGTCAGCCGCATTCACGATGACCGCTGGACAAAACCATAGGATGGACATATCCATACGATGGTTGCCGGAAGACGGACGGCGCCACCGACGCCGGCCAAGAAAGAGGAGGCGTGACGATCTAGACGCGTACTATAACGGAATGAGGATATTGAGGAAGGCCTTTGTCCATAAGTAGGACAGTGCAGTAAAAATAAGATGAATCAAAAAAAAGGTTTTTGACAGCCGTCTAATAAATGGCCGACAAATTAATACAAATAGTAGCCCAACTACCATTCCATTAAAGAACATGGATGTTCACTTGAGTAAGGCGTTTGTTAACAGTCAAAGTTACTTTGGTGTTAGTCTCATTTGAACATGGCTAATAATGATTTCATAAAGAAACAAGAGCTACAGTTTTTTGGTACATTTCCAAATCGTACTTTCTCGTTTTTTATACAACACTGCTCACTGGACAAAATAACATAGAAACAGCCGGAAACAACTCATAAAGCAATCGTAAGAATGTAAACTTTCACAATCTATTTTTAAACCTAATCTCTGTTCACAATACGTTTCAAAATAAAAATCTGCAAAATCTATCTCAATTAACAACTCTCCTACCTCACACTCCTACCTCCTCACACCATAACGAACAAGTAATGCATACGTCACTGTGGCTCGTTATTGGCGCAGCCTCCATCGCATTCAAGTACTTGTGCGGTTTGACGTCATAGAGCCGTGATGACGTGGCTCACAACCACACCGCTCTCTACGAGGTGCGGTACAAGGCAGAGGTGCTAGCGGGAGCGGTAAATGGAAAATATTATATATTTGACCTTATTGACGATGTTTTTCAGACAGATCAAGTGTGTGGTAGGTATTCGTAAACGGTATCTTTTTACTACAGTATTAATTATTAAATAGACGAAACAAAATAGAGAGAGATTCATCTACGCCTTGTTTTTATTATTTTATATTGAATGAAAAGTCGAATGTTCAAGTTGAATTGTACGAAAAGTCGGTAGGCTGTCCGTACCAGTGTGACCAAATTACTTGTTTGTTTTGAACTTATAGCATTAATCAATATAAAGATTGCGATTATCAGAAGAAAAATAAAGTACTATTAATGATATAAATAAAACAAATCCTAATACAAACGAATATAAATTTACTTCGCTATACATAGGTCACTCGGGCTGTGCGTGTGCGTGAGTGAGCCTGCTGCAATATCCCAAAGTTTCTAATGGTGGTGTGAAATATGACGTCAGCACTGATGACGCTGTAACTCATAACCACGCCCTCAGCGTCAGTGGTGTAGTACAAGTTATTGGATGTAGCGATTTTCAGGACTTGGCTGGAATAGAGACCTAGATAGGTAGGTACGCTAGTTAGACAAGTAGGTACATAACTTTACGCCTGCAATCCCTGAAGAGCTAGGCAGAGATGTACCTAATCCCAGACTCATATTTTTCCAATTATGTTTAAGTGCCATGTAATAAGGGTCGACCTTAGTGCCATCAACTGGGCACAAATTCAGACTCCGTGATTGCTTCTTAAAAACTCCTATTGGCAAACCTAATAACACTTACGCGACCCGTAAATCGAATACAGACATTTTAAACACTAGACCAAAACGCGTCAGTCAGTACTACAAAAAATATTTCATTTATTTTTCACGGCACGGTTGGTGCAGTGGTGGACTGCTGCGCTGTGTGTCGCGGGTTCGATCCTCGCACGGAACAAATATTTGTATGGCCTACAGATAGTTGTTTCGGGTCTGGGTATTTGTGTATGTGATTGTGAACGCACCCACGATACAGGAAAAATTCCTAGTGTGGGGCAACGTTTAAAAAAAATATACGAAACGGCATTATTTTCGAGTAATAATGGATACTTTCATGTCAGAATAATTAATGGTTTCCACGAAAATATCCAAGTCATTGATATATTGAATCGCAGGAAACAGTTAATATGTATTCCGTAATATTCCATCATACAAGGAAATATTGGTGCTTATGTATTTTATTCAGCCCTTCTGAATAAAATATTAAGCGCCAATATTTCCACTTCACAAGCTACTGAAGTTCTCCGAATATGTTACCTGAATGTTTTCAACTACTAGTGAGACCACAGCTCGAGGAGGAGCTCGTGGCTTAATAAGAACTGCCACTCGGCTCGATCTTTAGGTTAAGCTGCGCTTGCCTAGGTCGATCTGTGGATGGGTGACCGCCCATTACATACCGAGTTTCCTCCGTGCCTCGGAAAGCACGTTAAGCTGTTGGTCCCGGGTGCCATATATAGATCTTTGACAGTCGTTACGGTAGTCAGTGACTTGAAAGTCTGACATCCAGTCTTACCAAAGGGTATCGTATTACCTAGTATTAACTGGGTTGTGGAGGTCAGATAGGCAGTCGCTCCATATAAAATACTGGTATTCAGCTGCATCCTGTTAGACTGGAAGCCGACCCCAATATAGTTGGGAAAAGGTTAGGCAGATGATGAGTGAGACCACAGCACACGTAAATGAGCTTAATTATTGAGTAAAGTTTCTAGGAATACAAGCAATGTGCAGCGCAGGTGCTCCTGTATTAAGTAAATATATGTACTCACTCAGTTTAGTTCATATGAAACACTGGCCTCATCTTTGTTTGTTGCTAATTTAGATCGCAATAGCGGTCATTGCCCTTTCCCTAATATCTCTTAACGAACCAAAACAAATGAACCATGCATCGATTTTCTTTAGAAAAAATGTTGAAGATCGCGATCGAAACACTAGGAAGTGTCGAAGGGGGGGGGGGCGTTTTGGGGGACTGTCTCTTGTAAATAAGTAAAGTAAAGTAAATTTTGACGTTCGAAAAGTGCTGATTATCAGCCTAGTTTGAATAAATGAGTTTTGATTTTGATTTTGATGACGATTCAAGACATAAACAGGCTTATTTTTGGATTTCAAAGTTAGTTGAACTTCAATAAATGTAGGTGGGTCAATGACCGCTATTGCGATCTTAACTGGATAGATTTAAAACATAACATGATGCGACAAGTAGACAGAATGATGTGCGACAGAAGGAGTTCGCATAGGAAGGAGGAACAAAACTCACGCATTCAGGAAAAATATTCATTAGTGAATTTAAACCCGATTTCTTATGTATGGAAAAAGTAATAGTTTTTCATATTCTGTTTAAAATGGCGTCTCCTGCTGGGCTATTGCCCAGTGGCTTTCATATTGTCCATGGATTAACTGTCAAATTGGTTGTGGTTTAATACAAAATGGAACCATTTGACAATTAATTGATGGACACTATGATAGCCACTGTCATCTAAAAGATACGCAATAGCCCTGCTGTTTTGAATTTCGATTTCGTTCTGAAATCATGTCACATCAAATAATAAATAACGTAGACGTTAAATGTGAAAGATAAGTTTTTTAGTACTATTAATATTTTTTATTTAGGGTTAGAAGCAAGTGTGACGATTTCATTGCGATCGCTAAAAAATACATATTTGTTATTCTTTTATAAAGTGTACGTACTTTTTCTGAACGAATAATTCTAAATTACATTGTAAATTTTCAAATTTTTACCCGACTGCGGCGAAGCCCAAAAGGAGGGTTATACCGTTTAGTGTCAGTTTCACCTCTATTAGCTGTCACGATAAACGTCAAACATTTATAATTTTATTTGGGTACACAAAAACAATATGAAATAAGGTAAAAATGTTACTTTATTCTATTCAGGGGTTAGTTTCCCAGCTTGCCTAAAAACTACAGGTTATGGCCGGAGTGCCATATAAAAATGTTACGTCTCGTATTTATTGAAGAAGATTTGACGAGTAGAAGTGTTTTTTAAATTAAATTAACAGAAATAAATATGCTTTAATTTATGATTCATAAGATGAACTGCCTTTATATTTTCCATTCAACAACCATTCTACGTAAAAACATTGTAGCTTTGTAAAAAGCAACTTTCAACAAAAGTATTTGTAAAACAGACTAGTAATTTGGAAAAGCGACAGACTTAGATCTAAGCGGCCATGCAGGTGTTTAGTTCTGAGAGGTAACAACAATTAGACGAAGGCACTGTCGCATATCTAATTAGTTATAATTATCCCCTTGTATTTCCCAGGACCGACAGGTCACAACGTAAAATTTTTTTATTGTAAATGTATGTAGGTAATTGTTTGCCTTCATTATAATTAATTAGTAAGAAGATATCGTGGGTATAAAATAGGTACTCACTCGGTCAGTGATCAAATTACGCACGGTAATTTAAATACTTGTATGGCTTGTTAGACAATTAATGGTGGTTGAAACAAAATATTTTTTTTAACCGGTTGCGTCTTTGGTCTTGTGGTCACAATCGCGACCGCTGAACATGAGAAACTGAGTTCGATTATGATTTCGAACAATTTTTTTTTGTAGTTTTTCATTTATTTAACCGAAATATCTCATTGGCAGCCACAGAGTCTGGATTTGTGCCATCATCATCATCAACAGCCTATTAATGTTCCCACTGCTGGGACATAGGCCTCCTTTCTTTGAGAGGGAATAGGTTTGAGAGGATTGGTAGATGTCACATGTCTTCGAGTTTTTGGTTCTAAGACATGCCGGTTTCCTCACGGTGTTTTCCTTCACCGTTTTAAGAGCAGCGGTGATGAAATATATCACACAAAGTAAGTAATGTGCCTGCCTGAGTTCGAACCCACGAACTACTTTTCGTAAGTCGGTGCTGCCACCACTGGGTCACCACTGCTCTGCTGCTGATTTGTGTCAGGTTGATGACAATTGGCTCTCCTCCTATTATAAAATAAATATAAAATAAAAAATAAAAGTAAAAAAGCCTTTTATTCTACCATAAATCAAAAAAATATTACAAATTTGATTCAAAGAACATATAAACTTGATTCGACATGGATGCAACAAATCGTATTAAAAATCATCAACACTACTTTACTAACACATAATATTCAAATTAACAATTCATTATTTATCTATGTATATATTTTCATCTTTACCTTATCAACATTACATAAAGCATCTTAATATCAACATTCCATTATCAACACATACATTCATAACATTAAATTATCAACATTTTATAGAATTTGTTAAATTATTACTTAAATACAATTTTATCATTCAATAGCATTGCATATTTGACCAATTAAAATACTTTCCATAGCATTAATTAAAATACATTTATATATTCCATTATTTTTGTTCCTTTATGGAAGTCGCCTCTGCGGCGTAGGCCTCCCCCAGTTTTCTCCATTTTTCCCTATCTCTAGCCTGTCTCCTCCAGTCCGGTCCACATCTATCCTTAAATATATCTTCCCAGCGTTTCCGTGGTCTTCCTTGATTTCTTTTTCCGTCTCTAGGTACCCATTCCACGACTTTCTTAGTCCATCTCTCGTTTTCCATTCTGCAAATATGTCCTGCCCATTTCCACTTCAGACTTCTTATTCTTTCTACTATGTCCGTTATTCTAGTTTTTTTCCTTATTTCTTCATTACTTATCCTGTCCGACAATCTTATGCCCAACATGCTTCTCTCCATTTTCCTTTGCATGACACCGAGTTTGTGCTCATCTGCCTTCCGTAGTGACCATGTTTGACATCCATATGTGAGGCATGGAAGGGTCGCTATTTCGTACAACTTGCATTTTAACTTTATATTTATGTGAGTGTTCTTCATAATTTCTTTCAAACTCCAGTACTTTTTCCATGATATTGCTACTCTCCTATTGATCTCCTTTTCGGTTTGGTCTAGAAATGAAATGGATTGTCCTAAATATATGTATTCGTTAACATATTCTATGCTTTGGCCATCCACAATTATTTGTGTTTCCGAACCGTTTGTTAGAATTTTGGTTTTGGCCGCATTCATTGTCAAACCAACCTTCCCGCTTTCCTTCGCAAGCTCTTGCAACATGTTCCCTAGTTGTACGGGATCTTCCGTGAACACAACGATGTCGTCTGCGAAACGTAGGTGACTCAAATATTCGCCGTCGATCTTTACGCCTTTTTCTTCCCAGTCTAGTTTTCTAAATATGGTCTCTAGAACCGACGAAAATATTTTAGGTGAAAGCGGGTCACCCTGCCTGACGCCTTTTCTTATGGCAAATGCTGGTCCTTCCAATTCCAATTTTATCTTTGCGGAATTTCTAGAATAAATGCTATAAAGTAACTCCACATATTTGATGTCTACTCCTTGCTCCACTAGTGATCGCCATATCGCGCTTTGTTCCAGAGAGTCGAATGCCTTGGTATAGTCAATAAAGCATAAGTATAGAGTCTTGTTGTATTCCTTGACTTTCTCTACTATTTGCGTAACCACTTGGATATGATCGGTTGTCGAATAGTGTTTGCGGAATCCCGCCTGTTCCCGCGGTTGATTTTCCTCTAGAGTTCCTGTGAGTCTATTTAAGATTATTTTCGAGAATATTTTATAAACGTTGGACATAAGGCTAATTGGTCTGTAATTACTCAGGTCCCCTCTGTCGCCTTTTTTATGCAGAAGGGTTATTGAAGATTCGGACCATTGTTTTGGAATTTTCCTGCTTTGTAAAATGTTGTTAAACAGTTGTTGTAGTGGGTATTGCAAAGGTTCTGATAGAGACTTCAATATTTCATTCGTTATTTTGTCTTCTCCAGGTGCTTTGTCTTTTTTCTGAGTCTCAACAGAAAAACCAATCTCCGACGTTAGGATTTCGGGCAATGGTTCGTCGATATAGACTTTGTCCTTGATATGTTGCTTGAAACTGGTGCTTTCTTGTGATGAGTACAGAGTTTTATAAAAGTTGGTAGCCTCTGTCATGATATCCGATCTCCTCGCTATAACTTTTCCCTTCTTGTCCACCATGTTAGTTGCCCATTTTGTTGAGTTTTGAAGATTTTTGTATGCTTTTTTGATTGCTCCCTTTTTTGATAAGTATTCTTCAAATACATTTTGCCTGTGTTTCTTAATATTTTTGGAGATATCTCTATTTATTTCTTTACTTATTTCGGTTATTTTTATTCTTATTTCCTTTGTTCTTCTTCCTTTGTACAGTTGTTTTCTGTCTTCTAGCAGTTGTCGTGTGTGTGCACTTATGGGGTATTTTTCCTTGCTCTTCTCGGAAGGTATTTGCGATATTAAATGTTTCATTCCTTTTTCGAAGTTGTCATATTGTGCTTGTACTTGAGTGGATGCTTTGAGTAGGTTAATAAATTTATTTTCTAGATGCGTCCCATCTTCTCTCCTTACTATTGATAGTTTTCTTGCACAGTTTGCGTTCATAGTTTTAGTAAAGCTTTTTCTTTTTGTGTTTTCTAATTGTAACCTGCACCTTAACATTCTATGGTCCGTGTTAAAGTTAAGGTTTTTTATTATATCGAATGCTGAAACATTTGAGCTTTTGTTCGTTAGTATAAAATCAATTTCGTTGTGGTGTTTTCCGTTCGGCGACCTCCATGTCCATTTCTGGTTAACTTTGGTTTTGAACATACTATTTATGAACTTCATGTTCTTTTCTAAAGCGAACTCTATTAATTTCTGCCCGTGTTTTGACCTTTTCCCATGTGAGTGTCTACCAAATACAGATTCTTCGCCTTGTTGTGCTGTTCCAATTTGGGCATTGAAATCCCCCATAATGACCAGGTTTTTTGCGTTTAGAGCATCTAGAGCTGTTTCCAAGTTTTCATAGAACTCGTTCAACTCCACTTCTTCGCACAATTCAGTGGGAGCGTAGATTTGCACTATAGACCACATGACCTTATTAGGCATTTCCAACTCAAGGGTGGCAATTCTATCTGAGTAGGAGTGAAAACCAACTATGTTATTTTTAAGTTGTTTTTTTATTATAAATCCTACCCCACTCCTACTATTTTTTGCCTTATTATGGTATAGTATAAAATCTGTATATTCTTCTATATTTTCTACATTTCTTCTTGTTTCGCACAATCCTATGACGTCCCATATTAGTTTCTCCGTAGCGTGATTCAACTCTGTAATATTTGTCTCTGAGAGTAAAGTTCTAACGTTCAATGTAGCGACACATAGATAGTTCGGTTTTTCTTTACGTCTTGGGTTAATATTTGGGGGGTTTCTCTCCTCCTATTACATGAGTCTTAAACATAACTGGCGTAATGGGGGTGTACTATTGAGTAAATTAATGGCTAACCCTTCGGAGATTACCGTCCTTTTTTTTTGGGTGTGGGAAATCATCAAATAACCGCTCCCGCTCTTGGGCAGGGCGAAAGGGAGTGTCAGACTTCTACTGACTAAAAACCACCCATGTCCTTCTTAGCCCTATAAGTCAAGGCCGCGGTATCTCTTACAAAATCCCGCAGCCACGACGGGCGTCGGCCCTTATGGCAGGCACGCGTGGAACACGAATGCGCCGTCGACACGCCTGTCGTCGTCATAAGACCGACGGACGGCGAGCTAGCCCATTACTCATCGTCCACAGGCCCGCGTCTACGGTGGACGGAAGCCGTCACGTGGCCGTGGCCCCCTCTCTTTGGAAATCGCTTTCAAAAGTCATTATTTTCCTGCCTATATCAAAAAATATAAAAGAATATTCTCAGAGACCCTGCAAGCATAGCAAGCTGATTGGTCTCTAGTGGCCAAGTAGTATACCTATTACCTTTCAGCGTATTGTAAACAAAAACACACCCTAACAATTCCTTCATCATCTCAGAAGATAAGTTACGAGTAACTTAAAGAAAAGTAAACGTTTTATAACTTGTGTATAATATTTTCGCTACTACACGTTCAGCGGTTTCAAGTACGGTGGACGGAAGCCGTCACGTGGCCGAGATTACAGGCCTTATGCTAAGTGGTTTTAGCCTACTGTCTTACAAAGATTTGTTAGCGCTACTGGTGAGCAATGGTTGGGGCCCCTTCGCCTGTCGTTGCTGCTAGCCTGAAAATCAGAAAGGATATTTTCTCAAGCCCAGCTGCTGCTCAGTAAGGTTATGCAGGTCAGACAGGCATTTACTCCATGTAAAACAATGATTTTCAGCTACATCGGATTAAGTAAATAATAATAAAATAATATATAAATAAATAAATACGTAAACGATGACATCTTTAAACTTATGTTAGCCTAGTACTTTTGCTAGATTACCATAAAAAGACACAAAGTGTAACACGTTGGGTAAATACATCCCAACGAGCCACAAGCTTGGGGATGACTCGTTGTGAACCCACCATTCTACCTAGTTTAAGAAAGATATTAGGTACTTACCTACAGCAGAGCTACTTTGTCACAGGTATTATATTTTATCACAAACATACACACAATGTATTAAATCCACCATACAGCTACTTACAGCATATAATAATCCAACCTCGCTCGAAACTATTTCTATTCGTCTCCAAAACATATAATCTCGAGTCGAAGACGGGTACCGACTGCCCTCACCTCGGGCCGAGTTATCCTCGGTCCGGTGGACTCGAAAGAGGACCGTTGCTATGGCAACAGACTTTGATATCAAACCATGTGAGAGGGAGACCACTATCGAATTAGATGTAAAAGTGTATTGAATTCAGTCGGGCAGTGGGCTTGTTGTCCAGTGTTTACGCTACGCTTCGCTAAGTGTGCTTTTATCATTTTTTTTTCATTTGAAACAAAGTCGATAATTGTTGAAAGGTTTTTATTTCTCGTGCTGTTATTTTATTATACGAAACTTTAAATTGAAATTGTCAAATCTTTACCGATTTAAACGGTAGTATCGCGGAATAAGGTTAAGATCTAGAATCATCATCTCAGTAATCCGTGCCACTAGCACGTGCATTCGCGGCAGAGGTCATAAATTTAAACCACTAGCCAAGCTATTTGGTTTCGGCGATGGGGCAGCATTACCTAGACAAGACTAATGTGGATGCGCCCGATGGACCAAGAAGACGCCGATTGTAATATATTGCGATAAATAAATGAGCTTGTTTTAAAGTTGTACCGTATTTATGAAGTTAAAAAATAACCCCTTCTCTTTGGAAATCGCTTTCAAAAGTCATTATTTTCCTGCCTATATCAAAAAATATAAAAGAATATTCTCAGATACCCTGCAAGCATAGCAAGCTGATTGGTCTCTAGTGGCCAAGTAGTATACCTATTACCTTTCAGCGTATTGTAAACAAAAACACACCCTAACAATTCCTTCATCATCTCAGAAGATGAGTTACGAGTAACTTAAAGAAAAGTAAACGTTTTATAACTTGTATATAATATTTTCGCTACTACACGTTCAGCGGTTTCAAGTCAAGTAAGCAGTTTGTCAACGGATATAATATTCGCACGTGTCGATACGTTTTTACTCGACTGCAAAAAAGGGTTACGAGTGAGCGTGTTTTGTCACAGAAAGGCTTTATTTAGGGTTCGCGTGGATTGACTTATTCTGATATAAGACTGTTTTGGTTTGGTTAAGGTAAAAGGTCGGTTGCTATTTATTGCTACATTGAAGCTTAGCTTTGTGTGTAATGTTACAGGGTTTTGGTATCAATGAATTGTATTAGTCGTGTAGTGATTTAAAATTAATGTAGTTTAGGTCTACATTGACAAGATTTTTCTGAGCGCAGTATTGTTACATTATTATTGTTTTCGAAATAATCATTGCGATGTTTACGTAGGTCTTGTAAGTTGCTTCGACGCCCTTCAAAGCACGATTATATTATCTTTCAATTGCAGAATACCATATTTCTATTTCGTTAAAAACCTGTGTTGTTTAGAATAGATTCATTCTACCTATGCTCCACTATTTTCTTGGTATTTTAAATACACCATAACTAGAGCAATCTTCTTTTTCTATAAACACCCCCAATAGAGTATCATATGACTTAACTGTCTAAAAATACTATCTCGGCGAAAACAACAAAACAAGTTCTCGGCAAGATTGTTTAAAAATAGACTCGTCTCAGGAAAGACGCTAATTAAATAACGTCTAAAATAAAGGACACAAAACAAACGCCTTCAGGTAACTAAAAAACTTTCTGCTACTGAAATTTTCCGACAATCGTCACCTAACTAAGTATTTACTTAACTGATTACCTCGCCAAGTCGCGCCAAGTCGCGCCAAGTAGGGCCAAGTAGGGCCAAGTAACGCCAAGTTTCTCCCATACACATTTAAAGGTGTTTTTAACTAAGTTTTTTACAAAAGTTTCCTTTCTTTCTACTTCCGCGGTGCCTAAGGAAAAGTTTTACAGTTGATCTGATTGGGACTACACTTGGGAATTTTCGGTCGTGATTTCTTCACGCCGTCATCTTTTAAGAAAAAACTTGGTTACGGAAAAAGTATTTTTTGCCTTCTTTTGATTTGTTTCTTTGAGTAATTCTTGCTTTAAAGGCGTACGGGACAGGTGCTTTTGAATATGAGTACCGTACTTGTGTAATCTTTTGTTAAAGGAGTCGACGAATTTCAAGAAGTTGGATAAGAAGGGCCGTAAAAAGCACAAAAAACAATTAAATTACATAAATTGTAACTTTTTCATGTCGGTAAATTGTGTCTTATTTCTGACACTTGCGTATATTTTTTCCAACTTGCGTTTAAACAAAAGACCGAACACATAGGTTCTGAAATAACAAATTTTCCAGCATAAATAAATACGCCACGGCTTTTCAGTGCTGTATACATTTACCTTGTATCCGTTACTTTGACAACATGACAGCACTGACCGACTGTTTACTGACCTACGCTGTGGTTGACTGCGGTGCCGCGAGCCGTGACGTATCCTGTCATAGCGTTTAATTTGAACGTCAACCCTCTGCCTCGTATAATACTTGTACTGCGAAATGAACGGTACAAGCTTCCTCTCTTTAATTAAATGTTATGATTTTTTTTATTTTATTTTTTAAATTAAAATCCAATTAATTTTAAAGGAGTAATCATGAAGTTTCTTGCCGGGTTTTTTCCATAGGAAACGACCAACCCTAGCCGTGTAAGTCTGTAGTAAGTAGGCCTACGTGACGTAAAATATTTAAGGTTTTGTTTTTTACTCTTTATTCAAGGATTTAAATAAAAAGAAACCATAATTTGCAAAGTTACCACTGCCGTTGTTTAAATGTGTCAAATCCAGAGTTACTTTTCAAAGATTGCAAAGTTTATTGTTACGATCACAGATAGCCAGTTGAGTCATCCGTCGAAGGCACTTTTGCACTGCAGGAATTGCAGGACTTTGATTTTTGATTCTAGCTTATGTAAAGTTTAATGGCCACATTCACCAGGCAAAACAGAACTCAAAGACTATGATAATTTCAAGTTCTCATAGTCACATTTTAAATTACTATTTATAAGAAATACTTAGATAACATATCTTGTAAGTTTCATGATCTGTATGAAACCAAGCGTGCCATGTTTTGGTTTTCTACTGTGACGTCAAAGGCACTATTTGATTACTATACAAACAAGTAACAAAACAAAATAGACCCCGTTTTTGTTCTTTAAAGGTCTTGAATCAAGTTCTTGAATTGAAACGTTGCTTTTTCAAACAAATTAGCTTGTTGAGACAGTAGCCGCATTAAACATAAACAGCCTTATTGCAAAAGTGGTTAATCCTGGGTTTAACTTAGACTTAGTTTATCTCGCATGCCGTCTCACTTCAATAATATTCAAAAGAAATTGATGGCATGTGAGATAAACCAAGTACCTGTAAATGCTTAAGCCGGGCACCCGAAGTAGGTGCTGTTGATTTATCCAGGTATATATAAATCTGTGGGTACACCTCTCCTTAACCATCCAGATTGTCTTTTACAGTTCCACACACTACTACTAAAATAATAAATAACCAAACCTAGTTCGGTCCTCCGGTCCTACCCCTCTTATCATTATTCAAAAGATCGCGAGCGCTAAGGGTAGCAAAAATCTGTGGCAGCCAGCCACAGACGTTCGTACATCTCATCAAGGATATATGGTGGCTCGCACTCTCATTTGCTGACACACAAGCTAAGATACGGCTCAGCTTCGAGTTGGATTTTTGTCGTTAAATTCGATTGTTTTATGATTTTGAGACGAGCTCGTGGCTTAATAATACCTGCTTGCTTGGGTTGGTCCATGGATGGGTAACCGCTCGTTACATACTGAGTTTCCTCCGTGCTTCGGAAAACACGTTAGGCTGTTGGTCCCGGCTGCCAGATATAGATCTTTGGCAGTTGCTACAGGTAGTCAGTGACCCGACAGTCTGACATCATCATCTGCCTAGCCTTTTCCCAACTATATTGGGGTCGGCTTCCAGTCTAACCGGATGCAGCTGAATACCAGTATTTTACATGGAGCGACTGCCTATCTGACCTCCACAACCCAGTTAATACTAGGTAATACGATACCCTTTGGTAAGACTGGATGTCAGACTTTCAGGTCACTGACTACCCGTAACGACTGCCAAAGATCTATATATGGCACCCGGGACCAACAGCTTAACGTGCTTTCCGAGGCACGGAGGAAACTCGGTATGTAATGGGCGGTCACCCATCCACCGATCGACCTAGGCAAGCGCAGCTTAACCTAAAGATCGACCCGAGTGGCAGTTCTTATTAAGCCACGAGCTCCTCCCCCGACACCCGACAGTCTGACAAACACTCTTAAATACAAAATACAAATAGTTTATTTCTTTACCAAGTTTGTACAACATACTAGTCAATCAAAAATCAAATCAAAATATTTTTATTTCAAATAGGCCTACATATGCACTTGTAAAACGTCGACAAAAAGGTGCACGGTTCGGTGCATTGGTCGATTTCTAAGGAGAAGAACCGGCAAGAAACTCCAAAGGTTACTCATTTAATCTTTTAAAATCGTTTGGGTTAACAATAAATTCCAGACATAATCTTGGTATAATCTAGTGATATAAGTGTCCTGTTAAGCAAGTTTATGCCAGCCTTACCAAAGGTATCTTATTACCTAGTATTAACTTGGTTGTGGAGGTCAGATTGAGAGTCGCTCCATGAAAAAAACTGGCATTCAGCTGAGTACCAATATTTTTTTTCATGGTGCGATGCAGCTGCATTCAGCAACCCCAACATATGAACAAAAAAATCGTAATTTAAGTACTTCTTACTTATTCATTACGTTTCGAGTTGACTGAAATTTTATCAGCCACCCGTAAAGCTTTAAGCTTGGGTTCTTATAAATTCTAGAATAACATAACAACGCCTGTAACTCCCGAAGTGATAGGCAGAGGAGTACATATTAGTATAGCTACGTTACGCCAGAAAGAATACACTAAGATTGTGTCAATAATTATGCATGGAAACATTTTTATTTTTTGGAAGGTGGGAAGTATCAGACTTCTACTGACTAAAAATCACCCATGTTCCTTCTTAACACTTTGTGTCGAGGCCGCGGTATCTGTTTCAAACAACCCGCAGCCCCGACTGGGTGTGTAGGAAACCCTGTACGCGGATTTTCCAAAACGCTCCTTTTAATAAATCATCTGTGGATATTTACGACTTAAATATAAAGAGATACTTTACGCTTTTCAAAATGAAACAGCTTAAAATTATCATAATTCCTCTTACCTCTAAACCCATTTCAGTGTTCCTTTCCGTTTGCCATCCTACTTACCCGTGAGTCACGGCTCCACGCTTTCTCATTAAAAGCCGTGTATTAGAACTGGTAATGTCTTGATTATCATATTAAGTGGCGCCCTCTACAGAGAATTAACATGGATTCTTGGACAGGTAGCGTCTTCTTACTTGATTATACTTTGCTTAAGTAGAATTTTGTCTTTGCGTAAGAAGTTGGATGTGTCGTGATGTTTTCAGAGATAATTAGGTAATTTATAATTCGTTCTGATCATGACAAGAACTAAATTAACTGATGACTATGTAATACTGAAACATTATTGTATACATCAATTTTTGTAGAGCCACAGATTCTTAGAATGAATGAGTCTCAACATGAATGATGTAATGTACCAAGATTTTGTAACAAGATTCTGATTTAAAAGAGTGTCCATGGAGTTAATGGGCAACTACAGTACTCTCACAAGTCTTGTGGCTGTAGCTTCGTTTTTACTGACTTTCAAAAGTGCTTGCAATGTTTTGAGTAAAAATGTACATGTAGCGAATGCTTATCCTATTCGATCTAGTCGATCTTACCAATACAAAAACTGAGTATAAAGATACCCTCTGTTCGCAAGAGATACAGTGGCATTAATATAAAGGGCTAAGAAGGAACATAGGTGATTTTTAGTCAGTAGAAGTATGACACTTCCTTTTGCTCTGGCCAAGAGCGGGACTTATTTGATTATTCCCCCCACCCCCAAAAGGGGTATAAAGATTTAAGTGGGGGTTTTTGACGTCACTAACCGCTAAAAATGCCTGAGTAATGTCTTAGAATATGACGTCACACGAGTTTTCAAAGCACTGTCTTCAGTGTTTGTTAACATGAAAAACATTATACTCAGTTTTTTAAAACAGAAACGATTTTTTAATGATGTATTGCAAATAATGCTAGTGAAGAATGCTTATAATTTACTCACACTACAAAAAGAATCCGCCTAGCCTTTTCTTTTTGGCCTTATTATGTTACGTTGGTGTTAGGTATAAAATAAAAGCAGTATTTTACATAGAGCGACTGCTTCTCAGACCTAGTTATGAAATTAGTTAGTTAACAACTAAAACAAACGCACACAAGAACAACAAAAGAACGCAAGGAAAGACGAATCATACAAAAAAACATACGCGAAAACCTATCCAATTACCAACTCACTTAACCTCACTAACAAAACCAGTTGACATCCCCCCACCGCCTTTTACTCAAAACCTCTCATGGATTTCTCACATGGTTTCCCCCCTCTACCCCCCTTAAAGTCACAGATTTATACCTAACTAAAGACACATTACTCTTCGTTAGAATTTTTTTTTCTTTCTTTATTGACGTAGCTGTTAAGAAGGTGGCACACTCGATCGGATCGGCCATATTCGATTCGGCAATAATTTTTGGACGATAAAACCGATTTGCAATACTGATACTGACCCTGTTAACGTCGCCCGGAGTCATATTCGACTTCCAGCAACATTATTTTTTAAAGGAAAACATCGTGAGGGATCTGAAATACCATTGTACCAAAAAACTAAAAATGACATCTACAAACTCTTATAGAGGCGAAACCTGAATCTCAGCAGTTGACAAAATATAGATTGATTCTTACTATAAGTCACTTAAATAAAGTTTTAGTATTTGAGCACAGCCGAATATGTTTTTTTACGAACACACATTATAATTACTCGATCCTACCGATCGGCAGTGCCAAATAATGCCGACCCGAACACATGTGTGTATCAACCTTTACGCGTAAAATGAAATGCACTTTACATTTTTCGTAGCATGACATAAATAGCATTTATTTTGTAAAGGAGGTTGGACTTAATTCTGATGTGTGTTTTGTTTTTTGAGTACATCATCGTGAGTGCTCGTTTTAAGTTGATTGGGTTATAACTCCTGATGTATGCAAATTGGTATTGTGTAAGATACTGCGTTTTTGAGGAAAAGAGAGTGAAATTATTATGAAGTATCATCTGCCTAGCCTTTTCCCAACTATATTGGGGTCGGCTTCCAGTCTAACCGGATGCAGCTGAATACCAGTATTTTACATGGAGCGACTGCCTATCTGACCTCCACAACCCAGTTAATACTAGGTAATACGATACCCTTTGGTAAGACTGGATGTCAGACTTTCAGGTCACTGACTACCCGTAACGACTGCCAAAGATCTATATATGGCACCCGGGACCAACAGCTTAACGTGCTTTCCGAGGCACGGAGGAAACTCGGTATGTAATGGGCGGTCACCCATCCACAGATCGACCTAGGCAAGCGCAGCTTAACCTAAAGATCGACCCGAGTGGCAGTTGATTTTAAGCCACGAGCTCCTCTCTCCTCGAAGTATATGAAGGAATAAGGCGGTATGAAGAATTATGATGTCTTTTAAATATATTGTAATATAAAAATTGTGCTAATATAATGGCTGCTTTGCTGGTTTAGTGGTCATAATCGCGGCTGCTAAGCACGAGTTTCTTTGGTCGATTCCCAGGACAGGTAATGTTTTTATCGGATTTTTCCATCTGAAATCTCTCAGTATCAGCAAGGGAGCCTAGATTTGTGCCCAATTGATGACAATAAGCTCACTCCCTATTAAATAGGATTAAGACTTAACTAGCAAAATATGGGTGTGCTACTAAATACACCTCTGCCTCACCCTTCGGAGATTACTGGCGTGATGTTGAAGTTTTTAAAATTGAAAATGATGATACATAGGCTAGCTTCCATAAACGATTTGCCATAAGTAGATGTTGGTTCTTCCTTAGAATTATACAACAGGAAAAAATATGCTACCTTCAAACCCAACATATGGCGTGCTACTGTGCCAAATAGAAATCCAGCCATCCATTAAGGCGTTAAAAGGTAACATATGGACAGACAGGCAGAGTCACTTTCTCTGTCATGAGAAAACTGTACGCCCGACGGGTTTACCCATCGAAAATGACAACCTTCCATTCAAACTTTATGGTGCGACATCTCAAAAATACTGGCTGTTATTACTAAGATGAACACCGTTGTTATATTAAAAAAAAAGCTGGCCAAGTGCAAGTCGGTCTTGCACATGAAGGGTTCCGTGCCATTGTAGTAGATATTGGGAGCTTTTCATGTTATTTTAACCATGTTTTTTGTTCATGTTTTTTCATGTTTTTTTTTATAGACTTCCAGGTTTTCCTGTTGAACAGATTTCTAGGCTTAGTAGTTTTGGAGATAAAGGGGGGGATAGTCGGACAGACATACAGACACACGAGTGATTCTATAAGTGTGCCGTTTATTTTTTTCTTTTTAGGTACGGAACCCTGAAAACTAGTTTAAGTACCTGGTTCCTTCGTGATGGCTTATAGTTAAATTCGTCACAATCATGATCTTTTAATCATTCTCACTGCTCAAGAGTTTCGTAACAATCAAACAACTGGATCCTTCAAATCAAGATTCATCTCAATTAATCAACTCGCTCTTTTCTAGTAAACTGCTGTACTTAAACCCCCCAAAGCCACAGTATTCTGTCCTCTCTATTCCGCACCCAATGTAGCTGGGGACATCACTCGCTCCGATTACCATTACGTGGTCTACACTTCTTAAAGATTTATCTCACCATCCAAAAAATCCAATCATTCTTTAACCTATCAAATATATCAGATAAAAACTGCTTTAAAAACAAAATGGTCGTTCCCCGAACACAAATCGAAGACTAACTCGCGGATATGACGTCATAACTTAAAAAAAATCGCCTGGAACCATTTACTTCGGGCATCAATTTAGTGATTTCCGTACCTTATGCATCCCTCCGGCGACGAGGGAAGAATACGTGAAATTCGTATGACAAGCTGGATGGTAGAAGGTAGAAGCGGTTGCGGGTAGGGCCACAATTAATACATCTCTCTCTGTGTCTGTCGCTTTCTTAATTAAGGATAAACTTCTTCACGTCGGGGCTGCGCGTTGTTTTCAAGACTTAGAGATATCGCAGCCTCGACATAAAGGGCTAAGAAGGGACTTGGGTGGTTTTTAGTCAGTAGAAGTCTGACACTCCCTACCGCTCTGCCCAAGAGCGGGAGGGGTTATTTGATGGTTTCCCATCCTACAAAAAAAGATCTTGACAAGTGATAAACATTATTTGTTTTTTTGTATTGAAATCAAATCATTTTGTTGATGTTATTAGAATAGTTTGCTGATAAACTGACATTATGATTAAGGGCACGGTTGGGGCAGTGACTGAGCTATTGACTACTGCGCTGGGTGTCGCGGGTTTGATCCCCACACGGAACACGTATGCCTACACGTAGTTGTTTCAGCAGGGGGCACTGCGTACGTTAATGTCAGTGGCTATCATAGTGTCCATAAATTAACTGTCAAATGGTTTCATTTTGAACCAATCCATAACCAATTTGACAGTTAATCGATGGGCACTGCAATAGCAACTGACTTTTAAAAAGATACGCAATCGCCCTGCAGGTCTGGCTGTTTATTCCACATTTTAACAAAAAAAAAGTCTTGAATCTCACTAAATAAACATCAAATCTCACTGCCAATCGCTCACAGCTTACACCACAACATCGAAAACACCTAACATTTTGCTATACACGAAAAGTATGTTGTCGAAAATTGTTTACCGCGTCACATTGGCCGTCGAGTTCGTCGCCTCTCTCGCATGTGTCGTAAACTCTTGGCTTTATTACTTTCTTGTTTTTGCACTGATTTGTGTGGCAAGTTGCTTCGCGCTGTTTAATGGGTTAAAATTATGGCATGGTGACATGAGGGTGTAATAAGCTGGGACGAGTGTAATAAAGTGTGTACGAGTTGTGCTTGGATGGATTATGAGTTGTGAAGAAGTTGTAAAGTATGGTGGTGGTTTTAGAGTGCAGGTCATGTGCGTTGGGCTGCCGGTTGTTCACAAGTTACCGCGGTCTCGATATATAGGGCTAAGAAGGAACATGGGTGGTTTTTAGTCGGTTGAAGTCAGAGACTCCCCTTCACTCTGCCCAAGAGCGGGAGGGGTTGTTTGATGATTTTACTACCAAAAATATTACAAAAAAAAGGTCATGTGCGTTATATAACATAGCGTTATGACTGCAATCCCAGAAGGGTTAGGTAGAGATGTACCTTATAATACCCCCTCCCCATATTCTCCAATTATGCTTAAGTCCCATGTGATAAGGGGTGAGCTTATTGCCATCAACCGACACGGTTGACGCAGTGGCTAAGCAATTAGACTGCTGCGCTGCGTGTCGCGGGTTCGATCCCCGCACGGAACAAATATTTGTATGATCTACAGGTAATGGTTTCGGGTCTGGGTATTTTGTTGTGTATGTGAATTTAAATGTTTGCGAAAGCACCCACAGGAAAAATTCCTTGTGTGGGGCAACGTATTTGAAAAAATAAAACCGCACATACTGCCGCACTCAGAGAGCTTTAATCATTACTTAGGCCATCACTTACTAACGGTTTTGACAGTTTTGTCATAAAAAAGTATGTCAAATCTTTACTTAGTGACTGCTTAAGTAATCATTAAATATCTCTGAGTACCGCAGATAGACTCAGACTCTGTTAATACTACTGACAAATTTCAGGTGAAATTAGTTACAGAATTTCAGACACAATGTAAATTGTTAGTGAATAAATGAATTGAATTGAATTGAAGAAACCCAATATTACTTTGGTCGAATTGAGAATTGATCTTGCTTATCAGTGGTGCTTGCAATATACACTAACAAAGAAGATCTTAAACATCCTCTTGAGATAAGGAGGCTCGATTTATAATTTCAAATATCTATTTGAAATTACATAGTACAAAAAAAACCAACTCCAATATACTAAAAACGAATAAAACACTAAAATTCGTAGCTCGAACGCGAGTTTATCATCCGCAAACAGTAGGTACACAGGTAAACATCACCTCGTCACAGACTAACACAGTACGGTCCAATGAGCGCAGTACAACCGTAGTGCTTCATACAGTTGCGTGCACCTGATGCACTGTGGTTTGAAGCATCTATTTGTAGTTATGTGACGTCACTTTTGTGATGGACAATGAACTCGGACTTATTAGAACATGCAGATTTTGATGTTTGTAATTCCTGTATTGTTTGATAATATGAAATTTGTGCTTCATTGGTATTGCTATTATTTAGATTTTCCATTACGATTTGGATTGTATATTGGGTTGTGTTCCCAGAAACGGCTGTAGCGCCAGAAATTAATTAAGAAACGATTGTATGAAGTGTAGTCATAAGAACTGTTGACGGATTACGAACGTACACGAAAGATTTCTTCCATTGGCCCGGTAACACGTAATCTTTAACTTATTAGATAGGTACTCTCAAGTACAAAATCAAAACTCATTTATTCAAACTAGGCTGATAATCAGCACTTTTCGAATGTCAATATTTACTTTACTTATTGACAAGAGACAGTCCCCCAAAACGCCCACCCTTGGACACTTCCTAGTGTTTTAGCTGGAAAGAAGAAGTGGCGGAACAAACTCTCCAGCAACACATCTGTCTGCTAGGTTGGTTAGAAGAACCAGACTCGATAAAATAGTGAGGTGATAATATAATAATAAAAAGTATAAAACATATCAGTAAACTTATCTTGAAGAAAGAACATAAATAAATAACATACATTGTCTTGTGTTCAACTCAGCGACCAACTAATCTTATCATTTAATAGTCGTTATTGGAACAGTAAGCTTTTAAAAAAAGATTAGATTACATTTTTTTTTGCTTTAAACGCATTAAATGGCAAGTCTAGAAAAGAAGATAGCAGTTTGTTATAAAATGTTACATTCTCGCATGGACATTCTCGGACATAAAGCTCTAACCGATATCTGAGGTATCAGTCAGTGTCCGCAAAGACAAAGCTTCTAAGAATTCCGCTACCCAGTTACCGCCAAAGCTACAATCACACTCACACATAATATAATAGCTTCTGAAAGTACTATTGTTACCCATTCGAAATTGTAAATGTTTATGGAGATGAATGGGCAAGAAACTCCATGGATACTCTATTAAATCAAAATATTGCAACGATCTCATGGGTACCTACATCATTCCTGTTAAGATTACACATACAGGGTGTAAATCAACCCATCACACAGCCGTCAACCAAGCATTCTGTAAATCAAACTAAGTTACTCTACGCAAAAACTTTTGCTGAGAAACACATTTTTTTTTGTGTCAAAAATCACATTTAACGGTAACACTCAATGAAGCACTCTTAAAACATTGTGCTTGTGGATGCTTTGAATAATTAACGGGTCATGGAGGTAATTTAAGCAAAGTTATAACCCAAAAAACTAGTATTTACAAAAACAGCAGTGACAAATTTGGAACTTTAACCCCCAATATCTCCGTAACTAACAGGTTCCCAGGTAAAAAAAAATATCGCAGTTGTGGGAAGAACCAGTGCCTTGCGATTGCGTTAAGAGTACTTTTACACCCTTTATATGAATGTGTGAACGAAAATGAAAAAAGTGGAAGGAAAGAGCGCGCAGAGTAAAAATACATTGTAGCTATCACTGCATCGCTGTTTAAAGTGAGATCTCTGCCACATATCCGAAATAACAAGCGTGCAATGAAACAGAGGTGGTGTTTGCCTCCGTCCTCGTGCAGTAAGGCGTGTCGTATAGCTCTCGGCGCGTATTGACAATCACGTTTGTTGACCTACCGAACGTATTATACAGTACGAAGTATTACAAACGCGAATGAAACTAAGCTTATCTAGACCACGTTCAAGAGCGTTAATGTCTATTTCTGATTACATCAGCATAATAATTATAATTCACCTATTTATTCAAGTAACAATAACTCATAGTGTTAGTAACAAATTAACTTATACCTACGTTAGTAAACTAAATCAAACAAAAGAAAACAAACAACACAAAACAAGAAATTAACAAAACAAACAAATGTATGCTACAGGTCCAGCAGAAATTTTAGAGCACCGGTTAACGATCGCGGAATCCAGTCGGCCAGAGATCATTTTAAGATGCTGTTGGAGCCGCTCCGCACCCTGCTTACCAGGGATGCGCATCTCTTACGCATTACTGTATAATGTAGCATAGCAACGTTGATTTTCATTGGTGAAATTTACATCCATCCATACGGAATATCACGCCTGTAATCCGTCAAGGGTCAGACGTGTACCTTATAGTACCTACTCCCACACATCGCCAGCTTTGTTTGAGTCCCAAGTCCAAGAGTCAACCGGGCACAAGTCCAGCATCCCTGGCAGCTACTAAGAAATTCTTGACAGTTATTTGCCCACCCCGTGAAATGTACCCAGGGCCTCATGCTTCATGCTTCTGCCGTCGGGGCTGCAGGATGCTAAATACATAAGGTGCTAAGAAGGAACATTGGTGGTTTTTGGTCAGTAGAAGTCTGACACTCCCTTTCGCTCTGCCCAAGAGTGGAAGGGGTTATTTGATGATTTACCACCCACCATAAAAAAAATAGGTACTCATGCTCAGCCGTCGTACTGGCCACCACTGATAAGGCTGTTTGTGTGTTTTATTAAAAAAAATTATACCGATTACGCTTATGAAAATTGACCAATCAAATAAATGTTGTTCCTGGCGATTAACAATTTGCTGTGTGTACTACAAACTATGATCTCTGCCACATACCCCACATAACAAGCGTGCAGCGACACAGAGGTGGTATTTGCCTCCGGACCCGTGCACTGAGGCGCGTCGCCCGGCTCACGACGCGTATTGACAATCACATTTGTTGAACTACGTATTGGTTCAGCTCTGTTTTGATAGGGAGATGTTTTACATGATTTTACGTAAAATCACGCCTGCAATCTTCGATGGTTTTGGCAGAAATGTAGCTTTGCACCTACAGCAACGTTGCCTCAATAAAATTCAATTAAGATTTCCTTACTATATTCATTTACCTAAACTATTAATTTTGTATGATAGCGACTTTGATAGTTTACGAATGGCATAACATACCATAACACCTATTTTTGAGGATAAAGCAGTGGTGTATCCCGTCGGGGCTGCGGGTTGTTCAAAAGAGGTACCGCGGCGTCGATATAAAGAGCTAAGAAGGAACATGGGTGGTTTTTAGCCAGTAGAAGTCTGACCCTCTCTTTCGCTCTGCCCAAGAGCGGTGGGGTTATTTGGTGATTTCCCACACCCAAAAAGACATCGAAATACAGATCCCGGGCTACTACGAAAATTCTCTAATTACATTACGATTATCAAGCTAAATGCTAATTCTTGTGTTTATAGTTTTGAACCCCCGCAACACGAATGCACTCAATTTTCTAAATTAATTTGCTTTTTATAAAGTAACTTACAATCTCTTCAACTAACCTAAAAAGAAAAATAAACACAAACTTCAGTTTCAAAACAGAAATTACAAAAAATACTTTACAGTTCCAACTAAAACTCATATATATTTTAATGTACAAATAAAACGAAACTTTTTAATATCGTCGCGTCGCTCTCGCTACGTCATACGTTTTATAAATATTAACTTTAGCCAGAAGCTGTTTACATGTACCTACAAACTTTTTATTAATGCTTTTGACGGATAAATTATAACATACAATGACTTTGTTCTTTCATAGAAAGTTGGTCGCTTTCGCGGCGTGTATTTATAAAGTTTATTATTATTGTTACTTAAGTACTGGGTTATAATTATGCTTTTGAGGCTGCGGTTTTTAAGGGTTGAACCTTAACTGGTAGCATAGAAAACGCACTAGCAACTGGAGTGAGAAACTAAGTAATAAATATATTAATATTATTTTATTAGTATCACATAAATACTAACGATAAAAGAATATCAATAAAACAAAACATCAGAGGACGAATCAAAGATATTATAAGAAGTTTTATGGTAAGCTGAAGTTGATCTGAGAACTTAATAATTGATCCTCGGGGCTGCGGTTTGATCGAAAGAGATACCGCGGCCTCGGCACAAAGGAATAAGAAGGAACATGGGTGGTTTTTAGTCAGTAGAATTCTGACACTCCCTACCGCTCTTCACAGAGCGGGAGGAGTTATTTGATGATTTTTCACCCTCCAAAAAAAGGACTTAATAATTAATTTAGTTATAAAAAAAAGTAGTTAAAAAACTAAAAAACCCGACTGAAAAAACTAAAAAGCACCATTCTATTTTCATTTCATAATTTAATATTCAAATGCCTGTTTCCAAGTATTGTTTAATTTAAAATATGCTTGTTTTGTGCTTTTCTGTTTTTTCAGTCGGGTTTTTTAGTTTTTTAACTCCTTTTTTTTATTTCCGTCTTTTTAGTTATTTTGTGTTTGTTCTTACATTGGTCGCGTAAAATTCTTCGCAGATGATTTAACTTTTGTGTTTGTTAATACGTTTTGTGACTTTGAATTTCTTTTAAACATATAAGTGTCATATATTTTTGTAATGTCCTTTTAAAACCCTCCATTTTGATACCCTACTCGATGGTAAAGGAAAATATTTTTTTTCAAATCCGCGTTTTGGCCCCCAAAATATGCAATGACAAGTGACACTCGCGCTATCCAGATAAATTTAACGACGTAATAACCATCTTCAATTTTTGTCACTCACAACTCATTTAATTTTTTGTCCGAACATCTTTTAAACTGTAACGTTACATTTTTGCATAACATCATCCCTCAATTTGTCATTCTGAGTTACACCACGCATGCTTCTCATGGTACGTATTTCGGTCTCAATTATAGTCATGAACAACAAACAAGGAGCAGCTGAAACTACATTATATTAACACCCTAAATGAGCCTTTAAATACATTCATTAAACACCTCCCAATAAATTAAATCCAAATTAACATTTTAAACATTACGTCACAACTCAATAAAAATATTTCAACACCAGTTTGCTGTAAAAACCATTAACGAGCCGAAAAAGGATATGATTAAAGATTTTCGCGAACTTAATGTATAATTAGACTTAAGTAGCTTATTAAGTACGGTTTCATTTATTTTGTACTGCTTTTCAATTTAAACTTAAATTCAAGGTATTTTCATGTCACATAAAATACAAGCATTGTATTTTTTTCAAAGACCCATTCATGAAGGAATCGAGAGGTATTTATAAAGTCTAATATTTTCTTCCTCTTTAGCGGCTTTTCAACTTCATTAAAATATTACATGAATCATAAGGTACTTATATAAATTTAGATGAATTAATTATTGATCGTTTTCCCAGCAGCCTTAATTTTGACCTTATACAAATTAAATTATAATAGGGCAGCTCATTATTTACACGCTGTATAAATGTTTTAGGTAAGTATTTCAAATTACACAAATAATAGAAGTCTCTATGACTTAAACCGGTCAGTCGTCCTCCTGACCGTTTATTAAACTCACGCCTATTCATTATTAATTATTAATATGGGTTTCTCATTTTTAATCATCTTAGCCGTGACTAGCCATCGCCACAGGAGATAATATACTTAATGCAAAAGTGTGAATGCAAACAAAGTTATTGTTCTCACTCTCATAGTTCGATTGGAGCCCAATTAGATACGGGAGAGAAATCAGCGCAGGTCCAATGGTAGAACATGCATAAAAAGTAAAATAAGTATAGTAAATGAGAAAACTAAAAATCACTTTGCCCGACTTAGATTCAATAATCCAGCCTACCTTAACAGCAAAAACTTCTCAAAAATTATAAAACATTTTCACTTCAAAAACCAAACAATACACCAAAAACGTTTTAACCACACAACAAAATACCGCACAGTCGGTTAGCTGATTACTTTAATTTGTAGGCAAACACTTTTTGTTATAATTTGTTAGCCCCAACGTCAAAGTTTTAGGTTTTTGACACCGGTTTTACGGTCCCTCCTAACTGCTTGACTCGGGCCTGTTTCGATTTTTGGGTATATAGATCGCTACAGCTGTAAAGGAGTTGGTGGGGCAAGTGTTTATACCCTTTGGTCGTAAATAGGGTGAAATATCGAGCCAATTTACGGGGTATTAAGGAATTTGTACTTGGGGCAATTAGTGTAGTTGTAACAGTGAAAATTGCTAATCGGAGAAAAGCACTTCGGGCGGTTTTTGTGGAATAGAGTAAATAGGAAAAGGAAATTTATTTTTTCTAATAACTAATCAGCATTTTTTGAACTTCAGAATTTACAAGAGACAGTCCCTTAAAACGCCCATCTCCACTTCCAAGTGTTTTAACTGAAAAAAAGTGGTGAAATAAACCCAGAAACAGAGTTGAACGGCACAGCAATGGGCATTTTTGTGTGCAACTCACACTTTTCCATATAAATTTGAATAACAATATTGATTTCATCAAAAAAGAGCTTATGTTTCGTAAGAAAGTTTTCCGGTATCTCCTATGGATTTATATTTCTCCCTGTTGTCCAATTTTGAAGAATCACTCTGTATTAGTGTATTTTGAACTGTCATCATTAAATCGAACATTTAATCAACTGCATAAAACATTACACAAATATAACGCTACCTCACTATACATTTCAAAATCGTCATTGAAAAGCAGTTATAATGCAGTTCGAAACGGTCCAGTTTAAATGTAATTATTACGCGCCTTTGTTTTCGCTCCGTGCTGCGATCAGCTGTGATTGTGTGTAGCGGCCATGTTGGATTTAGAGGTTCCGTGCAAACCCACGCCGATGAATGTTTATGACAGGAGTTTAGACTGTCAATAGTCAACACGTAGAGGAATTATTGTGTTGTTATTCTGTTTGAAAATGTCACTGGGAAAGTAATATTAGCCGCACAAAGATCTTTTTCGAAAAACTTAAAACGAAACTGTCATATTGTTTTTTCAATACAACAAAATCTTAAACATTAACATTTAAGGAACGATGACCACACTTTTTTTACAGGCTTTTTTCGTAAGGCTGTATTTTTATTCATCGATATTAATATTGTTAGTGCTTCAACTTATTTTAATGTTTTCTTTTCTCTTGTCCACAGGCAATTGCTAGCGCCTAACCTTAAACAAACACAATACTTAGCAAATGGTGCCGAGAGCGACATCAGAACTGTAAGTACTTTTAAATATACCTAAACTAGCGGACCTGGCAGACGACGTCCTGCCCGGACAGCAGCGCCACCTACCGGGTCCAATTGCAAATAACAAAATCCCCATTAACAAAATGATCCGCCATTTATTAAATTAATTTGTTACAAAAAATGTGATAAGTGAAGAACCGCTCGACCGGTTTTTTGCAAACTTTACATAAACCATCTACTAAATAGTCCGAACAAAGCCTAAACATTTGGTTTGGATAGGTGAGCCCGTTCTTGAGTTATAAAATTACAACGAAAAGTGGCATTGATTTATATATACAGGTTGGAATTTTGTAATGCCACCTGGAGGGAAAGTACTCTCAATACTGCAGATAGAAAATTTTACTCAAAGGAAACATTCCTTTATTTTTGAATAGAAAGCAAACTGCATTCAACGATTTTCGAAAATTCTCTTCTCCCACACCCGGGAATCGAACCGGCTAAAATCTGAAAAAATTATACCCTGTACTTTTAATGCATCGATCGTTAGGGTTAATTATACGGATGAAATCTCTGCATTACAAAATTCAGCCTGTATATAGATTTAACATAACGCCACGACTTTTAATCGCCGAAGGGTTCCGCAGGGGTGTAACACAAATTTCTCAGGAATTCCTGCTGAAAAACCAAATAACGAAATGGAACCCAGGGCTACAAACTAAGCTGTCGCGGGAAGTGGAAATTATGTTTTTCCTACTCCTCCGCTATTCTTTTCTGATTAATTTCGTTGCGGGATCCAAGGCAGTTAAATCGTTTCTCTGGGACTTCGTAGAGTTTCATTGTCTTGGCGCTTTTCTTGTGGTCGCCACTGTTGATTCTAGCTAACAGGAGTTACAGTGGTTTGGGAATAGTGTGGCGAGCTTGTCGCAAACTTGTTGCAACCATTAGACTGCTACTGAGAAATTCACAAAACACAATAACACTTTTTCGTCACAGAAATCAAACTAACAACACTAACACTAACATTATAACTTTATGCTGAGTCAAAATCAAAATCAAAACTCATTTATTCAAACTAGGCTGATAATCAGCACTTTTCGAACGACAAAATTTATTTTACTTTACTTATTTACAAGAGACAGTCCACGCACACGTTCACGGTCACACGTTTTGGGGAAAAACACTAGTTTTTGCTGGAAAGAAGAAGTGGCGGAACAAACTCCCCAGCAACACATCTGTCTGTTAGGTTGGTTAGAAGAAACAGACTCGATACAATAGTAAGTTGCACTGGTGACCACTGGACCAGTGGTAAGTTTTCTATTATTTCATGGATATACTATTCGATATTGACGCACAGTTATTATTAATAACAAATATTTGACTGGATTCCAATTATAGTTCAGTTCAAAACGTAAAACAAGATGGCTGTGCCAGCTAACATAAATTGAAATGGAGCATGTCAACACAAACTTAATTGAATTATCGTTTATATTTTACTAGCTGTTGCCAGCCGCTTCGCCCGCTACAACTCGAAAATTATCCCACGGGAAGATACAATCGGGATAAAAACTATCCTATGTGTTAATCCAGGGTGTCAGCTAACTCCATACCAAATTTTATTAAAATCGCTCAAGCCGTTTAGACGTGAAGGAGTAACAAACATACACACTCGCATACTCACAAACTTTCGACTTTTTAATATTAGTGTGATGCAGTGATTTTGAATTAGAACCCGATGCTGTATCCATACCGAGACCCAATCAAGTAAACAGGAATAGCATTTAAGTAGATATTACAACTATAAATTATATTATCATGGTCAATTTTGTTATCCTGCAGATATGGCAATACCAATCTACGCATCAATGTTACACGTAACAAAAAAAAAACACAAACAAAAATCTACATTTATTTCGTAAACAGTTAAAAATCTAGCTTAAAAGCCAGCCCATTTCACAGCCAAAACTAGAAACAAGGTTTGGTGAACAAATAAAAAGTAAAAACTAAAAATGCCTAGATTTCAATGCTGTCGCGTGTCGACACCGTGAATGCTGCCAATCTCTCTTCAACACAGAAACACGTCTATTTTTGACTGAATGAACGATTTTTTTAGCACTGAGTGTTGTTAGGAGTGTAAAATGTAACGTGGCGTGTAAATATCCGATGACAGTTGAATATTGTACAGTTTTAACACACACTACAGTACAATTTTGGACAAATTTTATTCTACAATTTATTAACGCATTCATTGATATCAATAAAATGAGGAAATGGGATGTATTTTATATATCTGTGTGTCAAGATATCACATCACTACCGGACACCGCGATCCGAGTATCCGACACGGCGCCATCTCGCGGATTTATATCAAAACTTTTAAACAGCCCGGCGATTCGCAGACAGTTTCAACTTACAGATTAAGTGAGCAACGAATGAATTGTTTTCCTAGTAAACTTGCAAGAAAACTGCACTTAAGTTAAAATACTGCAGTTTTCTGTAATTGCGAACTTACTACGTTGCAACCGAGCTGGATACAAAGTTGTAAGTGGGCGCTCAATCAAACGATGCATCTAGGAAACGTAACGTATGTTTGCTCCATGGGATTATTATGTAGTATAAAGTGGTATCTTGTAAACGGGAGACGTATATTGCAGTTGACGTGGAATCGATTGCTTTTATCGATTTATATATTTGTATACTCGATTCTAGTGACGTAAAAAATGTATTATATTAGTGTGATGCATTTTCTCGGAAAAAAAAGTTGTCGATTGTAGAATAAGAAGTTTTGATTTAAATAACACTTGAAACTAAATCATCCAATGACATAAATGTGCTGGATTTGAGGCATAAGAAAAAGTAACTTGATCTATAATAGGGGATCGGACTGAGTCAAAAAACAATGATTCTAATTAGTCCGTCAGTTAGATTATCGAAAAATATTGGATACGTGTTTTTTGTTTTATCAAATTAATCAAAATTGACGAAGACAACCACATCTTATGGTTGTGACGTCATTTGTAGGTAAAAAATGTACTATCATATGACGTTTTCGAAGAGTTCACGAGTTTTCGAAGCACTGTATTGACTTAATTTTTTGTTTATGTGAAAAAAGAAAAAATACGTCTCCAATATTTTTTGGAAATCTATCTGACGGACTAATTAGTTTTTTTTTGTCCGATCCCCTAGGCGACTAGCAAAAGATATTTTACAAGACAAATGTGAGTGGTAACGCTGGGAGTGATCGCCCTAAAAGGACATACACTAACCTTATTGATGAGGTTCTTCAGAAAGGTCAGATAGTAATAACAACCAGCGTGCGTGTATGACCAAATGTATGAAGGTGGACAAGGCAAATGGAGTAAGTAAAGATCGTAGCAGGTGGTCCAACTGTAGGGTATGTCAAACCCCCATGGGGTGTCCATTTATGTATTTAGTGTATTAAGGATGTTAACTAAAAAAATCTAATTAGTCCGTCATATGGATGACCAAAAAATATTGGACGCGTATTTTTTCTTTCTTTACGTAAACATACAATAAAGACGATACAGTGCTTTGAAAACTCGCGTAACGTCATAATCTAAGACATAAGTATGACATTTTTTAGCGGCCAGTGACGTCACCAACCCCTATTCAAATCTTTGACGCGTTTTATCTTCGTCAATTTTCATTGATTTGATAAAACAGAAAATACGTATCCAATATTTTCGATAATTTAACAGACGGACTAATTAGAATCACATTTTTTTAAGTCGGCAAACATCCCTATTCCAAGGGATAGTCTTTGACCCCCACTCAATCTACTGCCAACAGTCGGCCTTCTGAAGGCCGTTACCTTTTTATAACCCCCCACTCCATCGCCTAGGTACCAACCTACACAAAAGACGAAATTCAAATACATTTCAACTCAAGCCAACCATACAAAACAAGAACACAGAAATAAAATAAACATGTAAGCGAAAATTATACTATTTATTTTACAGCGATATAAAAACAGCGTCTCGCACGAAAGATAGGAATATATCGGAGGAAATTCAACAAGATTTGTGCCACAGAAATGCTTGGCTGAATATTTTGCTCTTTCCACAAACAAAATGTACGAGAGAATAGCATCGAGAACTTCGGTGAACGATAAGTAAATCGTCGGAATTTGTCCTACACTTGCTTTTCGTTCGCGACTTTGTCTGCATAAAAAGGGAACTTTTTGGTATCTTTTTGCTCGATTTGTCGTATTTAGTGAAGAGAAAATGAAAGATATCATGGAGAGCTGATATGTTTTCGGATACTTGTATGTAAAACTGGTCTGGTAATGCAAGTTTTCGATGGGTACCTTATTACCCGACTGCGGCGAAGCCCAAAAGGAGGGTTATGTGTTTGGCGTGTATGTATGTATGTACATCTGTTTCTTTGATCCCTGATAACTCCTAAACGGATGAATAGATTTGGATAAAATATACGTTGTTAGATTCGTCTTGATGGCGCAAGTGTCACTGGCTACATTAAAATTAAAAAAACAAAGAAATATTGCGGATTTTGGGGGCCACACCGTGGATTTTAAAAAAAATTCGTTACCATCGAGTTGGGTATCAAAATTAAGGGTTTTAAAAGGAGATTACAAAAACATAAGTCAAAGTCACAAATCATAAAAACAAACACAAAAGCTAAATCACCTGCGAGGCATTTTACGCAAACAACGAAAGAACAAACACAAAAGAACTAAATAGCTGAAAAGCAAAAACAAGCACATTTTGAATAAAAAAAAACTTTAATTTAAAATGTGCTTGTTTTTTGCTTTTCCGATTTTTCAGTCGGGATTTTTTATTACCTGAACGTTGTGTGCAATATCAAAACTCTTTTGCTCTTATTCCACTTCAGGTGGGGTCGGTGCAGCATGTCTTGTTCTTATACACTTCTCTATTGCTTGTCATCAAAACTTCTTTCACCTTCTTTCTGGCCTTATGGCCATCATTTAACATCATTTCAACATTCCATCCATCGTTTTTTCCACATTCATACACAGAACTTAATCACACTAATATTATAAAGCCGAAAGTTTGTGAGTGTGTGAGTGTGTATGTTTGTTAATTCTTCACGTAAAAACTACTAAACGGATTTGGATAAAATTAGATAGTTTATAATCTGGATTCACACGTAGGATAGTTTTATCCCGATTGTATCTTCTCGTGGGATAATTTTCGAGTTGTAGCGGGTTAAGCCGCTGGCAACAGCTAGTATATAACTTTAAATAGAAAATTATTTTCCAATCGAAACACCTAGTGTGTGACGGAAAATGTGTTGTAACGGTGGTAACCGTTACAACACATTTTATCTTTCCCAAAGGCTGTCATAATAAACAAAACTTCTCACTAAAGACCTGATCCTAAACAAACTATTTAAATAATCTTGTTTTCCTACAATGTAACATTTTCTTGCTAAGAGTGCGTGACCTTTTTCTGGATATCGATCTAATCCTTCATACGCTTGTACTCACACGTACAAAAAAAGAGTATCAAGTATTTTGTACGCCTAGGACTGACCTCATACTTTATACATTTAAAATATCAACACATGAAACATAAATATACAGACACCTTTTTGGAAGGGTAGGACGCCATTTGTAATTTTTTTGCTTTGTTCATTTTCGTATAAATGTATATATTAAAGTCAAAACTCTTTATCGGTCTAAACTACTTTTGACTGGTTTCAGCCAAAACCTACGTTAAAACGCGTTTACTCTATTAAAATAAATGTTAACTATCGCACAAGGTTATGAAAGGGTCAAAAAAATCACAATAAGTTTCTTAATGACCTTTAGATTATTATAAATCAGTAGAAATAGAACAAAAACCACCTAATAATTTCTTTGAACTAAATACAACGTTCAATGAAATAATATATATAATATATGCTTACAAGTTAATCGGCTAGATATATTTGTTAACTCTGGGAGGAGCTCGTGGCTTAATAAGAACTGCCACTCGGGTCGATCTTTAGGTTAAGCTGCGCTTGCCTAGGTCGATCTGGGGATGTGTGACCGCCCATTACATACCGAGTTTCCTCCGTGCCTCGGAAAGCACGTTAAGCTGTTGGTCCCGGGTGCCATATATAGATCTTTGGCAGTCATTACGGGTAGTCAGTGACCTGAAAGTCTGACATCCAGTCTTACCAAAGGGTGTCGTATTACCTAGTATTACCTGGGTTGTGGAGGTCAGATAGGCAGTCGCTCCATGTAAAATACTGGTATTCAGCTGCATCCGGTTAGACTGGAAGCCGACCCCAATATAGTTGGGAAAAGGCTAGGCAGATGATGATATTTGTTAACTCTGGAAACTCCAACTTTATATTCCTATATAGTAATTTGAAAACTTCACGTCAGTTAGTTACTTATAATAGAGCTTAAGTTTTGACCGGTCAAAAGTAGTTTTGACTGATTATCAGTTTTGACTGTGACATACACGCCAATGTACAAACATGAAGCTTTGATCATTGCTATAGTCACTGAAGGGTTAACCCAAACAATAGTGTAGTTAACAAAAAAAATCTAATTAGTCCGTCATATATAGATTACCAAAAAAATATTGGACACGTATTTTTCTTTTTTCACGTAAACAAACAATGAAGACGATACAGTGCTTTGAAAACTAGTGTGACATCATACTCTAAGACATTAGTATGACATTGTTTTGCTGTCTGTGGCGTCACTATATCCCACTCAAATCTTCGACGCGTTTTAACTTCGTAATTTTTTATTGATTTCGCCGCGCGGGTTGGTGGACGCCGCCGGCGCCCGCGTCCTCTAGCGAGCGACCAGCGACAGTGCAAACTCAGACACCGCGCCGTCAACATGTACTACTTCAACTAAATAGTTTGTAATACTTACTTACTTATCTGATTATACGAGTAATCTTTGCTTCTACTACATCGCATTTTTAATGTGCCTCCTACAACCTGCACATAATTTGGATAAAACAAAAAACACCGTATCCAATATTTTTCGAAAATCTAACAGACGGACTAATTAGAATCACATTTTTTTAAGTCAGTAAACATCCCTATTACATCCCAATTTCCCCATTTATGTTCATGTTCCATGTAATAGGGGGTGAGCCATAATTCCAGCATAAATCCACTTTCCGTGTCTGCAACTGAAATATTCCTGATGAAACATTCCATAACACTTCCCTGACCTGGGCTTCGGACCTTCCTCATGCTCAGCAGTCGCGCTTGCAACCACTAAACCAACGTGGCACTCTTATTCATTTTATGAATAAATAAATAAGAATAATTCATCACCATCATCATTTCAGCCGAAAGACGTCCACTGCTGGAAATAGGCCTCCCTTAAGTGTCGCCACATTGACCGGCCCCGTGCGTCTCGCATCCAGCGGATCCCCGCAACCTTCACCAGGTCATCGGTCCACCTAGTAGGAGGCCTTCGAAAGCAACGTCTTCCGGTTCGCGGTCGCCACTCCAGAACTTTCCGGCCCTATCGGCTATCCGTTCTGCGAGCAATGTGCCCTGCCCACTGCCCCGCACTTTAGTTTGGCAATTCTTCGGGCTATGTCAGTAACCTTGGTTCTCATGCGGATGTCCTCATTTCTGATTCAATCATGCAAGGAAACTCCGATCATAGCTCTCTAAATAGCCCTTTCTGATGAGACCCATTGTGAGCGACCACGTTTCGGTCCCGTATGTAATCACTGCCAACACACACTGGTCAATCGTCGAATCCGACTCGGCTGGGCAGCGTTTAAGAAGTTGCGTAGTATCTTCTCGTCCAACTTACCACAGTGTCTCAAGACGAAATAATAATTCACACAAAAATAATTTACAAAGCCTCACAGATATGTTCCCTCGCAAAACCGGATTTAACAAAACAAAACGATCCCAACAACCAAAGAGTATATTCACTTCGAAAGTCCTAAAACTCGAACCGAGCGCGACAGATAGTATTCTGTTATAATATCAAACGTAAAGCCGCCTAAAGAGGTGGACGAAGCTGACAAATCTTTGCATCCTATTCAGAGTTCCCGGAAAAATATTACAGAATCTTTCTCCCTTCTTTATACAACTTTCTTATTGTGGGATCAGCCCCACCCTCGAAGGAAATGCGTGAAATTAGAATTTCGCGATATATTTGCAAAGGAAGGAATATTTTTGGAATGAAATCTTCGTTTTTTTTCCGATGTAAAAAGGTCTAATGCTGGAATATTGGTTCTGTTAAGGGTTATTTAAGGATGTTTGTCTATCGCTTTCTGTTATTTATCTGAGTTTATGTAGCCATCTACAAACTGACCCCAACACAGTTAGGAAAAGGCTAATTATTTGATGGTGATGTAATTAGATTTAAAAACACTGTTTCACATAACAGAAACAAATACTATTGAACTTTATTCAAGTTTTCTATAATAACAATAAAAGTAAACTGCAAAGCAAAAAGCTTCTTAAAATTCAAATCTAGACGGACTTAATTTCAACACAAAATGCCGAAAAATTATATTACCCAAGTGACTTTTCCTAAACAGAATTTTTAACAAAATAAATGTTGCTTACAATGTCGAGGCCCATCAAATCGTAACGGATTTTCAACTGAAGTAGCACTAGTGGGACTCAAGGCCTTAGTCGAGGCCACAGACTAAGGCCCCGTTCACGTCCTCAAGAGATGCGACTTTCGTCAAGGGACACGCTCGCTTGTCATTTGTTTTCATCGCTTGAGTACCGCGGCTTGTTTCATCCGCTGTAGCAGGACGCTTGTCGTTTAAGCGTGAAGTTCGTGGCCTAGGGGTTAAAAAAAACGTAGCGACAGCAAAATAATAAGACAGGCATTATTATTGTTGGTCAATTGAATTTTATTCCCTTAATGGTTACATTATTAGTATGTTTTCGGATAGGCTGTCACGAGACGACTTATGAAATGAGCTTAAGTTGCCAAATTCTTACGATGGAACCACAAAAAATGGGATTGCCAAAAGAATAAAACAGAGCCGCAAAATACTATTGCTGTCTCGGCGATATCACTTGTTTTGACAAAGATCATTTACTTAATACAAATCTTCAACATAAACTTGGGTGGCGCTGCGCAGACACAAACCATAGAACGCCACACGCATACTTACATAATTCTGTTGCTTAGTCTAAATTCATACAAATCTGGTAATACATTGTCGTCTAAGCCTTTCAGAGAAATCACTTATAAATAACGTAGATATATTGCAACATGAAATGACGCAGGTGAAAATTCATCTCCATAAGGATTAAAGTATGTATTGACGTTACTTTTTTTTGACGATGGTAGATGGCTATTGATCATCACCTTCATCAGAATAGAGGCCCACTGCTGGACATAGGCCTCCCCAATCGCACGTCATTCCTATCTACCAAAGACCCTGAAAAGCTGCTGCTTCACCGAGTCTGATGGCGTCCTACTTTACGCTTGGACCAAGTAATTCTCATAAAACAACGATAACAGAGCACTAAATCAAGCCACAAGTTCCAGGTAATGCGTCGTAAATTCAAAATTCATTGAACACAATGTAACGAACGCCGCCATTGAGTCGGTAAGGTATATAAGTCAGACTTGTTACAACAGCCTGCTCACAGCGTGCCACCCTAGCCAGCCAATGACAGCTAACCATAACCATGCCACTCTAGCAAACCATAGCCTTGCCACTCTAGCATACCATAGCCATGCCACTCTAGCCAGCCAATGACGGGCAACGACTCGCGAGCCAATCACAGTCAAGCGAAGACACCGCCATAACCACCGGATGCCTCCGGTGGGGATATCAGTCTATATAATGCCCTGTAAGCTCAGTTTCGAGGTCTTGTCGCGCTCGATTGAGAAACCTGTAAGTCGAGACTCTGTCCAAATAAAATAATGAATCAGTTCCTGTCTATTTTTTACCACTGTCGTTACAGTCAGAAGTGGTATCGAATAAAAAAAAAACCTACGATAAAACGACGCTCTGCTACTTAAAAGTCAACGGTCACCTACTGTGGAGGACGAGGTCTGAAAATTCAAACGAAGAACGTTGATGCACACCGCCTGCAAGGAAAATATTGTCTCCCATCCCAGTATCACAGGGCACAAATTGAAAAAGCAGGCCACAATCTGGATGGAACACGAAGCGCCTACCCTCAGTATCGCATTGGTCATTCCATAATTTGACCTTGAAAACGAAGACTGCGGCCAGTAACCACCTGTGAGACATTTTGAGTTACAAGAAGTATCCATCTCTCTGCCAGCAACGGTTCTACGGTAAATTAAGACTACCTAAAGCTTGTCAACAGCAACCAAGAACATGGAAGGAAGGAACCGTCCTACTTCACGCTGAGAGCTGCCAGGAACCATGCATAAATAACAAGGTCAGTAAACATGCCAATATTTGCCAAATTAGCCAAATGCCATTAGCCAAATATATAAGCCAAATGTGTTTTACCATGGAGTGCCCCATGAGTTGATAATTATGCGAATCGTAGACAAAATAATTTGGTAAGCCCGTTAAGTAAATATAATCATAGTCACTTAATCTGTATATTATCTCGGTACAAAAAATGTTTTACGAGTAGGTACTAGTTGTGTACTAAGGAGTTGAGAACTTTAGATGTACATATTTAGTTCAAGTGCGCATTAGATTATCCAACAATAACAATTCCAAATTAAATCATGTAGATCAGATACTTATAAATAGCTACAATAATTTTATTAAACTATTATCAGAGATATAGATAGCATTCCTTGGCGATCTCTTGCTACCGCCAGCCGATATTCAAACAGTTTTAGACTTATTGGATATAGCTCTTGACAAATTGAAAACGAGGAACTTAAAATTTAATAAGAGGAACTGTTAATTATTACATATTTCTTAATTAGGGTATAAAACATCATCTGATGGCATTCAACCAGGTTAATTTAAGTTGATCGTCTTAATTTCTCATCCCGAGTAATGTAAACGAAGTGCGTCAGTTTATTCTATCTAGTTACTAAAGAAAGTCCATTCATAACTTAGCAATAATAGCTCGCCCGTATAACAAACTTACAAAAAAAAAAAAAAAAAGTACGGTGTGGGTATGAGGCAAGTCAAATAAAACTTGTTATGGAAAAAAAAATGTTATAGGTCGGTATTAGTGATTATGTAGGTACGATCCTAGTTTTTCAACAGAAATTCACACGTATTGCAGGTATTGCACGTATCTTTTATAAAGTAGATTGACGGTAGTTTGCGCCCTGTCTTTTAGTTTAGTCGCGTTACAAGTCGGATAGAGTGTTTATCATGATTTTGGGCTTCAATCCCTTGCAGTGATAAAATTGTTGCCAAGATTTCGTATTATGACGTGTTATGTAAAAATGTCCATGTAATTCGGACTGTACTGCAGTACGCGATACAATGACTAATCATGATCTTATGCCATGTATTGCCCGATATTACTTTTCACTATGGTGACCGATGAGCCAAAGCCCAAGCAAGCTAAAACGAAAAGCCAAAGTCAAAGTCTATGCCTATCTTAGGTAAGTAGATCGTTCGATAGATGCCGTTTATTGTGTACCATTTAGAAGTGAACGATTAGTTCAGTACTGTGCAATGACAAGATGAAAAGCCGAAAAGTAGTATTGTTTTACTGCGAAGTGGATGTACAGATACCTATAGTGCGTAATTGTGTAATCGTTGATGGTAGGCTATAACGTAAACAAACCTTTACGGTACCAGATTAGTTGTGTGAGTTGTGACAAACTTCGCGCGATGGAAAATATTACAAAATGCATCATGACAATAACAAGGAGTAAAACGAAGTTCTGAATTTTATAAATATCAACAAAATTTCTGATTTCCAAAAATAACCCGATTTAGAAGTAAATATTATTATGTGACGTCATGTTTACATTGTGCGTAATGTAAAGGGGATAATGTAGGAAAGAGGGTTATGACATCCAATTCTAAATCTAACTTAGCTCTGATAATACATGATGTCCTGAAACGAGGCTGCGCCTGTGGGTATCTTGGGGGCCAGAGTTGCATTAACTTAACATTAGTACTTATTAGCTTTAAACACATAAAATTATATTGGAAAAATAGAAAAACGTATTCGTGTGTAGTGTGTTAGTGTGTATAAGTAATGAAGTTTTGCCATCGACACGCTAAGAATTATATATGTGTGAGTGCATGTGTGTGTGCGTGCGTTTAATGGTATGATGTAATTAACTTAAATTGGTTCTTCTTCATCCGATAGTTTGGCAAAACAGTTTATTTATCTTTTCTTACATGAAAAGTGTTTCATGTTTTTAATATCGCAGATATTAAGGAGTTCTTATAATACTGTTAATATTACAACCGGGTACCTTTAAGTCTTACGATTTATCCCAGATCGGGTTTCTAAACCAGTGCAATCTAGGCGCGGTAGGGTTATCTCAGATTAGAATAGCTGGAAAGAAATGGGACGTAACTTAGATACAAGGTGAAAAATGATAATTCAAATTCAAACTCTTTAATTCAGACAAGTGTCCATAGTGTTAGTAACAACAAAATAACTTAACGACTAGGGTTAGTAAACTTAGTAACAAGGCAAAAAAATAAAATAAAAGGAAAGGAAATATGTTAATAGTGTGATTTACAAAAAAAAACTATGATTATGTACTTTGGCGCCAGGCGATGACTACTGGCGGCTTAAATGCTTAAATGCTTTTAACATCACGCATGTAATACCCAATGGGTTAGGCAGAGGTATACTCATGAGTACACACACATTTCGCTAGTAAATTGAAATGAATTAAAAAGTGCTTATTCATGGTTACATCCGTGTTACAAGGCGTATTACTTCTGCCATACTGTAAAACAGTTATATTTAATTTAAATGTAACAACTTGTTAGTACCTACGTTTCCATCAATAACAACGACACTTTTACCTACAACTAAACATATTTATTGAACACAAAAGTTGACTATAACGTAATGCTATAACATTTAAGTTGCGTTAAAACACTTCAATTAATAGCGGTGAAGCCGCAAACATAAGGTAGTATGGCATAAATATATACTTATACAACAATAAATAATCATAAATGGAATCTACACATCTCTTGTAATGAGGTTTTTACATAGGTGTTAAAAACAAACTTCCCTAATTTATTTTTAAAAGACATTTTCGTGGTACAGCTATTTTCTAAATCGTAAGGTATGTCGTTAAAAATTGTTGGTACTAAGCATTTCCTACATCTTTGTCCATAATAATTAGTACAAGTGGGTACCTATTACAAATTTTCTTATGCATTTATTCCTTTTCCTTCAGCTTAAAGTTCCATGCTATAGGGGGCTAGCCAGGTTAACTCTCCTTTGTTAGAAGATTGGTTTTCTGCCCATATTAAATGATATTGAGGAGTTAGGTAATGATTGACATAAACTAAGAAGTGTGAAAGGTCATATTATATGATACAACGGGTTTATAGGTTTAGTATCCGCTGTAACATATCGTAGCAGTGCTTTTGTCTGATAGCACCAGTAGTGTGAACGAACAATTGAAAACCGAAGATTTCATAAATCTCCTGAGAGGTCTATTGCCCCATTTTAACTTGGTTTTTCTGAGCTGACTTGTAATCACTGTTTTCTTGTTTCCATTGCGGGAGCAATTGTTCCAGGACGGCCGAATGTTACAACAGCCTGCTCACAGCGTGCCACCCTAGCCAGCCAATGACAGCTAACCATAACCATGCCACTCTAGCAAACCATAGCCTTGCCACTCTAGCATACCATAGCCATGCCACTCTAGCCAGCCAATGACGGGCAACGACTCGCGAGCCAATCACAGTCAAGCGAAGACACCGCCATAACCACCGGATGCCTCCGGTGGGGATATCAGTCTATATAATGCCCTGTAAGCTCAGTTTCGAGGTCTTGTCGCGCTCGATTGAGAAACCTGTAAGTCGAGACTCTGTCCAAATAAAATAATGAATCAGTTCCTGTCTATTTTTTACCACTGTCGTTACAGACTGGAACTTGCACCGCGACTGCAAAATGACATAAAGGCATTAGTGCCTCGTAAATCTACATTCCGATGCATGTAATAGTGAGTGAGCTTAATATACTAACTTTGTAATGAGGTAGAACAAAGGTGTTTACGTACGGGATATATATTATAGGTCTTAATCCAACTCTGTTGCAATTGAAATCATAGGATAGATAACTTTATTCAATAGGGTATTTTACCAAAAAAAACTAATTAGTCCGTCTGTTAGATTATCGAAAAATATTGGATACTTGTTTTTTGTTTTATCAAATTAATAAAAATTGACGAAAATAAAACGTGTGAAAGATCATGAGCCTTTTGACTTCATTTTGTGGGTAAAAAAGTAGTAACCTCGTGACGTCACACGACTCGACACGACTTTTCGAAGCACTGGGGGCCAATTCTCGATTTTCGCCATTTATCTCGAGTTCGAGATCGTAAGTCTATCTCTATGTCTATTAAAAATATCTCTATCTCTACCAAAAAATGTCGAATTGAGCAGAATTCCGTATTCTCAGTCAAAATAGAAATAAATGTCACGAAAATGTCGAGTCGACTGAAGATAATGTTACCATTATGAAGAATCGCACGTTCTGTTTTAGGTAGCTATGAGTTAATGAATGATTTTGTTTTAAAACGCTGACTAAACTTAATTATTTATATTTAATAAAACTGTATAAAACGAAACGTTTAGTGTGTTTCAAGATTTTCGTATGCTCTTCGTGAAATATAGAAAACAAATTGACAGTTGACTGTCTGTCAGTGTCAGAATTTGCGCCTTTTTGCGGTTCCTTCAAAACTTTTGTTATGTTTACATGTACTGTGTTTACATCATTATTGGGTGCTGTTTTACATTTTAAAAGTTTTATTTTAACATGGAGGGGAAAAATCAAACAAGGCAAGGGCACAAATCAAAGAGTATAAATCGAATTTCCAGTAAGTATGAGATGCCAAGCCGTATTTTATTTAAAAATTAAAGAAAAGAAAACACAGTGTACAATCCAAAACTCAACGAATTCACTCAGAAATGACGTATCTCTACAATCGACATGACATCTCTACTGCTCAGAAGCACTCGACATGAACTCTAACGTTAGCTTTCGACAAATGTCGAATTCGACATCCCCAGAATAGCAACTTTTAAAATTTGTCGAAAAAATGACGTCATTAGAAATTTTTGTCGAGTTCGACACCATCTCTAAAATCGAGAATTGGCCCCCTGTATCGTCTTCATCTTTTGCTTACGTGAAAAAGGAAAAAATACGTGATCATTATTTTTTTTAAATCTATCTAACGGACTAAATAGTTTTTTTTTTGTGAAATATTATATTATATTATTATTATATTATATTATATAAAAAGATACACCCACGATTAACCAGTTATGTTTAAGCCCCATGTAATATGTTGTATGCTTTGTCTTATGTGCCATGTTTGGAGGCACGGTTGGCGCATTGGCTGAGCGATTGCACTGCTGCGCTGCGTGTCGCGGGTTCGATCCCCGCACGGAACTAATATTTGTACATCCTGCAGATAGTTGTTTCGGGTCTGGGTATTTGTGTATGTGAGTTTATGTTTGTGAACGCACCCACGATGCAGGAGAAATTCCTAGTGTGGGGTTTTTTAAAAGAAAACAAATAGTGATCTATTACACGTAATCATCACGTACCTAAGTAATCACATTATTACAGTTCGGTTTTAAAACTCAAATGTCAACCGAGCACTCTAAAATATTATCTTTGAAAACTTCTCACAGCAAACATTTATTTTCTTTTACAGAGACTGTAACAAATAAAATAATCCACGAAAGATGCAATATTATATTTGTCCTCGCTGTCTATTTTTTTACCTTATATTACCTTGTTAGTTTGTTATTCTGAGCGATTCCCGGGAATCGAAGGCCAGTTTTCTTTGTTAGATGTCCTCGAAAATATGCCCTCAGGAGTTTCCTTCATTGACAGCTCGGAAAGACGATGCTTTAAGAACTTACTGTCTTAGGATCACAGTTCAACATTGAGCAAGTTTGTCCAGAATTATTCGAAGACTGAGTTGATTGACGAATGCTTTCAATATTTGTACCGAATTAAGTCTCCCTTGACGTCTATACACACTTCATAATGAAACCTTGTCTTAACAGGGTATTTCACCAAACAAATCTAATAAGTCCGTCAGATAGATTTTCAAAAAATAATGGACACGTATTTTTTCTTTTTTTATTTAAACAAAAGATGAAGACGATACAGTGCTTCGAAAAGTCGTGTCAAGTCGTGTGAAGTCATAAGGTTAGTACTTTTTTACCCAAAAAGTGACGACAAAAGCCCCCCACTCATGATCTTTGACACGTTTTATTTTCGTAATTTTTTATTAACTAGCTGTTGCCAGCGGCTTCAACCCACGGGAATATAAAATCGGGATAAAAGCTATCCTATTTGTTCATCCAGGTTATAAACTATCTGTGGACCAAATTTCATCCAAATCCGTGCCGTAGTGTCTGCGTGAAGAAGTAACAAACATACACACTCACACGCTCACAAACTTTCGGCTTTATAATATTAAATAAAAAAATAAGTGTGAAGTGTGATTTGATAAAAATCACGTATCCAATATTTTTAGATAATCTAACAGATGGACTAATAACATTTTTTTGGTGAAATACCTACCCTAGTCGTTGACCCGAAAGTCTGGCAACCAGTTTTATCATGGGGTATCACCCAGTACTGGATTGTTGAGGTCAGATAAGCATAATCATCGACAGCCCGACTTCACCGACTGCCAGGCCTCCCTTTGCTTGCGCCAAGCTCCATAGGCAGTCGCTACATGTAAAATACTAGTATTCAGTTGCATCTCGTTAGACTGGAAGTTAACCCCAAAGTAGTTGGGAAGAGGCTAGGCAGAAGATGATGGTTAATCGTCCAAGACGAAATGATTGCTGTGAGGCTAAAATGGCTATTTTAACAGATCTTAATGGGGTCTTAATATGAATTGCGATATCATTCGTAAACTGGACCATTTATGCGTCTGTGACCATTTTACGAATTTTATCGCAATTCATATTATTTTCCCATTATGATCTGCTAAAGTGGTCATTTTAGACCTCCTGATAGTAATGCAAATTTCCTATTTGAACTCCAAAACCAAACAGATGTTGTATATCTTCAAAAATTTATAGGTTTCTTGCAAGTTAGTAACCGATCGCCTCTAACTCGCTGACTGTAAGACCAGCGCTTTACCGTCGACTATTCGAGTTAAGTGCCAAGTTATATCCAAGTTGTAACAAGGTCTTTGTTTAACGATTCTAAGTTGAAACAGTGACTGTTTAATTTCAATTGCTCCTCGCCTTTTAGAAGCTTAAGTGCCGATGTGAAAATTTTTAATTATCATGTTCCCGCTCGCTTGTTTGCGAGGAATATTACTTAGTAATGTTAGTTTGTAGTTTTATTGGTTTTGTAGCGATGGGAGTGTTTTGTTAAGAGTAGGTATTTGATAGTAAATGAATATAAAGGGTGATGGAATGCTTGTCTATTCAGACCAAAAGAAATATTTATCATTTCGCGTTAAATGTTTCTAAAAATTATGGTTTCTACAGGTAAGTTCTTATGTGAAATGTTTTATTTTGTGAATGTAACTTGTATGGTGTATATAAATAACAACGAATATTCTAATCTTTTCTAAAATGGAAGTGTATCAGGTATTTATAACATATCTTTCATAGCCTTTTCAAAAATGTTTATTTAGTTACCTACATGAATTGAATAGACTCTGAGTACTGATAAAGTACTGAGTAAAAGTTTCATAAGCTTTGTGTACTAGTAAATTCACTTCACAATCTTGAAAATACAAATATTACCTAGAAACCTTTAAATAAGTGTAGGCTTTAGGGTTTATAAATTCCGCTGACCTATTTATGAGCGAATTAAAACCAACAGTGAGTAGATTTATTATCAGAATACTAAATTACTACTATTTAAATCTGGCATTTACGTAGTATTTGTTTGTAATAGTCAGGTGATCCTAGTATTGCTAACCCACACTTTTAGGAGGTTCTAAAATTTTAAAGGGTTCTGATACAACAGTTTATTTAAGATATTACGAAAGTCTAACAATGAAGCGTCAAGTCCGGTGGGGTTTTTAAAATTAAATTGAAATGCAAATCTTTTCCGATTAGTGATTACTATTGAATAATAAGTGCGCATGCAATGTTAATGTTCTTAATAGATAGACAAAGCGATTCTTCTATGTTATTATATACATACATAAGCTCACCTAGCCCATTATCCGAGGTGGGTAAGCAGAAATCACAGAAGCCATCTGCTACGATTCTAACATACTTTTTTTACTTCGTTCACATTCATACATCTGAAGGCCTTTTTTTTTGGCGGGTGGAAAATCATCAAATAACCCCTCCCGCTCTTGGGCAGAGCGAAAGGGAGTGTCAGACTTCTACTGACTAAAAACCACCCATGTTCCTTCTTAGCCCTCTATGTCGAGGCCGCGATAACTAGTGTAAAACACGCGGCCACATACATCTGAAGCCTGAAAAATGACGTCTTAAAACAGTTCTTATTCCAGTGTGAAAAAGAGATAGCGCTGGACACTCTGTATAGTTCTGTCACGTTTCCACATTGGGTTAAGAACTATTTGACGTCATAGTAGGGCCTTTTTTTTTTTTTTTGGTGGGTGTAAAATCATCGAATAACCCCTCCCGCTCTTGGGCAGAGCGAAAGGGAGTGACAGACTTCTACTGACTAAAAACCACCCATGTTCCTTCTTCGCCCTCTATGTCGAGGCCGCGATAACCGGTGGACTACCCGCGGCCCTCATAGTAGAGCCTCTGGTCATTTCGCAGGCTAATTGCGAGTACTACGCACCTGTCCTTTAAAAAGAGCCTATATTATTAAACACAAATGCTATCAGAAAAGCAGTACAGTCTTTGTATGAACAAATCTTATTAATTTATCCACCATTAATAACTTCGAAGCCCTCCTCCAGTTTTCACATTGAGCAGATGGATACTTCAGCATCAAACTCTTCATTTAATTTAATTTACCTAAAGAAGGGAAATAACTATAGCAATCCGTCTTATCAATTAAATTTAGTTTCCTTTCTCGGGCAGTCATCTACCTGTCTAGATACTCCAACTTGGTCCATTCATCAGCAAAACAATTAAAATATTGGAGAATCGCTTTTAATTGAGTTTTCAGTAAATTTTAGACTCACTGTGGACTGAGATTGGACGGGCAACGATTGTTTTTCAATAATATTTTAGAATAATTGTTTTCCGTCGAGTGGCGTTTAAGATTTTATTCTTACCAATTGGCCACGCCTTAATATGTCATCATCTGCTTAGCCTTTTCGTGTTGTGGTTAACTTCCAGTCTAACCGGATCGGATGCAGGTGAATATCGGTATTTAACATGAAGCGACTGCTTATCACGTCCACGCCCATGTTAGTACTAGGTAATACAAAAAACCTTGGTAAGACTGGTGGTCAGACTTTCGGCCCAAGGACCACCTGTAACGATATTCAAAGATCTACAAATAACAGCCAAAACCTTCAACCAAAACACATAATCTCTGACCCCACGAAGCGCCCCCAAACAAGAAATCAAAAAACAAAAGCGCAACGTTAATATCACATCGCTTAAAAAAATAGAACGCAATCCGGTGTCGCAATTAAACGTAGGCTACGCTATCTCATCGACTTACTACAGACTTTAATTAAACCCGGGTCCCGGGCCCCGGGCTTCTGGTCCCGGGTCTCGGGGTAAATAGCCCGCCGTGAGGACAAATCGATTGCATAACAGGAGGATGGCGGATGAACCGAGATGCTCGCTTAGCAGTTTTTCAAAAGCTAGATGATAATGTCCCAGATTAATCAGCGCTTTCGCAAAAAGATAATCTTGAACTTGTGAGTTTGAACGGGAATTGGATTCGATTTTATTTTGTTTTGTGCTGAGAGGAGTTGATAGGATCGGTTTGCTGTAATTTGCAATCAAGATAGTTAAAGTGCTCGGTGAAGACATTATACATTTTATCGTGGAAAACTTGAGTCTCGTGTTTTATTCTAGTCTCCAAAAGAACAGAAGATATTAAATATGAATTCACTTCCTTTCGTCCCACAAACATGAAAAAAACTGGCTCAGTGCATGTTGAACTCGTGTATGTATGGAAGAATCATTTGTTATTAGAGCGGCATCAAAAATACACCTTCTGTGAAAAAATCTAACAGTCTACCTATCACGGATCATGAGATGCAGCCGGCTAACAGACAGACAGACAGACGAACGGTCAGTGGAGGCTTACTAATAGACTTCCGTTGATTACCTTTCGGGTACGGAACTTCCCCATACAACAAAAAAATCCTGACACACTTTCAATATAAATCTTTCAGCCCCCCAATCCAGCAATGAAATCATTTGCAATAACGTATCATAACCCACGCTCTAATCTCCGTCGCGAACACATCAGTCTACCCTTAATCGCGCACAGCTCAACAAATCGCGAAGATCTTTGTGCATACACACTGAATATTCGAATCTTACAGAAAAAGCGCCAGTGTAGGGCCCCGTGTCTATTCTTTAAAATTGACAGAACGCTGAGCTGGCGATTCACCAAAAAGATCTAATAAGTCCGTCAGATAGATTTCCAAAGAATAATGAACACGTCTTTTTTCACGTAAACAAAAGATGAAGACGATACAGTGCTTCGAAAAGTCGTGTGACGTCACAAGGTTAGTACTTTTTTACCCACAAAGTGACGTCAAAAGTCACTCATGATCATTGACACGTTTCATTTTCGTCAGTTTTCATTAATATGATAAAACAAAAAACACGTATTCAATATTTTTCGATAATCTAACAAACGGACTAATCAGATTTTTTTGGTGAAATACCTTAGTGAAGACATGCAACTATGCAACTAACGACCTGATACTGATCTGCAAACACCAAAAATCATGGAATACCTCAGCGCATTTTCCTTAAAAATCTCTATTCACAGTTTGTTATCGATCGGGCGAACATCTAAGAGTACTAACCCTACGTCTGCCGAGGGAAACGGCTCAGAAACTCGTACTTTTCTATGCAAACGTTCGGTAGATAAGGTCGTCGTAAAACTGTATCGCTGGCTAGGCGAGCTTCATCGGTTGGAAGTTATTGTATGGCTGTGGTGGAGTCTTTGGTACTGTTAATGGGGTTTTGTATGAGAAAAAAGGCTTTTTTTCATATTGTTTTAGAGCTTTAAAAGGTTTATTGTATCGATTTGATTGTCATTTAAGTAATTTTAGTACGGAAATAAAAAATAAGTTTAAAAACTAAAACCCGACTACAAACCGCGGTCTTAAAAATAGGAAATAAGAAAATAATTCATTTCTGATATTCATAATTATATTGAATTTGTATATTTCTGTTTAATTACAAGTAAAATGTATCTGTTAATCTAGGTTATAAACTATCTGTGTACCACATTTTATCCAAAGTCGTTCAGTCTTTTTGGCGTGAAAGAGTAACAAACATCCTCACAAAGTTTCGCATATTATATAATATTAGTAGAATAATGCAATGACTGATAGGTAACCAAAAGCCCCGAACTTTAGAATACATACAAAAAAATCGTATTTGCCGTATTCAGCGAAAAAAGAAAAAAAATAATACCATCAAACAAAAAGCCATTTAAATAAAATTCCAATTTTAAAAATATAACAGCCATAGCGAATTAATATTCTAATGTCAAAAGCGATAACCAATCCAATTAAAAGCTCTTTATTAAAAGGAAGAAAACAAAATTCTAAATTGGAATGCGTAGTTTCATGGTCCGCATAAATTGAGATTGAACCAATAATGGCTGTGATATTATTACCCTTAGTTTTCATAATGGTGGAAATACTTGTTTGGACCTGTAGGTATTTGATTTTATGTATGTATTGTTTTTCCCTCATAACAAAAAAGCCTTAAAGTCACATTGAAGAGTATCTTTTGGCGTTGTCAAAGGTTTTGTTGACTGTTGGTAAACAATTGTAGTCATTGTGTTGTAAAATGTTGTAAGAAACGAGATGGCAAAGATATTTCGGTATATGACGTGTGACTAAACACCAGTCTCAAACTATCAATTTTTGATTCTGATGATCTGACTTATGACTATAGACGACAAGATAATTAACTTTATTTTTAAGTAAAACCTAATTAAATTCTACCTGTAAGTATCATCATTCACTTAGTTATAAGTAGTCGCTACATGTAAAAACATACAGACGAATTGAGAACCTCCTCGTTTTTGGAAGTCGGTTAAAACTGGCAGTCAGCTGCATCCGGTTAGACTGACAGCCGACCAGGCAGATGACGATGACATTGCGTTATTGCATTTTGATAACCATTAAATGCTAAGGAGTTGGTATTTCCCGTCGTGGCTGCGGGTTGTTTGTAAGAGATACCGCGGCCTCGACATGAAGGGCTCAGAGGGAGCATGGGTGGTTTTTAGTCAGTAGAAATCTGACACTCCCTTTCGCTCTGCCCAAGAGTGGAAGGGGTTTTAATGATTTACAAACCCCAAAAAAGAGTTGTTTTTTATACAATGTCATGACTACAATTTTATCTAAGTAGATGCTAGAGCTAAAGCTGGTATTTAAGCAAATTCTTATGTAAATGTCAAGTCTTTTACTAAGCTCTAAGCAGAGCTTTAGCGCTTAGGATTTAAAACGTACAGAGTGCAGTGAGAAAATAATTCTGATTCAATAGGCAGCTATTGCATCAGCATTTTTACTGCACCGTGTACATTTTTAAATCCTTTTCTTGTTACATTGACTACGATTGACTAGTAAGCATAGCTATAACGTTTTATGTTACCCCTTTCCAATGTCTAGACACACAAAAACTTGTTCAAGGTTAGGAAACTGGATTAAGTTATCCATTTTTATTGTTTTGGGTTCCGAATCTCATGTAGTTACGAATATTATTATCCTGAAATCGGTGCGGTACCTACTCTATTCAAAGCTACTGAACAAAGTTACATTTAAGTCCAAAATATGAACCATTTCTTTTAAAATCACAACAAAACAAAAGTCACTAAGACCATAAATTACAGACATAAAAATATTTTCAATAAAAGAAACTATGGTAACCGTAAAACTTAAATTGCTTTCCGAGATTAGGGTTCCATAAATTACCTTGACACACCACCACTAAAGTCGCCACTTTTCAAAATACGGAACCCGGAATGCGTTAAACGGCTATATAATTTATAGCCACGTAAAGAGACGTAACTGATAAATCACGTGGTTTGCCCGTGGGAATTGAAATGCCATAGTAAAATGTGTACGCATAAGCTATCCGTGTCGATAAGAAAAGTATTGTTGATCAGAATTTTTACTCAAAAGAAGTATACTTGAGAGATTCTCATACTATAAGTACTCATAATCGGATCATGCTGTATACTGAAAAAAGAGACAGTAGGAGATCGGATAAAAAAAAACAGATAGATTTCCAAAAAAATATTGGACACATATTTTTTCTTTATTCACGTAAACAAACAATGAAGACGAAACAGTGCTTTGAAAACTTGTGTGACGTCATATTCTTAGACATTTGTATGACTTTTTTTAGCGGTCAGTGACGTCACAAGCCGACTCAAATCTTTGACGCGTTTCATCTTTGTCAATTTTTATTGATTTGATAAATCAAAAAATACGTATCCAATATTTTTCGATAATCTAACAGACATACTAATTAGAATCAAATCCCTATTCAACTATCTTGACAAACTTACACTTTAATATTATTTTCGATAGTGAAATCGTAATAAGGAAAACATGCTTTATTTTCAGTTCCGGAAATCCCATAATATCATGTGCAAAAGTCCTATTATTAAAACAGACCGCCACCAACTCAGTACCGTATTTCACACACATTTTCTGTCCACCTTTCAGAATTATGTTCTTTACACCCCTAATGACATCCCTCGAGAATTTCTACGAAAACCATAAAGCGACAAACTCGACACATTATTGCGAGATACCTACAGCATTGCGAGTAATACAGCTCAACAAAATACTTAGCACATCAAAATAGAGCTCAACAAAATACTCCAGACTCATCATTTAGGTTTTATGAGTGGCGACAAAGACGGTGCGTCGACCGCACTGATAACTAGTGGCTAATACGTGCTTGTTCGGAATTATTATTTATCTTGTATTTCTTTGAGACTCACATTCAGAATATAATATTGGCACAAGAATCTGATATTACAATGTAGGTATACTATCGGAATAGGATCGTTTTTTTTTGGAGAAAATAGGCGTTGTGTTGTGTCTTTATTGTTATGTATCTAGAAAACACGTAAATTCCGTATTGATGGCCGTCTTCAGTGGAAATTGACTCGTTAAAAAACCTGCTTTTTTATAGGGAAACTTTTATAACATCGCCTCAAACTTTTTCGTCCATATATTGATGTCGCGTGACGGTTGGTCGCGGAGTAGGGGTAAAGTGAAAGGCGCTCGACAGAGCAGCCGAGCCCAATATGGCGGCGCCTATAGTTCACATTTCTGTCAATGTTTAATGTAAATGTTGCTATTTTTTTGCTTATGTTAAATGTCTACAATGCGAAAAAAAAATCACTTATACCGTGGTTTCATAAAACCACACAATTATTTTTTACTAGCTGTTGCCACCGGCTTCATCCGCTACAACCCACGGGAATATAAAATCGGGATAAAAACTATCCTATTTTTATTCCAGCTTATAAACTATCTGTGTACCAAATTTCATCCAAATCCGTGCAGTAGTTTTTGCTTGAAGAAGTAACAAACATACACACTCACACACTAACAAACTTTCGCCTCTATAATATAGTGTGATTATAAACTATCTGTGTACCAAATTTCATTCAAATCCACGCAGTAGTTTTTGCGTGAAGAAGTAAGAAACACACTCACACACTTACACACTCACAAACTTTCGCCTTTATAATATTAGTGTGATTCAATCAGACTCGTCATTCTCTTACCCTTAACATTATTCATTAGGTACTACTCTATTACTTTCCACAATTTATTTTTCGTTTCTTTGATCCTTTTTTATTGTTATACCCATCCACGTTCACACTCAAAAATTATCTCACGTGATTTTCCGCTATACATGCTCTACCGCATCTCATGTCTTACTTAGTCCTGTGTCACGCTGATCAATCGTCTACTCAATCTGCCTTTACTCTCTATATTGGGTCACCAAGGGTACTGTTTTCATATTAATGCTCTTTGTAATTGTTTTCTACTGCATATGTTCTAACTTGTGTGTGCCAATAAATTGATTTATTATTATTATAAGAAACAGAATGGAACCATAATCTAGTAATGATCCCACTACTGGGATAGACCTCTCTCTGTAAAAATAATAAGCCTGTCTGAGTCAAAACCTCTTTTACAAAAAAGTTGACTATGAGACAGCTGTTCTAATTCCCTCTTTCAGTAAGAGTACAAAACACAATATCAATACCGTGTTCACACCACAACAATGCGAATTGACACCTTTGCAAGACGACAGACGACACAAAGACATGCCACACGATCGTCGACCGCAGCGTCGTATATGCATTATAATTCAGATACGTGATCCCACAGTGTGCAGATACATCTCTATGCAGTACGTGTAATATTCTCATGCACTATTGTGTTCTGTTAATGTACTGCATTTCAGTAAACAAGAATAGATGTTGACGGTGAATGTTTTTGAAGAATTATTTTGTTATTTTACTTGCTAGGATGGCAATAGATGGATTTTATTTGATCATGTTCTAACAGTGTTTTGGTATAAAATTGTGTCCATGCTGTTTTTTGCCTATTCCTCTACATATCTACGCTTTGGGATGGGCAACTACAGGACTTTCCCAAGTTATTGTGCGTTGTGACTGTAGCTTCACATTGTTTGTTTTTTTTTGTTATAATACCAGTAAAATATGAAATGTAATAATACAATAGTAACTCTTCGCATACACGTGGCCTCTCAACTCAACTTTTGGCTGGACGACTTCTTTATTTTAGACACTTCGAAGTGATAAAATAAAATGACGTGTTGCACAAAAAACTGATTCACGCCCTATATCCGCGCCACAAACATACAAACAGACGCAAAAGTTTATTGGATACATTCTTATTCCCTATCGTCGCGTGGGTTATTATTTAATACTGTTAAATTTTTAACAACCAAATCAAAAAATGGAAATAAAATGTTGACCAGATACCGTAATTTAAATTGATTATTTATGTTTTACTAGCTGTTGCCAGCGGCTTCACCCGCTATAACCCTAAAATTATCCCACGGGAAGATAAAATCGGGATAAAAACTATTCTATGTGTTAATACAGGTTATAAACTATCCGTGTACCAATTTTTATCCAAATCCGTTCAGTAGTTTTTACGTGAAGAAGTAAAAAACATACACACTCACACACTCACAAACTTTCGCCTTTATAATATTAGTGTGATAGTGTGATAAGACAATGGATGCTTAATGACACCTTGTATACTAAAAGTCATAGTGCGAAATGACAGCAAATACTAGAATAAATTGCAAGGAGAGGACCAGTTGAGGGGTGAGGGCCTCAGAGAGGGGGGAGGAGGTAAGGTGAGGAAATTTAAATTGGATTGAAGGAAGTTTAGATTAGATTGAATTTTCCCTACACCTTGTTTAATTTAGTATGAGTGCGATACCCTGTGTTTTGAGAGATAAATTTTTTTTCGTATTTTTTTTTTGTAATTGTCAGCCCAATTGATGATGACGGTAATTTTGGAGGATATTGTTTGAGATTTTTTTTTTGCGTACGTAATTGTGTATAAAATATTATTTTATACACGATATTTTTATGTCGTAACGCCTCATGTTGCTTAAATGGATTTTTAAGGTATGAAACAGAACCATGAAACTAAACTAATATGAATCAATCATACACTTAGTTCAACTTGAAAACTCAAGCGGGTTACACTGGAACATCACAATTGCGAGAGATACACTTTCTTCCTTTCTTTTCTTTTTTTCTTTGTTTTAGAAAGTGTAAGTAAGTGTATCAGTGTATAGTGTATCTCGTGAGCTATTGAATCATAGCAATTTTTAATGAAATGATTGTTACTTTAAACCACGTAGACCAATTTCGGGGCACAAGGACATGAATAATTTTTAAAACTGAATCAACGAAGACATAATTAGTGATCATAACTATGTACAGAATTTGCAAGCTAAACATTTTCCAATAGGATATCACACATGGGCGATAAAACAAATTACATTTTTAGGGATTTCTTTCAATTTAGTGAGAAAATAACACCAACGTCATAAAACAACACACATCTTTACCACCTTTATGAAAAATGAAACATGCACTACTAACAAAATTCACCGCCTCCCCCTAAGCGGACAGCAAGGCGAAACGGGAGGGAGTGATAATTACACCACAGTACTTCCAAGATGAAAAATGGAACCGGTCTCTTCGCAAAATGTTTTCTCAACTAGTGACGATGTCACAGCGTGAAATTCTTTCTGATAAGTGGACGGAGAATGTGGTTGGAGTCTCACCTTCTTGTAGTTTAAAATGTGCTTATTGAAAGTTAGCAATTTTTCATCAATCTGTCAATATTTAATAATCAACCAAAAAAAAAAATCAAAATGTTATGCACTTTTTTATTTTTACTTTGTTTACAATTATATAATTTTTTGTTATTGATTTGTGTCTGTAGTAAATCTAAATTGAACTTACACCTTACTATTGTATCGAGTCTGGTTTAACCTAACCTAACCTAACCAACATAACAGACAGAATGTGTTGCTGGGGAGTTTGTTCCGTCACTTCTTCTTTTCAGCTAAAACACTAGGAAGTGCCGAAGGGTGGGCGTTTTGGGGGACTGTCTCTTGTAAATAAGTAGAGTAACGTAAATTTTGACGTTCGAAAAGTGCTGATTATCAGACTTTTTTTTTTTTTTTTTTTTGGTGGATGTAAAATCATCGAATAACCCCTCCCGCTCTTGGGCAGAGCGAAAGGGAGTGTCAGACTTCTACTGACTAAAAACCACCCATGTTCCTTCTTCGCCCTCTATGTCGAGGCCGCGATAACCGTTGGACTACCCGCGGCCCCTGATTATCAGCCTAATTTAAATAAATGACTTTTGATTTGATTTGAAACCATAAAGAGTAGAATACTTGATATCACTCGTTAATATTTTTTGATCCCATACAATACAATACGCGTCATCTCCCTAGCCTTTTCGCAAGTTTGTTTATGTTCTAATTTAGCCGAAAGTAGCTAAATACCAGTATTTTATATGAAGCTACTGCCTATACGCCCTCTACAACTTAGTAATGCGTTACTCGGTTCCCCTAAGTAAGACTAGTTGTCAGACAATCCGATCAGGGTCTACCTGTAACGACTGTAATGCCTCTAAATGACAGCTCCCGGCTGTAAAACAAAACTATGTAATTAATGGTCACCCAGCCTTGAATCAGCCTTAGCAAGCGCGGCTTCATCTTGAAAATTGACCCATTTGTCTGTTATTATTTAAATACGAGCTGCCTGACATCTCCAATATAACCAAACTCAGAGTGAGATCTTTGTGATGTCTGACAGTTGGCATTACTGTCAGCTACCGGACTTCTTGTTGCTGTGAAACAGTATTAACATATCTTTTGAATACACTGCACATACCTACAGGAATACCATAAATATGCCACAAGAGCGATGCTTTAACAATGCATAGACTAATTTCATCAACCTTACGACACGCAGCTAAAAAAAGGGGTTTTCAAAAATAACACAGTAACTCAACTCCATCCAATATCCAGGCTGTCCCTTACAATGACTAGTCACTTTAGCAATTGCTCCAAAGAAATGTTTTTTACATCTACCCGCGATATTGTGTTAAAAGAAAAACAAGGACTCGGAGTACTTCTAAATGATTGATGATGCGTTGAAGGAGCTGCGAGAGGGAATTTTGATATAACTAGCCGTCCCAAGTGAGAGGAGTCTCATTACAGTAAGATATGATGTTTTTTAAAGGTATTACTTTGATGTAGAGGAAGATTTAGGGAGGTTTTTCTTTTCTTTGCTGTCTGGGAGTTGGAGAGGAATTTTAAGTTTTACTTAACGTGTAAATGAAATTTTCAACTGTTCGTAATAGATATTTAAATTAAAAAGAAAAATCCATTCGGTGACTGTATCTAAATCCAAATAATATTTTAAACGCGTAAGTTTGTAAGTATGGATGGATGTTTGTTACTCTTTCACGCAAAAACTACTGAACGGATTTGGATAAAATTTGGTAAACAGATAGTTTATAACCTGGATTAACACATAGGATAGTTTTATACCGATTTTATCTTTCCGCGGGAAAATTTTCGAAATGTAGCAGGCGGGCGAAGCCGCTGGTAACAGCTAGCACTAGATACCTATTTTTTTAAATATGTCATCACGACTGTTTTTTCTTATGGGTTAGGCAAAAATTTACTGATAACACCCACATTTAATTGTTTTTTTTTAAATCTTAGGAAGTTTTTATTTGTTTAGATAGTTCCTTTTATATAGAATGTCAGCACATCTGGCTTCCATTTTACGAAATTACGAAAAATATAATTCTATCACGTACTTACATACCTTTGTTGTTTGTGCCTTTGTGCTTAAATATTCGTAGGTAATTTTGTTTACATATACCTACTAACAATGAGCTTCGGATTCGAATCTCCATTTAACTCCAGGAGAGCAAAAAAGATATCATTTTAATGTTGTTGATTTTGTTTGTTTACACCTTCCATTTTCTGGAATACTGAAAACCTAAAATAATTTTTTAAATAAACTTTATTAATCACAGGGATATCAGTTGAAAAATAATGTCAAAACAACGTCTCTCGAAGTGTACGATTCACATTGAATGAATGAAAACCTTTCCGATTTCTTGTGAGCGTGCGGTCCGGTCTTTCATTCGTTCTATTCGCCGCTGAACGAAAAAAAGAACGCGGTCTAATTGCGAGTGAGGCTTTTACGTGATGGCCATTAAATTAGCGGAGTGGGAAATGCTGTGTAGTTTTTAGGATACTGCGATTATCATAGTGTAATTTTAAAGTAACCGAAAAATATTTCAAAACTCGTCTCCTTTGTATTATTCCTTTTTGTTTAATGATGGGAAATCATCAACTGACTCATCTCGCTCTGACAAACACAAGGAAGTGTCAAACTCTGACTGGCTTAAATCCATCCATGTTCCAACATCGTTGCGTTCCAGAGTCACGGTGGCTCTTTCGAATAAATTCAGCAACCCTGGATTATTTTATTCCTACTAACGCATTTTCAATTCGAAAAAGACAAGTCCAGAAGGACGATGCTTGCGATTCTATAAAATGATGATGATGAATGATGTACAGACACAGATTAAAACTAAATGAAAATAAGAAAGCTTTTGAATAATAAGTACCTACTGTTAAAAACAGTAGGTATGGTATTTTGAAGAAAGCACAACACAGATTTGAGTGGATCCCTCCAGTCAGTGCAAGCATTTGTCAGTGATAGTGGAGCTCAGCTTATAATTCAAGAAGCTCAATGTCACGACGAATAATACCAAAGAAACGACATTTGAGTGGGTCGCTCAAAGTACTCAAACTGCCGGACAATCGTTAAAACTAAAAAAAAAAATGTCCTAGTATCTGAATACTACGCCATTATTATTTAAAATAATTGAACATGCATAGAAGTCGGTAGACAAAGTCAACCTGCCAGAACCTCTACAGAACTTATGTCAAAATTATCTAACCTGTCACCAGTTAGCACAGCTAAATAATGTTCCCAACCGCTGATTTCCCGGCCCACACACTTACATCGCATCTTTTTCCCGTCTGTTAAGGGCCGATACTCGTGAATGACAAATTAGGAGATCTCGCAGCGCACGAAATTGCTCCACAAGAATATTTTATTGAATCCCTACACTTTTTTTATATTGCGACCATATTCGATTCTATATATAGAGCGCCTTTTATGGAAATCCCGGCTTTTGTGAACTGATTTGCGATTATATTTCGGATATCGTGCTTAGGAAATATGGTTTCATCGTAAATATAATGCTAGTCAGAAATAGCGCTATTCAATCTTCACGCTAATTAGACTTTGTCAAAACTACAAAAAATAACTAGAGGAAATAATACTGATTACATTCCATTCGTTAATGAAATCTTGCGCAAACCAATAAGTTTGATTATCCAGCAGGTCATTTGCTCATATCGCTTCACGACCTTTCCAAGTTTCTATTTGTTCGTTCATATCGGATATATAAAGAATAGAAGAATGTCCATGATCAATAATGGCTGGATTTTGTCACAGTCGTTTCAAAAATGTTGGTACCTACAGTGAAAATGCTACGTTAGGGTGGTTGAAAAAAAAATCTAATTAATCCGTCAGATAGATTTCGAAACAATATTGGACACAATTTTTTTTTTCACGTAAACAAAAAATTAAGATACAATGCTTCGAAAATTCGTGTGACGTCACATCGCACTGCATTTTTTACCACGTAGTGACGTCAAAAGCTCCCACTCATGATCTTTGACGCGTTATTTAATTTTCTTTAGTTTGATAAAACAAAAAACACGTATCCAATATTTTTCGATAATCTAACTGACGGACTAAACATTATCATATTTTATTTAGACAGGCACCATCCTTATTGTTTGCAGCTTTCTGTAGACCTGTAAATATTGTGATCTGTCGGACGATTTTTTTTATAACATACATTTTACGACAGCATCATTTGTCTAGTGATCGCGTACGACTGCTAAGAATTTGGTCTTGGGTCCGATTACGAGATCGGCCAATGTGCTATTGGATTTTTCTGTCAGGAATTCTCAGCCAGCTGGCATGGAAGGCTTCATTTGTGCACATTTGATGGTAATAGGCTCACCCCCTATTACATGCAAGACATACACTGATCTTATCGTGTATGACCAGATGTGTGAATGTGGACGAAGCAAAAGGAGTATGTAAGGATCGTAGCAGGTGGCGTTCTTTGGTTTCTGCCTACCCCAATAAAAAAAAGGGCGTGAGTTTATATATGTGTATGTAAAACATAACGGGTAAAACAAATATTATGTGTCTACTGGTTGGTACTTCTCTGCATAAACCTTCCTTTGTTATTTTTATATAATCTTACAATTGAGTATTTCACCAAAAAAGTATAATTAGTTATATCTTTTATCAAATTAATAAAAATTGACGAAAATAATACGTGTCAAAGATCATGAGTTTGGGCTTTTGACGTCACTTTGTGGGTAAAAAGTACAACCTTGTGACGTCACACGACTTGACGCGACTTTTTGAAGCACTGTATCGTCTTCATCTTTTGTTTAAGCGAAAAAAGGAAAAAAATACGTGCCAATTATTTTTTGAAAATCTATTTGACGAACTAATTTGATTTTTTTGGTGAAAACCCCCATTGCTCACTTTGCCTGTACTATAAATGACGTAATAATCTTTTCACAATATTTAAAAAAAACCCTTTTTGTCCACAGGAAATCGAACACTGCTACTACCACGGCACTGTAAAAGACTACCCGGGGGCATCAGCGGCATTCCACACGTGCAACGGGGTGTCGGGGGTCATCCACATCGGCAACGAGACGTTTGTCATTCACCCCTTCTACGGGGGTGACCTGTCGGTCAGTGCGACTTGATTTTTTACCAAAATAATATTGTGTTTTTTTTCAGTTTTTTTAAGGAAAACAGTAAAGTGGACCCAGACAAAATATTTAAAATATTTATTGATATTAATGCCTGCAGTTTTTAATGGCTCGCAACAGAAAATAAAATAAATCTATTTAGTCGATTTTTTACAAAACATTAAAAATAAGAGGAATAAATGTTGAACATATTAAATTCAAGCTTTTCCAGCAACGTAATAATAATAAGCATAGTCCCCTTTTTATGGAGCCACTGTTTCTGTAAATATTAAACTAACTTCACTACGGACTTATACATAATATTTCAGGATTTTACGTTAAATTATCAACAGTTTGATAGACACGACATTGTTATTGCTTGCAAGATACTTATTTTCTACTGTTTTAATGAGTATTACAATGTCCAATTATAAATATTGTATTACCTACTTCGTAAAATTAAAATAATAAGCATCACAGAAAATAATTTCTTCGAAAAATTCATACTTTATATTCATGTATATAGTTAAAAAATCATTCTTTGAAAATATTACTATTTACGTATGTACTCCGTTAATAAGTGGTATTATAACATAAATCTTGATGTAATTTTGTCTAAAATAAACTCATAGATGTAACCATTTTGACACAATATAATTAAAATTAATGACTTTTATTAAATTATTACTCTACTTTCTTAGTTATTCACTGACAACTTTGGTATTACAATTACTGCTTTTCATATTGAAAAATATGACAGCGAATTTTTCGCTGATATTAACTGGAACACTTTATTTTCTTCGTACTATAAATAATTATAAGAAAGAGAAATTTACAGAACTGAAGTACCTATCTATTTTAATACACAATGAAAATAAAATGAAATACTTTTATTAAATATTTCCCAAAATACGCCTTCACATTGCGCAAATACTACTTATCTCATTTCAACTTTTATACACCACACTTTCATTCGTAAAATTGAAACTCAGACGCATTGAATAATTAATCCTATTAATTCTTGTTACTTGACCAAATTACTCATTATAAATGCAGTTTTGTTTTAACCCAAATCATAATTAAGTTTGAAAACGTAAAATATTTTATGGGGAAACGTTAAAAATTTGTTGAGATCAGAGTTTTTTATGGGGATCTGAATATAATTGGGTTTTATTAAGTTTATTTAAAATATTTGTAATGTTTTTAATCCACATTTTTATAACTGACCCTAATTAGTGCTTTTTTTCATATTTTACCTTAACACGAACCCTGTTTGAAAATATCAAAAGCTCTTCTTTGTATGCGAAATTAATTATTTCTCATTGATTTTATACCGAAAACTTTTTATCCTGCAAAGTTTCTGGGAAAAAACTTATTGAAAATGTCGTGAACTCATTACTCTTAAAAATATTAAAACCTTTCAACTATTTCTAATATAAAATATAGTTCCAACTCAACATCTTCCAAGAAATGTAATATTATTTTACTTTTACTTCCAGTTACGACGATTAAGTCATTACACCCCATTTACTACTATGATTAAAATCAAGCTTTAACCTAGCCTAGCCTTAACTTGGCCTCGCTGTGTTGGTCTCAAGTTGGCCTCAAATAAGCATAATTACGGGTTCACTTAGACGAGGCGAAATTAAAAAATACTTTTATTTGTAATCTCCTTCAGTAATAGTCCACTTGAACTGCAATAGATTAGCTTTTTATTTAGCTGGCGTTTTAATTGAAAAGTTCAAAGTTGGCGGCGAGTTGTGCTAGATTTTTCAATATGGCTGCCTTCTTGGTCTTTTTGTCGTGAACGTTACTCCGAAGCGTGGGTCCTGAGTTTGATTTTCCAGTAACGCAAAGAGTAATTAAATTTTTTCTTTGATAAATTCTCAGTATATGTTTGAAATCTTGATTTATAGTTGGTTGTTGACGTTTAGCTAACGTCAACTGGGTAGTTATATGGAACTTATAAAATTATGCAATAAAGTAAATCGATGCAATAGGGTAGTTAACTAAAGAAATGTAATTAGTCCGTCAGATAGATTTCCAAAAAATATTGGACACTTATTTTTTAATTTTTAACGTAAGCAAACAATGAAGACGATACAATGCTTTGAAAACTCATGTGACGTCATATTCTAAGACATTTAGTATGTAATTTTTGGCATTAAGTGACGTCACAAACCCCCCTCGAATCTTTGACGCGTTTTAACTTCGTCAATTTTTATTGATTTGATAAAACAAAAAATACGTATCCAATATTTTTCGATAATCTGACAGACGGACTAATTAGAATCATATTTTTTTACGTCAGTAAACATCCCTATTTTTTACAAAAACAAAAGTAAAAAATCATGTGCTGCAAACGGAGTTCGGATGTATAGTAATCATTTAATAAAAATTTGCCATCGACACGCAGAGAAAATCGTATCCAAGCGTAATTTATTAAATTAGGTTGATAATAATTGATATTTTGAACTTCAGAAATACAAGACACAGTCACCCACCCTTCAGTTCTTCCTACTGTTTTAGCCACGCCCACTCTTCTCCACTTCCCACTGTTTGAGACTGCAGAAGTGGCGCAACAAACTCCCTATAAATATCAGCATCTACAATGATCCATACCAAGCGACACACATTCTAAATAACTGATCTAGTCTCAACAGTATACCAGTTCACATCAATCAGGGAGAATTGCGTAGAATCCACTCGGTCCTCAGTTTGTGCCTCAGTGGGTGATCAATCTTATCTCTCGAGTATTTTGTTGAGCCCTTAAAAGAAACTTCAGCTTGAGGATTATTTTGAGGTTGATATGACATTGGAAATTTGGGAGTAGGGACAATAAGTTGGCTTAGGTCTGACTTTTTACGTATCTAGTTTTTAATATTTCACATTTCGTTAAAAACTTAGTGCAAACTAGGATTAAATGTACCTAGTTAGGTAAAATAGTTGTATTTAAATAACAGTTTGTTCCAAACACGACATGTACGGTGCTTACCGACTCAAATCCCAAGTATTTATGCATTTACTGAAATCTATCAGTATTTATTAGACAACATTTATGATCACACCTATATTTAGCAAAGAGATAAATAACAAAGAGCAGAATTCGTTTGCCAGAGTTTTTTGTAAAATCTAAGAGGCGAGCCCATTTTTTTGATGATACATTAAAAGCAACACCCCTTCTATATAATTTTAATTCCATTATAAACGAAATAAATCATCCATAATATATACCTTTATCTTGTTACATTAAAAGCCCACCTCAATATTTTTAGAAAACGAATAGATCTAGGATCTTTCAAAAACGATATAATAGATTTATACTCCAACCTGTCAACAGCTTCCCAAACAAAATAGGTTGGCAAAATATTCAGCAACATACATGAGTAAGTAAAAACGCGTCAAAAAGAGCTATTTATGTTATTCACGGCCATTTTCTTTAACGACTCGAATTCTTTTCATGTGCCTACTTTCGATAAAAAATGGTTTACATTTGTAAGCTTCCAAGATTGCTTGGTGTAAGCTATAAGAGGAAGCGGGAGCGGGGAAATCAGCGTGTATGTGGTTAAAAGCGATTTAAAAAAAGATTTACACAAGATAAGATAACATTATTCTACAAATTATTCTTTAAAACAGTTTTCGTTTGTACCTAAAAAAAAAATTAATGACACTGTCTTTTAATTTTACTGTTAGCTTAGGTCATCCCACTGCAGGGTAAAGGAATCCCCCATGACCTCTTTCTTCACAAATATTTTCTCTGGATATATCTTTTGATTCAGGGCCAATGTGTGTATTATACCTTATTGTTAACCCAAACGATTTTAAAAGATTAAAAGAGTAACCTTTGGAGTTTCTTGCCGGTTCTTCTCCTTAGGAATCGACCAATGCACCGAACCGTGCCCCCCTTTTTTACCGACGTTTTATAAGTGCCCATGTAGGCCTATGTGAAATAAAAAAATGTTGTTTTTTTTTTTTTTGGTCGTCCCATCTCCTGCGAGGTCTATCGCGTCACCTTCTGGCTGTGTTAGGGCTTTACAACGTGGTTAATTTGGTCCACAGCTCATTGGGTAAATGACATATATGGCCAGCCAACTCGATTATTAACTTAGATGTCAATTATAATATAAAGCAGACTGAAAACATTCTTGATTATATTTTCTTAACTATGATTTACTTTTTTTTGTTTGTAACTCTTTGTCACCTGTTAATAATACCCCTTCAGCACGCCAATCCCTCAGTTTATAACTTGACCCAAAGTGAAATTTATTAAGGGCGCGCACAAATTTGTCGTTGACAAGTATAACACATTCATGCTCCGCGGAACCCTGATTGCAGGGTAACACATAAACACCTACAGGGTACAGAGGTAAAAGGGGCATCCAAATAGAAATTGGCAAAACGTTGCCTCAAAGAAACCACAATTTCGCCCCAAAATTGTGAGAAAAATGGGCTTTTAAATATGCTAGCTTTACACTACCTTATCTCCACTTAGCTTGTAGAGAGTAGCGGTGGCCCAGGGGTGGCGATGGCGGTGACTTTTTGTAATTTACGGTTTAGTTTTTGTAATTTCTTTAATCACCACTGCTCTCAAAACGGTGATGGAAAAGATTGTGTGTCTTAGAACCAAAAATTCGAAGATATGTGATATCTACAAACCCGCACCGGGCCCGTGTGGTGGTTTATAGCTCATTCCCTTTTAGAGAGAGGAGGCCTGTGTCCCAGCAGTGATGGGAACATTACAGGCTGATTATGCACTTACTTTACATTGTGATGTAAGCGCATTAAGCGTAGAATAATAAATCTAAGTTTTTAAACTGACATGGTCACTAACACTATCATTAATATTGAAAACGGGATATTTACCATTTTTAAAATACAACCTCAACAAAATAATCGGTCCACCTGGTGGGAGGTTCACGGTCGTCCTCCAGAATAATAATGTTTATTATCTGACAAAGATTCCCAGCACGTAATTACAAATTCATCTGATAAAATATGACAGTAATATTGTAGTACATAGGTAGACTCAATTAAATATAATTGATACTTAATTACGCCGCCGACCTGCTGCGTCGTACATAATTTTATTATAATTAAATTACTGTGACGTTATTAATCGTATTATAATTACTACATAGGTAGCTTTATTGTGATTATTAATACTGATAAGCTGGGTTTGAGATTTTTTTAGATCTTGAGGTGACGATACGGTTTAGGAATGGGGATCGGACTGGGTCGAAAAAAATTGTTTTTAAATAGTCCCTCAGTTAGATTATCGAAAAATATTGGATACGTGTTTTTTGTTTTATCAAATTAATAAAAATTGACGGAGATAGAACGCTTTAAAGATCATGAGTGGGGTATTGTGACGTCATTTGCAGGTAAAAAATGTACTGGCATATGACGTTTTCGAGGAGTTCACGAGTTTTCGAAGCACTGTACCGTCTTCATTTTTTGATTATGTGAAAAAAGAAAACTAGTGTTGAATATTTTTTGGAAATCTATCTGACGGACTAATTGGTTTTTGTTTCGTCCTATCCCCTTTTTACCCGACTGCGGCGAAGCCAAAAAGGTTATTGGTGTATTAAGTAGAAAAGTCAGCTTTACTTACATCATTATTTCATGACCCTCTGTTGGATATAGGCATTTCCTTACTTCTGCCACTCTTCTGTGTTCTGTGAGTCCCTCTTCTACTCGTTTCCCGCGATCCTAACAACATCGTCAACCCAACATATTACTATTTTCTTACAAATTTTTAACATTTGAAAACATTGTCATTGCCTCTTTGGTCAGAATTTCGTAAATTTCACTGCCAAACGCAACCTTTTTTTTTTTTTTTTGCTGGTGGAAAATCATAGAATAACCCCTCCCGCTCTTGGCCAGAGCGAAAGGGAGTGTCAGACTTCTACCGACTAAAAACCACCCATGTTCCTTCTTAGCCCTCTATGTCGAGGCCGCGATAACTAGTGTACAACCCGCGGCCCTGCCAACCCCACGCACCCTGATTTTTATTCAAGAGCCAGTTAAAGTGTTCTTGGTTTTTTTTTTCAAATAAATTATTATCAGTAGTACTGCCTGCCCCCTCAGGAAAAAGAGGTCAATCAAATGTCAGTAGAGTAGACGCCCTGCATAGATTTGTACCCGTTAATAGCCGGACCAACTTTAGACTCACCCAGTTTTGAAGATATTTTTTTTAATTACATTTATAAATACAAGTACCTAGGTATACAAATTAGTTTCAAATAATAATTGTATAGGTACGAGTACCTACTAGGTATATTAAAAAAAAAATACTTCGATAGTAAATATACCTACGTCATTCGTCATCAGCCTATAATGTTCCCACTACAGGGACTCAGGCCTCCTCTCTAAGAGAGGGATGAGCTTCATCCACCACGCGGGCCCAGTGCGGGTTGGTAATGTCACGTCTTCGAATTTTTTGGTTCAAAAACATGCCGGTTTCTTCACGATGTTTTCCTTCACCGTTTTAATATACCTACAGGTTAGATTATTTGGACAATGCCCACTGACGAATCGTTGTGGTGTAACGTCACCCTAACGAACTCCACAAAATGAAACCACCATCCCCATTACCCATCACACCACTAACTTCAATCGCAACGTTCACTCCAATAGATAAATACTCGATCCACTCACACAAACAAAGCATTTGATACACACATTGACAGCTATAGCTATAAGGCCGGGCTCAGACAATAGCGCCCTTATCTCCTATGACCCGCTAAACAAAAGCGCCTCAGGAGCAAGATTAATAGATCGCCGTTATTGTACCCCAAGCCTTATGATCACCTGCCCGAAGCTTTGATGTTGAGTACCAGCCTGAATTTTGTATCAGTTTAAGATTATTTCTCGGGGATTTTGGATGGGAAATGTGTTTAGGAGAGGTCGTGTTGTCTTTTCTGTACAATGGCTTTTGTGTTTTATGAAGTCCACAAACAATATTGTTACAACAATTTTACTGGTTGGCAGTTGCGATATTTCCCGGCAAATGGCCTCTAACCAATTCATTTGGTTTCGTACGGCTAACAATGATAATTGTGCAACAAAAACTTCCCTGTGCACCGTTCACTCGTCTTTACACTGTTAAACAGTTTTGGTGTTCAATTCTACTAAAACCTCTTAAAACCAATTAACAGGCGTCTCCCTCCACCATCGAAGTAATTTCGTTGCAATTTCCGACAAGATTCAACCTGTAAATCCCATATTTTTTTACCTCCTTCACCAAACACACGGGCTCAAGAAGAAGATCCACTGATTTATACCATCACTTGAACAGCAACGTTTACTCTCTGTCACTTTAGGCCGTAATAAGTACACATCAAATAAGTAGGTACTAAGTTTGCCTGTCCGTCCCGCCATCCCGCTATCCCGCGTCCCGCAGTCCCGCTTGTCACGCGGGACGTGCAAGGGACGTGATAATCCGGACCCTTATCGTGCCGGTGCCATAAATTTGGCACGTTTCGGGACGCTGGTGGATTGTGACACTTGGCAGTGTAGGACTATTTTTTTAATAAGAGCTGTAATGTCTGAAGGTTGTGTCTTGGGTAATTTTGTCTTTAGTGGTGTGGTGTGACTGTGTCGGATAGCGAGTTTTGCTATTGACCGGGAAAATTATGTTTTAGTCTTGAAGTTGCCCTTGTAATCTGACATTGACCGGAATAGTGATTGGGCAAAAACAAAAACTTATGTTACTGGTTACTATGTAATATCGGATATACAGTGTGTAAATTAACCCTTCACACATACGTCAACAAAGCATTCTGTACATCAAACTAAGTACCCCTACGTAAAAATGTTTGCTGGGAAACGACTTTTTTTTGGGGTGAAAAATCACATTGTACGGTAAAACTCAATGTAGCACTATTAAAACATTGTGCTAGTGGATGCTTTGAATAGTAAACGGGTCATGGAGGTAATTTAAGTAAAGTTTTAATCTGAAAAACTAATATCTACAAAAACAACTGTGCAAAATTTGGAACTTTGACCCCCAATATCTCCGTAACTAGCCCCCTAGTTACGGAGATATTGGGGGTCAAAGTTCCCAGGCATGGTCTAGAAACAAAAAATGATCGCAGTGGTGGTGAGAATAAGTGCCTTTCGTTTGCGTTAAGGGTAATTTTACACCCTTTACATATTACAACTTGTCTTCCGATATAGGTCTCCTCTAAAGATTTCTAGTCTTTTCTAATCATCGCTGTACAAGCCCATGTTGAACCCTCTGCTTTCATAATCGTAATCCTTTCATCTCGTAGTCTGTCAGCCAAGGTATATAATAACCTTTCTTTCATTAATATATAACATTATTTTATTTGCACAAAATGTTTTTACTACAATAGATAATAAACTGCCCTCATTTTCCCTGCCTGATAAGTTTTAAGAAAACCGTTGCGATGTTCACGCTATATGTTACAGCAATAACAGTGTTGCGAGGAATATGACGTAATAATGTAAACTAAAGGGAAAAAATTGCAAAACAGCAGTGCATACGCAGACAAAAGTGTGCTCATAAACTTTTTTTATTGATATGAGTACGCAAGACAGTTCTTAGGATTTATTTTATCGTGCTTGTAATATATGGAGGGGAAATCTGATGTATTTCAACTAATTTCGTACTTTGTATGCCGTTTCAATCCATCATAATTGAATATTTTTAGAAAATAGTATTTTTAACACTAAACTTAGGTCATCGATAGTCACGCTGTGTGTAACTGTCACGCTTCCAGTATGCATGTCAGTATCACTTAAAGGTGCCAATTAACGTAATCACATGACACGTCATGATATTTAACACGCTGCCCGTAAATATTATCACCAATCACAGTCATATCTACGTAGAAAATTCTACCTTTTACGAACGCCTACCGGCGCCAATAAAACCCCTGTAAAATCAAATATTTGACGAGTACAGCAATAATTTTCGAGTGGCACATGACGTCATCAGCACTTGACCCGTCTCCCGTCACGACGTTTGTCACGCCGGCTGTAATCCGCGATGTAATTGCCGTCACGCTCTCGCCCGCTCGCCGTAATATTCTAACAAATTGTTGGGATCAACCGTTTATTATTTATGACACACTGTCAACCCTGTTAGAGGGACTTTTGAGGACTTTTTTGTGTTAAGGGTTTTTTAAGTTTGTAATTGGTAGAATAAATTCCTAGTAGTTATTAAAAAATAAGACCCATCGAGTGTTTTATTATCTATTTTAACATTGTATGCAAGGTATAAATGGACCCTTCATGAAGCCGTTAACCAAGCATTCTTTCTATGAAACTATTAGCAACCTAACAAAAAAATATAGCTGGGAAAGGACTTTTTTTTTGGGGTGAAAACTCAAGTTTAATTTAGTACTCAACGTAACGCACTCAATACATTGTGCTGATGAATATATTGATCAGGACGGGGGTTAATAAAGTTATAATATTAAAAACGTATGATCTAGAAAATTATCGCAATGACGGAGAAAACAAGTGCCTTTCGGCTTCGTTATGCAGGGCCGGATTTAAGGGACGGCAATCGGGGCAACTGCCTGGGGCCCACACACATAAATTGTATTTATAAAAAACAACTAACACAAATAATCAACTATGATCTCTAATATAGTGCTTATAACTCGAATGACAAAGGAAACTCAAAAAAAAAATCGAATTGACGAGTTTTCAACATAATAGAAACTTCGTGATTAAACTGCTGAAGTTTCAAACGACTAAGGCGCGATTTTTAAGTATATTTTTCGATCTAAGAAGTCAAATTTAAATAACAATTTAACTTAAGTTGTAGGCGATTTAGAATCTAGTCTTAGTAATGAGTTCGTTCAATTTGTATCTTTGATTTACAAAAAATAACAACAAAACAAACAACAACAACAAAATAGACTACTTTAAAAAAAAATATATCTAAGGAGCTGTTCTATTTTAAAATTCTTGAAAATCAAAATTCACACACTGCGAATGTACTTGGTTTTGATGGTGTCAAATTGTACTGGAGAGTGCTAATTTTGAAAATGAAAATTATAAAGAATAGGCTAAGAACTACAATGGGACAAACCCGCATCAAAGTTATCCCTACTTAGCATTGAAAGTGATTTACTGCAGGAGCTGGATTTCACTGATTTTTCGTTGAAAAAGCGTGCCATTTGCATGAGAGGCTTTAATTTAAAGATTATTTACTTTTTGTGATTGCCTGTTCTATATTTTTTTGCCATACAATTATATAAATAAATTATTGAAACACTTGCAAGAAAAATATTATTTAACCTATTTGAAAAATAATTAGGGGCTTCTACTCTCTTGCGGCGTTAGGGCCTCCACACCTCTAAATCCGGCCCTGTCGTTATAGGTACTCTTAGACCTATTATTATATTGAACAGGTACACATTCCCGTGCCAACACGATACATCAAGGAACCCGTAGGTACTGTAAAGAAGTATCAATTACAGTGTTCCAACCACATGACACGTTGTACGTGGCATAATTATTTTCTATACATATCACTATAGAAACCTCGCTCTTCAAATTACCTGTGATATTAAATGGCAGTAATTTAACAGAACAGCTAATAAATTATTTATTAAATTAGTTCTACTGATTGAACAACGGAGAAGGCAGATTAAGTGGTTTCTATAAGTATGTACTCTAGCATAAACTGACACCTTCCTTCAATTGGGGTAGGCAGAAACTACAGAGTGCCACTTGCGTTGAGGGTTTGTAGTCCCAAAATGTTTTTAAATAAATTTAAATTAGTAAAGAAAACTTTACACAAAAATGGGTCGGATATCTCTTTACAAGTTACATATTTTTTTAAACAAAACAACGTTTAAAAAAAACTTCTAGAAATTTCTCCTGTATCGTAGGTGCGTTTACAAACATTTAAACTCACATACACAAACACACCCAGACCCGAAACAACTATCTGTAAGCCATACAAATATTTGTTCCGTACGGGGATCGAACCCGCGACACGCAGCGCAGCAGTCCATTGCACGAGCCACTGCGCCAACCGTGCCCTCTACTTAATGGGACAACCAATCTTGCATATTTGGCGCCAATTCTCCCATAACAATACTATCTGCTAAAACATCAATTTCACAGATAACATAGCATTTAATAAAGATTGATAAACGCGTGCTAGTGGAGTCATGTATCTCTTTAATATTCCCATTAAGCCGCCAGAGCCATGAAAACATAATCTTTGGGCGCCATTACTTCGGAGTCACCCACAGGCTCGTTATTGCCTATTTATTTAGCAGTTTAAAACTCATAAATTACAGTAAAGCCGCCACGCGAATTACAGTTAATTACAATGTGCCCAATTGTAATTTAGTCAGTGTTGGGATTTTTTTGTTGTAATTTTTTCTTTATTGTTATTTTTATATTTGGCTGATGAGAAAATGATTAGGATTTGCATTTTGTTTTTTTTTTTTTTTTCAATTGAGAGGTTGGACTTCGGCAAAATCTTGATCGTTTTGCCATGACATTTACCTATATGTAAGAAATAAAAATAAAGGAGGATTCATTTATTTTAACTTTTATGGAATCTAAACATGCTACGTCTAGCTACGTCTTCAAACAACATCTTCATCTTTGTACATCGCCAACATCTTATCTGGAAATGGCGAAAAAAATTCCCTTAAAATAAAAATTACGACGATAATCACGCTCCCCGTAAAAGCAAGGGTCTCTCCACATTACCGTTGACCTCTGAAGCGTACGTGCCAGCATAATTGTCGAGATTACTCCTCATTAGGACTGAGCACAAAATATTTAAGTATTAGCCCCTCTTGTGAAAAGTATTTATCTCTATCTAAGAGACAAGTTGTACTGTTACAATATAAGTTGATAAGTAGTCCTTGGGTAATTATTATCATAGTATTTTTTCTGTCAAATCAATCTTTGTCAGGTTAGTTAAAAGTGGGACGGACAAGTGTCATTGGGGTATTCCAAGTTTCGAGTTTCGAGTGGGAAGTGTGCCAAATTGATGGACTTGATCGAAATTAATGTAAGCGTAGTGACATTCAAACATAAATATTTTTCTTGGTTACATTTTTTGTTGTGTACACTTGTGGCATGTGACAAATAAATATGTTTTTCTTTCTTTCTTCTGCGTATATATTTAGGGATAACAGGCTTGATGTTATGTATAACAAACTGATGCCCGCAGCTTTCCCCGCGTGGATGTCTGTCAAATAATATACTCCAACCTTCCTCGACAATCACTCTATTCATTGGTGGAAACAGCATGAAAATCGGTGCAGTAGTTTTTGAGTTTATTGCGAGCAGACAGACGTGGTTGAGGACTTGTTTTATTGTTTTATAATATGCAGTAGATATTCAAAAGTTGTTTCCATTACGTGCATAAAAATAAAAGTATCAATATTTTTCTCAATTTGAGCCACATTTTGTCACAAAAGGTTATGAATTACAAAAGATAAATAAGAAACATGCCCATTATTCAAATTATAATTAAAGCTGTAAACGAGTTTTATAACAACATGCTTAATCACCAATGTAATAAACGATTTTCCCAAACGTCGCTAACACATCTGCCTACACACCAGTTCATTAGGAAAAACGATTTACACATACGAACGATTTACTGAATATATTCGAATATTTGTTACAGTCAGTTCGCGGGCACCCTGTGATTAGCTCAGCGTACAGAAAAGTAATTACTGTGAACTGAAAACTGGTCCCATTGATGTATTTTTCGGCAAAATGTTGCGGCACAGTTAAATGTTTTTTAACATTTATTGAAAGGAAATAGGAAAATTAAATTTTCCTGTTTAATCTAAAACGACAACTCCGATTATGGAACGTAATTGGAAAATGATTTTGGGTAAAAGTGGGGATTTCATAATAAATAAATATATTATTCAAATTTTATTTCTTTGGTAATGAGGTAGCTAAGTAAAAATGGTTGACAGACGTCTGCAATGACAAATGACTGCTAACTTACATAAAATCGCAAAAAAAAAAACTAAAATATTTAGCGTGTTTGCTAAAAGTTCCCAGGCAGCGTGACAACCGAAGTGACGTGACAAGTGTTGATCACGTCAAACAACACTCTAAAATTATGACTGCTATCGTCATTTTAGTATCCATCAGAATGATTCGGAATGTTCTACCGACAGCGTGTCATTCACACGTAACTACACGTCATGTTGACGTAACACTCCGTTATTGAATTATGACGATAGACGCGAAATATGTGAATTTGATTCAACTTCAGCCGTGGGAAAATAGTTATTTACTAAAAGACCAGATATTCACGGTAAGAAACGATTTAAGCTAATTAATTAATTACCTTAATTTCATCATAATAATGTTAGTCATAGGATCAATTGTCCGACGGAGGTTTAGCCTGGTGATCTGTATTACAGGTTTTATCTACAACAGACAACAGTCTCTATACCGTAATACTTAGACTCTACTATTTGTGATGATGATGAAAAAATAAATGATTATTATTAAGCTTGCGATATTTAAATAATATGCAGTGAAAATAGCAGTATATTTGACTCACAAGATTTTATATAGCCTTGCACCAAAGAGATTTTGGATTCTACACATAGGCTACGAGCCAGTATGACATAGAAAAAATATGATCTCATGTGTTCCAGAGTGAGGCAAATAGCAAAACTAAATATTAATTATTGTTATTTCCAAGGTTGTTCACTTTACTGGTACAAACAAAACTACCAGTTGGTTATTTTATAGTAGATTACTAATCTCTCCACATCTTATTGTCTATCGTTAGTATAATTAAATGTATGCTTTGAACGAAAAAACCTAGTAAATAATTATCGTGCTTCAGAGCAAATTAGGGGTCATTAACGCTTCAGACCCTCGACCTACGCTAGTTAACTAACACCTAAGATAAATATCTAGGTACCACATCCAACACTACCCTCAATGATTAACATTATTCCTTGGCAACAGAATAGAACGTTGGAACATTAATCACTGCGAAGAAACTGACGCTCTCAGTGACTAGCATTTTACCAACTTTTAGATGAGTCCTTGCCTCTCCAGCTTACTATTTGAGTACTTCGTGACTCAACGGATTGCCCCCCAAGTGGCTGTACTTGTGATTTTGTAGGCAGTTTCGCTAAAAATACATTTTGTGGCTGTATTTGAAGAAAAGCGTGCCTCGATTTTGGCCTTGGCCTTTCTGGAACTAAGGATTGTGTAGTCCAAACACGTTTTGTATAGAGATTCAATTAGACGTGGTATTTAAGGAATTATGTCTCGTTAAGCAAGGATAACAGAAATGGGATAGTAACAAGGTTCTATATTGAATGTGATCAGTAATCCTTGAGGAGAATGCCGTGATTACGGAAACAACACAGCAATCGCCTGGCTAGTTTACTGTGAAATTGCTATTCCGAAAATGTTCCATAACCTTATTTTTTGTCAACCTTCTCCATCATTTTTGATAATTCCTTTCCACCAAAGCGTTTGATACGTTATTTTTTGTCATGCTACCATATCAAGATAAGATATTTTTTTAAACTTAAATGGTCACTAACATTATCATTAACACTGAAAACACGATATTTACTATGTTTTAAATAATGTTTTGTAAATATCACAAGAATGGAGCCCTAACACAGCTAGACGGGGTCGCGGTAGACCGAGGAGAAGATGGCAGGACGCCTTGGATGGCTTTCTCACCAAGTGGCAAGATGAAGCACACCATCGTAAGAAGTGGAAGGAACGGGGGGAGGCCTTTGCTCAGGAGTGGGACAAAACGGGCTAAAAAAAAAAAAAAAAAAAATATATCACGTTGTCAATGTTTATGATAATATCACTACATTTAATTTTATACGATTATTTTGGTACTGTAGGCAATGAAATCCACTTTTAATCTGTCTGATCGTTGACTTCCATCAATACTCATCAAAAAGTGAAAGTTACTCTGTCCATCTGTTACTGTTCTTTTCACATTTTAACCGCAGTAGAGAATTGAATGTTTGACATACGCAAAGACTATACGAATTTGTTAGAAATGGGGAAAACCTTTTCAACCAAGCATCACGATCCCGCAGTATAACCGTCGCGGACGAAGATACGGGCAAGAACTAAGCAAAACTGGCCAAGTGCAAGTCGGACTTGTACATGAAGTATTCCGTAGTATTGTAGTAGATATTGAGAGATTTTCCATGTTATTTTAGAACCATAGACTTCGTATAGGTTTTTCTGTAATCTGAATCGTTAAAATCGTTCTGTGTTGAACTAAAGTCTGTATTTTTTTTTTTATTTGGTGAATGGTCAAACAGACGTAACGGACAGACACACGAGTGATTCTATAAGGGTTACGTTTTTTCCTTTTGAGGCACGGAACTTCAAAAACCAGAGTAATAAATACCATACTTCCTTGAACTCAGTACTTCCAAGGCGTGCCCCTGTTAAAATAATAACCGTGGAGGCGCAACTATTTTAAACTCGGAATTAACTTAGCTCATACTTACGCCACATGCTTAGGAGCGCATTCAGATGTTCTGGATAAAGTTAGGATGCCTAGCCAAGTTCCAACAAGTTGTACGAACACCCACCATATTAGGCGTTAACTCGATAATGTTAGAGCTTTTGTCAGGGTTAGCAGTTTGAGTCCTGAAGTGGTTTTGAAGGTAGTAAACTACCCCTCGGGCTGTAGGTTGTTCGAAAGAGATACCGTGGTCTCAGCACAAGAGCTAAGAAGGACCATGGGTAGTTTTTAGTCAGTAGAAGTCTGAGTCTCCCTTCCGCTCTGCCCAGATACGATGTGTACGGATGAAAAAAATAAACTAGTGGAAATGGGTTTCTGAGAAGGTAAATATTGAGACAATGTATAAATACCTCATACAATCATAATCAGCCTATAATGTTGCATGCTGGCATACAGGACTCCTCTTTATGAGAAGGAATGGGCTATAATCCACCACGCAGGCCCAGTGCGTGTTGGTAGAGGTCACATGTCATCAAATTCTAGGACATCGGTTTCCTCATGATGTTTTCCTCCATCTTTTTTAGAGCAGTGGTGATGAAATAAATAACACAAAGTAAGGCGCCTGCCTAGGTTTCGAACCGAACACATAATGCTTGTAAGTCGGGGCCTCAACCACTGGGCCACCACTGCGCACCACACCTCATAAAATAACACTACATAACATCACGCCGGGAATCCCTGAAGAGTTCCCACAGAGTTGTACCTATAGAGTTTACACATTTCATCAGGTAGGTTAAAATTCCATGTAAAAGGGGGCAATCTCAAACTTTTGGTCATGAACCCATGAAATGTGTTTTTCAAAAAGAAATCCTGAAACTCAAAATTTTCCATGACGTAGAACTATAGCTAAAATATTTGTACTGTATCATGATTACAAATCTATTGTTAGTTACATGGAAAACAATTAAGTTAAACTATACAAGGCCCTCAGTAAACTTGTAAACAGCTCCGGGCAATCCAAAACATCTATCGACCTATACATAAACGATATCGCTAAGCCCTCTCTATTTACCTTTCACGAACACGCAACTATCAATCCGAATTCCTCGAAACATAATCAAAATCCTCGAGAAATCCACTCACAAAAGGAAACCAATTGACAATACGAAAATACAGAGGAAAACTAATTTCACAAATAATATTCTGGGTCCGTCCTCCTGTCCTATGATCCTCTTTTAGTAATCTCCTTGAGAACATTCCAATTGTGTACGGAACCATATCGTATTAGTACTTTACTCTATACGGATTTAGGGAACCCTGCCCCTCTTAATGACTGCCATTTTTTAAGTCCTTCGCAGAACCCAATTGAGTTTTTGAAAAAACAATTCTATTGTTTTTGGGGTAGAGTCTGTTTTAGCTTTTTTTTGCAGCTTTTGTTTGGAAAGGAATTGGAAAAGGCAAGTGTGTTCTGTGTAACAATTGTACCACTCTGATTTGGGTGGAACAGAACAGATAGATATCAAACGGTTCGAGTCTGTTGTTGTTTTCAACAAAGTTAGGCGACATTTTAGTTGTGTTCCTCCTCGGTATCAAAGTTTCTTTTTTCCGATAGAATCTTTACCTTTTATTCTCTTTTGTACTTCTTACCTAACTTCGCGTTTATAGTGATTAAATGATTATAATTACTATCTCGGATACGATTAGGTCCTACTCAACTTGATTCGTTTAATGTCAAAATCAGTCTAGTCGCTACAGGGCGTGTCATGTCAGTTTCAGCTAGCAAAAAGGGGTGCATTCGACAGCTCACACGTGTAAACACAACCTGTCAACTACACATCCCCTTTTCTAAAGCCCCCTGCAGGTAAACATTGCTCTAAAAACCCTACAGCATAAAATTAAGTGTCAATCACTCCAAAGAAAATTATAACCCAAAACTGCTACAGAATCGCACGGTGACGTTAACCCTAAAACTGCTCGCGTAATAACGGTGTGACGTATTGTATAACACGTGCTCTTGTCACGCTGGAGCCACATTTGTCACGCTGGCGATAATCTGCCCCGCACAGTTCTGTTTTGCCCAACACATGTATCAGAAAATTATGTGGTCACGCTATCTATGATTCTCGCCTTTCTCTATAGCCTTTGTGTTTGAAATGAAATTTTTATCACGCTGTCTCTCTGTATGTAAATTTGTAGTATTTTTCGATAAAAAATTGTCCGATGCACATTTTTTTTTTCATGTTGACTATTTTTCCAACGTGTTTGTTTATTGGTGGTCGTTAATAATGAATATTTATTTTTTGTGGAATAATTCAACATTCTATATTCCCTTAGGCAGCTGGGGTCATACATATTGTAATACCATATGAATGGTGGAGCGACTCGCAAAACCGCATGTTGACATAATTTATGTGTCTACCGAAACAAAATAATCTACGGATCAAGTGAATGTAAAAATAAATTTTATGTTGAACTAGTATCACTTAGTTCAACATAAAATTTATTTTTACATTCAATGTCAACAGTAACTTTATACAATTTGCTAATAGAAATCAAGCATGCGCACTGCTGGACATCCTGAAAGCGTAATCAGTCGTTGACCTGTAAATAAACAATAGTTGGTATTAAATGAAGGCTAACAGTGCTGAGAGTAACAATTAGGGGTACTTATCCCTACTCAGTATAAATATAGAATAACAAAAGTAGAACTAACAAGTATTTTTAACATCAGTCGGAGACGTTTGTCTTTCTCAGCGTTACTTTCTTACAGCCGGGGACCTCAATTATCCCAGCGTTCCTCTATTGTCTTTATTTTTTAATAAGTATATCGACTGCCACAAGCTTTTTCAGATACTTCAGTAAATTATCCATCCTCAATTTGTCGGAAACGGTTTAACAAAACATTTATTATTAATTTACAAGGACAAATGTAACCTGTACAGTAGAGCTTTGCACAACTTTCGAGCATAATTATACAAGCGTGACTCAAATGTACGTTCGTATGAAAAAGCGTGAAAGTGCGAATCACGCTGTACAGAGTTCCCCTTATTCTCGTGATTAATATCAACGAAGCAACTCTGTCTTTGAGTGTACCGTATTTTTCAAGTCAAAGCATTTATGGTCGTGGAGTGCTCGTACAGCGCGAGTGTACTTTTGTATAGCGCTATGAGAGTATAGGTAGGTCGTTAAGGTTGTGCTTATTGTACCTACTTTAGTTTGTGTGGAGAAAGTTTTTTGTCGATTTAACAATTAACAATTGTAATCTTTACATCTATAACGTAATTTGTCTTTTATTTTTTTTATTACGAACTCAAATATTAATCTCTAATAAAGAATATCTCAAACCCGAATATAGTTCAGTGCTTTGTGGCACATCTAATTTGTATATGGGGCATTCGTCGCTAGCCTGTAAATAATAATTGTTACACTAACCTTTTTTTTCGTCTCTAGGGAGTGTCAGACTTCTACTGACTAAAAACCACCCATGTTCCTCCTTAGCCATATATATCAAGGCCGCGGTATCTCTTACAACATCCCGCAGCCCAACCTTAGATATTACATATATACTTACTTTAGGTAAATGTTATCAGTGTAAACAATTTTTGGTTGCCCATCAATTAATTAAAAAAAAAAACTGTACGATGATGAAGCATGAATAAAATGCAAGAAACAATAATAATTTAGTGGCTTGTGGTTTATCCAAGACTCCAGATATTAAAATCGATGACCGGTTTCTAGTTGCAATTAAAATCAATTTCTTCTTGTTTCACGAACAAATCGAGTACATAGTTCCTAAAATCATCATCATTTGTCTAACCTTTTCTCAATATTGTAAGGATCAGCTTCCAGTCTGACTGGATGTAACTGAATACCTCCGGTAGGCATTATATTATAACATTTTCATTATATTACATTATAACTTAAATTATTATCAGATGTAATATTTGGATAATTTAGAGATCGAATAACATTGACAAGAGGGCCGTTGGAAAGCATTTGTGAAATTATTTATGAATATTGTATTGAAATAGCAAGATTGTATTAAATTCCAATTTTACCCACCACGTGCCAAAGATTAGTATTACACTTCTGGCGTAATTTCATCAATGACACGTCACAGAGAATAATCCAAGATAGCCGACCTCATGACGTAACGTCCGGAGGACAGCTTAATGATGCGCTGAACTAGACAGAGATAGCTCTGGTTGTAATCCAAACATTGATATTTGGTTCACTGTGTTCATTAACTTGGTTCATTGCTTGTAGGTCTATTGGCAGTTAGTTTATTGATTTTACACATACATCATCTTTCTGGCTTTTTCTCATTTTAATTGGGTCGGGGAAACCCCTTTTTTGTCCCCTGTAAATCGTTATACCAATTACTATTATTTCACAATATCATTCATCATACAACAAATCCAACTATTCATGTGGTCTTCTTCACACAAAATATTTTTTTTTAATTATGTTAGGCTCATAATTAGTACTTTAAAAGTTACATGAGACACTAGTAACATTCCCGTCGGGGCCGCGGGTTGTCCACAGGTTATCGCGGCCTCGACATAGAGGGCGAAGAAGGAACATGGGTGGTTTTTAGTCAGTAGAAGTCTGACACTCCCTTTCGCTCTGCCCAAGAGCGGAAGGGGTTATTCGATGATTTTACACCCGCCAAAAAAAAAAAAGACACTAGTAACATAACACTCCTTTGCAAGGATTTTACGACTTGCCAAAACATCTAGTTTTTTTTAACATTTATGTTGTTGTAGGTCTGTATTAGGTGAACACCTAACCCTTCCAAAGTAACCTTTGTTTTTTGTTTAAATAATTGAGCATGCTTTTACTTAAATTCCTAATTTAATTTTCTTTTTTAATAGGGATGTTTACTGACTTAAAAAAATATGATTCTAATTAGTCCGTCTTTTAGATTATCGAAAAATATTGGATACGTATTTTTTGTTTCATCAAATCAATCAAAATTGACGAAGATAAAACGCGTCAAAGATTTGAGTGGTGGGTTGTGACGGCACTGGCCGCTTAAGAATGTCATACTACTGTCTCAGAAAATTACGTCACACGAGTCTTTAAAGCACTGTATCGTCTTCATTGTTTGTTTACGTGAAAAAAAAAAAAATACGTATCCTATATTTTTTGGAAATCTATCTGACGGACTAATTAGATTATTTTTGTTAACTACCCTATTCTTTGGGTCCAATATCGCCAGCCTTTTTCACACAAAAAGTAATATTCTCCATATTGCTTCAAAAACAACCAAAACAAGGCCCCAAAGTATAGCATTCCACCAGGTACCAATGACGTCACACAGACATGAATTCCAAGTCTCAACAAAGAAATAGAACCTTCACTGATTCCAAGCACCATCGATTGGTCTCGATAGAGGCACCCCATTCATTACCTAGCGTAGAGGGTTGCTACGGCGTAGCTCGGTGCTACGAAAGTGCTACGCCGAGCTACGAATATAGATGATACCATCGCATAGATTGATTCTATCTGGATAGATGTAAAATATATTGTACGTTTTCGTTTCTAAGGAAATATTTTGAATATTTTTGCTTAGATTGGTTTCTTTTGTTACGGGTGTTGAATAAAAGAAAAGGATTTGGTACCATTGCGTGAGAGAAGGCCTTATAGATGTGTGCATCACAAATTCAAAAATATTGTTATTGTGATTTGTTAGGGATTAAGTAATATAAAAGTGACAACTTAGTCTCATTACTTTATTCAAATTACAGTAGCACGATATATTTTTTACCTAAACTATTATGTTTCAAAGAGACTAAGTTTATTGTTCTCGGAGTAATCGACATCGACACCAGCGCAATTGTAGGTCAATTCTTTCATTTAATTTTAAACCGTTCGACGTTGTCCTTCACACTAATATGATTAATATCACACAAAAAATAGAAACTAGATTCCCTTTTTTTTTTTTTTTTTGGTGGGTTTAAAATAATCGAATAACCCCTCCCGCTCTTGGGCAGAGCGAAAGGGAGTGTCAGACTTCTACTGACTAAAAACCACCCATGTTCCTTCTTCGCCCTCTATGTCGAGGCCGCGATAACCGGTGGACTACCCGCGGCCCCGACAGGCGTCGGCCCTTTCGGGCCCCTCCCATGTTGCTGACATCTCTTTGAGGCGCGCGTGGAACACGAACGCGCCGTCGACACGGCCTGTTTTCGTCGTGAGACGGACGGACGGCGAGTTAGCCCATCACTCACCGTCCACAGGCCCGCGTCTACGGTGGCCGGAGGTCATCGCGGGACCCCCGACGCCCGGAGCGCCTCCCGCGGCGGCTGGGACGAGAGGTTCTCTCCCTCTCGCGTTCCGCCACCTCCTTCGCCAGCATCACTGCTTCGCAGAAGGAGGCGACGGCGTCTCATTCCTCCTCGCCCCGGACCATAGCTTGCACCAGGGCCGGGCGCGAGAGGTCGCCGCCGCCGATCGCCGCTACGAGAACACGGCGGGGCTCCGCCCAAGCGGGGCACACCTCCACTGTGTGCTCCACCGTGTCCTCCGGCCGATCCTCACAATGGTGGCAAAACTAGATTCCCTTGAATTCTAAATCGAGTAAGCAGCGATTGCATTGAGCTGAATCTACTTGTTTGCTAAGCAAACTGCATTATCCGGGTTCGCCCGCATCCCAATGTCATTAGGGTAGTCCTGTACAGTCACAAGGATCAATATATACCGTCAGCACAACTCTCTTGGATTGAGGAGATCATTATCGTGTTAAGAATAATTTTATAACAATTAGAATCCATGTGTTCGTAACATAGTACAATAATTTTAGGAAAAATCTCGTGTGCTCAGTGGTACTGGCTAAAACTGTTTTAATTTTCAATAATCCGGTTTTATTGCAATATTAATGAGAAATTCTATATTATTCAAAAATTACTTTTCGGAAAAAAATAATAAATATATAATTATCCTGTAGGACATATAGACGCTTTTGACTGTACTCTTGTCTTACCATCTCTGTCATCGGCCCTTATTGTGTCAACCCAGCAAGGGTCCCGAATCTTAGAGACATAAACATTGATTGCCAAGGACTGCTGGTTGAAAATTGTCGACGGATTTTATTGAGAGCTGAAGGCGCTGTTCCTGTTGAAAAACATTTAGTGATAATGATTGAGTAAGCTGTTTTAGAATACAAGATGGTTGTGTTTGTACCTGTTTCTAAGTTTTGGCTGTTATTTGTAGATCTTTTAATATCGTTACAGGTGGACACATTTTTTTTCTTTTTTCACGTAAACGAACAGTGTGACGATACAGTGCTTTGAAAACTCGTGTGGCGTCATATTTTAAGACATTAGTATGGCAATTTTTACCGGTCAGTGACGTCACAAACCCCCACTTAAATCTTTGACGCGTTTTATCTTCGTCAATTTTTATTGATTTGATAAAATAAAAAATACGCATCCAATATTTTTCGATAATCTAACAGACGGGCTATTTAGAATCACATTTTGTTAAGTCAGTATACATTCCTATTGTGTAGTATGACTCAAGGGACACCTGTAGTCGCCCCAGGGTTGTGCCTTAAAAGGCGTTGCACAGAAGAGGCTCCAGATCGGTCTTTTAGGAGGAAACGGTGCCTCCTTTCATGTGCGGATGGTGACAACCGGTGTGGTTTTAGTGAGGTAAGAATCCCACACTCCCCGGTCTCTCCCCAAAAGACCGGCCGCCTTTTAAAGGTTTCCCCCGACAAGAAAAAAGGTATTCAGCTGTATCCGGTTAGACTGTAAGCAAACTTCAACATGTTTGGAAAAAGGATACCCAGATGATGATTCATAATTAACTGTGTAAGCCAGCTGATACCATATTGTTTTGCGGTTGTGTATAATTATCTTCGCGGAAAATATGTGTTGGTCATTATTTTTGGCCTACGGTTTTATTACGTGTATTGTTCCGATTCCAATAAACTAAAACGCGGCTCATGATAATACAAAATATTGTATTGTGGTCAAAATGAAATATAACGCCTATTTTAATCATTTCAGAAGCACGTAATGAAACCACATTTGAGTCGAAAAGTTTTAATACAATAAAATAAACTAACAAAAGTGATTGAAAAATACATTTTTGTTAACTAAACTTTTTGATAATGTCTAACTTTTAACTTGCTTTTACGATATTACCATAAACTCAGCGTCTTACAATAACAGAATCCAATAAAAACTTAGTTATAACTTACTTACAAGTAACTCGGAAAAAAACACTGTTTCTATTCCAATGTTCCAACACAACCCGTCCAGCCTCCCGAGATCTTTATCTATCAATTATCTAGATTCAACGATAGCACCTAATGCCAAACTATCTAGAACACCCACCCCTCCCGCTGCTAAACTAAAACAGGCATCAGAGGGGGTGGAATAAAGAGAATTTTGAAAGACCAGGATACGCTGGTGGTACGGAATCTCGCAGATTCCCGCATCCTTGAGCAATGAGTAGAGTTTCTTTGTGTAGATGGTCTATTGTGTGCCGCTTTTATTTCTCGTCCGTGATTTGTGGATTCTGATAAGCCGCTCACTGACAGTGTGTTCGCAATTGTCAGTTGAAATTGATTTTAATTAGGATGATTTAAGTTCTAGGCTTCGTTTGACACTTTTTGGGCTCTCTTCAGTTTTTGAGAGGGTTTATGAGGAGCGCTAGTTAATGAAGCGGCAACTGTTTGAGTGGGACCGCTGGGATTTATGATTGGGAGTTAATTTATGTAACTTGTGAGAATTAGTTTCTTGTAGTAATTTATAAGAGTTGCGTGAGATGATGAGATGCTTACACTATTAAGCTAAATTATTAAGAAATTATCTGTAACTGAGCTTGTCTTTAGAATCGTTGTCGACGTTTTGTTCTTGTGTTAGTTTATTGTTTCTTCTCATAAATACTATTAACTCATGTTCATATGGCTGATATAGTTTTGGTGATTAAGAACCCTTTGTGCACCAGTTTGTCAAACTCATGGCCATTATTTATGTTATTCAGGAATAATAAGTAAGGATCGTTGCAGGCAAAAGGCTTAATTTGATTTATATTTCTTTATACACCTCAACATCATCATCATCATCAGCCTATAATGTTCCCACTGCAGGGTCTCAGGCCTCCGCTCTAGGAGAGGGATGGGCTATAAATCCACCACGCGGGCCTAGTGCGGGTTGGTAGATGTCACATGTCTTCGATTTTTTTGGTTCTAGGACATGCCGGTTTCCTCACGATGTTTTCCTTCATCGTTTTGAGCTTAGCCTTGGTTCGAACCCACGACTTACTGTTCGTAAGTAGGGGCCGCCACCACTGGGCCACCTGTGCTCACGCTTTCATGCTTTATGCACCTAAGTTGTTACAACTATTTATTGTTCGCTGAAATTCTGTTTGATCACAATAAACCCGTCGAGAGCCATCGAGAACTCGGGTTCGAATTTCCATCGCATTATCAACAAGAATCTACTCCTCAGCTATATATTATATAATATTGCATAATTGGAGTGGTTAACAGGAATACTGGATAGGTAAATTTAAGCTTGAATATGAATTAAGAGTCCTTTTGCTAATGAAGACTTAATGTTGAACCAAATTCATGCTAAATTTACAAGTTTGATACGGAATTTATGATTATTAAGTGTCTAAATCAGAACTCACTCCTTAAGGTGACAACATGAGCTAAACGCGAGTTTTATAATGCGTTAATGTATATGATTCACTGCAGTAAAGAAATCAGACAAATATAAAATAATATTCAGGATATACGCTAGTGACATAATCTGTTGAAAGCATAATACAACTAATTTTACTTGATAGAATAAAATCACGAAGAGACCTCTAATATTTACTTTAACGAGTTTTTATTAATTTGGTAAAACAAAAAACATGTATCCAACATTTTTCGATAATCTAACAGACGGACTAATTAGAATCATATTTTTTTGACTCAGTCCGATCCCCTATTATGAATCACTGTAAATCGACAACCACCCGACCCTAGACCCTCTAGCTACAGAAAGTATTCGTTAAAAGGAATCCCAAATTAGTAATAAAATACTGAGAACTGATTAAAGGTCATTGAAAAATAAAAATAAATATTAACTTATATTTTATTAATGAAACAACGACTACTGACCAATTAACTGTTAACAGCCCCTGGCCCTGGCCTTACAAGTTGTATCTGTTGTTACTTTCGGCCATTTTCTTTTGTAATATTACTTGGAGGCATACCACGACGACGTCTTAAAAAAGTTTATTGTGGGAAAAAGTTAAAGCGAGACGCCCTGCATAAGTTTAGCCCATAAAGCTCTGCCCCACACTCATCACTCTCTCTTCTTACATTTTCTTCTTCTCTTTCTTCTCTTTCTTCTCTTTCTTCTCTTTCTTCTCTTTCTTCTCTTTCTTCTCTTTCTTCTCTTTCTTCTCTTTCTTCTCTTTCTTCTCTTTCTTCTCTTTCTTCTCTCTCTTCTTTCTCTTCTCTTGCACTTATCCTAAATTATTTGGGATCGGTGCAGCATGTATTCTTCTTCGATACTTCTTTGTAACTCGTCATCTCACGGGACACCTCCTTTCTTACCACACCATCCTTTACACAGTCCATCCATGGTTTCTTTAAAATTCATACTCAAAACCTTTCCTCACATAATTTTCGTCATTCCTCTGCATCCACATGGGGATTGTCTCCACCGATCCCGGGATCCGATTTGATTTAACACGGATCTCGGCAAGTTGTGTCCACGGATCCCGGGATTCCAGTCCAGAAAAAAAAAATGAAATACTGTCTCCACGGATCCCGGGATCCGTGGCTACAAGAAATAAAAAATAAAATTTTTTAAACGGATCCCGCGTCCAGAGTTAACAAGTTAAGTATAACATTTTCCGAAACTGATTTTTCTTTTATCTACTTTTCAAACGAAAGAAGTTATAATTTAAATAGGATCGGTATAGTAAAGTCTTGCTGAAGTAGTAGTGTCATTAAAAAAAAGTATTGTCTATTGTTTATAGGAATCTCATACCCAAATCTCTTCCTTTTAATATGTACTATCTACTTACGCGAATTGACCGTGAATGGTTGTAACCATTCTTATGAGTTGAAATCAAGATTTCTATGCGTCTGTTCAACCCTCGATTGTGAAACCAATAGAAAGCCTTTTTTGGCTTGGAAATTATGAAATGACCCCCCCCCCTCCTATTTTGGGCGGAACGGAAGGGAGTGTCAGACTTGGACTGACTAAAACCCACCCGTGGTCCTTCTTAGCCATTTGTGGTCCAGGGCCGCGGTATCTCTTACCAACAGTCCCACAGCCCACCAATAAGATGCCTGGTGATCTGACAATGCCACCGGACATCAGTGTCTTGGTATAAAAAAGCTCTAAAAATTCTGTTCATCTTCCAAAATACGACATCATTATGGTGGCATGATCAAAGTCAATCACGTGGTTAAATAACACGAGTCCCCTATTTTTAGCCACCTTCGTCCATTAAGCATCGGGGCTCCTTCCCCGATAAATTGGAAATGTAATGCGATTCCCCGAAATAATTCAATTTTTTCCCCAAAGTCACCGTTGGCTGATGTAATGAGCGATCTGGCATCTTCAGGAAAAAACGAGGATTATCAACGGCCCACTGAAGACGTAATTGTTTCAAAAGGATAATCTTTCCCGCGAATTGAAATTCGTATTTTTTCTGACCATTTTGGGACGGAGGAGGTGATGGTGTTTACGAATGGTATGTTTTTGGGATTAGAAGTCGCCCCGGAGTTCTTGTACAACGAGTATAGGCCTCGTCAACGATGCTACTCAAAAGTACCTGTTCTATAAAATAAAATTAAATTATACTCGGTGATAACAAGTCTGTGATTCGTTGCGTCGTGTAAATTCAAAAACTTTATTTCGAGCAGAGGCACATTCAGAGCAGAGGATTAGAAACATAGTCCTTAAAAGCTAAGTGTTAGTGAACAACACGATGCGATGGCACATTTAACTGACAGCAGTAAACCACTCTACCAGCAACCATTACTAGAACCCTGTTAGGGTCTTGTAAGGGAATTGGCAGTCTTTTAAATATTATTTTGGAGAATAATTATGATTTTTAATGGATATCATTTTTTTTCTTACAAAATTGTGAAAACATTTTGATCCGTTGGGACATTATAATTGGTGTAAACGCAATTTCCCTGTACCAAAATTAATTTCATTGCCCATATTATTTATTCTTCAGATATTTAAATTTCCTCTTACCAACAAAATTATATCGCGTAAAAACGTAAGTGCACGTGCAACTTTAATATACACACGATCGCAATTCCATGCGTTACATTTTCCTCCCATGGTCCCGCAGCAATTTTTGCAAATTCACTCAGTTGACTTTTCATTTTCGAAGTCGCCATTTTTTTCGTGATATTTTTTTTTGCAGTGCCCGAGTATTCCGAAGGGGCTTCGCTTAACGAACGACGTGATGGCCTGATGGGTTTTTTATTTCGCACTCGCCGTACGAATTAATTTTGACAATATTGTTTGTTGGGTTTCGGAGTTTCCGCGGTTTTTGCGATGCGAATTTTTTGGCGGAGTTCATGACTTGATTTATTATTAGATTGGTGTTTTATTATAGAACTAGCGTACGTCACGCGGTTTCACCCGCGTAGTTCCCGTTCCTGTGGGAATACAGGGATAAAAAGTAGCCTATGTCACCCGAGGATAGTGTAGCTTCCCAACGGTAAAAGAATTTTTCAAATCGGTCCAGTAGTTTCGGAGCCTATTTGTTACAAACAAACATACAAATCTTTCCTCTTTATAATATTAGTGTAGATGTCTGATATTTATTTATTATTATTTGATGTCTGATATAGTTTAGTTATATTTTCGGTTTACGCAGGTATTTGATTATTAAGTTCTAATTATATAGCTAATTAACCTTTAATAAAACATTTCTAACCAACGTCACAAGATTTACCTAATTAAACAAACAGGATTTAACATCTAACTTCCATTAAGCAAGTTCAACGACCGATCACAAGAACAAAATCTATAACCAAGATTATTAATGCCTTGACAAAGAAGACGTACCCACCTACCTACATAGGTACCTTCCAATCTTCAGAAATGAACCAAAATCTAATTAAACACAAATCGCTTTGATCAAAAGGACCAATTACAATCTATATCGGATCTTGCCATAATCCTGGAGCCAGCCATCCAGTTCAGCATGGATACCCCTGGAACTGCTATCCGAAGCATTAAACAAATTGATTTGGAACCAAAAAATGGCGGACCGTAAGCCAGCACTTTGGGTAATGAAATGGTGACAGAGATACTCGCTACGGATACTTTTACATTTTTATAGGTTTAAAGTGAAACTCTTTTTTTGTGAAGGAATATCTTGATTTGTAAAATGGCAAGGAGCATATTTTTAGCAAATTCAGATAGGAATTACTTTTGCTTACTAATGGGTAAATGCAAGTGGCAGGTTTTCGTTCGTTATGGCTTTTTTGGGGGAGGCCTTTTGTCCAGCAGTGGACGTCTTATGACTGATAATGATGATGACTAATTATGATGACTTAAAAGTGGTCGTGATACCTACGAAGTTCACACACAGGTTGAAAATATACTAATTGACAGCAGATTAGGGCTGTGATTCTAAAATTAATTTAGGGTTAGTAAACCTTACAGTTTTCCGTCTGCCCGATTTTGTGAGAAAATTCTGTCAAAATATCGGTTAAAAATTCAGCCATTTCTCTAAAATGTTCAATATTTAATGCCGCACTCAGAGAGCTGTAATGATAACTTAGGCCACCACTTAGTAAAGCTTTTGACAGTTTTGTCAGTAAGTCAGTAATCATTAAATATTTCTGAGTACCGCAGTTAGAATTACATCTCAGCGACAATCAAATGCAAAGTGGAGGTACAGTCGCCAGTGCATCAAGTTACCATAAAATACCAAATTTTTTCAAATCGTTTGGAGAAATTTGTCAATTTGGCTACGCGTTATACCAACAGTTTTTGACACATTGCGAGAGATAATAGATGGCGAATGTATCGTCCTAAAAAATATAAGAAAAGTCTCTACCTAATGCTGAATATGTTGAAATTCAAGCAGGCTTTTAAAACCTAGGACTTAGTTAGTTTTACCAAGATCCTAATCTATTATTTTCTTTCATCTTCGTCATTCAACTACCAACACACCCTATTTACATAGTAGGGTAACCGCACCAAATGTTTGTCGTGACGTTAATCCAATCCAGCGAATCGCGACGCTATTTAATTCGAGTGGGAAATTAGATTGGGATCCATGCGGCATGTTTGATTTGAATTACTTGCGCGAGATGCGAACGACACGGCTCCAATTTGTGGTGTCAGCACGGTTTGATGTTATGTTTTGTTTGCGCGTGTGTTTTCGTGCCAATGAGCGGTCTGTGTGTGAGAGAGGGTTTTTAGCTAGTGCTTTGATGGCACTGGGATATCTGTCACCTATCCAGCGGTTTAAATAATACTTCATAGTACTTACTTAATCAAATAACGACAGTTTCATCATTTAGTCATGCTTTTTTTTAAATATATGAGCTCGACTTTACGGACTGTGTCGTTTGTCATACGCGAGTACGCGTAGCAACGGCTAACCCTAAGACTAACTATCTAAAAAATAATCATGTGGTAAAAATTCAAGACTTCGCAAACATCGCATGTAAATTAATTTCCAAGCCCATAGATATTCTATTAATTAATACAAACCACAACATAACCCACTTCCCACCAATTTATTTACAACACGTTAGGAACGCGTTAACAATTAATTTGATTTCAAATTAAAGCTAAAAACAATCTTGTCGCCGAGGTAAAAATGTTTACGGCTCGTTACCCACTCACGTCCACGCGGACAACTTTTGGGCACTCCACCCTACGCTAAACGGGCGCTAATCACGAGTTTGTGGGGTGAGCGTACCAACTTTCGGACAGTGTTAAGACGTGATCGCGTGCCAGGTGGTGAATTAACATTTTCATTTAAATAATTTTACAGTTCGTTTTGTTTGATTTAGAATTTTGATTTTGTAATTAGGGGTGGGAATAGGCCGAGAATTGTTCGCGTTTTCTATTTGAATTTGAAAGTATGGAATTAATGGACTTAGTAACTTGAATTAGGTTCTGTTATGCGTGATAACTAACAGTTTACATACGAACATTGTACGAGTACGAGTTTTTGATGGTTTATACTGAAATCTGAATATCTAGTTGAGTTCTTTCGGGGTTTATCACCCTTCATTCTCACGTTTATCAAATCGACCCTCTTTATAAGCGACATAAATTACATTCCAGATCTATAGTATCAATAAATAACAGAAAAAACGAACACCATATCGTTACTCTAAAACTTATATTCAGTGATAAAATCTGAGATACGGCAACATTAGGCCTCGATAGGGCCCTGTACTACTGGGTGCCCCATTAAGGCCCATCGTACCGCCGTACTGCTGATCATTGGGGCCCACTTTATCCCATTTGAGCAATAAGTTAGGGAAAACGAGTAATTGCTCAATGGTATTCGGTTATTTTCCAATTTTCAGGCAGTAAAGGGTTTATAGGGGGTGCTACAAGGGTTATATGGTGTTACGATGAGGAGAGATGTAAGTCGTAAAATTTGCACGAGATTGCAGAAAATCACTGTTAAAAAAGACTGTAATTTCGGTCTGCAGGAGTTAAAAAAGAAAATCATGTTAAATTCCAAATAAACCACGTCTTGACTTTCCCAAATTATAAGAGGGGATATTTTGTTATGCAATTACAAAAAAATGATTTTCGATTTAAGGACACTCCATTATCATAAATTGATAAACACCATAGTATTTCCATTTTAGAAGCCCTAGCTTATTTACAGCGAGTATATTAAAAATATCTAATAGTAAAAATAAGGCCAAATATTTTTTTTTTAATCTTCAGACTATGCATTTAGGGGATCCATTATTTACTAGTTCCCCAATAGAAAACAACCAAATTGCAAAGCGTATCTACTAAACCAAGAATTATGACAAAATCTTGGCAAAAATATCACAAGAGATAGTTATTTCAAGTAATTAGGAAGTCACAAACACTTTGAAGTCAAACCACTTTCTTTTTAGTATAATGTTAAGCCAATGAAGATTGGCAGTTAAGTTTTACGCGAAATTCCATCATCAGCAGTCGAAGTAAGCCACTTAGCCTAAATCCCAGTTTTAAGCTTCCGTTTGACGTTAACTTAGACTTTTTAACTGCAGATTATTTAAGAACTTGTCGTTGAAATGTAGATTTGATATTGAATAGGATGCTGTAGAAAATTGAGATTTTGTTTCTAAGTTCGCAATTTAAAGTAGATCAAGAAATATTTATGGTTTATGCTTATTTCTGTACTACCAAAAGAAACGCAAGAGACGTGAGCCAGTACACGTTTGGATTTTCTAAAAAAAAAAAATCCAAAACTTGCAAACATTCAAAGAAAATCTACATAATGACTGAAGTTAAGCCGTGCTGGCCTAGGTTGGTGTATGGACCACTCATTTCATACCGGGCTTCCTCCGTACCTTAGAAAGCACGTCAAGGCGTTGGTCCCGGCTGTCATTTCAAAATCTTTAATAGTCGTTACAGGTAATCAGTGGCCTGAAAATCACAACCAGTCTTGACTAGAGGCATTGTATTACCCTGGGTTATGGAGGTGAGGGGGTCTAAAATGGCCACTTTATCAGATCATAATATGAATTGCGTTAAAAAGCGTGAAATGGACCTTTTACATTAGTAACTGTGTCTGTGACCATTTAGGTCAACAGATCATAATAGGAAAATAATATGAATTGCGTTTAAATTTTTAAAATGGTCACAGACAGTTATAAAAATGAAAGGTCCATATTACGCTTTTTAACGCAATTCATATTATGATCTGCTAAAGTGGCCATTTTAGACTCCCAGATAGGGAATCGCTCCTTTTAAAATATTTATTAGTCACATGGACATGGCGATGGGTTTTTTTATTCATTTATTTACCACTTGGTACCTTTTGGTGACCTGTAATACAGGTGTTTTACTACCTACCACAGGCACCAGTGATTCACAACCTTGTAATTTACTTGTTCATGCCAATAAAGATATTATTATTTATTTTTATTACTTAATAAAATACGGATGGAATAGAGATGTTTCCTGACTTAAAAAAATATAATTCAAATGAGACCGTCTGTTCGATTATTGAAAAAATTCGATACGTATTTTTTGTTATAATCAATCAAAATTGTCGAAGATAAAACGCGTAAAAGATTTGCGGGGTTGTGATGTCACTCGCCGGTAAAAAATGTCATACTTATGTCTTAGAATATGACGTCACACGAGATTTAAAAGCACCATAGTCTTCATTGTTTGTTTACGTGAAAAAAGAAAAAATATTTGTTCAATATTTTTTGGAAATCTATCTGACGGACTAATTAGATTTTTTTTGTAACTACCCAATTGAGGATCTCCTCCTTTTGGGAAGTCGGTTAAAAATAATTACTTTTGTTTCTGCAGTATGGCATTATTAAACCACTGAGGTTTGTACTTAATGCTACATGTAATTCTACATCGTAGCTGATGTTACGTATCTGTGAGTGAATTTATAATTTTTATTCACTTTTAGATTGAAGTGACCAAACCCAAAGACGGCCTACAAAATAAAGCCAGTGACACACTGTCCGCATGTCCACGTCCAGTATGCCAACAGACAATAACAAATAGCCGCCTCGTGTGGTTCGATTGAAAAAGTTTGGGGGAAAGTGTTGGGATGCGATACTTAATGATTGAAGTTGATATCGATGACCCACATATGGAACGGAGAAATGGGTTTTTTGTACGTCTGTGTAGTTTGGTCGCAAGTTTGGTTGGGGAGTAATTAATATTGTATTGGCGAATTTTTTTGTAGGCATAAAATGACTAGGCTGGTTATATACTTCGGTAGTAAATGGTTTTTTGTAGAGCACTTTACATTGTCAATTTTATGTGCACCATTCAACCAATAACAATATTTGTATAACATACTTTACGAGCCATTTTTAACACTTGTAAGGCAAAGATTTGACAACTTTATCTGCCAGACTTCATGTCCTGTGTTTATTAAAAAAAAATGTATTTAAGTTTGTTTTTAATATAAGTTATTAACATTACAGTTATCCAGCGGTTATAACCAACTAACATTTTTGGCTCAAAAACTTTAAATGCTAATCAATTCCATTTACAACAAAGCATTTCAAACAATACCCAAATCCACCACAAAACTAGGACTCCGGAACTCCAGATAAACTGCATCTAGCCCTCAACATACCATTATTCCATGTACAAGTATTGTTAACAACTGGTGAGCGAACAAAACTAATTTGCATTAACTCTGTCTGCTCCCTCTTGCCCGGTTCCCCCTTTGCCCGCTACCCCTTGCCCGCTACTTGCCCGGACCAACCGGTCAGTGTGCAAACTTGTTATGTATTATAGAAGCTCACGTAATTGGTGTCGACGTATAGTTTTGTAGTGACTTGTTAAAATTCTGTTTAGTTGAAGTTTCTGCCATTAAAAGTACTCCTGTGTCGTTTGATTTTTTTTTGGGATGGTTAGGAGTGAATAAAGTGTCACATGGAATGAAATTGATATCTTGACAGACGTGTTCTTCCGCACCAGTCCAATTTGATATTAATATCATGATCACCATATAACGTTCCCACTGATGGGCTTCCTCTCTATATCCTAGTGTTTGCAGTGGTTTCCTCATGGTTCATTACTTTGAGAGCAATAGTTATAAAATAAATTGCACAAGTGAAGGGTTTGTCTAGGTTCGACCCAATATCGTACATGAGATTACTTACATTTGTAGCCTACATTTCATACCTAACAGTATAGAGTCGGCGTGATGAAAGCGATACCAGGGTGCGCCCTTAAACGCATAAATAAAAAATATTTCCCAAACTCTAACTGAAATCCGGAAAACGGCTTTAGAATAATCTATCGCCAATCAGTTTCTCATTTAAATCGGTTCACAAACAGACTACCCTCACCTAGATTCAAAACTACGGTAACCCCATTACATGAGGGGGCAATAAACCCAACGGAATCTGAGACAAACAGCCCAAAACTTTCAGTTTAGCCTTAAAAAGAGTAAAGTTTCGCAGTAAAATTTTATCCAAGTTCCTGCCGGGGTGGAGCAATTTGTGAGACTCTCGTAAATACGCCATTGCTCGTAAATAATGTTTAATTTTGACATATTTTTCTTCGTGGTTACTTTAGACTGTAAAATTGCTTGGAGAAATATTGTACTTTGGGTGTCCAAAGCCTGAATAACTGTGGTTTTAAACGCCGTTTCCTGCTAGTGACATTACTTTAATATTGTTGACAACAATAGGGATATATTATTATTAAAAAAAATATATATATGATTCTAATTAGTCCGTCCGTTAGATGATCGAAAAATATTGGATATGTATTTTTTGTTTTGTCAAATTTATAAAAATTGACGAAGGTTTAAACGTCAAAGAGTTTGAGTGGAGGTTTGTGACGTCACTAACCGGTAAAAAATGTCTTAGAATATGATGTCACACGAGTTTTCAAAGCTTTAAAGCACTGTATCGTCTTGATGGTTTGCTTACGTGAAAAAAAGAAAAAATATGTGTCAAATATTTTTTGGAAATCTATCTGACGGCCTATTTTTCTTTTTGTTAACTACACTTTTTAAAAAAATAATAATAATTAATTCATTTACTCAGGTAATTTACACCCGTTGCCATTTGACAATCACAGTACAAAATATTAAAATTGAGATAAAAGTAATAATAAACTATTGCATTATAAATAAATTTAAACATATATAAATATAAACAATACACAAACATACAATTACAATTAATTGAAATTCAGATAAAATTGCAGTACAATACTAATACACAAACAAACAATTTTATATTTTTTTTTTGTCACCAAAATAAATACGTATTTTGGATTGACATATTTTATGATCTTCAATAAATAAATATAAATGTTTTTTTCTTTCCTTCTTTTTATCATGTGTTTAGTTTCTAACAAATTATCGGACTTTTTATGCCGCATAAAGGGTGTAAAAGTACCCTTAACGCAAACGAGGGGCACTTGTTCTCCCCACCACTGCAATGATTTTTTGGTTCCAGATTATACCTGGGAACCCCCTAGTTACCGAGATATTGGGGGTCAATGTTCCAAATTTTCCACAGCTGTTTTTGTAAATATTAGTTTTTCAGGTTATAACTTGACTTAAATTACCTCCATGACCCTTTTACTATTCAAAGCATCCACTAGGACAATGTTTTAAAAGTGCTACATTGAGTTTTACCGTAAATTGTGATTTATGACCCCAAAAAGTCGTTTCCCAGCAAACATATTTGGGGATTTTTGGACAACACATCTACCACCCATTGAAAAAAAAACCAGTATTGAACTCCTCAATCAAATACCAGGAACTCCAATCAAATATCAACTTAATTGCAAACCGTTTTAGTTCTTAATCGCACATAAAAATAAAAAGTAGGTACACCATCCACAATACATAGAGAGCATTACATAATGTCCATAAATAAAGAAGTCTAAGTAATTAAAAGCGGCCGGTAGGCTCGCTATCAGTTCGGCCGATCACATATTTTTTGTGCCAGCCTAGATAACGCAAAATGTCCTTTATTCCTGTGTTTATTTCTACAATCGGTCTGAGTAATCTTTTCGTGAATTATTGCCTTTTTTTTCTTTGCTTTAGTATCTAAATTGTTTCGTTTTTTGATGCTGGTAAGCTGGAATATTGGATAACCTTTTAGTATCTAAGAGGGCACTGCCTACTCGTTTTCTTTGTCTCTCATGAATTTAAATGCTTTGTTTAATAAAATACCTCTTTGTCTTAAATATTATTTGTTTCATTTGGCAATAGGCTCGCCGCAATTACAAGGGACTTACGAGTATAATTATATAACTGGCGAAATGTGTGTGTGTAGTATTCATACACCCCTGCAGAATCCTTAAATATGTATTCATGCTGTCATTTAGCAAAAACTATGAAAGTAGGCTTAACATTTACGAGGCATTAGCATTATTGTAATCAAAAATTAATTCACTTAAACAACTGAAAGCAACTCACCAAAAAATTAAGCATACTAAATTCAAAACATCATACTTTTTATCATACATCGAGCCACGAAAATTCCCCCACCCAACGGAGAAAACTCAGTTATTGTCAACATATTTCCAGCGATACCCCAAAACGTACATAAGGTGAACTTCACGCCAATATCGATATATCATTTGACCTAAAAATGATCTTTACCGAGACCCCTACATTAATTTAACCCGTTCACCGCTCCACCGGGAATTTATTGAGGAAATGAGTTCCGTGGGCTTCCCGTAACAGACGTTGTACGTACGAAAATATGAACTTGTGTTGTAAATAAATAACCGAGTATTTTTTGGAAAAAATACGCTGCTGAGGTGAAATTTATGGTGGTCGGCCCGTATTTGTGATTTGTATTGCGTGGCATGAAAAAGTTGTTAGTCTTTTTTTTCGCTAACGTTTTCTTGGATGAAAAAATATATTGTTAGCGAGGCAAAACTTAACAGTTAGGGAACTTGTTACGCTTAAACTGTTTGACGGAGAAATAATAATAATTCACTTTAATAGTGAGTTACTGTTGTGCTCTATTTATCATCTTTTACCAAATTCAGGGGATATAATATAATATAACATAACATTATGCCCGTAATTTTTGAAGGGTTACGTTTATGCCTCATTTATTAGCAGGCATGCCTATTACCATCAACTAGGCGCACAAGAAATATTGTTGATACTTTTCAGTAAAATACACAAGCTATGTTAGTTCAGACGGTTTTTCGGCCTTACTTTACTTACACAAGTAAATACAGCATAATTAACTTAATATCAATATGTAAGTAGTCAAAAACACAAAAAAATCACGATCATGAACCTACAATCGTTAACTTGTGACCATTAACGAAACGAAACAGCCCGCAAGTGGACCGCAATCTCCAAAAAATATATAAAAATAAAACAAAAGTCAACGCGGCGAGAAAAATAAACGAAACTCAATTTGGAGTGGGACATTAACTCCGAAATATAATAGGGACGAAATGTAACATGAAACATAAAGTAAAATATAAAATGTAACAAGGCCATCCAATCATAGCTCGATAAATAACTAGATGGCGCCACGTGTAACTCACGGCTTTCGGCCGGTACGATTTCGGCCGCATGTCCGTTTTTGCCGAAAGTCCGGCGAAATATTGCCGTGTTTGCGCCTTTTTATGAAGTGGGCCATAACTTGGGTATCGATACCATCCGCGGGTTAGCCGACAAGTAAATGGGATTCTTTTTTTAGGTTTGTAAAGAGACATGTTTGTTGATTGCGATTATTTGATATTGCTTTGTGAGCAACTGGTTTATATTGATATATCTGTTGCGTTTGCGTGGGTTTACTGGGGAGGTGTTGGACTCTTTTTTTTTGTGAAGTTTTTCTTTTCGAAGTTATACAAGCGCTGCATTGCGCTGCATAGTGCTTGTAAACATAATTTTTCATGAATTAAAATCTGCATAATTTTTAAATAATTTTTTGATATTTGTGAATATGTTACTGTAACATGATCTATTTTATAACCTCCTCTTTAAGTGTTCGGTAAACATTTTTGAATAGTAACTAACACATCATTTTAAATGTCAAATTACACTTGCTGCAATAATAGCTGTACCATATGTACAATTTCATCTAACAATAATTGCACCGTAGCCGGCCGACCAGCATCGAATGCCAATAAAGAGAAATAATTCAAATGGCATTAGTTTGATTGGCCGCCAGTGTAATGTAGGGCTGTTTGGAACAAACGCTAGCTCGGCGTTTTGGTAATTTAATTCTGAAAGTTACTGATGTGTACGATTGCCTCTCATGAGTTTTGATCGCTTTGGAACTCCTGATTATTAAAGTAGATAAATTTGGAGTTATTATTATCCTTTATTCATTTTCTAACATAAATATTAAATACATTTTTAAATAAATATTTATTATTTATTTTGTCACCCTTGGCAGAGCATTCCTACACTCTTTTCAGTTCACTCGGCTTATCGGTGTTGTAGACTAATATCTCATGAAAGCGTGTAGATGATAGAACAAGAAAACCTTTATGCCAGCAACTGATGGAAATGAGCAGGTTCTGTTCTATCATTTTAGGTTAGGTTCCATAAAACTATACTGGACTGCACTCCAATACTTGACCGTCACAATGAATATTAACACAAATACACAAATAATTGTGTGAACTCTCCCATAGGATCAAGAAACTCATATTATTTTTGTACTACGAGTACATCACATTCTTGCTACTTTTGTCACACGCAAAGTATTATAAAAATACAAAAGGATGATATTTGATTCCTCTAATAACAGGTATGACGTAATAGACCAGACGTATTATGCTCGTGGACGAGGCAAAAAAAGTATGTAAGGATCGAAGTTGGTGGCGTTTGAGATATTGATCATTGATAGGGTCTGCTTCGAGCCTAACCAAATGCAGCGAAATATTAAGATTTCACATGGACAATGTCAAAAAGTCAGTTAGATATCAGAATGATACCAATAGAATTTTGTCACACTAGTTAAACTTTTAACCCTGTCAATGCTATTCAATGCGTCCTGCTTAGTTCTCTATCTCTTTCCCACAGCAAAATAATACAATTTGGGTAGGCTTTGTTAAGGCCATTACCGACCTCAACCTCCCATGAATTCCAAACCCGAGAACACACAATTGCAAAAGTCCGAGCACATTATAAATAGAATAAACAATTCCTGTTCTGAACTAAGGGGGCCGCTAAGAGCCCCATTCAGTTGAAGTATTCGCCAATAAATACTGGAAGGTTCCAGCTAGCGGTGAGCATTTTTCAAGCAGCTACCGAGCCCCTGCCTTTATTCTTTAGCTCGAGATATAAAGATCAGGGGATGAACAGCATGTTACTTGTGAAATATTAGTTGTTAGTGCATGTTGTGTTGATATCCGGCTTGTTGGGGAGCGTCGGGGAAATTGTTCCGGGGTTTTATAGCAGATAAAACGACTATCTAGAAACATACATACACACATAAACTCACACCCAGATTGTATAAACCTACATTTCAGTGTTTAATAAACCTAGATTAGGCAGGTCGCTACAAAACATTCAAATTTAACATTATCGATACTTGAAACTGTTAAATATATTTTTTAGTTATAGTTTAAATATTATAAGCACTATTATTATACCATTGTATATGAAATAACAATACTGCGCCTAAATGTAATAGGTACTTTTTCAAATAAATTGTTCTTCTTATGTAAATGTTAACACAAGTGAGCTTTCTATTTGAAGGGCAATAAGCATAGATGTTCAAAGAAAGAAAATCGTTTATTTGCATAAATACATAATTAATAGCCTTCAAAAATTACTATAAAAATCTTTCGGCATAATATCCTATTAACACTAGACACCACTGGGCCACCGCTGCTCTCCATGATAATAGATCATGGTGAGCAGCGGTGTCGGCCCCGACTTACGAACAGTAGGTCGTGGGTTCGAATCCAGCTAAACGCATTATTTTGTGTAATTTATTTTATCACCGCTGCTCTCAAAACGGTGAAGAAAAACATCGTGAGGAAATCTGAGTCTTAGAATCAAAAAAATCGAAGATATGTGATATCTACCAACCCGCACTGGGCCCGCGTGGTGTATTATAGCCCATCCCTCTCCCAGAGAGGAGGCCTGAGTCCCTGCAGTGGGAACATGATAGGCTGATGACTATCATCTAAAATAATAATTATAATGAATTTCAGCTGATCATTTTTGTTAGGTATGATTGATGTTCAAAACTTGAAAATGTACAATTGTACAATTTAATTCCGGCACGCGAACAAACAAGATTGCTTCTGGTAGACAATTTAGCAAACAAGACACAACATCTTCCAAATTACCATTCCAAACACCTCTCCGCGTTCCATAATAATTGGAGACTATCGAATCGCATTATTCGATTATATTCCAAACCCGGACACGAATTCGATTGAGCATTGAATCGTTAAGCTGTATCCTAACCGCATGCGACATTCAAACGCTATCGAACGGTCAAAGACGACAACGTGACGGTTTTGTGACGTCAACCAATGGTGTCCTCACTGCTGGGACATATGCATTCTCTCTATTAGAAGGAATATAACACACGCGTAACTAGTGCAGTAGAAACCATAATATCTTCGAATGTTGGTTCTAAGAAAGAAAACATATTATTTATTTGGCACATGCCACAGGTGCACATAACGAAGTAAAAAATATAAATAAAAAAACACTTAAATTACACACACTCATTCAACACAGACATTTCGGTTTCGTCGCAATGTTTATCCTCACCAAGTGTTATTTTCACAAAATAATGCACCTGCAAGGTTAAAATAGTATTGAATAGATCACATTTCCAGAATGTGTCAGAATCGCCACACAGTGCGTGCTTGAAGACGGTCGACTTCACCAAGGCAGGCCCAATAAACACTGGCGATGGCGTGGCAATTTGGACTCGTTCCTGACTTATTGGCTATAGAAAGCACTCCGAGAGACTTGGAAATTATTGGGGGAGGCCTTTGCAAAACACTAAAACAGAATAGGATAATCAAATCAAGGACTCACTACTAGAAAGTCCGCGCCATTATGGCTCTTTGTCCCTCGTCACCATGACAGTGACAATAAAGGGTGTAAAACTACACTTAACGCAAACGAAGGGCACTTGTTCTCCCCACCACTGCGATCTTTTTTTGGTTCAAGACCATACCTGGGAGCCCCCTAGTTACGGAGATATTGGGGGTCAAAGTTTCAAATTTTGCACAGCTGTTTTTGTAAATACTGGTTTTTCAGGTTATAACTTTACCCTAAAAAAAATAAAAATTACCTCTATGTTTACCATTTTTGACCCCAAAAAAAGTCATTTCCCAGCAAAAATTTTTAACTTAGTTTGGTGTACAGAATGCTTGGTTGACGTGAAGGGTTAATTTACAGCCTGTATTTCAAACTGGCTGCATCTACTGCATACGATGCCATGCACAGATGAAATATCCTAAACCGACATTGTTTAATTTTGGTACGTGTTTGAAATCTGTCAGGCACATCTACTAGCTGGAATATTCCATCTTGGCATATTAAAACGTGCTGCTGCGGTAGGAATGTTGCTTAAATGGATGTAATATTTAAAATGTTCGGTTTTGTTTTGAAGACTATGAGGTCGTTTCTTTGTCTTAATCAACATTGTAGATGTTTCTATGAAAATCTTCGCAGGTGTTCTTAACCTTAGAGATAGAATTGAATTGTTTTAATAATACTCAACGTCTTAGAATCCGTTATAAATACTTTATAAATAGTGTTGACACAAAACTGACCGGATATTCTCAAACAGTCGTATTTCTGGATTTAGCTAAATGTCAATAAACTTTTTCAAAGCTGTTAGTTTCTGTGGCAGAAAAAAATTACAAAATCAGGAGCACTGCCAATAAATACACATAAATGGCGTCGGGAGCGGACATGGCGCGGGTGACTTCCTATTCCATTCAAATTTTGTACCAAGTGCATAGACATAAAGCGCAATTTAGGATACGTGGGCGCCGAAATGGCGCGTCATATACACGCCCGAGTCACGACATTCCGTGTATCCTAAATAGGGTATTACAGCAAAAAAATCTAATGTCCGTCAGATAGATTTCCAAAAAATAATGAACACGTATTTTTTCTTTTTTCACGTAAACTAAAAATGAAGACGAAACAGTGCTTCGAAAAGTCGTGTCATCTCGTGTGACGTCACAAGGGTAGTACTATTTTACCCACAAAGTGACGTCAAAAGCCCCCACTAATGATCTTTGAGACGTTTTATTTTCGTAATTTTTTATTATTTTGATAAAACAAAAACACGTACCTATACAATATTTTTCGATAATGTAACAGACAGACTAATTGTTGAAATACCCTAATGCACTTTATTTCTATAAGGCTACTGTTCACCTCACCGCCGCGTCACCGCCATACGCCATACGTATTTGCCACGCGCCTTAGTTACCACACTAAATCACGCATACCAATCACTTGCCACTCAAATTAACGCGGGCTTAGTACACCAATCACATCGCCCCTCATTCATCTTGACGCATCACCCGTCCTGTCAGCCTATCGGCCGAACGCGATCACTCTCTCGAGTCACTTGCCTTGACTTTGACGACGCGTTTGAACTACTTACCGTGCCAGTAATGCACTCGAACAATCTACCAACGATTTGACGTGTAAAGGAATTTGGAATTCGCTTGCCGCTGTGCCAATTTGTCCGTGTTCACTCTTTAAGTGCGAATTGAAAAGGGGATGAAAGATGGTTTTTAATAAAAGAGGGGGAGTTTTGAGAATTAATATTAAATGTCGTAAAGAGGTAAACAGGGTGTAAAGTCATTCTGATAAGTACAACATAATATCATATCACACCTTTAATCCCGAGGGGTTAGGCAGAGAGATAAATAGTTATCCTTTAAGCCCCAACGGCAAGAATATCGCCATCAACTGGGCACTCAAATTCAGACACTATGATCATAGTACTTGAAACAGCGCCAAAATATCGAAAACTCTAAACAAGTAGTAGACATGGTTAATATCCCGTTTTCAGTGTTTATAATTATATTCACGTTGACTGATTGTAACACGTCTGAACTACGCATAAATACCAAATCATTTTATCATACCAGCTAATGTCCTACATGCCTACTGACATCAAACAAATAATAATTCCACCCAAGCCCTCTGAACTCAAAGTAGAATCACAAAAACAAGAAAACATACCTACCTACCTACTAGACATGTGCGCCGATCGGCGCGGCGCACGCCGCCGGTCAATTTAGCCACGCCGACGCCGCCGAATTTTTCATCGGCGTCATCGGCGTCAAAATTAAATAACACACGCACGCACTTAATTTAATAAATTATTTTTTTATTTACTTAAATAGTAGTTTTTTATATTGCTGTCTAGCAACACTGGTTAACGCCATTTTCATCGCCGCCATTTGCAATTCTTTGTCAGTTGTCAGTCTCGCGCGAACGTACAGAGAATTACATGTTTTCGGAGGATTTTTGCTTTTAAAATACAAACTGATCATTATGTCAGACTTTGTAGATCGGAGTTCAATACAAAAGATCGAAATAAAACATTTTTCTGTGAAAACCCTCTATTCGTCATCGAAAAACAGTCACAGCTGGAAATATTTTGGCACATTGGTTATTGAGAAAGATGGCAAGAAGAAGGCCATCTTGTCAGATAATGTATTCTGTTCGCAGTGCATTTTAGAGGCCAAAGAAAAAAATGAAGACGATCTTATGGGATGGTAAGGATTCTTGTACTTATTGTGTAGCTTTCAAAGGAAATGAATTTTGATGGTTAGTTTGCGTGTTTTGCACAGTCTGCTTTTTAAAATTTGACTATTGAATAAGCTGCTATGCTGTGCGTTGTGAGTTAGGGTTGGGTGCTGACTGTTTATTGCTTATATTTCCCATTATATCGTGGGGTTTGGTCTAGGAAAAATTACTTATTCTGTTATTTTTACCGCTGTCATTATCTAATGTCCTTTCCTTGTTTTTTGTCATTTATAACCTAATTTTACCTATTTATTTTAACCAATATATATTTTTGCTTACCGCTTTATTTTATTTTATTTTAGCTGTAAAATAAAATCTTATAGTGCAAAAGTAAGCACGGGAAATCTCTCTCGCCATCTACGAGATGAACATAATTTAAAAGAACCTGAGAAAGCTGGCGGCAGTAGTCAAAGAATAACTACATTTTTCGACAAAACTCGTCCTCAAAAGTCAGACACCAGCCAATCAATTGATTCAAATAAAAAATGGCTTTTTGCACGAGATCTGACTTTGTGGATATGCAGATCATTATTACCTTTTGATATGGTCTCTGACCAGGCAATGATTGACTTCTTCTTAAAGTATAATGTGATCCTCAAAAAAGAAGATTTACCTAGCAGAACTACTATTTCTAGGACGGCTTTAGAAGATGTATACGATAGTATGAAGGCACATATCAAAGATTTGTTAAAAAAAAACAAGTCCTCGCAGTGTCGCTTTAACGACGGACTTGTGGAGTGATGCTTTCCAAAGAAATAATTATATATCGTTGACATTACATTTTCTCAGTCCTTTCCTTGATTTTGAAAGTGTAACACTGGCTACTCAAATCATAGATGGAAAAAAGACAGGCGAAAAAATTAAAGAACACTTGCAAGAGATACTAATTGAATACGGACTTGAAGAGAAGAAAACTGTTATAGTAACTGATTGTGGTTCGAACGTTAAAAGAGCAGCGTCATTATCGAACATGGAATCACATTTTTGCCTTGGTCACGGTCTACATAACCTAGTAGTACAAGATGGCGTCAAAAGTACACCAGAAATAAACAGCATCGTTACAAAATGCAAGAAAATTGTAAAAATCTTAGATACAAACTACCAGAACTTAAAAAAGATGCAGATGAAGAACAAAAACGCTTATTGAATGGTATTGACGAAGCTGGAGATTTAGTTGATTTAGACGAGACCAGCCCTTTTACTGAGGAACATGATGAAAATACTAACACTTTTTCAGTAACTTCAATTAAAACGGCTACTCCAACTCGGTGGCACAGTGTTCTCGTAATGTTGGAAAGTATATATAACAAATGTAACAGAAATCCTATCCACAGGCTCCTTGTTAGACTAAACAAGTCTGATTTAAAAATTGATGACTCTGAGTGGAAACTTCTGGGCGACTTGATAAAATTTTTGAAACTTTTTCGGGACGCTGTTAATATAATGAGTGCATCAAACTCAGTCACAATCAATGTTGCACTTGTTTTTAGGTGTGAAATAGAACAAGCATTAAAACAACCTCTTGGAGACGATGAAGTTCTAATAATGAGCCGCATGAAGAAAAACATGTTGGCGAAATTAAATCATCGCTTTCCCATTAATAATCTGATTATCGCGGCTGCCCTTCTCGATTGCCGTTTCCAAGGAATGTCAGCAATTGACAAAAACCTTGAGGAAAGGGGGGAAACGAGAGTTTCCTTTATGTCAGCATTTGTGAGAGAACACGTCAGAGAATCTGATATTATGCAAGAAACGGCGAATGAGCACAGCGAACCCGTCACTTCCGCTATGATAACTCAACCTTCCACATCAACATCGTCAAGCCTTCTTTTGGCATTGTCCCAGAAGTATACAACTCCTGGTAGTAAAGCAGCTGATGATCCTGTAGTGGTCGAATGCTGGAAATACTTTGGTGGATGTGACCCCAAGGATATTCTCGATGGCGATATACTTCGTTATTGGAAGGAAAAGAAGAATAGTTATCCTTGGCTATTCACCTGTGTGAGGGCTACAATGAGCGTTCCCGCCACAAGCACACCAAGCGAGCGAGTTTTCTCAGTCGCGGGACTAACCATTACGGCAAAAAGGTCACGTTTAAGTCCTACATCAGTAGATAAAATTATTTTTATACACGATAATTATGACATGTGTAAGAAGCAAGTACAAAAGTTGAAATAATTAGCATTTTCGTTAAATAATTTTATTTCTTTCTGTGTTTTGATTGTTGCCATAGAGGTTATTTTTGTTATTGAAAATTTTTATTTTTTTTAAATTTGTTACAAGTAGGTAATTAGTTAAAGAAGACAAATAATTTTGTCATAATTTAAAAATGTGATTTATTTGATCTCAAACTTACCATATTATGTTAATGTAAGTGAATAAATAAAAGTTTATTATGAATTAAGGCTTATTTTACTTATTTTCACCATCCACGCCGATTACGCCGATGACGCCGCCGCCGCCGACATATTAGAAGCCAGACGCCGCCGCCGGTCAAATAAGCATCGGCGCACATGTCTACTACCTACGCCTAACAGCGAACCAGGAAAGATGAAACTCCAAAGCAAATGTTTGTGTAAATTTTCATCGGGATTAGGAGTAGCATCGTTTGTCATAACTTCCCCCATCTCCCCTAAGTTGGGTAAGACCTAGCTCCAACTGTATTTTAGACTTTGTTCCCGGATCGACGCGATTTATGTGCGACGAATTGTTGTTTATAATAACGTTCAAATGTGTTTGTAGAAAAGTTTGAAGCGGATGTTTTAAAGTGAAGTGCCGAATTGTTGATGTATTTTGTTTATAGAAGCTACTGATATTTTCATCATCTTTTCAGCAGAAATACGTTCACTGCTGGACATAGGCCTCCCCCAGTATCACCACATTGACCAATCCCGTGCGTCTCGGATCCAGTGGATCTGCTGCAACCTTCGCCAGGTCATCGGTTTCCAAATGCTATGATAGTATTGCATCTTTTAAAGCTTTTATAAAATCACAAGATAATACCACCACTGGTATTTGACGACAAATTAATGTGAACACGTTACTTATGGAGATTATTTACAGAGTGAGACAAATCAAAATTCATGCTATTATTTAGGGACAACAAAATTACTGCAATAATCTTTTCAAACAAATATTGGACCAAACCACTATAAAACCGCAAAAACTCAAATGTCATTAGAACCCGCCACCGTTCTGTAAAGCCATCGGAACAACTTAGTTCCCGTCAATCGCGCGACGAAGGGTTAATCCCCTGGCACAAGAGACATATTAAGACGCATTCATACGTCCAACGCAAATCTTCGACTATAAATCAAGAGGTATACAAATGTATACGTTGTGTTAAATATTTGAGGGTTTGAATTGCATTGTCTCTATTGTGTGTTAAGGGCCGTGGATGGTTTGTAGTTTGATATAGTAATAATAATAATAATAATAAAAATGTTTATTTTTTTCCACAAACACAACTTAAAACTAAGAATTTAGTAATGGGATAATAAAAGTTACAATGAGTATTTGTGGGAGACTGGTGCCTAAACTAAGCCGTGGCTTGTATTTTAGGACACCAGGGACTCCCCCCTACAGGCAGAAGACATACATGAAATAAAATCCATATAATTAAAATTGATTAATAAAAAGAAAACAGTTCAATATAATATGTTTAAAATTACAATTCAAATTACAAAAATGGAAGTTACATTTTTATCAAATCAGTAGAATCAATGAAAATTATAATAATTATTAAATTAAATTTCTGTTTAATAGTGCAGATAAACAAAAGTAACAGCTGCTCTAGCTATAAATTTTGTTTTTTTGGGGGTGGGAAATCATAAAATGACTCCTCCCGCTCTGGACAGAGTAGAAGGGAGTGTCAGACTTCTACTGACTAAAAACCACCCATGTTCCTTCGTAGCCCTTTGTGTCGAGACCACGGTATCTGTTTCGAACAACCCGCAGCCCCGACGGGAACCGCATCCCCGACGGGCTCTAGTTATACTTAAGGCGAGTGTTTCTGTCACTTGGCTCAATTTAAGCGCTTGTTGCAAGTGCGACTATTGATCATCAGGCCCTGAATTGAATTCCCGGTTCAGGCAAAGTTTTATTGGTTATACCCAGGAATTTCTCCGCTGTTTTTTTGTTTTTTATTGTCATGATGAAGTAAATTATATGGCTGTGAATCACTTGGTGCCTGTGGTAGGTACACCCTGTATTACAGGTCACCAATTATGGCAATAAGATCGCCCTCAATAGGGTAGTTAAAAAAAAACGTCCGTCAGATAGATTTTCAAAAAATATTGGACACGTATTTTTTCTTTTTTCACGTAAACTAACTATGAAGACGATACAGTGCTTTGAAAACTCGTGTGACGTCATATTCTAAGACATTAGTATGACATTTTTTACCGGTCAGTGACGTCAAACCCCCACCTAAATATTTGACGCGTTTTATCTTCGTCATTTTTTTTTGGATTTGATAAAACAAAAAATACTTATCCAATGTTTTTCAATAATCTAACAGACGGACTAATTAGAATCATATTTTTTCTATTCAGTAAACATCCCTACACATACATCTGAAACAAAACGAACGAAATCTATCTGAACGAAATGTCCAACCGTTCGTGGTTTACATTTACAAGAACTATTTGGAAATCATTACAAATTAGTTCTACTTCTTATTGTGTTCACGGTATTTTGATTTAACTTTATTGTGTTCAGCCTAGTGCTTAAAAAAAAACTAATTCTCCACTTATAAAAGAAATGCACACAATTTTTTTTACGTTATCTCTACTTATGTACTTCAATACTCAATAAACACAAAAAGTTCATTATCAAAAAATAAACAAACACTGTTTTTTTTTTCACAAAAAAAGCACCGCCCGAACATTACAAAACCTTTTTCACCTCGAACATTATCAATCACGTTGTCAGCACTCTATCAACGACGTGACACGCGCCGTGTGTCCTCATTGACGTGAATGCGGTGCACGCATAAAGCCCTTAACATACTCGCAATAGATAGGCAGGCGATATTTTTGAGGCTGTGTTAGAAGCTAGAAGATTTCTTAAGGAGATCCGCTCCAAATGCACCGCGCGCCGATTGCTGGAACTATCTGCCTCCGTCGGTTTTCCGGTATCCCGGGCAATCTATTTAAGTCGCGAGTAAATAGGCTTCTTCTGGATAAGCTCGTCCCATCTTCGACTTCAACCCTTAGAGCAAGATTGAGGTGAAGAGTGCCACCATCTCATAGAAAAAAAAGATCCGCAGAGGCGGGCTGGCACTAGCCAGGGATCGTGGAAGACGCACTAGTTCCCATGATCCCTGATGCTAGTATCGGAAGGAAACACCAGGTTGTTAGAGTATGACAGATCCCTCCGTTTGCCCTATTTCGGTAGACATCTACGATGATTTTCAACCTCCAAAAAAAAATTACAAAGATTGGCTCAAACAAAGGGAATCCCATATCCAGAAGTGGGTCCAATCCGGCCGTGGATGATGATGATGATGATCAAGCGGGGTTCTCAGCTGAGGTCAGCATACCACAAGCGTTCCCTTGGCATATAGATGCTAGGTGAGGCATTCAAAGGCTTGCCCGGTTAAGCAGACGACAGTCTGCCTTTTGACCTGTGAGCTGCCATGAACAAAAAAAAGCATATGCGAGTACGCCACGTGTACACAGCGTCTTTGATGCGTTTGCGTTATGAGTGCAGTTGACGTAAGTGCGTGTACAAGAGATAGATACAAACATTATCCTGAAATCACGCCAACATCGTCGCTTAGACGCAGTTACCTAGCTTCTCACTCGGAGAAAACCCTTTCACAAATCACCTCGCTGGAAACAGGCCACCAATCTGCCAGTGTGATAACGTTTTAAAACGAAACACACAAATGCTCTGAAATAAATTTTGACGTGACGGGATTGCAGTCGTTTTAATCAAATGGGCGGTGATGGCTGTTCGGATACCGTCCCGTTTTAGGGTTGAATTTTATGTGGAGGAAGAAACATGCTGTTTTTATAACGAATTGGATAATATCGCATAGAGGAATCGGACTGAGTTAAAAAAATATGATTCTAATTAGTCCGTTAGTCGGATTCTCGAAAAAATTGGGTACGTGTTTTTTGTTTTTATCAAATTATTAAAAATTGAAGATAAGACGCGTCAAAGATCATAAATGGGGGGTTGTGACGTCATTTGTAGGTGAGAAATTAATGTACTAACATGTGGTTCGAGGAGTTCACGAGTTTTCGAAGCACTGTATCGTCTTAATTTTTTGGTTATGTGAAAAAAAAAATACGTATCCAATACTTTTTGGAAATCTATCTGACGGACTAATTAGTATTTTTTTGTCCGATTATTATAGCTAGTCTATGTTATCCTACTGGTGAGCAACGGTCTCCCTCCATTCCTTCCAACTGTCACCATTCAGTGCAACGTCTCTCCAGTTCTCAAGGAAGACATCCAGTTCGTCCCGCCATCTCCTTTGTGGTCTGCCACGACCTCGTGTCACTGTTTCAAGGCACTAATCCTGAGCTTTACGGACCCACAGTTCTTTCGGCATGCGACAGACATGTCCTGCCCAGTCCCATTTAAGTATGGCAGCCTTTTGAGCCACGTCAACAATTGGCGTTTTGGAGCGCAGTGTAGTGTTTCGAACCCGATCGGTTGATTTTACACCTAAGATACTGCCCTCCATAGCATGTTGGCAAACCTCGAGTCTAAACTTTTGGATGTTAGTCAAAGACTAAGTTTGTGCACCGTAGGTCAAGATGGGGAGAATACAAATGTCCATTAGCTTTCGATCCAGAGACATGGGCAGGGTGCCCTTAAAATACTCTTTCATGGACCAGTAACTTCCAGGAATTTTCGGAATAATAATACTAATTAATGATTAAATTTAATTTTGTTTGAGTTTGAGGAACCCGTAAATGTAGGGGCTTTAGCACAACAAATACTCGTATTCGATATGCCCCATTACGTATTGATACTTCTTCACACACAATGTCATTAAAATGTGAAACTAAGTACTGAATATATACAGACTCAGACTTTCGCGCCACTGAAAACCTGTCACTACTGTCCAAGGCTCAGAGGAAACTCGGCATGTGAATGCGTGGTCACCCATCCACGTATAAACTTAGGTAACTTAGGGTTAAACGGAAGATCGGCCCCGAGCGGTGGATATTTTAAGTTATCTAAGAGCTCTTCGAACGTTTGTCACTAGATGCGGTTATAAAATAATATCTGGTGTGAAATTATCAATAAATATTCATATAACTAAACAAATGTCATAACAATTAACATGCCAATAAACAGCACAATGGCATTTAATCCCTAATTAATACGATTATCAAAGGCTTGTCAAATAAATATGATATTCATTTCCAACTAACGCGAAATATTAATAATATTAAGCAACATGTTTGATACAATACATAGTTAATAGAATTTCATTTGAATGTCATTGTTATAAATTAAATGGTTTACCAGGAATGTTAAATAATTTCAGTACCCAATCAGAGATAACGTTGTGATGGTACTGTAATGAACACATAAAAATATTATTATTAGATTTAAATTTTCCGGTTTTATTTTGTCTACACACTGTGTCTACATTTCTAATCCAACGTTCCTCTCATAAGTTTTCTATGTTTCTAAACAAAACGACTCCCATTTTAAACTCTAAAGAATTCTGAACTCTCAAAGAAAAAACGAACACTAAAAGCGCAACAACTCAACAAATCCATTTCATCAATTGAATTGAACGAACATTTCCATTCCTTCGCGAATGAACACTTCTATAACATTCGTTCATTCCTTTTGTCGAGTCTCACGTGGCTCTAGCAAATCGAAGTCGGAACTATTCAGTTGCACAAATAGTTTTTGTTAGAAGTGCTGGTAGGCTGTCGGTGACTGCATATATACGAGCGTTTCTTGTGTTCTGCGTTATACTTGTCTGTTAATGGTTGTATCTTTAGCACACGAGGCTTAAAATAGCCGCTGAATCATAGTTCACTAAATAGGGTAGTTAAAAAATATTGGACACATATTTTTTCTTTTCTCACGTAAACAAAAAATTAGGCCGATCTTTGCTATGTTTTATTTTCGTAACTTTTTGTTAATTTGATAAAACAAAAAACACGTTTCCAATATTTTTCGATAATCTAACAGACAGACTTAACAGAATCATATTTTTCTTAGTCAGGAAACATAAATTGCGTTTATCAATATGATCCACAGACCGATTTCACCCACTGCTCGGTGTAGACCTCCCTTTATTTATGCCATGCTTTGTGATATGGTCATAAAGTTAACATAAACTGCGTCATGTAATCATATTATTATTCTGCGATTTATGTAGCCTTATTGATGAGTCTTAAAACTTTAATTAAAAATTGTATGAAATCAAAAAAAACATCATCCGCCAAACCTTTTTCAACTATGTTGTCGTCTGAATTCTAGTTCTATCGAATTCAGCGTTTCACATAGAGCCAATACTTTCCATGCCTGCCACATATGCCTAAAAAATAAACCTAATTAACTTAAGTGAAGTGAATAGGGTTCCTTTTCCCTAAATAAATTCCGCAACGTCCAGTATCTCACGTCCAGTTAACAAAATGCTGTGCCAGCTATTTACTTACTCAAATAGTTTTTGCATGCATTGCAGATTAGCCACTCTCACTTAGCGAACACAGACTAACGAATTGCTGAAGAAGAATTTCATTTCTAATCTTATAAATATAAATAAAATAAATAAATAAATTTTCAGTTACGTCCATGACTTAACTGCCGTCATGTTGACTGTCGTTGTTTGAGTGTTCGCAAGCGAGACAGCTACGAATGAGATTCCGGGTTGATTCTTGTTACTGCAATTAGTTGCAAAAAAAAAATCAAATTAGTCCGTCGAATAGATTTCCATAAAATATTGGACACATATTTTCTTCTTTTTTCACATAAACAAAAATGAAGACGATATGGTGCTTCGAAAACTCGTGTGACGTTACATCGCACTGTATTTTTTACCACGTAGTGACGTCAAAAGCCCCCACTCATGATCTTTGACGTGTTTTATCTTATTCAATTATTATTAATTTGATGAAACATAAAACCTTTATCCAATATTTTTCGATAATCTAAATGACGAACTAAAAAGAATCATATTTTGTTTAGTCAGGAAACATTCCTAATATCAAGCACAATTTAATACATAATATTATAGTTATGATACATTTATATTATTATACAAGACAACGGGTAGGTCAACAACAGGATTTAATAATAATAGATGAGGTATTTACAAAGAGAAAACAACTATACCGTTTAATATATATACTGTCTAATTATTAAGGTTAAGTTAGTGGCTAATTAACCTAGCGTCAAAGTGGTTATGGGGGTTTGACTTGGTTTAACATGTAATGAAGAAATATTTCTGAGGTTTGCTGGTTTCCTCACGATGTGTTTCTCCACCGAAGCAAATAACAGTGTAAAAATGTTGACATTAGAAATTAATCATAGAAAAAAACATCCCGTTTATAAACTCTTCAAATAACTGCATTTTTTATTAAGAAAGCAATTCCACACAAGTCTCAAAGCACCAACTATTCTCATCTGTAATCTTCACCTACTCTGTGGCTGACTCGTGCAGCACCCTGGCGTTGATTACCGAGGCGGTTCACCCGACGAACTAAACTAATTTACGTGAACCACCGGACACTGGTAGAATAAGTTCTGCACGCTTATTCAGCTCACAATTGAATGCTAAGGTTTACGCTGGCGAAGCTGAGCAGAAGTGCAGGTTTTGTGTTCCAGATTTAGGTAGATAGAATTTGTTTTGAAGTGTGGGTTTGTTGGTGGCGTTTAAGACTCTTTTGAACTATGGAGATAAGGTCGTGTTCATTCTAATTATGAGACACGTTTGTTGAAATTGACCACCATTGTACATAATAATAATTACTTGTCAAAATAATAATTGTAATAATAATTATCTGTCCAATTATATTATTATATATTGTCTTTCCATTTTTTTTTTCTCCTTTTAAAATATAAAAATACGTTGCCACATATCAGTAATTTCTTCTGTATTGTTGGTGCGTTTACAAACATTTTATCTCACATACACAAACTACACCGAGACCCGAAACAAATATCTGTAGGCCATAAAAATATTTGTTCCGTGGGGGATCGAACCCCACGACACGCAGGGCAGCAGTCCAATCCCTCAGCCACTGCTCCAACCGTGTCGTCATTTGCGAAAACATAAGTGATGTTTGACGCCGTTGATTTTGGATAAGGCTTCGACTTCGTTAAAAATATAAGTTTTAAACTAACACAGTCTCTAAAGTTATCATTAAAACTTGAAACGAGATATTAACCATATTTACTGTTTATTTTAAGTTCCCGATATTTCGGAGCTGATGCAAGCACTATTATCACGGATAAAATGAATTCATTTTAATAGCTTATAGCTTGTTTTCATTTCAGTAGCTTTCATTTTACATTTCAACATGCTTCAAAGGTCATTGTGTGTGTCGAGTGATTCGCAGTAAGGATGTTTTTTAAAAGAAGTTCAAATCCAATTTTTCGGTTGCGCTATATTTTTGTATTCCCACTCATTAAGAATAGAAGTGTTAATTCCTAATTATCAGTAGGTCTTGAATAAAGCTACTGCTAAAGTTACTATGTCTTTAAGGTACTCTTATTACGTAATTTATCCGCAACACTTCCCCGTTTTCGCATATATCCGAAAGTTATCCCCCGCAGCTCATCCATACACGTCGCTCCGTCCAGCCCAGTCGAAGTCAAAAGTTAACAACAGCCAAGTATCGAAGCCATGGCCAAGATTTATGGCTTGGAGTTACTTGGCAAAACCATAAGTTTGTACGATAAGTGTAGTGTATAACCGGTGTAATTTATTGATTGGTTCAAGTTAGATCTAAGCTGTGGAAAGTTCAAGTTATTTTTTGTCACATTAGCTGTAGACAAATTTTGTTCAGGGTAAAGAAATAAACCATGAAATAAACATTTCTTCGTTGCAGATACATGACGTGCATATAAAACGATAAATAAAAAACCGACTTCAAATACACAAAAAACGTGTAATTTTTTCGGTGACATTTTGTGTTTGTTTTATTTCGTTTTTTTTTGCCACCGACTTCAGAAGCAGACTTTTTCTGAAGTTTATTTTTAATTTTTTGTGAGTTTGTTTGACTTCAGAAAATGATTTTTCTTCTAAAGTTTATTTTTCACTTTTTTGTTCTAAAATCAAGTGTACTTACCTACCTATGCAAAACGTCTTGGTAATCTGTATATACAGGTATTTTGTGTCAATAAATTTATTTTATTTTTTGCTAATATTTCAAAAACAGCAAAAAGAGACTGTGAAACCAAAGCAATCACCTAACACCCAAAAACTATCTTCACCAGCACGTTTCACCCAGCAAGGAACCCTAATGAAGTCGTGGTTCCGTCCATGCTCCAAGTATTCCGCTTTATCACCGAAGATAGCCGAGTCTGGCCGAAGATTTACGAGACTTTTATCGTGAGTTTAAAGGGCTTAATAATTTAAGTGATGCTTAACTTGTCCAGATTGTATCTTTCCCCTATAATAAAATTTATTGCGAAACCGACCACAGATTTTAAAAAAAAGAAAAACTTTTGTATTTAACTCGTTCTTTTTAACGGGGAGGATGTTCTTTTACACGACTGAAGAGGGCAATGTTTTAATCTTAATACTAAATGTAATTAAAGACCAATATTCAATATGGCGATATTCAGACGCCATATTGTGAAAATTTAATAAATATAAGAAACTAGTGGACCTGGAAGACATCGTATTGCCCGGACAGCAGCCCCGTTAACAAATTGATCCGCCATTTATTGAATTCATTTGTTAAAAAAAATGAACCGCTCGACCGATTTTGTTCAAACACAGGGTGTAAAGTAACCCTTCACACATACGTCAACCAAGCATTCTGTACATCAAACTAAGTACCCCTACGCAAAATTTTTTGCTGGGAAACGACTTTTTTTGTGGGGTCAAAAATCACATTTTACGGTAAAACTCAATGCAGCGCTCTTAAAACATTGTGCTAGTGGATGATTTGAATAGTAAATGGGTCATGGAGGTAATTTAAGTAAAGTTATAACCTGAAAAACTAGTATTTACAAAAACAGCTGTGCAAAATTTGGAACTTTGAACCCCAATATCTTAGTAACGAGGGGGTTCCCAGGTATGGTCTAGAACCAAAAAATGATCGCAGGGGTGGGGAGAACAAATGCCCTTCGTTTGCGTTAAGGGTACTTTTACACTCTTTATATTAATTGATGAAAGTCGACAAACTACTTTAGGTGGGGTTTCTTTGAATAGGTATTTCAAAATCATCTTGTTAGTTAACTAAAGGTACTTAAAATAACATAACATCACGCTTGTAATCTGCAAAAGGTTCGACAGAGGTGTACCTAATAGTAGGTACCTACACCCACATTTCGCCAGTTATTACATATTTAAAAGTAAATTAAAGAAACATGTTTCTACCCAATAACGTCACCATCGCCCGAGAGGCAATTATAATATAAGTAATTAAGGAGTAACTTTGTATCTCATTATAAGTGAACTGTTATTTATTAAGTTCTTATGAGAAATAAATATCTTTAAACCTATTAGGGCGAGCCTATTGCCACAAACCGGGCAGGTATTGGTACTTAATAGGGGATCGGACAAAAAAAAGTAATTAGTCCGACAGATAGATTTCCAAAAAATATTGAACTCATTTTTTTTTTACACAAACAAAAAATGAAGACTTCTACAGTTTCGAAAATTCGTGAATAATACATTTTTTACCTACAAATGACGTCACAAGGCCCCATTCATGATATTTTACGCGTTATATCTTCGTCAATTTGTATTAATTTGATAAAACAAAAAACACGTATCCAGTATTTTTCGATAATCTAACTGATGGACTAATTAGAATCATATTTTTTTGACTCAGTCCGATCCCCTATTGGCTGATAAACATAAGTTTCTGTGAAAGAAAATGCAATTGAATTTATTGTTTTACGGATAAGAGAAAGGTTATTATTTATACAAAACTATTCTAAAGAGAAAAAGGGAAATAAGTATAACGCTTCTCCTTAAAACAAACATCGTTCAACAAAAGTTAGCATGTACAAGACTATCGACTATCCTCCCCCGATAACTGCGACCCTAACTTGTTAAACCAACTTTACTCTAAGGTAACCTTAACCAATAGTTTGTTGCAAGTAAGGGGCTACCGTAATTCTAGCTTAGAACTGAGGTTCTTGTAGCCACATAATGTAATCCCACTTTACATAAACTCTAAAAGTAACTATTAGGAATATGTGTTGTTCGGTGTCCATTCCTTCGTTAACTAAATCATTTTAAAAGAGTATATATATTTCCTTTATCTGTGTCTATTGTAGCCCTTATTCCTGCAGCAATAGACGCCATAATCCCTCATACAAAACCTTCTCGAAGTGCCTCCAAGATAACCAAGCCCATATGTATTACACAACTAAACTCAAAATTCTAAAAATAAAATAAATTCTAAATAAATTCTACTTCAAACTCAACCCATTTTACACGTACTATTAGATCATGATATATCTGTCCCCCGCACGGCTTTCCATAATTTTAATTCCCAATTACCATGACAAGCAAGCTTGCGCTCGGATGAGCTCGGAAGCAGTCGGCTAAGTTCGGAAGCAGTCGGCTGAGCTCGGAAGCAGTCGGCTAACTTCGGATGCGAAACGATGCTAATTTGCATTCGCATTGTGCCACACTTAGGCGGAGTTAACGGACTGCAGTTTGTGAAAGGTATAGGTACCTCTATAGTCTACATACCTTGGGACTACTTACAGGGTTTTTGAAGCGACACTTTTGTCATAAAAATTGGGGTGGTACAGAAATTTTAATTTCACAAATAATAAAAAAATGCCCTCATCATCTCTAAAGTACGAGTATTTGTTACCAAAACGTATTTATTGCGATATAATAGTCTAAAACAAAAGTGATAACTTGAAGGAGACACTTTGAAAAAATACGACAGTAATAATAATATATCCATATTTCACCAGTTATGTTTAAATAAATAATAAGGGGACACCCTATTGCAATCGATCGGGTACAAATTCAGACTCAGTGGCTGTTAAGACACTAATAAGAATAACTCAAAAAACTATATTTTTCATATTATTACTACCGCACTCAGAGACGTTTAATGATGTCTTAAGTCATCACTTAGTAAAGATTTTTAAAAATTACTTAAAGTTTTGCTTAGTGACGGCTTAAGTAATCATTAAATATCTCTGAGTATCGCAGTTAGACTTTGACACTGCACCGGTTCGCCTTTCAAACAGCCTGTATACCTCTATACCGTTAGATCTATACTTAAATTGTTTACTCTTAAATCTTCCGTCTGCATCTACCTTTAAAAGCATCTCAAGCAGATGCAGTTTGCTCAGTACTCCGCTTTCTTTTTAATTAAGAGAAAGCTTCAACGCTTTTGTCTTGGCAATCGAAGCGCTTTATATGCTGCAATATTCAATTAACGCTATATGAGTTCGTTTTGTATTGAGTCAATTTTACTGTTAATTCTACAATTATGCCATAATTTGTAATTGCTAACGAAAATGTTGTCGGAAGAGTTTGCTTAGATTTTATGGTTATGTGGAGAGGATGAGAGATAGGCGATTAACTAAAGGTATTTAGAAGGCAGATGTGAGTGGTATGTGAGTTGTAACGCCGGGAAGGGACACCCTAGAAGGACAAACACTGACCTTATTGGTGAAGTTCTTTAGAAAGGACAGGTGCGTGGTACTTGCAACCGGCGCACATGTATGACCAGATGTATGAATGTCAACGAGGGAAAAGGAGTATGTACGTGGTTTCTGCCTACTCCATGGGACAAGGGCTCGAGTTTACGTATGTGTGTGATTTGACTGGCCTGTTGGTCTAGTGGTTAGTGACCCTAACTGCTATGCCGGAGGTCGTGGGTTCGATTCCCACCCAGGACAAATGTTTGTGTGATGAGCACGATCATTTGTTCTGTGTCTGGGTGTAAATTATCTATAATATGTATGTATTTAGAAATATATAAGTAAATAATATAATAATAATAATATTCCACAACTATCACACAACGCCATCTAGTCCCAAGCTAAGCAGAGCTTGTGTTATGGGTACTAGACAACTGATAAACATACTTATATATTTCTAAATACATACATATTATAGATAAATTACACCCAGACACAGAACAAATGATCGTGCTCATCACACAAACATTTGTCCTGGGTGGGAATCGAACCCACGACCACCGGCATAGCAGTTAGGGTCACTAACCACTAGACCAACAGGCCAGTCAAAAGTATGTTTAAAGTATGTTTATCAGTTGTCTAGTACCCATAACACAAGCTCTGCTTAGCTTGGGACTAGATGGCGTTGTGTGATGGTTGTGGAATATTATTATATTATATTTATTATTACCAGTAATTAAGTCACGGAAATAATACGCATCCCGCATTCCCCTTAAACTTAACGGAAAGATTTAAAAAACAATGGTTAAACCTACTGTGTAGTTTGGATCAGAATGTTGAACCGCAAAAGGGATAAATGAAAGGCATGAGGAATGCTAAGGGGAATGTGTGGTGTTACGCGAATACATAAAATAAAAAAATAAGAGGAAGTCTGCACTTTCAAACTTCCTTCTATGTACGGTATGCGCCGGTGTCTGAAAAGTTGTGTGGTATTCGGTTGTCGTGTTATGGACATATGTGATGCGCAGGAATGAGGAAAGTAAGATGAGGAAGGAAGTATAAGTGTATAAGTACATGTGGTAGAGGAAGTATACGTGTATGAGTACAAGTGGTAGGGGAAGACCAACAAAATGATTGATGAACTGTGTAAAGGAGGCCAAAGGAGGTGTCTGATAATATGACGAGTAAAAGTGAAGTATGAAAGAAGAAGACATGATGTGCCAACCCAAAATTAACTCTGTTTTTAATAACATAAGCACCAATACCATAGCATTAATGATAAATCTGCACCATCTGACGTCATAAAACAAAAAAAAAAGAAATGGATAATCGCCTTATTCGAGTCGTATATCATAACAACAGCATATAAATTCCTACTCTCCATTCACAATCATAAAGTCCAAACTCCTTTACCAAACACCTTTAGTGAGGTGACAATAACTTGTAAAATTCGGTTCCTAAGACGATAAATCGGGAGAATAATATCTCAAACTATTCAGAATCAGTTCTCATCCTCTTAGAAATGGGATGTAATAAATCTTAGGGAATCGTGTAGAAATTACTAGCTCTCGGACACCATTTTCTTCGATCAATTTTGTTTGAATGATGGACTGGTTAGCTTTAAGCTTAGTAGATTTAATTGGCAAAATATGTATTAAATAACAATATTTCCGTTGATTTTCACTGCTTTCGTCATTATCATCAGCTTATATTATTTTCCCACTGCAGAGACTCAGGCCTCCTCTCTAGGAGAGGGATGGGCTATAATCCACCACGCGCGCCCAGTGCGGATTGGTAGATGTCGCATATCACTGCTTTATGTAAACGGAATTCCTCTCATAACCGCTATGCTATTTACTGTCATTATTTTCTACTGTACGGAAAAATATTTGCTGCTACTAAATGTTTTTATTTTCCGTTAAATATAAATCGGAAAATTAAACTAGTATTTCATTAGATTCCAAAAAACAACAAATACAAATTGAATATAGCACACACCCTATTAATAACATTCACGAACCTCCATTAATCCAATTTTCATTTTAGCAGCACATAACCGAACCACTTATTTTCCGATACCTACAAAATACCTCTACCCAACATATCCTAAAGTGCCTTAAAATCTAGGCCTCCGGTGTCCTAACAAATGAGTCTAATTCATCATTCTGACAATGATAAAAACGGGACACGGGGATCGAAGGGCCCTTATTGGCCGAACGCACACACACACACACATTAACGTGGTAACATTTATTACTTACTAACACATGCAAAGTAATGCACGGTTTTGTGAATTTAAGGGTGGTAGTGATGTGATTTAAATGTTGGTTCTAATGTCGATATTAATTTAAAATTAAAAGAATGAAAGAGAAAACTTTTCATTTTTTTTATATTTTAAAACTGAGCATAAATTTTTATTAATGGGATTCTCTGGCATCTACAGAAACTGAATTCTGGCATCCAGAACATGGACCAGAAATATTGTATTTAATAGATGTAAGTACTTACAACTGAAAGGCATGGAAAGAAGTCTTTGCCCAGCCGTGGATACCGAATAACATTATCGATACTTACATATATTATTTAAATAAATACGAATTTTGGAATTACACCAACTGTAAACCTTAGCCTCCAAAATTTACTCATTTTATACCTAGAAATGTAAAAGTCCTTCATTACCAGTACTATTTTGCAAAGTAAAATGGAATATAAATGCCTTTAAAGACTTAACGTTAAAATAATTAACGTTAATAAGATTTTAACTAAACGGCTTAAAACAAAAACGATTTAGCTTAACTAGTTGAACATTTTCTAATTTACATTAAACTGGAATTAACTTTTGTTGTATACGTAATGACATCGTTTTATTTTAGGCGTTTTAAAACAATTACTTACATACACTTTTTACTCGACTGCGGCGAAGCCCAAAAGGAGGGTTATTTAAAGTCATTGCCCAGCATAACCAATTTACATAATTACATAATTTACAGTATTTCTTTACACAGATAGTTACCTCCGCATTAAATCAATAGTAACTACTATTGATTAAATGCGGAGGTAAATATCGTTATCGGTAATATAGTTTTGTAATTAACTCATCATCATCATCAGCTTAACCTTTTCACGATTATGTGGGTCGTCTTCCAGTCTAGCAGTGAATACAGAATTATGGGCATATCTGGCTTCCACATTTCAGCTGGTACCATGGCTTAACGGTCTTTCCAAGGCATGAGGAAACTCAATATCCACAGACCAACCTAATGAAGCGCGGCATAACCTAAAGATCAACCCGAGTGGCTGTTACTTTATTTGGCAACAATTTTCAGAAACTTTCAATCCATTTATTTCTACTTAAAACCGTAAAACATCGCAATCCCTTAATCCGTGTCAACGTGAGCACATCACTAGTACGATTTTAACATAATCCTTGGTGTTGCAGGAGGCTCGGCAAATAGATGCCTTTGTCTCAGTATCGGTGGGTCGCGCACTTTGCATAATTGTCTCCGGAGGTCCCGGGCTGGTACCGTAGTCTTTGGCGTATGGTGCAAGGAAAATATCTACTGTTAAGGCTGTTTTCTTGGTGGAGAATAACTTTGTAAGGATATATATACGTAGAGGTCAACTGGCGAGTATGCACGTAGACGGAGCAGGAAAGAGGATATTATATTAGGGTCTTAGCACGTGGAGCTCTGTTGTTTCTCCACGGGAAAAGAACGTATGTTGATATTTTTCTTCATCGTATGAAAATTACATACTTTTATTCTCAAGCAAAACTGTCACACCTTTAGAAATTTTACTTTTCATTCCTTTATCTGATAGCCAGCTGTTTTTATGATACCCATTTTTTTGGGGTTGGAAAATCATCAAATGTCTCCTCCCGCTGAGCAGAGCGGTAGGAAGTGTCAGACTTCTACTGACTAAAACCACCCATGTTCCTTCTTAGCCCTTTATGCCGAGGCCGCGATATCTCTTGCGATCTAAGGGGTATCACAAATCCTTCGGGGCTGTGGGTTGTCCCACAGCCCCGAAGGATTTGTGATACCCCTTAGATCTATAGTTAATTAATCTATACTAAGATATTGTGAGGTTGTAAGGGGTAATCTCTTAGTTTATTAAAATAATTTTGAATATTCATTTATCTATAGAAAGCCACATTATTAGTTACTGTATTATTTGTGTGTGTGTGCTATATTATTATTAAAACGAAAAGCTGATCTTTTCTTACACTAACCATACGCTACATTAGCCCTGAGTGTCCTAGGGTACATTTAAAACATTCTCGTGGCTAAATTTCCATCCACAACGGGACAAACCCGCGAGCAAAAGCTAGTGTATATTAAAATGGTCTCGGATTAAATTAACAAACAGGAACAAGTTCTACCTTACCATTTTTATCAGAGTAACAAATATACAACTCACTTCGGGGTCTCGGATTAAATTAACAAACAGGAACAAGTTCTACCTTACCGTTTTTATCAGAGTAACAAATATACAACTCACTTCGGATAGAGTGCTCGATCTAGAAGGAGTATCTCGATTTATGCAGCCCCAATATGTTAAAAAACTGGAAGAGACAATACCCAGAGAATCAGTTTCGATTCCAGGGACGAAATAGGGCGGTTGTTTGGGTACGAGTTGACATTCAATAAAAATATCGAACACTAGATTAGAATGCCGCATATTGATCATCATTTCGGTAGAAAGACGTCCATTGCTGGACATAGAACGCCCCCAAGTGTCGTCACATTGACCGGTTCCGTGCGTCTTACATCCCAGCGGATCCCCACAACCATTAGCAGGTTGACACAAAATATATTAATTGTACGAACAATTCTCGTTTATTTACCATGTTAATGTTGCAAATGTTAACCTTTTTTAACGATAACACCACCTATTTTACTTATTTTTGTATTGATCATTTGAACACACGTGTTTCATGTTTTAATGGTGCACAATAAAGCATTATTTGTATTGTTTCGTAATCCAGCAACGCTGGACTATTGTTTTCAATACGCTTTTGATACGATGTTACGAACACATTCATTCATTAGCTTAAAATGATCGAAAATTCGGACTAAATTGCTAGCGTTGTTTAAACATTAAGAATTAATAGCCTTAAAATATATTTAGTTTTAACACAATACTGAATTACCAAACACTTAATTTTAATAGTATTACGGGTTAAAAAGCAATTTCGTTTTAATTAAAAGATAAATTCAGTATCTGAGCATGAAAGATAGTTTATTGTACCAAAACTCAGTTTATTTTAAACACATTATGCAGTTTGGAAGTCAAAACTGCTAAATGCATAAACAATTATTTTCAAACATTCAACAAAACCATGAATCTTTAACTTATTTATCCTACACAAACAACATCACGCATGTAATCCCATAAGCTTTAGGCAGACGTGAACCTAATAGTGCTCGAACATTTTGTTTAAATTTCATGTAGTAGGGGACGAGCCTATTTCCATCAACCGGGCACTCATTCAGTCTCCATGTCTCATCATCATCATCAGCCTATTGCAATCCACTGCTGGATATAGGCCTCTTTAATCTTGCGCCACTCACCTCGATTTTTGTCAACCTCCATGTCTTGTGTGTTTTCTATGTCTGTTTGGTCTTTATGCCTGATACTTAGAAATTTCTGATGGGAAAACGCTAATCCCGATGTGGATTCGAATCGACCCTATGCACAGAAGTCGTACCACTAGATAAACAAGGTAGTCACTGAACTTCTTTATATGATTTCAATCACCACTTAAACGTTTGGCTCTAACATTGCACAATCTATTCACACCATTGTTGGACCCCCACTGCAACTCTAGTCCGTCCCTGTTGCACCAGCAGATGTAATTTAGCAAGGAGCAGTGGATTTAAGTGGTGCATTTGCTTCGACCCCACCTGTGACTTATTTATGTTCGCAGATACGGCTATATGGTTGAATAATGCAATCTCTAGCAAATATTCCTTGGTACTGGTTACCGAATAGATTCTATTCATGTATATGTACCTAAGTGTATGCGATTCTTTTGTTGAACCGGCTGTAAAGGGTGTTCAAAGTGTGACTACTGGCTTTGAAATGTCTATCTAAAGAAGTCGTATCTTCACGAAAAGAACATAATATTATTGCTCGCATTTTAATACTTCAAATCTACTTCATTAATATTGTGAAAATCACGGAGTCAAGTCAGTGAGTAAGTCATATCCTTTGATTTGTCATTTAACTAACGACAACGTATGTTTGTAAACGCTTGCTATTTTGCGAAATGCTGAAGGCAAATTGATGATGTTTTTAATCGTAATCATTTCGATCTTATTTTATGCGCCTCTGAGTTTGTTTGTCTGAAATATATGTCAGTCTTGTTGGTTTCTTCACGATGTTTAGTGCCAGACAATCATCATCAGCCTATAATGTTCCCACTGCAGACAGTCAGGCCTCCTTTCTAGGAGAGGGGTGAGCTATAATCCACCACGCGCGTTGGTAGATGACACATGTCCTCGAAATTTTTGGTTCTAAGACATGCCAGTTTCTCAAGATGATTTCCTTCATCGTTTTGAGAGCAGCGGTGATGAAACAAATTACAAAAAAGTTATACGCTCGCCTGGGATTCGAACCCACGACGTTCTGTTCTCAAGTCGAGGCCGCCGCCACTGGGCCACCGCTACAGACAATGACGTTAAAAAATACAATCTGCCAACGATGATTATACATCTATAATTTAATGAAGATATGTAAATGATCATACGAGTATTGTTAAGATTAACTTTGCGTAGATATCCAGTAGTTGAAGCGCGTTTACTTTATAAATCAAGGTCTTCTATAAGACAAACTCAAGAATACGTTGCTACAGAGCTCGTATATTCAGCATATTAATTCACACTTGTCTTCAAAACTTACAGCCTTATGCAAATCCAGCAATAGTTTTACAACATTCACGAATTTTAAGACCCAAACACACGCGGCCTAATCTCCTAATACCAGTAAATCACACTTTTAGTGTCAGTAACTATAAAATTAGCATAGTTAACCAAAAGTTTTGGTTAAATTAACTTTCCATTATTCTAACTGGAGTTAGTTTCGAAGTGCGCTTTGATTTGACGCCAGATTGTGTGGGACTTCGAGTTGGAATGACGTCACGGTTTTGTAGGGACGTTCAATGCAGTGAGTTTGAACTGGTTTGAATGTAGGAATTTAGTAGACTGAGCTGTTTTATAGTTGATTGGCTTAGTAGAAAAGTTGTTTTTTTTCAATTTTGAGTGTACATTGCGGCAACTACGATACGATTTAAATGAAAAACTTTAAGGTCATTTTGACACTTCTGTTTCTCCCATCGGGGCTGCGGGTTGTTCGTAAGAGATACCGCGGTGTCGGCACAAAGGGCTAAGAAGGAATATGGGTGGTTTTTAGTCAGTAGAATGTGGTAGAAGTCTGACACTCCCTACCGCTTCAAAATAATTATCATATTCTCTTTATAGCGTGGTTTAACTTTGCTAGCAGGCTGAGTTGATAATGTTGGGCGCCATTTCACAATTGAATGAAGCTTTTCCGACATTGATGATAGATAGATCATAGATTATTATCTCCTACTAGGTAGACCGTTGACTTGGTGAAGGTTGTGCGGATCCGCTGGATGCAAAACGCACGGATCCGGTCAAAGTGGCGACACTTGGGGGAGGCTTATGTCCAGCAGTGGACGTCTTTCGGCTGAAATAATGCAGATGATGACGATGACATCGTTATGACTCTTCACCACGCTACACTATAAACATCCACTACACAAGTGCCTCCTCACTGATTTTTTTTTTCGGCGTGTGGATAATCATCAAATAACCCCTCCCGCTCTTGGGCAGAGCGAAAGGGATTGTCAGACTTCTACTGACTAAAAACCACCCATGTTCCTTCTTAGCCTTATATGTCGAGGCCGCGGTAACTTGTGAACAACCCGCAGCCCCGACGGGCTCCTCACTGACCTCACTTACCATTTTACCCCAGGTGGCGCCACCATCAATAGTACCAAGCCGAGCTAACAGTGCCACTCCAACAAAGGTCAAAACATATTAGGCTTTACGTATTCCAGGGTCCTTTAAAAAATAATTTCGCAGCTCAAAGCAAAGTGGAACGTTTTATTTTTATTTTAAACTTTTTCCCTGTTAACAGGCAAATGGAAAATACAGTGAAAAAAGGTTGCCATTCGACTGGAAGGTTTGTGAATTTAATACTTTTTTTTTCAGTCCAGTTACTAAGGATTGCTTGATTTTACTCGAACACGACTTTTGTGAAGCTGTGTTATTCGGTATTTATCAATTGTTAATTAATCATTCATCATTGGAGAGAAGGCCTGAGTCCCTGCAGTGGGAACATTATAGGCTGATGATGAAGGAATCATTTACCGTCGCTGGTGGGAAATTGGTCCATATTTAATTTCAATTAAGTTAGTTATTTCTGTGTATAAATTGACAAACTTAGGATCGAAAGCAATAGAACAAAATATTTTAATTCTGAATTCTTAGTGAGAGTAGATAGCGTCTAAATTGTATCCGCCCAGAGCTACTCGTACACTTTCAGTTTCTACTACAATTTAAGTCCAGACGATTTGATATCATATCATTTATTTCACAAATGATTTTAACATTGTATCGAAAATTATTAAAACTAACTTAAAAGTCCGCTCCACAGACAAGGGGCGGCTCTTAAGTTTTACAAATTAAAAATTAAATTAAATTCAATTAACATAAGCAAAAGCCAAAAAAAAAACGTGTAAACACTTGCAAATATAAAAATAAAACTTGCTAATGTAAATATGCAAATAATGCGTACGGCGCTTTTCCAGTAAAGTGACTAACCAACTTGCCAGGCCATGCTTGTTACCTACAGGAACACAAACTTAATTGTCCAACACAAAACACTAAATTTCTGCCCCAGATTTAGGAAAACCTCAATCCTGTCACTATCCAGGTAGACCACGTAGCAATCTAAACCGCTAGGCTGGTGCACACAACGATTTATTTGCCAATATCAAATTCGTTTCGATATCACAACGATAAATCCTGCACTGTGTGGCAAGCTTTAAAGCCGCATCCAATATTTTAAACCTAACGCAAAATATTTTAAAGACACCACACAAACCCCGACACCTTGCAACGATTTATGAAGAAATATCATTCGCTTTAATATTGTATTCCCCATAAAATTCCTGGCCAACCAAACAGCTTATACACCTTTATCTAACCTTATACTAAACTCCCAAGGTTCAAATTGCCTTGTGTCGCACGAAAATGATATTTGCAAAGTGTTCCGGCGATACAAATTTGACATGCGGTCGTGTTAGGTCGTCTACCGTTGACATAAGGTTGGGTATTGCTCGTTTTGCATGAATATTTAGGGTCGTATTTTGCCGAGCTGGTAGAAATTTGTGAGTTCTGCGAGGATGTGATTTATTCCAATCCATATTGCTAAGATTTGATTGAAGTGCTATCTGCCGTGTGCTGTTTATTATTTAATGTTAGCTATATATATTGACTATCAACTTTATACGCATGTGTGTGGTAGAAATTGTTGAATTTATCCCTTAAGCATCGTTAGGTAAATGGGGGAGTTACTTTCAAAGCCGTGCCTCGTATATTTTTCTTGAAAGCCTCTTCATTTAAATATGAAAGCAACGTTATATTCATATACAAATAAGCCCCAGGTTTTTTGGTATGAGTCAATATTTAGAATAATTATATTTGAATATTAGTAACCAGAAACAAAATATTCAAACCAATAAAAAAAAAAGTGCACACTACTGGTTTTTGTAGGGTTTTCATTCTTCAGATTTTTACGTCACGTCAAATAGGTTCAATTCTCATTAAATATTTAAAAGTAAAAACCGTCATTACAGTAAAAAAAACTCATTAAAAATCCAAAATGACCGAACATGACCCGTCAAAAAAAAAGAAATAATATGTTCTGGTCTCACTGGTGAAAGTTTTCTCATTAGAAGAAGTTTGACGGGCATACTTCTGTAATTGCAACAAACACCCGAACTTTTAGTGAGGGCAATCAGATGAAATGAGTATTGGAATGGTTGGTGTATGAAAATTGTCTATTGCTTACTTATATTATATATTTTCTAATATTTTCAAGATAAGAATTATTGTAATAATTGTTGCTAAAATGATAATAGTACAATAGGGGATCGGAAAATAAAAAAAAAACTAATTAGTCCGTTAGATAGATTTCCAAAAAATATTGAACACGTATTTTTTCTTTTTTCACATTAACAAAAAATTAAGACGATACAATGCTTCGAAAACTCCTTGAAAAAATCACATGTCAGTTAAAAATTTGCCTACAAATGACGTCACAACTGGGGGGCTTTATGGTCTTTGACGCGTTTTATCTTCGTCAAGTTTTATTAATTTGATAAAAGAAAAAATACGTGTTCAATATTTTTTGAAATTCTATCTGACGGACTAATTAGTTTTTTTTTTGTCCGATCCCCTATTGTAATCGCTATTGCTGAAATGATAATAGTACAAAATAGCGTAAAAGATTAATCAATTGGTTATTCTGCACTTTGTCTATTTCTTACGTTAATGATATGATAAAATATATTTCTTTATTTATTTTTAATACCTGCGATGGCTGGTTTGAAGTGGCACAAGCTAGGAGCACATGGAAGGAATTGAGGGAGGCCTTTGCCCGACTGTGGGATAGCAAAGGTTATTTTTAAAAAAAACCGCAACCACCCATCTTGCTATGCATGAATTGCTCGTGCCTGCTTAGTATACGTAAGTTAACCAATTATTATACAAAGTCGTATAAGAGACATTTTCGGCAATAATAAAGAACGTGTCTTGATGTCCTGCGCCCTAAATCTATCTTCTAAAAATAAACCTTATTCTCCGATCTCTTGAAACTAAGCTCCTCTTACAATAATTACGTTGGCTTTCATTTACAACTAAAGAACAAACCCTTACTTTTTTGGCTTCCTAAATTACGTGGCATTTACGAGGCCCTGTAGACATCGAGGCACAAAAACATCTACTGCTCCTATACTTTGTGCCTTACAGGGCAATATTTCATTTCTCATGATGGATATTTATGGGGCTTCTAGTACACATTCATATAATATATTACATACTTTGTTCGTACAAAATATACTGACCTTCAATGATGCAAACGACCTGAGAAAAGGGGGAATAAGAAACCTTACTAAGATTCACGTTTACAAATCTTGGTTTCAGCACAATATTTTACTAGTAAACGAGCTTAAATCCGATGAATATTACAAACTTATGTAACCTCTTCCAAGGACACATTTTAATCCCAGCGGTTTAAGCTATGCGCTATAAACACTCAAGATTTTTACTGAGCGCTGTTTCAAAATTCCGGACTCATTGCATTATGGATAAATATTTTCATATTCGTCCTAGCATGCTTACAAATATTTCTGATCGAACATTAATGAACTCAATCAAATACCCGAAATAAGCTTCGAAAATAATTACGACGAGACCGGAATTTACCGTACACAAGTTCCTAAAACACAATCACAAATTAAATTACTAAATGACTACACGCGTATACGCGTATACCTGAAATTCCACCCGAAACCAATAAACCACGGACATATTTAACAAAACAGAGGTATTTGATACTGAATATTTTGAAACCAATTTCGCCAAACTGAACAAAAAGCATTTCCCTGTATTTTAACTTCCTAATACCGTAGTATGTGGCTGACAAATTCTTATCTCACAGTAATAAATAACATGTATTACACTACCAAGTACAAATGGTTACGAGAAACACCCATGTGTATACAAATTGGGAGTTTTGCATTTAGTCGGGTTGGCAGGTGTGAAATGAATTAGGCATCCAATCACGTTCGTGTTCGTTTGGATTTAGAATTACATAAAATACACGTTGAATGAATGACTTTGTGAAGATAATCTAATTGATAGCGTTTTGTTTGTGTTTAGATTAATATTGGCAGGACCTTATTTGTTTCGGAAAATATTTAATTAATGTCTTGTGGTGTGAAGGGTCGACTGCTGAGCAAGATGGCCTTTTTTTTTTTTTTTTGGTGGGTGTAAAATCATCGAATAACCCCTCCCGCTCTTGGGCAGAGCGAAAGGGAGTGTCAGACTTCTACTGACTAAAAACCACCCATGTTCCTTCTTCGCCCTCTATGTCGAGGCCGCGATAACCGTTGGACTACCCGCGGCCGAGCAAGATGGCCTGGATTCATTTTAGAGATCAAGCAAAGTGTTGTTGGATTGTCCATTAGGAATTTCTCAGAAATATCCACGAAGCCCTTTATTAAACCGAACTTGTTTTAAAGGTTATTCTAATAGTTTAAAACATTTCTTTTTTTAATACATTTTGTGTAGAAACTGTAATAGACACTTTATTTGTTTAACAAACCACCGCCTAAACGGGAACATAACAATCTTTGAAATATAACTGTAGTAATAGGGGTGTACTATTAGGTATACATCTGCTCAACACTTTGGAGATTATAGGCGTGAAGTTATATTGCTTTGGAATAGTCGCCGACCCGCACTAGGTACGCAGACAGGCGGCCTGGTCCTAATTAATGTAAAAGTTATAGGTTGATTAATCAAGTAAGCTTATGCCTAAATTCTGAACATTACTCTTGTTTATTTCTGGCCAAGCCTTCAAGAAGAAAAAAATGTCTAATTACTCAATACTCAAATCTTTATTGCATTCTACAATGTAGGCATAAGTGGTGAACATGAAAAAAAAACAGTAATAGACCATGTTGGGCACAGCAAAATAAATATATGTCAAGCTAGGGCTTACGTGACATTTACGTATGATCTTATAATCTAACTAATTCTATTCCATTCTTTTTTTTTGTGGTTGACAAAAGTATAGCATGCACAATAATTTGTTGGTTATAAGCCAGCAGCGCTAACAATTAAAAATAATAATACAATTCACAAATTAAATACTAAGATAAATGGCAAAATTTAAAGTCGATAATAATATCAATAACTAAAGTGAAAAATTAATGCAAAAATAGAAAAAAAATCAAGAAAATAGAATCGAAACTTTTTTGAGAATGTATAGGAGCCAATATAGTTTCAAACCATGTAAACCTATATTCTGGAAAATTAATGGATTTGATTACATTTGATTTGATATTTTTGAAATAGAAATCTAAGCTAACAGAGCTAAGGTAGGTTATTACTACTTGAAAATAATAATACAATTCTTCTATCTTAACATATTTACGTCTAAGTGATCTCATAAACAACAATAATGAACCTAAATCACAAAAAGACTCTCCCAAACAAACTAGTACTATTTTCTAAAACATTACTATAATATATTTGTTTAATATTTGAGTAGTAGCGCCTCCATCTTGCACGTCGCCGCTGTACAACATGGCGGCTGGTCTAAATGAAAAATGGCGTCAATTTACAGGGCAAACGCAGCTAAATTGGATATTTCTCACGGCTGAACCTCGCGCTACTAAGACTTTCGCTGTTTTTTCCAGTTTTTTTGTCGGAGAAGGGAAAAACCAAATGATCTTTGGAGTAGAACGTGAGAATAATGTTCAAAAGTTTTACTTTATTATTGTGAAAGTTGTGACTTACTTTTGGTTTGAATGCAGATCTGGAAATTAAAAGTTTTGGAATGCACAGAGACAGAAAAGACAGGAAGAAAACTTTGAAGTTATAATGACAGATCCAAATATAAATGTTTATGTTTTCAGTGTGTTTTTACTTATTAACTGTCTCCTTTATATGAATAAAAATGTGAAGCCTTTTTTTTGGGGGTGTGGGAAATCATCAAATAACCCCTCCCGCTCTTGGGCAGAGCGAAAGGGAGTGTCAGACTTCTACTGACTAAAAACTACCCCTGTTCCTTCTTAGCCCTATATGTCGAGGCTGCGGTAACTTGTGAACAACCCGCAGCCCCGACGGGACAAAAAGAAGCCTCAAGCACGGTTTCATGATTATGTAAGTAATAAATATCAATCAAAAGGGTTTTGTTAAGAGGCTGGATGATGCAGTTCAAATAAGCAGTCGCTCCAAATAAAATACTGGTATTCAGCTGCATCCGGTTAGACTGGAAGCCGACCCCAACATATTTTAGAAAAGATGATGAAATACCCTAAACCCCACCCCCAATAATACCCCATTACTTAGGAATTAAACATAGTAAAACATAAAAAATAAAAATCAAATCGGTCGAATTGAGTAGCCTCCTCCTTTTTGGAAGTCGGTTAAAAATGTGAGCATACTGCACTGCCAAACTTTAATATAATATTAAGTTTTCAGCAAACTACTCAGTCGAATCGGTCAAAACTTCATAAAACAAACACTATTTCTTCTCCACTACTTACAAAAGTAATTGTAAAAATAAATAAACACAATACGGTCTCGATAAAACGGTTTTCCAGCTGCCTCCATCAATATTGGCGGGGCGGCTACATCGATCAACTCTGTTCCTTGTCTCAAACTATGACTGTGTGGAACACGGATGTAAGGGGCTAGAAACGACGGAGAAATAGTTCAAAGGATATAACTGTTTGAAATGTGAGGATTTTTGCTGAGAACTGACACCTAAGGTGGGGTGTGTTGAAGTCACAAACAGATGTATGTAGGTGGCATTTTGTGGTTCAAGCTTAAGGGGAAAAAATAAGCTATTGTACAGGAATAAAATTACACGTAAAAGTCACGTTTCGTGTACCATCTCTCAAAACAAGCACAAGAAAAAAACATCTTTCGTTCATCCTCAGAAACTCAAACATATACGACAACCACCACCACCTCGAGGCAAAACAATACGGTGTCCATGCCAGTAGAGCATTCAACAATAATGTAGACAGCAATCGCAAGCAAACAAGAAATGACTGACATAACTTAAGGGTTAAACAGAGGCGTAAAGGTCATGGCCGTGAGGCTAGTCCGTGGGTACCGCACGATCACCCGCGAGGCGGCGAACCTCCTTGCCGGATTGCCTTCACGGGATCCGGAGGCGATAGTCCTCGCGCGCCTACATAAATGGCGCGCGGAGGCGCTACACCGGGGGGTCACTCCGTTGCCGCAGCAAATTGCTGCACAGCGGACAGACCTCCAGTGCGATCACATGGCGACATGGAGAGAGCGACTGACGCAACCCCGTGCAGGGCACGCCACGATGGCAGCGGTAAGCGGTTGGAGATGGGCCACGGCGCTCTCACCTTCCATTTGATGCAGGTTCTCACCGGACACGGTTGTTTCGGGAAGTACCTGCACGGAATCAGGCTGGAGGAAACGCCCGGATGTCACCATTGTGAGGAACGGCCGGAGGACACGGTGGAGCACACCGTGGAGGTTTGCCCCGCTTGGGCGGCGCCCCGCCGAGTTCTCGTAGCGGCGATCGGTGGCGGCGACCTCTCACGTCCGGCCGTGGTGCAGTCATGGTCCGGGACGAGGAGGAATGGGACGCCGTCGCCTCCTTCTGCGAAACAATGATGCTAGCGAAGGAGGTGGTGGGAATTCCTCCGGGCGTCTGGGGCCACGTGACGGCTTCCGGCCACTATAGACGCGGGCCTGTGGTCGGTGAGTAATGGGCTAGCTCGCCGTCTGTCCATCTTATGACGACGACAGGCCGTGTCACGGCGCGTTTGTGTTCCACGCGCGCGCAAGGACCGACGCCCGTCGGGGCTGCGGGATGTTGTAAGAGATACCGCGGCCTCGACATAAAGGGCTAAGAAGGAACATGGGTGGTTTCTAGTCAGTAGAAGTCTGACACTTCCTTTCGCTCTACCCAAGAGCGGGAGGGGTTATTTGATGATTACCCAACACCCCAAAAAAAAATAAGTACCAACAATTCGTACTTAGTTATGTTCAAGTCTCGTGTAGTAGGAGTCGAATCTATTGCCATCAATCGGGCGCAATTCCAAATTGGGCTCTGTGGCTGCAAAAATTTAAAATAATTGAAAAACCAACCAATTAAATACTTCTAACATCCTCAATACATCAAACTTAACACATCCAATTAAACAATTGATCTTCCAAAACTCAAATCAACCAATTCAATTTTTTCCCGCACTTTCCACTCCAGCCTCCACGATTTAAATTAACCACTCGACCGCTTGCCAAGTTACGCGAAGTGTCAGCCAAGTCCTGTCTCTCTATATCCGCGGAGTACTTGGCTCCCACCTCACGTAGCGTGGACCAGTCGTATTTTATTAGATCATTAAGCTTGGCAACGTGTCTTGGCGCGCTTGGCCAGTCCATCACTACGGCATTCAATAGTCCTTTCTAAGGTATTGACGGCGAAATTAGATTACAGGCTGCGGTGAAGCTTTACGTATGTTTTGGTTCGGACTGAATGGTGCTAAAGTGGTCTTGGAAAAGGGTATTTCTTAGTTGAGTAGTCGGAGTTCATTTTTGGAATAGTTTGGTTATGGTTTCGGATGTTTTTTTACGGAAATTTATGATAGTGTATCATTATTTTTCTTTCTTTATTTTTAGTTTTAATTCCGGTTAAAAAAGATGGTGCATAGATGTTTTTAGTTTTTAGAATTTTATAGGTATTTTTTTACTATTGGAGCAATGTAAATAAAACATAAAAGAATTATAAAATTCTATCGATTCGTATTCAAAAAATGTTAACCATTTATGAAAAGGTGGGTCAGTGAATTGCTATAACTTACATACATGTTTTATTTATCCCTTTTAAATTTCAAATATACAAAAAGCCATAAAAAGAAACATTGTTAGTCATAATTCGTCGATTTATAACTAAACGATTCAATATAACAATCAATTATTCGGAGCCGTCGTCAAAATCCCGTCCTTTGTCACTTTAAAAACTCAAAAGCACTCAAAACCCTTGTCTATCAAATTAATACTACATTTTAATTACTAAGTCTTCGCAAGCCTTATCGAAATATGATTACACTGACTTTAGACAATCCCTTCAGACCTAAGTAGGTCCTGTCAAAGGCGTCTAGGACAACCGAGGTTGGTTTCAGTCTAGACCGAGACCAATAAACTTTAAATTCACATCTTAAGTCTTTAGCAACAGTAATATTTTTATTTTAATAATTTCGTTCAAGACATTTTGTACTTTGAAATTGCGAGAGTAAAGTTTGATTTGGGCTGAAAAAAGTGTTTTTTTTTTATATTTTTGTAATTTTCGGGTTTTATGCAAAAATGATAGATATTATTTTGTTATTCGTTCAATTCACTTTATTTATTAAAAATTTTGACATATTTGAAAAGTACCCAGTCAACTTGTCATAAAAGGGGTAGACCCCTTTTATAGAAGTTGACTGTTCATAAAATTATTGTCCTATTGAAATAACTGAACACACAAAATCCTTTAATGTTTACAAAGTTTAACTTGAACAGCTCCGTCCTTTTACTGTCAAGTTAGTATAAATAAATATCTGTTGAAATATTTACCTCTATTGTTAATTTTCACCGATTTCTCAAATCTTTGGATAATTTAAATAAGAGGGAAAAAAGGCACTTATATTTATTCCTAGTAAGGATAAAATAATTTACGTTGTGTTGAATATAAACAGCAATTTACATACAAATACAAAAGAAAACTATAAATTAACATTTCAATAGAAACTCAAATAATTAGTATCAAAGAGTTCCAAATATAATATCAAACAGTTTCAAAGAATACGAGAACACAGACTCTTCACAAAAACAAAAGAAAAAATATACCTAATTCCAAAAACATTCCCCGAAAATCCATCATGAAATATCATTACCGTAACAAAAGTCACAAAAGCGAAGGCTCTTGACTTCTGTCAGATTACTCCAGATTAGCTTGACCCCCCCTTTTTATCTGACAGGACCTTTAATCAATGGCACCCGTCAGGACTCCCATTGCTCCTTTCAATTCTAAACGAAGTTAATCTCGCCTAAAGCTGATTGCGCCAAATTGTCAATAGGGAATTCCTGAGTTCATTTTACAATGAATTCTGTCCATTCTATCTGTTTAAGTGAAGTAATTGTTTAAAAGGATCGTTGGGGACTGGCTGTTCAGTTGTAGTTGCGAATTTTGTGAATAGTTGCTTGATAGTGGTTCAATGAATGAACGAATGAAACCTGACAGTCTGGCATCTCACTGTTTTAATTTTGGTAAAAAATAAGTAGAGACAATTCAAGGCTGCAGGTTGTTCGAAAGAAATACCGCGGCCTCGACACAAAGGGCTAAGAAGGAATGGGTGGTTTATAGTCAGTAGAAGTCTGACACTCCCTACCGCTCTGCCCAGAGCGGGAGGAGTCATTTCATGATTTCCTACCAGCCAAAAACAAACGTAGTGAGGTAACCTTTTATGACTATGCTTAGATGGTTTGGTCATGTTAAGAGGATTATTAAAAGGCAACTTACAAAAGAAATTTACAAGGTAGGTGTGAGTGGCAATGCCGGGAGGGGACACCCTTGAAAGACATACACTATGACCGTATTAGTGAAGTTCTTTAGAAGTTCTTCAGACACGTGCGTAGTTCCGCAACCATGTATGACCAGATGATTGTATGAATGTGTGTATGTGTGTGTGAGGAAGCAAAAGGAGTATGTAAGGATCGTAGCAGGTGCCCATGCAGGCAAAGTAATAGAGTAATACACCAAAAAAAAAAAATTTGTCCGTCAGAAACATTTTCAAAAACTAATGGACACGTATTTTTTTTCACTTAAACAAAAGATGTGCTTCGAAAAGTCGCGTCAAGTCGTGTGACGTCACAAGGTTAGTACTTTTTACCCACAAAGTGACGTCAAAACCCCCCACTCATTATCTTCGACACGTTTTGTTTTCGCCAATAGGGGATCGGACAAAAAATATTGGAGACGTATTTTTTTCTTTTTTCACATAAACAAAAATTGAAGTCAATACAGTGCTTCGAAAACTCGTTAACTCTTCGAAAACATTTTATGATAGTACATTTTTAACTACAAATGACGTCACAACCACATCTTATCTTCGTCAATTTTGATTAATTTAATAAAACAAAAAACACGTATCCAATATTTTTCGATGATCTAACTGACGGACTAATTAGAATCATTGTTTTTTGACTCAGTCCGATCCCCTATTCTTATTAATTTGATAAAATGGAAAACACGTATCCAATATTTTTCGATAATTTAACAGACGGACTAATTCGATTTTTTTAGTGAAATACCCTATCATACAGTGGTATTTTACTTGTTTGTTATGTCGCGAGTTCGACCCCGCACGAAACAAATCTAATTGTATATGCTACAGGTAATTGTTCCACAAACGGCTATTTATGTATGTCGAGCAAACGAACAGTAAGTCGTGGGTTTGAACCCAGGCATGCACATTGCTTTGTGTAATTTATTTCATCACCGTTGCTCTCAAAACGGTGAAGAAAACATCGTGAGGAATGCATGTCATAGAATCAAACAATTCGAAGACATGTTGACATCTACCAATCCGCACTGGGCCCGCGTGGTGGATTATAGCCCATCCTCTCACAGAAAGGTGGCTTCAGTCCCTGCAGTGGGGACATTATAGGCTGATGATGATGTAGAAGCGCACCCACGAAACAGGAGAAATTCTTTATGTGGGACAAAGATTTTTGAAAAAATAACCTGATCTTTATCTCTATTCACTGTGAGCAGTATCCTAGCAGGGTTCGTAGAAACGGTATTTCACCCCAATCAAATTTTACGACATAAGCCCTTTTCACATTAAGCGACAAGATGTCGACGATCCCAAAAATCCTGTACATTTATATAACGACCTCATATTAGCTGAGATCATCGGCTTTCGGAGACAATATGTTTATACTATTTGTACTATGGAACTTAAGCAAATTATACATAGGTATATTGACTGCCTTGTTAGTCACGTGACGGGTTAGCATGAGGTGCTGAGTTCTATTACCGGGAAGGGCAAAGTGTTATTGGGTTTTTCTATGAGGCATTTCTCAGTAGCAGGTTAGGGAGTCTAAATTTGTGCTCGGTTGATGGCAATAGGCTAGACCCCTTTTGTTTGGGACTTAACACATAACTGGCAAAATGTGGGTGGACTATTAGGTACACCTCTGCCTGACCCTTTGGGGATTATAGGCGTGATGTTATGTGTAAATAATTGGGATGTTTACTGACTTCAAAAAATGTGATTCTAATTAGTCCGTCTGTTAGATTGTCGAAAAATATTGGATACGTATTTTTTGTTTTATCAAATCAATGAAAATTGACGAAGATAAAACGCGTCAAAGATTTGAGTGGGGATTGGTGACGTCACTGACCGCAAAAAAATGACATACTAATGTCTTAGAGTATGATGTCACACGAATTTTCAAAGCACTGTGTCTTCATTGTTTGATTACGTTAAAAAAGAAAAAATACATGTCCAATATTTTTGGGAAATCTATATGACGGACTAATTAGATTATTTTAGTTGACTACTTTATCTGGCAGGTGAGACCCCATACAAATGAATTCAAATCGTAATTGCAAATTATTTCATTAACAAATTAACTTAAGTATTTTATTTGCCAACAATATTCTCGTTCTTACCCACGGGTATAATAAAAGGCACTGGCTGGTTATGTTCCCGGATAAGCAAGTGCATCTATTTGTCTGCTGTCAACCTCGTACCAAGGAGGTCCAGTGTCCCTAAGGGTTCGTATCACTTCGTAAAACAAGTCGTTTTATTTCTTCTCTATATGGTAAGAATAATATACGTGTGAATGAAAATAAAAAAAAGTGTCCTTTTTAAAAGAATATCTTTTCAAAGCATTATTAAATCACGACTGCAACGTAAATACAGAAATCGTTTCACTTATTATTTTCGTAATTTTAAGAATTTATTTATATTTTTGCTTTTACCTATGGAAGCTATGAATACTATTTCGGCCTTATTACAAGTGTTTAAACCTGGGTTTAACTTAGACTTGGTTAATCTCGTACCTTTCTTTTGAAAATTATCGAAGTCAGACGGCATGCGACATAAACTAAATCTAAGTTAAACCAAGGTTTAACCACTCTTGTGATAAGACCGTTTGTGTTTGCTGTAACGAACCAAAATTCTGTAGGATATTTGAATTTTCAAAAGTCGACGTAATTATTTACTCTACGTTTAAACCACGCGTTCGTGCTAGGGTTACCACGGGTGCCACGGTTACTAAAAACTAACACCCTACTCTTGATACACCAATCAGTTCTACAATAATTAAAAACTTAAAAAAAACTCTTAAGAAAAAACAGATGCTTTTCTACAACGATTGGATACAAATTAAAACTTACTTCTTCCACCAGTTAATACAATCACCCTACTACATTTGGTGGAAATAATTTAAGTATCAATACTTCAGAATTTACAACTTACCCTCCTAGCCCGAACAAAACACAGCAATCGAAATTCGAAGTTTTAGCACTTTTTTCACGAATCAACTGTAATTCCTTTTAAATTAGTAAGCGTTGAACCGACATCTGAAATGTGATTAATGAAACTAATTTAAGCGGGAAAAATGTCCCGAAATTTAACAAAATTTCGAGACGTAAGCCGCGAGTTTCCGTGCCGTTGGACGGGAAAACGTAATGCTTATTAGCTGGATATTACTGCTACTTATCTTTGGAGAAGATAGCGTTTCTTTCTACTTCTTTGGCGGTGTTTTTCCTAAGGTCTTTTTAAGATTTCTCCTTGAAAGGCGATAGTTGCTCGTGAAGACGTAGGTATGTTGTAAGCTTTGAGGATCGTATTTATTGTTAGTAATAAGGTTGAAAATGGTTTTGTGTTTTAGAAATGTAAATTTATAAGTAGGAATAGACGGTGAAATATTGCTCATTTGAGTAATTTAACTGGGCTCTTCAACGTCATAGGAATTGATGTTTTTAATATTAATGACGTGTCTATCAAACAATTTTAATTTAAAGTCCGTAATGTTTTAAGTAATTGTGTTTCATTTTACCATATCAATACAACTATTTTAATTAATATGGCTCATTCGTTTGTAATAATTTCGATAAGTTATTGACGGAAAAAGATTTAATACAAAAAACATCTTGTAACTTTTGTTATATTTTCTATCTCTAATTATAATGTTTGCCGTTGATAATGGTGTCACTATTTACCGTTTTTCTGTTTTTTGTGCTGACTAAAAACCATCCATGTTTCTTATAAGCCCTTTTTTGTCCAGGGCTGCGGTCTCTCTCGAACAACCTGCAGCCCCAACGGGTGACTATTTACCCTGACTTATTAATATTTCCAAGGCCTCTCCTAATCCGAAAACGTTTTGCCGATTTGTTTCAGCAGAAGCACCCACATGTTATCTTTGAGGCGCGCACAAAGGCCAACAAGGGGTGCGCCAACAAGCTGGAGTTCAGGCCCAAGAGCCGGCGCACCAAACACGTGTCTTACGTCGAAGAGCCGCTTGCTGATGACCCTGGCAACACGTGAGTTGAGATCATCAATTACCAAACTTTTTTTTAATGGTTCTGTACCTCAAAAGGAAAAAAAACGGAATCATTATAGGATCACCCGTGCGTCTGTCCGTCTGTCACAGCCAATTTGCTCCGAATCTAATGGACCGATTAAGTTGAAATTGAAAATCTTTCACATATTTGTTTCTATGACCCAAACACGGACGTATAACGTACCTACATAGGTGAATTTTGAATATGGGGTCGAATTTTGGGGAGCTTACCAGTTTTTTTTTTTTAAGTACTGCAAACTGTACCGTGTGATATATCAAATGAAAGCCTTTTATTTTTTTTTAATTATTAAAAAAAAATTGAATGATATTTAAGAAAATAGATGAAAACTGGCCATTCCCCACTTATCTTCGAAACTAGTGAGCATAAATTTTTGAAAAAAAATACAGAAACTAGTTCAACACTTATGAATTACAGGAAAATGTATAAGAACTCTATGGTGCTAAACTAACACAATCCGAATTGCACTTGGCCAGTTTTTTTACATGAAATTCAAACATAAGTGGTGGAATGCGCGTGTACTAATGGGAAAACATCTACGTTTCCTTTCGGGGATTACTAGCGTGATGCTGTTTTATATAATGTTAATCAAATTTATAGTCGAAGACAACCCCACACTCGTTTAATTTAGCGCCGAACGACGCTGTCTCAATCTCATATAGCACGTTGAACACATAATAATATGATTTCTACTCTACCGATATAAGCTGCTTATCAGCACACCACATTATCACTCTAATGAAGCGCCAACAAAATCCGTTCCGAACAATTTAAGCGCCAAATCTTAAGTGAAAAGTGCGAAGAATTAACTTGTAACAAGTACTTACCGAATCGATTTATTGCCGGTAGGCGGCAGATTACACGCGGCTACTGTCTACGCGTAATTTATGAGCTTTAATTATTAATCAAGTTGGCAAAATTAATGTTTTTTTAGAAACTTTGACTGTGGAAAAATATCAAGCGTTGTACATGTTTGGGCTTACGAGTTCGCTTATGTGTAAGAACAAATTTATTTATTATTTATTTATTTATTTATTATCATTATCCGCAATCTAAATCAATCTACATAATCGGTAATGACTAAGTTAATGTACGCATTATTTAATCAATGGTTTCCTTTACTCCTAAGTAAGTGACATTGAGTCAAAAATATGTAATTGCCGTGTCTGATATATAAAAACTGAGCATAGTTCTTGGCAGGGCATCATCTATCTATTTATATATTTATATTCTGTCTGTATACGAGTATACAGTGTGATTCTTTATAATGTGCACATATCGAAATGAGGGAATCTATGCTTAATTTTATCGATGGAAAAAATATTTAAAAAAATCTAAATATTTTTTAATATTTTTTATGGAATTTTCAAAAATGTTGTCCGCTGTTGAGGACGCCTAATTGCTTCCAATCATTATGGAGTTTGTTTCATCGCGATAGATAATTTAGTTTAAAAGTTACACCGTTTTGTTTACACTGGGGTCACAGTAGCAGACAAAATTTTTAAAAATTCCATATAAAATATTAAAAAATATTTAGATTTTTTTTAATAATTTTTCCGTCGATAAAATTAAGCATAGATTCCCCCATTTCGATATGTGCACATTATAAAGAATCACACTGTATTATAAAAGGCAAAGCTGATTGTCTGAGGAACTTAAAAGTACCTTCGCACACGTATTCGTCTTATGACGTGGGCATCCACTAAGGAAGGATTTTTCAAAATTCAACCCTCAAGGGGGTGAAAAATGAGGGTAAAGTTTGTAAATCGTCATATTCGCGTGGGCGAAGCCGCGAGCAAAAGCTACTGAAATCATAAAATAACTATTTAAACAAGTCTTCCATTTTGAAACAAAATTCCCGTCAAACACTTGCAAAATACAATATCCACCGGAAGAGGAATATCCTTATTTTATAATCGTCTACAAAATATTGACACAATAATAGGTTGATTACATTTGAGTTGTTCAAGTGTTAAGACGTCCATCTCGGACCCTTGGGGGTCGAGTCCCTGAGTTATTGGAGCGTCAACAGGGATACCTTCTTATGCCAATCATTTGTTTATGAACCACTAGCGACCCGCTCATGCTTCGTAAAGGTGAATATACTGATGCGAAGGCTTTTTAAAAGTTAGATATTTATGTGTCACTATCTTAATCTCGCGTTGTGATTGGATTTTTTCAAACGGAAACCTATTAAATACTCAACAACTCAATACGCATATTGGGATTAATGTACCTTCAAACTAACTGAAAGAATTATCCGGATCGGATCAGTCACAAAGAATGCAGTCTTCTTTTTTTGTTTGGAGTGTAGGGAATCATTAAATGACTCCTCCCGCTCTGGGCCGAGCAGAAGGGAGTGTCAGACTTCTACTGACTAAAAACCCACCCATGTTTCTTCTTAGCCTTTTGTGTCCGGGGCCGCGGTATCTCTAAGATTGCCCTCTACGTCCAAACTTACAAACTCATTTATAATATCGTCTATAACTTTTCATTATAAAGACCAACATCATAATTGTTAGAAGTAGTAGTTTACTTTATCAACATTTATTATTTACAAACCTATATCTACATATTTACGTTTATAGCGTATTTTTTGTTTTTATAAAAACGTTGCTCCACACTAGGAATTTCTCCGGTATCGTGGGTGCGTTTACGTTTGTAAACGCACCCATCACGATACCGGAGAAATTCCATTTTAAAATCACATACACAAACACATCCAGACCCGAAACAACTACCTGTAGGCCATAGAAATATTTGTTCCGTGCGGGGATCGAACCCGCGACTCGCAGCGCAGCAGTCCAATCGCTCAGCCACTGCGCTAACCGTGCCATCGATTTATTACGAAAAAAAAACAACTAATAAATAATATACTGCTATGTCATAACTAAAACATATCGAGGCTTAAGGATATTAGGATCGCTTTTCTAATACCTGGCCGCCCCAAGGATAGAACCTAAAGCCCTATCAATCAGCAATCGCACTTACTATAACTTGAACAACAAGGCAATCATGAAAATAATACTTAAAATATTCGTTTTATTTTTCTTGGTCTTAAAATCTTGATAATGAATTTATGGTTCCGACCATCCCTCTAAAGAGTCTCATGGGTATCGTTAAGTTAACTAAGCGATTATATTTAGAGGTTTGGAGGTGGAAATTCTTCTAATAATGGCTTTGGTTTGTATTAGCGGGGTATTAAAGTACTTATGAGGTGTTATTACCACGTCATAAATATTAACGGCGTAATTTCACACCTCTGCTGCACCCTACAGGGAATTCTGGTGTGGAAAAATTACCAAGCGACCTGCCTACCCGCTTCCCAACCGCTTGGCTTTTAATCTAACTGGATGTAGCGGAACACTAATATTTTACTTAGAGCGACTGGCTATCTGATACTAACAACTCAGTTCGTAGTGTGTTATACGAATCAGGCATCCCAAAAGTTTCACAACCAGTCCTATCGGAGGAAATTCGGCATGTTACAGCTGGTCACCTATTCACGGACCAATCGAGGTAACCGAGGCTTGACCTAAAGATCGGTTATGTAACCCCTAGCTCATCAATACAATTCACCAAGCTATATCAAACCGATGAAAATCACCATAGCAGTTTGGCATATACAGAGTGATAAGTTAAAGGATGGCGAGACTATTCCAAAATGTTTGGTATAGGTCTGTCTGTTATTTATCAGTGTTTTTTTTTTGTTCATATTTTTATTAGTATCATGTAAGCATGCCCTATTGCGGGTTTCAATAACATACTGTATAGATCGAGTGTTTTTTTTACATGAAGACGTTTTTGAAAACGAACTACACCGGCTTTACGCATAAAAAATAAGATTTTATGCGTTAAAAGGAAACAAAATCTTGAATCCCAAGCAACCACCCAGAGAACTCAAACATAATTTAAATTGAGTATGAAACCTAACTCCAACTTTAAAAAAGAAAAAGTTTAAACTATTAATTATAGGTTTGTCAGCCAAGCCAAGGCCAAGTGAAAAGTGAATAACGCAGCGTGCCAACTTGGCAAAGGAGTTTTTTTCCTCGCCCGACTACACACTGTGAGTTTCCTTTCTGAATTCTATTTGAATTACTTTGAGAAATAATTTAAACTTGGATGACAAAGGAAATACTTTGTTATGCAGTACTCTCCATATTTTCGTGGAATAATATTTTGGATTTGTTTAACTGTGACGCTGAGTGGTGTTGGTGGAACGCTTTGGTAATAGGAATTCGGTAAACAAGGTTTGTTATTATAATTCTGACGTACTCTGAATTTAGGAGGCTCTTCTTGGGTTAGGCTAGCTTGCTATAATCTATCTGACGGACTAATTAGATTTTTTTGTTAAGTACCCTATTGATTCTAAAAGTTGCAAAGTGTATACAAATTCGTGCTGCTGAGTGTACTATTAGATACACCTCTGTCGAACTCTCCGGGGATTACAGGCGTGGTGTAAGTTTATGAAAAAGTAAAACACACTTTCCTATTTACAATCAATACGTTTCACAAAACGCCTGACGCCGCCACAACTTTTGCCTCATTTAATTTGTCATGACCAATTGTTGACAGACACAAAATCCCAATATGGCGTCGCCCTCATCTCATCCATATGTAGGGCACACGATCATTGTCACCGCAGCGACCGGTTTGTTAATTCCAATTAATTATTGACACCCACGACTCGCGTTGATGACAGCACTTATAGAAATGGGTACGTGTTGTGGGATGAAGTTTTTCTGGTAGGGAAAATGGTATGAGTGCTCTTTGAAAGATTTAATGAGACTCTAGTAGTATGTATTAAAGTGCAATCAATCTTGTATTGCCGCACTCAGATACGATTAATGATTAAGCCATCACTTAGCAAACATTTGAAATACAAAACTCTTACTAAGTGACGGCATAAGTACCTAATCATTAAACATATCTGAGTGCAGCAGTTATATAGTGTTCTTCAAATAAGCTAATTTACCAGACAGATGTATTGCTTGGGAGTTTGTTCCGTCACTTCTTCTTTCCAGCTAAAACACTAAAAAGTGTGGAGTGGGCTTTAGTGGGACTGTCTCTTGTAAACTTTGGCTGTAAAAAGTGCTGATCACCAGCTTAATTTGAATAAATAACTTTTGTTTTGGAAATTGATAAGGAAAACTCTCGGTACTAGAGAGAATACTAGAGACATTGCAATAAACTTTTCTCATACATTTTGAAGCTTTCATCCTAAATGGCACTCTGGATATCAAAAAAAAAACATACACACGAATAGAGAACCTCCTCCCTTTTGGATGTCGGTTAAAAAGCAGTTGAAATTACAACCATTTCGCACAATACAAGGTAATCCATAACCCGCGAGACAGCGTGTGTTAGAAACCTTTTACCAGTCGTTGCAAATTGGGTCCCCCTGAATCATTGATCGAGTGTAAGTGCCGGGTATACACAAAACAATGTCCCCGTATGAAGCGTAAATAAAAGATTTTTATTTCGATTCGATTGTGACATAATATATTTTTATGTTTGTTTGTAGGAGTGTCTCTTGCAAATAAAGAAAGAAAGAAAAAGTATTAATTAGACAAACACAGGACAAAATAATAAAATATCCAGAAGAGAGAACACACGAAAAAAATAAACACAGAAACACACACAGACAGTCGTACATTTGGTCGATTTCTAAAATGGCCACTTTAGCAGATCATAATATGAACTGCGTCGCAATTCGTATAATGGACCATTCATAATATTAACTGCGTCTGTGACCATTTTACGAATTTTAACGCAATTAATATTATTTTCCTATTATGATCTGCAGCATAGTGCTGTAACATTTGATAATGACATAGCGCGCTGATATTCTGGTAGGGCTCTAAAAATTTGTGCACCAAGTACCTAGATATTCTTTTATTACAAACAACATTAAAATACGAGTATATACCTACACACAAAATTGCTTATGAGATGCAACTCAAACTCAAACTCAAAGCATTTATTTCAATTAAACCTTTATAGGCACTTTTGAATGTCAGAAGAACAATTCATAAAAACAAATCTACGAGTACAATACGTCATTCCGAAAGCCACCACGCCGAATCACACGCCGCCGAATGCCAGCAACAACGAGCACCGCGAGCACGAAAGCACGCAATGACGCACACCGCTACAACGAATGCACGAGACCCCGAATCACGGAACAACGAATGCAATGCGCAACCGTCGCCCCGCAACCCGGAGCCCCGCGCACCCGCCGCCACGGCACACGCCGCCGCACGCCCCCGCACCCGCAGCACTCGCCGCCGCAAACATCCGGCGCCGCGCAACTCGACGCAGTAACCCCCGGAACGACGCATTGCACTCTAAAGCTACAGTCACAGACACAAGGCATAATAACTTGTGAAAGTACTGTAGTTGCCCATTCCCTAGCGTAGATCTCTATGGAGAAGAAAGGGCAAGAAACTCCATGGACACTCTTTTCAATCAGAATATTATTACAAAATCTTGGTACATTACATCATTCATGTTGAGATGGTATATTATGTGAGAACTATGTAGCAAGACGTGCAAGTTAAGAGCGTCCAGAGTAAAAACATATAATAAATAAAAATAAATAAATAAACCATGGCAACTAAGAGATGACCAGTCTCCACTGACAGCGCCCGTTCACGAACATGACGCCTGGATCAGCACCATTCAACTCAACCATTTTGAAGGGAATTTAATGATCCGACACATGCGCCACCATCAGCGAGACATTTAAGTGAGCATGACATACTCTCAGACACCAGGGCAACGTCACTAAAAAATAACTAAATGTAAAAAGTGGCTTTATAGTACATAGTACTCACACATGTGCCATGCAATTATATAATATTAAGATATTGAATCTATACAATGCAAAGATATTCTTACAATCTTCTGCAGCCTCTACAATAACTTCTCATGATAGGTAATCAATGGTTGTGGAGCAGGCCCAGCATTAAGCCAAGCATTTTTATCATCAATTTAATCCCCTAACTTATAATATGCTTGCCTACACAGTGTGTGGTTTATACAAGATTTTAATTGCGTCTCATTCAGTTGAACAATGTGGGGGAGTCTACTTTAGCTAGCCTAAATGCTGCGATCTTACACATATGTGAGAACAAAGTACAAAAAAATAAAAATACGTGCAAGTTAAGAGCGTCCAGTAACCGATACAATAAACAAATTAAAAAAAATATATATATCCATGGCAACTAAGAGATGACCAGTCTCTACTGACAGCGCCCGTTCACGAACATGACGCATGGATCAGCACCATTCAGCTCAACCATTTTGAAGGGAGCTAAATGATCCGACACACGCGCCACTAACAGCGAGACATTTGAGTGAGCATGACATTCTCTCAGCAACTAGGACAAAGTCACAAAAAAAAAAAAATAATAATAACTAAATGTAAAAAGTGGCTTTATAGTAGTACATAGTACTCACACATGTGCTATGCAATTATATAATATTAAGATATTTTAACAATCTTCTGCAGCTTCCACAATAACTTCTCATGATAATCGATTTATTTGCCCCTATGGTTGTGGAGCAGGACCAGCATTGAGCCAAGCATTTTTATCATCAATGTAATCCCCTAACTTATAGTATGCTTGCCTACATAGTGTGCGTTTTATACAAGATTTAAATTTGGCCTCCTTCAGTTGAAGAATGTGAGGGGGTATTTTATTGTAACATTTTAAACAGTACCCCATGAAAGATGAGTCTACTTTAACTAGCCTGAAACCTGGCTGAACTAATTCGTCCCTATTTCTCGTATTATAGTGGTGTCTATCACCTCTTTTGCTAAATAAATGCAGATTTTTTCTAACGTACATGATGTTTTCATAGATGTATTGACAAGGTACTGTCATGATGATAATTTATTTCAACAGCTTAAGAAGTGAGGCATTCTCATTTAAGGTCCTAATGCACAGTAGGTCTGATAATTGTTGAATCGCTTTTTCAGTACTACACAAGCTGCTGGCTTAAACTCATTATCTAAAATATACAGTAACTTTTTGAATAAGAAGGAAATCAGGACATCAATGCACATTACATTTTCTTCTCCGTATGAAAAGAGTCCTCTGCATTTGTATAAGGGAGACATTGTAATCATCATTATACCAGTTTACCTTTCAAAGATAACTTAACAAAATAGCTTATCGACAAAGTACCTAAACTCCTACATAAATGACAAAACCAATTTCCTCAATGGCTCTCTCTACCACTCTCATTCATTCGTTCACTCACTTTGATGTCTCGGCAATATTTTAATGATAGCATTGACATTCAAAAAGTGTCGCTTACCGAATGATTTGATTTCAGAAAGATAATGAACGAACGTTTTGAAGCTTTAATTAATTATGTGAAGGTTTTGTGTTCGATTTTCAAGAATTTGTTACAATGAGAGTCTCTGGAAAGGAGTTTCAATTTCAATGGAAAAAAACTTTCTACGACGCTGGTATTAATGAAAAGAAAATTCTTAAAATGTAAAATTTAATATTATCATTATTATAATGGTTGCTAATAGGGATGGTAAACGGGAAATAGGGATGTTTACTGACTTTAAAAAATGTGATTCTAATTAGTCCGTCTGTTAGATTATCAAAAAATATTGGATACGTATTTTTTGGTTTATCAAATCAATAAAAATTGACGAAGATAAAACGCGTCAATGATTTGAGTGGGGATTGGTAACGTCACTGATCGCTAAAAAATGTCATACTAATGTCTTAGAGTATGACGTTACACGAGTTTTCAAAGCAATGTATCGTCTTCATTGTTTGTTTACGTGAAAAAAAAAAATGTGTCCAATATTTTTTGGTAATTTAAATGACGGACCAATTAGATTTTTTTTCTAAACTATCCTATTCTCAAAGCGTTAGGCTCAAATGTAGGCTGTAATGTGTAGCCAGTAGGTACATTTCACCAGTTCTGTTTATTTATGAATTTAAAATGGCAATGTTTAAAGGGTGTAAAAGTACCCTTAACGCTAACGAAGGGCACTTGTTCTCCCCACCACTGCGATCATTTTTTGGTTCTAGACCATACCTGGGAACCCCCTAGTTATAATCATTAGGATTGGTAGCCGTGTTTTGTTAGAAAAATGTTGTTTAAAAAATGTGATTCTAATTAGTCCGTCTGTTAAATTATCGAAAAATATTGGATACGTGTTTTTTGTTTTATCAAACCAATGAAAATTTACGAAAATAAAACGTGTCGAAGATCATAAGTGGGGGCTTTTGACGTTACTTTGTGGGTAAAAAAAGTACTAACCTTGTGGCGTCACACTACTTGACACGACTTTTCGAAGCACCGTATCGTCTTCATCTTTTGTTTACGTGAAAAAAGAAAAAATACGTAGGTATCCATTATTTTTGGGAAAACTATCTGACGGACTACTTAGATTTTTTGGTGAAATAGCCTATTTTCTTTTTGTCCTGGCTTCGCACGTTTGCTTGCAATTTGTAGTTATAATTACCAATTTCGATATCTTTTATTTACTTTTGTCACTGTATCCACAACTCGGTAATGTGGTACTCAGCAAAAAAAAATCCAAGTGTACCCCACACTTGGATTTTTTTTTGCTGAGTACCACATGCGGTTTCCAAGTGTCAAATCCCCTTTGCTAACCCCCCCCCCCCTTTTCCCCCATGTTTACCCCTGGACTCAACCACAGTGAAAGCAATCCAAATAGGAATTAATCTTGAATTAAAAAAAACGAATTTGTTTCAGTTCCCGATATTTTTAATTTTTGTGTGAATTTGGAGATATTTTTCTGTCACTAAAATAACTAATATTTCGATTTTATTATTGGTATCATTTATTGATACAATACGTTAAAGTAAATAAAAAAGAGTGTACAAAAGTTTACGTACAATATTGAAAATTAGATTTCACAATGTTTTTTGTTCGACTGCCTCATCGGTCCAGGGGTCGCAACCGCTGCGATGAGGTCCTCGGTTCGATTATCGAATTTCTCAAAAACAGCCACGGACTCTCGATTCGTGCCCGTTTTAAATAGAAATAAGCTCGCCCCATATAACATGGTACCTTAAAATATAACTGGCGACATGTGGATGACACCTCTGCCAAACCCTTCGGGGAATACAGGCGTAAAGATACTTAAAAAAAACTACTTTTCTATACTACAAATACGACTCAACTATAAAGCCGCTACTTTCATCACAAAACGACATTCAGACAAACTCCACGAAAAAAAAACATCCTCTCAAACATACTTTTCGTCATATCACACATACGCACATCCTACATACACCAAAGAAAAACATTTTCTATTTACAATACTCCAATCGACGATCCGGAAGCAATCTACCCGGGCGGGTCCGGGAAATTTCCCTAGTTCCCAATAATGGGGGCGTGAAGGGACTGATAAACTTGATTAAGCACTCCCCCCCAAACATGAACAGAACGGGGGAAAAACACCCCCAACCAACGGCCTTAAAACCGATTTTTAAGGATACGCCCTTTATATCATCTGTGGTTTGTTTTTATCTGTGGTTGATCATAGAGGCTGTTTTGAAGCGAGTTGGCGGTAGAAACTGGACGTATATTATTTACTAGAGGCCGTGCGCACAACAAACAAACACGTATAGCCATTTTTCCTGACAACAAAACATATGATTCTAATTAGTCCGTCGGCTAGATTATCGAAAAGTATTGAATAAGTATTTTTTGTTTTATTACATCAATAAAAATTGAAGAAGATAAAACGCGTCAAAGATTTGAGTGGGGGGTTGTGACGTCACTCACCGGTAAAGAATGTCATATGTCTTGGAAAATGACGTCACACGATCATTGTTTATTAACGTCAAAAAAAAAATGTGTCCAATGTTTTTTGGAAATCTATCTGACGGACTAATTAGATTTTTTTTTTGTTAACTAGGTACCCTATTTAGATAATTGTCCCACGCGATCATACTACCGAGATAAAAAGTATCCTATGAGTATCCATGTTACAAGTAAACCATCAGTGTTCAAAATTTCATTCAAAACCCCTAAGTAGTTTTTTTTTTATAGTAGGATTTATATAACTTTACGCTTGTTATTCCTAGAGGGTTATGCAGAGGTGTACTATAGTACCCCCACATTTTGCCAGCCTCATGTAATAGGGACACACAAATCTAAACTCCGTATCTGCAACTAAGAAATTCCTGAAGGCTAGTGACACTTTGCCCGATCCGGAAATCGAATCGAAGATTTTATCTTCGGCAGTCGCGCTTTTAACCACTACACTATAGAGGCAATATTGTAAATTGATACGTGTAACTGTTTTTTAATGCAAATTTGTTGTGTGGAAAACATTGTGTCAAAGAAATTAAACAATCCCAAGTTTAGCAAACATGTTTATGTAAATTCTCTCCAAACATGTTCTTTGAACAAACACTTTATCACTTTTTGCTTTAGAGGAGCTTTTTTGTGGCTTCATAATAACTGTCATTCGGGTCGATCTTTAGGTAAAGCTGTGCTTGCCAAGGCCAGTCTTTGGATGGGTGACCCCCCAACATACCGAGTTTCCTAAGTGCCTCGGAAAGCACGTTAAGCTGTTGGTCCCGGCTGCCATATAGATCTTTGGCAGTCGTTACAGTTTTGAGTTTACAGACGGACAGACGCGGCTTTATAATATGTAGTGATAGTGGTTTAAATAACCTCCCAACCTCTTTACCTGTTAACCTCTATCTTCATATATATATTTCTTCTGTACATGTGTTTGTCTTTGTGTTTGTTTTGTTTGAACTCCTAAACACCTGGACCGATTTTGATGAACATTTTCGTATATTGTGTTCAAGTGGTATCGAGAATGGTTTAGATTCACAATTGGACCAGGTATGTAGCGCTGCTGTCCGGGCAGGACGACGTCTGCCAGATCAGCTAGTTATATACATAATATAACAGCACGCAGATAATCCCCGAAGAGATAAGCAGAGTTGCACCTACATATTGCCAGTTGTGTTGTTAAGTGTTAAGTTCTATAAAGGGTGTAAAAGTACCCTTAACGCAAACGAGGGGCACTACTTTTCCCACCACTGCAATTATTTTTTTGTTCTAGACCATACCTGGGAACCCCCTAGTTACGAAGATATTGGGGGTCAAAGTACCAAATTTTGCACAGCTGTTTTTGTAAATACTAGTTTTTCAGGTTATAACTTTACTTAAATCACCTCCATGACCCTTTCACTATCCAAAGTATCCACTAGCACAATGTTTTAAGAGTGCTACATTGAGTTACTTTGGCTTAAATGTCTCGCTGATGGTGGCGGGTGTGTCGGGTAATTTCGTTCCCTTTAAAATGGTTGAGTGGAATGGTGCTGATCCATCATGCTCGTGAACGGGAGCTGTCAGTTGTGACTGGTCACCTCTTAGCTGCCACGGCTTGTTTGAATTATTATATTATTTTTGAATCGTCGTTTTGGCTTGACTGTCGACACTTATCGTGCACATCTTGCTACATCGTTCTCACATGATAATTATATACCATCTCAATATGAATGATGTAACCAAAGTTTTGTAACAATATTATGATTTAAAAGAGTGTCCATGAAGTTTCTTGCCATTCTTCTCATGAGACCAACGCTTTGGAATCGGCAACTACAGTGCACTGACAGTTATTATGCCTTGTGAGTGAAACTGTAGCTTAGTTTATTAAAATTTAGTATTTGTTCGACTATTCAAAAGAGCCTGTAACTGACCTACTTGAAATAAATGATTTTGATTTGATTTTGATTGATTTGAGTTTTACCGTAAAATGAGATTTTTGACCCCAAAAAACACCCTGTACCCTTTGGTCGAGTACATAAGGTCCTCAATTTCATTCTCAGGTCAGGCGAAGTGATATTGGGATTTTCATTTCGAATTTTGAGTAGCATCCACTGAGCTTGGGTTTGTGGCTTGAACCCTATTACATGGGTTAACCTGTATGTACCAACTAACTGTTTTCATCAACATCATCATCAGCCTATAATGCTCCCACTGCAAGGACCTCCTCTCTATGAGAGGGATGGGCTATAATCCAATACGCGGGCCCAGTGCGGGTTGGTAGATGTCACATGTCTTCAATTTTTTTTTATTCTAACTTATTTCCTCACGATGTTTTCCTATGCAGCGGTGATAAAATAAATTACACAGAGTAATGCGCCTGCCTGAATTCGAACCCACGACCTACTGTTCGTAACTCGGGGCCGACACCACTGGGCCACCGCTGCTCTCAAGCTAACTGTATTATCTAAACAATAACCCATCCTTTTTTCCTGTCTCAGGGACTCAACAACAAGAACCAAAGAAGAGCGATCTTGGCGCTGGTGGCAGGACGCAGGGCTCCGGGCCCTCAACCGGCGCAGGCGCGACGTGAGAGAGACCACCAAGTACATCGAGACAGCCCTGGTTATAGACAAGGCCATGTTTGACAGGAGGAACGGCAGCACCAGGTCCGAGGTCGTCCATGATGCTATACAAGTGGCTAATATTGCTGATCTGGTGAGTGGCTAACTTTATATTAAGTATTTAATATAATTAAGTATTTTTTTAAATGGTCTCATCTTATGTTTGATTATTTGTGATGCTCATGATACACAACCATTACACCTGAAACCCACGTAGGATTAGACAATGAAATTTTCGTTCACAGAAAACATTGTTCGCGGTTGAAGCCAAGTTTTTGATAAAAACATTAAATTTACAAAATAATAAAAATTTACGATATCTTCGTCAATTTTTAATTTTTAAACATTGATCATGAGTGGGGGCTTTTGACGTCACTTTCTGGGTAAAAAAGTACTAACCTCGTGGCGTCACACGACTTGACACGACTTCTCGAAGCACTGTATCGTCTTCATCCTTTGTTTACGTGAAAAAAGAAAAAATACGTGTCCATTATTTTGTGGAAATCTCGGACTAATTAGATTTTTTTGGTGAAATACTCTATTGAATAAGGCTAGGCAGATCATAGTGAAGTATATTAGTTCCTCAGGCTAACTAACAAAACAAATAATTGTTCGTTAGTAAAATTCGACCAAAGCTCTAACAATAACTCAGCCCAACAGTCTATGCAAACATTTAATGCCTACTTAAAAGAGTAACCAACTTTTTACGACGTACAAGTACTCAAGCCTACATCCTAAGTTTACCACTAACCCGAAACGACCAGCCATACTCAGTCCATACAAAAATAAACTAAATAGTGTCCTAACAATAAATTCAGAGCAACGGAACCTAATTACACCAAAGGAACAATAAAAATTGTGGGTCCCGACATATGTCATGAAGCGTGCGACAACGCCTGACATATGTCACAGAAGGGTAAAACAAATTATGATCTGCGCTCCAGAATTCTAGAGATGGACCTGACAGCCAACACTCGAGGATTAGATCCCTTTTTTTGATGAAGTGTACTTTTTTGATGAAGATGTATTTTTTTTTGGATAGTGTCTGTTTTAGACCTATTTTTTTCTTGTTGGAGAGGTTATAAATTGTTTTAGGCTGTCTGGTTATGAAAAAAGGCTTTTTAAACAAAAAAATGGCGTTTTTCTGACATAAAATGTGGTTTAATTGCTTCAGGTACTAGTGTTGGTCCACAGCTTCACCCGTGGCCAATGCCTTGCCATATTTTATCGGTGTAATGAATTTCATGTAAATAAATTAAAAAAAAAACTGTCAATTTGGGCCGAACCTTTTCGAAAACGACTGATTGTATTAAGATGACTGAATGACCTTTAACAGACAGGCAGAGTTACCTTCTTTCTCGTTCAAAATACTACAAAAAAGCCATTCATTTTGAAACATAAAAATAACCCTTTTCAATTAGCAGCCTCTCCGAAAGATACCAACCCCTGATACAGCATGTTCCTTTAACTTCCCCATTTAAATTAAACGCAAACGACACAAGTGCTTAGAATTTACTCTATCTATTTACAATTAACAAACCGACAGAAAGAGTAATTTCGACTAAGCGTTGCTTTCAGTAATCTTCTTCATCAATCAAATCAACAGATCCCATTTATTTTCAAACATCCTGGTGGAAATTTAATTTTAAAATTGAATTAGAAATGGATAACCTCCGTATTGTTTGTTGATTATTCTTTAGATGTCGGTGTTTTGTGTATTTTATTAGATGATACTTTTGGGCTTTAATTGAATAGTAGACTTAGGAATGAGTCAGCAGTCTAGAACTTAATGGGGTTTAATAATTTTTTTATACTGATTCAAGATAAAGTTAATATTTGTACCTGGCCTTCAATTTCAACACCTTCGTCAACACCCGGTTATCCCAGTCCGGTTTAGATCACAGATATAATAATAATAATGTAAGGCATCTGTCGCATCAGGCTTTTTTGTTGAAAACACCACCGTTACAGGTCAAGAACTTAATTCTAGACATTTAAAGAACAAAACCCTGTTTTTGTTTTTTTTTGTTTTTAACCCCTGTAGTAACTAAAAAGTGCTGATGACGTCACGGTTAGTACTAAAAAAAATAACACACATACACTCCCGTTATCTTGATATATCTACATGTATCTACAGATACATGTAGATATATGACTGACATTAGACTGTGCATTTCCTGTAAGTAAAAAAAATATTATATTTTCAAGAAGTAGGTTAATCAGAGAATTTGATACCAAAATGACAATATAACCTAATCATAAGTAGCACAAACCTTTTTACAAAAGCCCGGGTCACATAAAGCAAACCCAAATAAAAAACTCCTCGACGCAAACTTTGATAACTCTGTAAAAAGAATTATATTCACACTGTAAAACCGAGATGATAATAATATCCGAAAAACGTTGCGTAATACTGGAAAAGTTTCAATCATATTCAGCGGGTCCCGTAACTAATCTCATTAAAAGTTCCCTCGAAATAAGTAATGCCTGTCCAAAATTCAATTTTTGAGTTAATCAAAACGTTTTGACTGCCTCGTGGCCTGTTGGGTGGCAGAGCTACTGCTAACAGGAATATCTCAGTATAGTAGCCACCGAGTCTGATTTAGGCCAATCGACGATCTTCATCAAAATCAAAATGTTTAATTCCATATACTGGGAGTAAATTAACCCTTCACACAGCCGTCAACCAAGCATTATGTACATCAAACTAAGTACCCCTACGCATTTTTTTTATTTATTTGCTGGTACTGGGAAACGACTTTTTTTTGGGGTAAAATCACATTTTACGGTAAAACTCAATGTAGCACTCATAAAACATTGTGCTAGTGGATGCTTTGAATAGTAAGCGGGTCATGGGGGTAATTAAAGTAAAGTAACCTGAAAAACTAGTATTTACAAAAGCAGCTGTGAAAAATTTGGAACTTTGACCCCCAATATCTCCGTAACTAAGGGGTTAAGGTATGGTCTAAAACAAAAAAAAAATTGCAGTGGTGGGGAGAACAAGTGCCTCTCGTTTGCGTTAAGAGTACTTTTACACCCTTTGTGGCTTATAAAGGGTGTACATGGGCACTTATTAAACATCGCGAAAAGGTGAATGATTTGGATTAGGCGTTTCCTAAAGTTCCGTCGAAAAGAATTAGTAGGAAATTTATGGTTACTCTTTTTTGATATCAATAGCCTCCCCCCTTATTTAATGGGACTTAAGCATCATGCTAGCGTAATATAGACGTACCTCTGCTTAATCTTTTGGGAACTACAGGCGTGATATTATATTGCAAAGCGCTTAACTAGGTTATTATAGTGTGTTCCGGCTTTAAAACAGAGCCGAACAGCCAATTTTGTGCCTAACGAAGTTACCTCCTACATATGGGGGTGCTAGTTTCTGAAAGAGGATCGTTCGGGGAGCAGATGGACGAAAAATTTAGTATTTTAAATTGTTGTTACGAAGTTTATGGTTATAAGTGGAGTTTGGGTAGTTGGCTTTTTGGGAATTAAAGAACTTTAAAATAGAGGCTGTTGTTAGACAGTGAATATGTCATCATCATCAGGTTCCAGGATAACCAGATTCAGCTGAGTACTTATCAGTTTTAGCGTGATATAAAAAGACAGTAAATATGTCCACTGCTTTATTTTTTCGAGAGCAATAAGAGATCGGGAAAATAAAACTAAGTATTCCGTCAGATGATTTCACATTTTTACACATTTTTTTATTTTTTTCACATAAACAAACAATTAAGACGATACAGTGCTTCGAAAACTCGTGAACTCCTCGAAATCGTAACATGTCAGTACATTTTTTACCTACAAATGACGTCATAACCAACAATCTTTGTCGCGTTTTATCTTCGTCAATTTTTATTTGAGTCAATTTGATAAAACAAAAAACACGTCTCCAATATTTTTCGATAATTTTACTGACGGACGAATCATGTTTTTTTACTCAGTCCAATCCCCAATTCTCTATTTGTATAAATTCATTTTTTGACTGTTTCGTTTAAACAACCTTAAAAAGCCATAGCCAAAGGCCTTTGCCCAACAGTGGGACAAATTTGGCTGAAATAAATAAATAAATAAACCAAAGTAGCGGATCTTATTGCAAACCTACACTTCTCTAACAACTCTTCTTAATTTCCAGTACTTCCGCACCCTGAACACCAGAGTATCCTTGGTCTACATCGAGTCCTGGCAGAGCGCTGACCAGGCGGACATAGACAGGAAGCAGGACATCACACGAGCTATTCATAAGTTCAGCGACTATACTGCCAGGAAGCTGTTCAAGATTGAGAAGGATACCACGCAGCTTCTAACGTAAGTTTAGTTGAAGTAGATGATTCGAGAAGAAGTTTAGATATGTATTTTGTGTCTGGGTAAAGTGATATCATGTCTTGGACTGCCAAGGCATGGATCTTGCAGATTTTTTCCCCAAGCTTCTGGTGTTTCTAATTCATAAACGTTTTGTATAAACTATCAAAGTAACATCGGGAAAGAGCCAGCATGCCTGAAAGATTTTTTGACGCTATGTAATGCCAAGTTAGAGTCTCACGGGTGGCTTAAAAACTCCGACAAGAGGTTATGCACTAACCACACGATAAATAAGAATGTAGTTAGGATGAAGTTACAATTAACTATTAAAAAACTGAGCAGGAATAAGACCGATTATGGATGTTTACTGACTTAAAAAAATATGATTCTAATTAGTCCGTCTGTCAGATTATCGAAAAATATTGGATACGTATTTTTTGTTTTATCAAATCAATAAAAATTTACGAAGATAAAACAAATTAAAGATTTGAGTGGGGGTTTGTTACGTCACTGCAAAAAATGTTGTTTCTAATGTCTTGGAAAATGACTTCAGACGAGTTTTGAAAACACTGTGCCGTCTTCATTGTTTGCTTACGTGAAAAAAGAAAAAATACGTGTCCAATATTTTTTTGGAGATCTATCTGATGGACTTAGATTTTTTGAGTTAACTACCCTATTATGTTGTAATAGTCATCGTAAATCATATAAAAAACATTATATTTGGACATAATAAATTTTATTTCAGACTCAAATGTATCTCAGAATTAAATCCACCATCTTTGTAAAATAATCTCATAAGCCGCTAGATCTTGTTTCAACATTCAGAAACAACCTCGGATGAACACAGAACGATAACAGTCCTAACATTGCATTTTATTAAAGCGTCCTTGCTCGGCTGCATTTTGTAAAGTAATAGAAATATCTCGCAAGAGACGTTTCAACGGAGAGGCTCCACAAATCTGCTTACAACACCCTTTTCACTTTGATATTGCTAGATAGACAGTTGCCAGTACGCTAAACAGCTCGAAAATTAATCTCGAAAGCGAACCGGGTCGAGAATTAATTCGAGCGATAAACGAATCGGACGAAAAGCGTTACAGCGGTCATATTTTCTCACTCTGAACTTTAATGTCCTAGTTTTTAGGGCAAAATTCGCGTGGTGTTACGACTGGCGAAATATCGTCGTCTATTATCGCTCTAATTTTACAAATTACTGCGAAACCGCGGTAATGTTTCCGACAGGCGGTATCCTGTCATAATTTAGGATGTCAGCTGCAGATACACTCGTCGATATACTCCGACAGTGTCTCCGATTCGATTTGGGGGTGTATTCCTAGATTTGTCGTGTGAATGATTGATGTCTATCAAATATTTACGATCGCTGTAGCCAGAAATGGCTCCGGTCCTTCGGGAAAGAATGCCGCCAACGGATTGACAGTCAAACAATGCGGTCTTGGCATTTATTGGCCGTTTTTTTGGGATATCGCTAAATCTACATATTCATTTTGTGTCGATGTGAGCTTTGAGAAGTCTGGCAAAGTAGATCGATGACGTGGCATGACGTAACACAACTATGGGCTTTGTGTTCGTATTTTTGTAATACTTTTGTATTTCTTTGTTCAGTGAGCCGTGGAAATATATTTATGATATGGTATTAAGCGCTATTATAGGGATAGCCATCACTTAGGCGGGTGGGCATGTCAAACTCCTACCAACTATCTGCGGACAAAGATATTAAGTAGATTACTACAATTTTTTTTTTTTTTTTTTTGGCGCAGCTTGCCTTGTTCATCCATACTTTTCTATATTATTCCTCATCACAGCTGTCAGTCCATCCATCGTTTCTTTGGTCTTCCTCTACTCTTTCTCCAACTACAAATTTCCTTACTATATTTTCCTATTGAGAGCAGCGGTGGCCCAGAAGTGGCGGTCCCGACTTACGAACAGTAGGTCGTGGGTTCGAACTCAGACATTAGTTTGTGGAATTTATTTCATCACCGCTGCTCTCAAAATGGTGAAGGAAAACATCGAGAGGAAACCCGTATGTCTTAGAACCAAAATATTCGAAGACATCATGTGACATCTACCAATCCGCACTGGGCCCGCGTGGTAGATTATAGCCCATTCCCTCTCAAAGAGAGGGAATGGGCTATGAGGCTTGTGTCCCAGCAGTGGGAACATTAACAGGCTGTTATATATGTATGTATGTTATATGTTGTGTATTATGATATTTTAATTATTATTTATTTATTTAAACTTCATGTACAAGAGTGGTATATGGGCGGACTTAATGCCACAAGGCATTCTCTGCCAGCCAACCTTTGGGTTAAAAAGCACAGTACTGTAGTAGAGTACAAAAACAATAAAAATAAGGATAATACCATTTTGTAAACATAATTCATAAATTGGTGCATACTAATACATAAATATTTACATAGATAGAATTAAATAAACTAATCGATATTCTGATACATACAAATATGAGAAACCTTATAATATTTACCAAAAAAAAATTATTATTATTTATTACTTATTTTCAGTCACCAGAATTACTTTCAGACTTACTCTTATGTACCATTCCTTATTTTATCATTGTTCGTTCGTTGAGATCCTATGACACCGTAGTATTTATGTTCCTCTTTAAGTATACTTCACATTTACCTACTTATATTAAGACCCTACTTATAAGAAGGTGGGTGTAAAATCATCGAATAACCCCTCCCGCTCTTGGGCAAAGCGAAAGGGAGTGTCAGACTTCTACTGACTAAAAACCACCCATGTTCCTTCTTCGCCCTCTATGTCGAGGCCGCGATAACCGGTGGACTACCCGCGGCCCTATATTAAGACCCTCAATCACACAAACCAAATCAATTTTATTAATTTATGTGTTTCCCGGGTTCAACTCAAACACGACTAACGCAATCACAGTTCGCAGTAAAATTAAATAGTCTGACCGCCTTTCACCCCGGGGCATAGACAAACAGGAATTTTATCAAATTTCCAACGTCTCTATATGTATGGAGGCGGATGTTTCTATGTAAACTAATTGGGTTCTCTATGGTTCGAAATGAGGAGATGTGTTCAAAGAGGCCGCGTTGGTTGTATATTTTATGATTTTAAATAAAGTTCATGTTAATCAATCAATAATGATCATGATGATCATTATTAGGCAAACTTGTTAGGATTAACAAAGCCTCTTATTAATTTCATTGACTTCAAGGACTTGTCTCAACACCCTCACTTAAAGTTATGGAAAAACTCGATAACATTTTGCCCGAATTGGTAATTGAACCCAGCACAGTATGCGTTTTAGACCTCTACACCAACGATACAGTGCATTTAGATGTTCCAAATATATGTTAGTACATAATTTACAACTACATAACGCTGTTACAATTATTTACTGCTACCCACCACTTAGAATTATTCACCTACACATTTTTAGGGTTCACCCAATGATATATTAAAACTATAGATACGTTGTCCGCCCTCAAAAATTACAACATGAAATGAAGCCAATTGGCCACATCGCGCTTAGTTACGCACCAACTTCTCGCGCGACGCTACGTTTGTTCTTAATTTAAATCGTGTGTGTAAACCTGCGCAAAACATAAAGAAAACAGGCATCAACAGGCATCCCGCTGTACGGTGTCATATTTTCTTTCCCTTCCTTTACGCGTAAAAGTAGTTATCTAATATTTTCGCCGTTTTGAAGCGCCGCCATGTTAGTTCATGACGTGTCTATATATAATACGTCATTGGGTTCACCTAGATATTACAACATCAACTTACATTTCTCTCTTATAAGACACCACAAAAACTCTTAGGCCAAGCAGGATCTCTAAACCTCACATTTTAAGACCCTCCTACTTAATTTCCTGACCTTGACTTCAATCTAACAACTACATTAATAATGCACACCACATAACTAGGCTCAAAAATCTAAGTGATTGGTTTCCAAAGCGCGTTTCCAACGTGCCTTGAATGCCTGCCACAATTGCCAGGATTTTATGACTGGCACCCGGGAACCCGGACAGGCGGGCAGGCGCGCATGGCACCCTCACAGGTTGATTAGATAGACGTAAAAAGTAGGCAGTTTTATGCCTGTGCGGTAGACTGGATTTACGGCTATTTCTACAGAAGTTCGGGGAGACTTTAGTATCTTATTATGAGTGTGTTTCTTTAATTAGTACTTGGTATTGTCGTTTCTTTTTTTTTAGGGCTTTGTTAATTATGATTTGGGCTGTTTTACGGTCTCTTACTGTGCGTAAGTTTTAAGAGTATTGGGTGGGGATTGTGAAGAATTGAGGAAGAAGGTATGCTGCGGCGACTTCAAATAAATTGGGATAAAAGCAGAGCCGTGATGATGATGATGATGTTGATGATGATGATAGATGCTTTGGGTTTAAGCTACTGAAGATGAAAAACTGATGTGAAGCCATTCCCCCATGTAATGTACTCATCATCTCATCTGAATCTTATCACAGTATAATCTCCATCATTTTCCTAGATTCTAGGAAAATGGTGAAGTGAACATTTTAAAATACAGACACTGTCTACAGTCTGCATCCTACTTTAACAATCACAGCTCAAAAAGACAATTAATCAAAACAAAAATATACCAATTTCAAAATCAATCAAATCAATCGACAAACACCGAGTTCTTTTTTCTAATTATCTCTTAACGTCTGTTACAAAAGGATCCAAGATGGCGGCGATGACGTCAGCGCTATCGCTTGTTGGCGAAGTAATTCAACTATAATTTCCGATATCCGAGTCGAATCGGTTCCCGAAGCGTGGCTGCTCTTTGAGCGTCGAGTGTACCTTTGAAAGTTGCGTCGCTAGTACTCCACGGGTGAAAACATACAGGAAGAGGAACGTGGCGTGCTCGAATGAATGTTTCCAACTAGTTTTACCTTAATTTTTTTATTTTCAAGTTGTGTCGCGTGTAAGTTTGATTCTAGTATGGTGTTGTGAGGTAGATTGAATAAAAGTTTTCAAGATTTAATCAGATTCTTTGCCTGTAAAGAGTGATGCTAAGCTCTTCGATAAGAATAAACTGGATTTCAGTTTTCATTGAGCATTACACAAATACACACACAAGGTAAAACATTAGGTTCAAGAATAATTAAGAAAATTGGACAGTTTTGGATATTTTGATATGCTGGCGTCTTTACAATAAGATGACACCGTAAAGGTCCATAGGTCTCGCTATTACAAATGTCTTCCAAACAATGTTTGCTTTCACTGTTCCGAGGACAGTGGTGATGACGTAAATCGAAATAAAATGCCTACTTTGATTTCTTTCCCACTATCCAACAAGACATGACATGTTCGAAAGAAATACCGCGGCTCTGGACACAAAGGGCTAAGAAGGAACATGGGTGTTTTTTGTCAGTAGAAGTCTGACATTCCCTGAAACGGAGAACTTTACATTAAAATAAAGCAGAAGAAAATGTGTTGAAGATGCTGTGATTAGCTTTGATTGTTAATTTTATGCCTTTTATCTGTGAATGCTTCTTTCATCTTTATTTCAAGTTCTCAAAACAACCCCCGTTACCTCTACTAAAAGTTCCACATGCCTCCAATAACCTAGCACATTTCCATCAGACACGCTTGTTCTCCTTGTTCAGTATGTTTCAAGAAGTAATATTTCCACAAGTTAGACGTTATCACGTCTCGTTACGAAGTTTGTCAAATTCGCGTTCGATCACAAACTCGATAAGCGATTACGAACACTTTCCAAATGATAACTTCTGTCTATTTTTCTCAGAAATTTCATCAGTTATTGTAGAAAGTAGTGCCTGCTTTGGTTAAGCACTAAAGTTTTGAGTTGGTTGATAGATTGGTTGGCTTCATATTTGATTCGTTCAGATCGGACTGGTAATGGTTTGGTTATTCTTTTACGAACACTGGTTTAATGATACGCAATAATATGTCTTAAAGTTAAATTGAACAATAGACAGCTATTAACTAGTATAATGGTAGTAAATCTTAGCTTAAGTAGCACTAAGATGGTTTGATTCGAGTTACGCGATTGGTATCTGAACACGCACTAACTGGCGATAGTTGCAATGCATGCGAAAAAGCACTAAGAAAACGGTTTTTTTTATGCTTATTCTACAATTAAAACTATAGATACGTTGTCCGACCTCAAAAATGACAACATGAAATGAAGCCAATTGGCCACATCGCGCTTAGTTACGCACCAACCTCTCGCGCGATGCTTCATTTGTTCTTTATTTAAATCGTGTGTGATATCCTGCGCGAAACATAAAGACAACAGGCATCAACAGGCATCCCGCTGTACGGTGTCATATTTTCTTTCACTTTCTTTACGCGTAAAAGTAGTTTTCTAATATTTTCGCCGTTTTGAAGCGCCGCCATGTTAGTTCATGACGTGTCTATATATAATACGTCATTGTTATTCTATGTTTACTCTAACGTTGGCAATTTTAATGACGTGAACTATATTGGCCTTGCTGCTGCTGGAGATTCGGCATTAAATTAATGATTCAGGAGGAAATTAGGTAATTCTTTGTTTAATATCTGATTTACCTACAACAATTTGAAAAACAGCCTCATTGGTGTGCTACTAATCAGCATGAGTTTTTGGGTTCGATTACTAAATCGTACAAATAGGGTATTTCACCAAAAATCTAATTAGTCCGTCTATTAGATAATCGCAAAATATTGGATACTTGTTTTTTGTTTTATCAAATTAATAAAAATTAACGAAAATAAAACGCGTCAAAGATGAGAAGTGAGCGCTTTTGACATCACTTTGTGGGTAAAAAGTACTAGCCTTGTGGCGTCACACGACTTGACGCGACTCCATCTTTTGTTTAAAGTGAAAAAATATGTGTCCATTATTTTTTGAAAATCTATCTGACGGACTAAACATTTTTTTCTGGAGAAATACCCTATTTTTGAATTGTTCTATCAGCAATGTCTCAGTCCCCAAGTCTAGTTGTATACCCAGCTGATGGCAATAAACGAGCTCCACAATGCAAGGGACACACAACAGGCAAAATGCCAAGGCTTACTAGAATTACACCTCTGCCTAAGTCCTAGCTGATGATGAACGGTGATGGTGATGACGATTTAGGTGATGATGGTGATTACAGAGACTAAGTCAAACCTATGCTCTTGATAGAACGATCACAATCGCTTGAAGTTTTACGGAACCGGCATACAAACTAGTTCCTCTAGTGCAACAAAACAAACTCTCTACTTCCATGTTTTAACTGTATTTTCGAAAGACAGAGTTCATGTTATACAAGTCGCAAGTTAAATAAGGGTTAGTTTAAATTTACATACTTTTATCTAGAACCGCAGTCTCCTGCAAAACATCTCTGTTCCAAGTAACTACTAGCATATATATAAAGGACCTACATACGCTTCCATTTATTGTATAAGTGGTATATACGCCCCGTCTACGTAGAATTTACGTCTGTATACGTAGGATGCTTCAACTTTGTGTGCTTGAATCTCTACTGCAATGAATCTTTGTATGAATAGTTGCACATACGTCTTTGTGCAGCTTGCTTCAAGTTCTTTACATAAAACATGTTTAATTTTATGTTTAAAGTTACATTTAAGTTACATTTGTGTGATTGTGCTTGTTTTCTTTTTGTACAGATTATGTTTTGTAGGTTTGAGCTAACCAGGTTTGGTTTATATGCGTATTATAGATATCAGCATTAGCGGTAATCAGCCAACAATGCTCTCGCTGCTGGAACACAGGCATCCTCTCTTTGTGAGGGAATGACCTTTAATCCACCACGCGGGCCCTGTGTGAGTTGGTAGATGTCGCATGTTTTCGAGTTTTATGCCTGGGTCCTCACGATGTATTCACGATTGATATTATATGGATCTTAAATTATTATTAGGTCTGGACAGCGGCTTTACCTGCATGTGCATGACCCACAAGAACGTATCGAATACTAAGATAAAAGTATTTTATGGCCTAACACAGATCATGATATATCTGTGTGTCCCACCAAATACGTCTATCCGTTAAAGCGTGATGAGTTAGCTGACGGAGAGGCATACCTACTTTTATTTTTTTTTTGGTGGGTGTAAAATCATCGAATAACCCCTCCCGCTCTTGGGCAGAGCGAAAGGGAGTGTCAGACTTCTACTGACTAAAAACCACCCATGTTCCTTCTTCGCCCTCTATGTCGAGGCCGCGATAACCGGTGGACTACCCGCGGCCCAGGCATACCTCCTTAGTTTAGCAGTTTTGATACAGAATAAAAAGGACACAAACGGTTACCCCGTGGTACCCCGCACAAATATTTTACATCGGGTAATTTAAAAATCTGCTAAAGAATTTCATACATAGGTTTTTTAATGGTTTATGACATCAAAACAATCAGTCAAAACTTAATTAGATCGCACCACTAATGCCTAATTAAAAATAAACGCATTTTCACACACAAAGGGCATTATTACCAGACTGGGGCCTCTAAAACAATTAGCTAGGCCTGTTAAGCCATAAAAATTATAATAATCAAGCGTTTCAGGCCATTATACCGTTATAAGGATTAGGGCCAGGCCATATGTGCGTATATTGTCCTTTTTAGTAAATAAATTATGAGACAGGGACGTTCAGAATGAGTTCAGATGTTTTAATAATTGGCGGGTAATTTTAAATGAATGATGCGATAATTATTATAGGACATTAATAGATGGAGATGCGGTTTGTTTGGATCAAGGACTTGTAGAATACACGAGAACTGTAGGCTGCCTGTTCTTATCGTGTGGGCAGTACGGTCTGACGTCCCCACACACCCTAATTTCATAAATATAAGCTTTACATAGCCTCAGTTTAAGTTTCAAGAAAATCAATTATTTGTTCGAACCATGTTCTCCAATTTACCCCATATTCAAGGAGATTTTTATAGGGAAATAAATTATAAGTGTGACAAAACCGAACCATGACGGGTTTCAAAATCGTACCGATAATGATTTTAGCTATGTAGAGACTGCAAGCCCTGAGATAGACAGAGCTCTTTAACAAGATTAGTACCGTAAATCAAACGGACACAATATGCTTTGATAACGTTACCTTTCGGAAACCTTTAAATGGTAAGATTGAATATAGAACATTGACTTTTATTCGGAACTTAAAATTTCGTGTGAACAAAACGGGCATAGTGGACGTTGGCAAGAAGGGTGCTAGGGTAAAATGGGGTTGGCTGGGTCACGTCAGCCGCATGCACGATGAACGCTGGGCAAAAGCCTTAACACGATGGTTGCCGGAAGATGGACGGCACCGCCGAGGCCGGCCCGGAAAGAGGTGGCGACACGATCTGGACGCGCACCACGAGGGCTGGTTTGAGATGGCTAAGGAAAAGAGCATTAGGAAGGATTTGGGGGAGGCATTTGCCCAGCAGTGGGACAGTACAGGCTATAAAAAAACAAAAAGAGAACAAAAACTCTTTGCCTTTAGGCGCAGCCGTGAGTACTTGCGGCACATTATGTGTACTTGTGGTATGTGCCAAATAAATTCATTTTCTTTCTTTCTTTTGTTTTCTTTCTTATTTTAGCTTTTAAACTTACCCAGACGCAAATCAATATTCATTTTTCATTTTACATAAAACTATGTTTTAAATCATTCACAATTTTAAAACACCCATGTACACGATCACAAAAAAAAACTTTATCAAGCCGCCATGTTAATTCGTGACGTCACTTCCAGCGGGCTGACGTTCCCCGGAGGCGAGTCCGGGATATCTGTCCCGGACACGCTGTGCACGCCCAAGTCTGTGGGCATATCCGTGGACACCAACACTTACGAGCCACATCTACTCGCCGGGACCATGGCGCATATGATTGGACACAATATTGGTGAGTGTTTGAATTTTCGACTGGCCTGTTGGTCTAGTGGTTAGTGACCCTGACTGCTAGGCCGGAGGTCGTGGGTTCGATTCCCACCCAGGACAAATGTTTGTGTGATGAGCACGATCATTTGTTCTGTGTCTGGGAGTAATTTATCTATAATATGTATGTATTTAGAAATATATAAGTATGTTTATCAGTTGTCTAGTACCCATAACACAAGCTCTGCTTAGCTTGGGACTAGATGGCGTTGTGTGATAGTTGTGGAATATTATTATTTATTATTATTTAATTTAGAAAAAGAAGACTTTGAGATAATACCTATTTCGTAAAGGAGTGAGTGAGTGAGTGAAATGAGTTGCAAAATGCTTTATTCGTAAAAACGTTAATCAACACAGTAGGAGGAAATAACTTTGAGAAGTTGCTTCGTTTAAATAATGGTGCTTTTAACTGGTCATCATTCTAAATGTTGTATGTTGTTCCATACATTTTGACTGTGTAGAAAACAGTATTTTTTCTTAATTAAAGATGTACCTACATATTGTACGGGTCTACGGGGTTCAAAAGAGTACGTGATAAACGTTTTCACCTCAGTGTCCTTTCCGCCACGTAAAATACATTCGGAATACGAGGTACGGGTGTACAGTATTCGTTCAGAATGTAATTACGGTTAAAGATATTTATTTACTCAAAAGAATTTACAAAATTCACTTACATGGTTAAGATTAGCGTATTTGCCAACAAGCGTAGACAAACTAGGTACGTATCTTAAAATTAACATTTCTAATAATATAATAGCACTTCGACTCTAACAAAAATGTATCAAACAAAACAATTCACCTTAGTAGTTACCATAAATGCTAGTAATGGTAATTAGCAAATACCTTTTAAGATTTTTTGCAACATAATTACGCAACAAATCAGTTGTAAGATCAATTTCTTAACTTTCGAAAATAAATCTATTATTTTCTGTCTACTTCACCCTTCTAAGTTTTCAAAAATGGTAACAAAAACGATTGCAAAACTTCGGTGGACATTGTTAAATATGGTTTTCCTTGTTCAATGCAATCGCAATGTAAGCAAAATCAATAAAAAAAAAATGTTGTCTAACAAAACTTTATTCACAACAGTTTGCATGAAAATAACTTGATAAGAAATATATTATGAAATGAATGGAATCGTATAAATTTCTCAGAAATAGATATCATCATTAGTCTTAAAAATACATTAGAAAAACTATAACAACTACAACTGCTCTGTAGTTTGGCAGAAGTAAATTGTAATTGAATTTGACTTATGTTCCAAATAAACACTTTTTCATTTTTTTTTTTCATAAATATAAAAAAAATGAAAACCTAACCTAACCTAACCTAACAGGACGAGCCGTGTTTAGGAGAAGCGTTTTCTGGATCAATCCCAATGAATTGCCAATACCTAAGGAGGTACCAGGTATTGGTCGAGACTCTAGGCAATTAAGCCATTGCCTAAAACGAAGAAACTACATAATGATCCTTAGTTCACATCCTTTTATTGAACCACAATATAACAAAGAATTGGTTTTAACTTTTTACCCACATGCTGACCAATTCCTTAAAAACTCTGAATTAATAACGCCATTCTCTCCAGGTATGGGCCACGACGATGGCCGCGAGCAGTGTTTCTGCCGGGACTGGCATGGCTGCATCATGGCGCAGTCCATCGTGGGCTCGGACAACGTGCAGCCCTACAAATTTTCCGACTGCTCCAAGAATGACTACATCAACGAACTGCGAGTCGGCCAGGGACTGTGCTTGCTGAATAAACCCAATGAGGTAGGTGGAATCGTTACTAAGGTGTAATTATTCGCGTCGGTATGCTTCGGTTCAGCTGGCCGGTAAAATCGAATAATATAATTATGTACCTAGGCAAAGGCCTCCTATTACTTCTTCAGAACCTCTTTATCTTGAGAAATCTCTGGCCATGTTTGCCTTAAAAATAACTTATTATATAAACAGGTAAACTTTGGTTGTGTATTTATATGTAAGGGTAATCTCCGCAACTAATAATAATCAATGATGAATAATGTTTATTTTGCAAAAAGATTTTAACATACACTATTACACGTATAATTTTAACCCATAACGTGAGTGAAGCCGCTGGCAGAGTCTAGTAACTAGTACAAGATTACTTTACCTATTGAGATGATGTACAAATTCTTTACTTTTGGTCGAACCCTAAAGGGAACAGGCCTGATTTTATGTAAGTAGATATACGTATATTATAGGCTCTAAAAACGACTTTATTAACATGACAAGAGTTGAGCGTAAACCATTTTACAAGCTCAACAAACCTTATTATGTTTACCCATAACTTACATCAAAATAGGATAGCTCTATCAGTTGTCTGTCTGACATAAACATGAGGTTATCGCTTAATTTTATTTACAAAGCGAACAGGTTTATTCGGGTCATAACTTCTGTCGTATTAAAACGAAAACATGCAACCGTTCAAATTTACCTATTCAATTTAATTATACAACATTACATGAACTATTTGTAATAGGTACCTTGAAAATACAAACCCACAAAATATTTTACACTGAAATTATGTTTATTTATCAAACGACCGCAACAGCTGCTATAGCGGTTTCACTGGTAAAATACAATCATCCACATTTAAGCTGAAATCAATAATTTTATTTAATTTAAACTACTAAATGTATCACTATCACAAACAACTCTAAACCTCCACTAACATAAACCATTTAATCTGATTACAAACTCATTTTACAATTTCATTTAAAATTAATCACATTTAAGTCCTCCAACTTACCTATTTAAAGTTTAATTAACTTTGAATCGTAAAATCTAATCCAATCCAGTGAGATCTTCGAATGGAATCACTTTAATTCTCGATTAAAAACGTTGGAATTCAAATCGAAGTCAATGGACTCCGTCTAAAGAGAAGGGATGACAGAACCTTACAGATAAATAGATATAAAACGTTACGGTTTAAAAAAAAAATTAGGTACTGACGAAAATTCAAAAGAGTATGCTTATAATAATATACTTTGGCCATGCAAGGTGAAGGCACTGGCTCCTGTAACACAGTTCATATTAGCACAGGAGTCAGGGTTCACAAATAATATGTTGTACTTAAATGATGTCAATAAAGATTTTTATTATTATTTTATTATTATGTGGAGAGCGAAAGTCGACTAACAAAAGGTATTAACAAGGCAAAGCCAACCCTAGTTTAGTCCAGTTTATATATTAATAATATAAAAAATGAAAACACAGAATAAACTAACAGGATATGAAAATACTTACACCTATTGCCTAGACAGGCATGCACTGATCATATTGGTGAGGCTCTTCGGATAAGAAAGGAGCGTACTACTCGAAACAGACTTGCGTGTATGACCAGATGTATGAATGTGGACGAGACAAAAAGAGTATATAAGAATTGGAGCACGTGGCGTTCTGTGGTATTTAATTTTGCCCATCTCCATGTGAAAAAGGTGTGACTTTATAATTATTTATGTAAATCATATATAGATCACAACGCACCACTGCGCACTAATTCCACGACAAAAGTTTAGCGTGTAAGAGCTCGTCACCGCCACACCACTTCCGTACAAGTTCATTCGAATTCAAAACAGATTTTCACGTTGAAAATTAATCAGAGGCTGTCGCATTGTTTGTCGTCACCCGCTAAGGCCCACTCCTTTAATAAAAGTTATGGTAATACAGGCTGCCCTCGCGCTCAGAATCATCTCTTCGTTTGCGAATATATAATAACAGGAACGTCAGCCAGGGTTTATTGGAATAAATTTGCATAGTCAGGAATGATAATGCCGAGCCTTGCTGCTCTCCTTCGATTCCTCACGTTTACATATTTATCGGGGGATGATTCTGAATGCCTTTATTTTGCTGTAGCTTAACGGTTGCTCATAGTAATGCGTGATTTGTTGTCGATTCGTATTGGAAGGCGTTCTGATGTTGATACAGTTCGATTAGTTTTTGTATTACCTACGTTACATGTTTCAATTCTCATTGTTAATTCAGAAGCACCTATATGTATACAGGTAGCAACGTTTAGTCGCAATTTACACCTACTTTATTGATTTCAATTTCATGTTACGTTACGAAATTCATTTTTGGAACCTATATTTTCATATCAAAGTTGCAATTGCACCAGAAATTGTTTGAACTTTGGCAAGTGTATCTTTTGCAATCTCCGTAGTAGGGTAGCTTAGAAAGAGAACAGACTTATTTGATAATTTCACTTTTGTAATATACCACCACGGTTAGTTTTCGGATGCCTACATAATGTTTCAAAATGATGTCGACTTACTTTCAAGCAGAATCGAATGAAATAATATATCATGTTTGATGTCTGCCACATTTTAGCAAATAATGTCAGTTTAACGGTGATTTCTAAAACTCGACATACTAAAAGCTCCTTTAACAATTTAGGTTCTTGAGTATTGACATCTTCGATTATTCTTTTCTTATACGGCAATCACATTTCTTTTCGTATAAGGTAAATTCCTGTACTCTTTTACCGAATATACAAACCTCGATTCGCGATGTAAATTCAATACGTGTATGTTCACCACACCCTTTGGGTATTGTGAAATGTTTCTCTTGTACCTATAATGCTTTTTTGACTGAGTCTGACAAGACGATCGTGTGTTCAACGATTGTTGTTTGTTTTTTATATTTTGATGTATTCTAAAAGATAAGCTTTTTGTTTTTGCTGGATTTATTAAAAGAAATATGGGAGTTATTCCACTGTCTTAGCTGATAAATTTTTAGTTTTTGATGGTTTAAATATAAGAAAGTTTTGAATGTGAAAGTATTAGAGTAGAGGAAGGCCTAGAAAATAATGGATGGACTGTGTGGAGGATGATGTCGCACGAAAGGAGGTGTCTGATAAGATGCCGAGAAATAGAGAAGTATGGAAGAAGACAGCAGCAGTTGTCTTCTTCCAGACCCAGAATGATTATAGGCAAGCGATTAATGAAGGTTGTTATATTTGTAGTTAATTGTATATACAGGGTGTAAATTAACCCTTCACACATACGTCAACCAAGCATTCTGTACATCAAACTAAGTACCCCTACGCAATTTTTTTTGCTGGGAAACGACATTTTTTTTGGGGTAAAAATCACATTTTACGGTAAAACTCAATGTAGCACTGTTAAAACATTGTGCTAGTGGATGCTAAAGGGTCATGGAGGTAAAAATCTAAGTAAAATTATAACCTGAAAAACTAGTTTTTACAAAAACAGCTGTGAAAAATTTGGAACTTTGACCCCCAATATCTCCGTAACTAAGGGTACTTTTACACCCCTTATGTAAGTGTTAAGACAAGTTATGTAGAAAGATGTATCCAGAGCAGCCACAATATATTGAATGGATAGATTGCACCTATTAGTTGCCTTAGGAGAATACTAATTTAAGAAAAAGTCTGCCATTGCAAATCTACACTTTAAAGAAGTGAAGCTCTTTACCTTAATATACCAGGTAATTAATACAAAACTTTTTTTCTACAGTTGGTAATCCACCACCAATGCGGCAACGGGCGGTTAGACGAGGGCGAGGAGTGTGACTGCGGCACCATCACGGAGTGCCAGAACACCAACCCCTGCTGCGACCCCTTCACGTGCCGCCTAACCAAAGAGTCGCAGTGTGCCTCCGGGGAGTGCTGCGAGAGGTGTCAGGTAAGGAGGAGAGCAGGAAATTGTATTTGTTTCTTACTTAGCTGCAAGAAGTTACTCCATCAATGATGTGACTGTTATTAAATAAACATGAATTTCAAGAGAACTTCTAAAAAAAGATAAGTTACTCTAACAATAACGACACATATACAGGGTGTAACTCAACCCTTCACACATACGTCAACCAAGCATTCTGTACATCAAACTAAGTACCCCTACGCAAGAATTTTTGCTGGGAAACGGCCTTTTTTTTGGGGTCAAAAATCACATTTTACGATAAAACTCAATGAGGCACTCTTAAAAAATTGTGTTAGTTGATGCTTTAAATAGTAAAAGGGTCGTGGAGGTAATTTAAGTTAAGTTATAACCTGAAAAACTAGTATTTACAAATACAGCTGTGCATAAATTAGAACTTTGACCCCCAATATCTCCGTAACTAGGGGGTTCCCAGGTATGGTCTAGAACAAAAAAATGATCGCAGTGGTGGGGAAAACAAGTGCCCTTCGTTTGCGTTAAGGGTACTTTTACACTCTATATGTATAAATTTGAACTTGATTATAGCTAGTGAAAAACTAACAATAATCATCATCATCATCCTAGCCTTTTCCCAACTATATTGGGGTCGTCTGACCTGATGTAGCTGAATTCCAGTATTTTACTTGGAACAACTGCCTATCTGACCCCCTACAACCCAATTACTATTGAGTAATATGATATTTCTTGGTAAGATTGGCTGTCAGACGTTCGGGTCACTGACTTCCTGTTACGACAATCAAATACCTTCAATTAACAGCCGGGACCAATGGCTTCGTGCTTTAGTCACGGAGGAAACTCGATATGTTAGGAGTGATCTTGAAAAATCATCCACGGACCAACCTTGTCAAGCTCTTATATAGTAGGTACCAATCTGTCTTCAGGCCTATACCTGATTCGTAATAGTAGCTCAATACGACAAACAGACTTCCTAAGTTCTATTAATGCATTCAAAGTAGTCTTCTAGTCCTATTCTATATTGATAAGACTCACTTCAAAGACGATAAGTCATGCGTTAATTAGCGACAAGTTTCTGCAAAGATACCTAAGCGTCTCACCTGTTTGACTCCAATGTACTATAAACTCTAGTTCTTAAAGTACAGCTCAAACTTTCCAACAACAGGTACTTAGCACATTCAAATACAAGTCTGACGAACGAGAGACATTTGCATTTTGTTCATACAAATGTATTCTGACTAATTTACAATGGTACGTCTGAATTTCATCAGTTTCAAACTGATTAATGTTCCATTCCGTGTCATAATGTTGAATAATACAAAGTTAATGCCACATAAAGTTTTGGACAACTATGCTAATTCGACGCTCGGAACCGCAAAAAGAGTGATTTAGCTGGGAATTAGGGATGGAGCATAATTATGGCTGTGTATGTTTCTGAAATGGTTTGGGATGGGAGAGTGATTTGGGAAGCTTCACTGCCTTAATCAGAGTGAGGAGATCGTGGCTTTATTATAACTGTCTCACAGGTCTGAGATCCCAAGCGGTTGTGGCTGGGTTAAGCCGTGCTTGGTTGGTCCGTGACCACCCGTAACGTACCGAGTTTTCTGCTTGCCTCGGAAAGAACGTAAAACTGTTGCCATTAGCATATATATATTGTATTTGTTTCTTTGCTGTTTTGGCAGTCGTTACAGGTAGTCGAGGCGTGAAAGACTGACATCCAATCCTTATCACTCACTGGGTTGTGAAGGTCAGATAGGTTGTGGCTCCATGTAATATACACAATGTAATGACATAAAGAGTATTCTATTTAACTCCCATATCAGCTCAAACAACGCGGCATAACCTGCCGGGACGCAACAAACGAATGTGACCTTGAAGAGACGTGCACGGGAATGTCCGGCATTTGTCCTCCAGACGCCCATCGGAAGAACGGGGATCCCTGTGAGGAAGGCAAGGGGTACTGTTTCGCGGGGCAGTGCCCCACGCTGTCACTGCAGTGCGAGAGCATCTGGGGGCAAGGCACGATAGGAGCTGATAAGGAATGCTTTGACCAGTTCAACTCAAAGGGAGCTGTCACGGGCCATTGCGGGAAGGATGACAACGGGCACTTTATTAAGTGTGAGACTGAGTGAGTATTGTTGTGTGTTTAGTATTATACTAACTGATTGTTGTTTAGATTACTAGGTAAAAACAAAATTAAACAATAGTTAATTTAAACGAAATGGCCTGCACAAACCTTTGTAAATTACCGTAGAGAATACAATACACGAGCATTTGAAATTACATATTTATCGAGCTTTACCAAGTGATTTAATACACTTGTATCAGAAACTCTACAGGCTGAGTATACAAGGGTTTGTTAAAAAAATGGTTTCTTTAAAAAGATCTACCCATTTAGTCTGTTTTACTCGTGTTTGTATAACTCCACGTTCTAAACGTTTATTTGCCTTAAAAAAGAGTAAGGTAATACAATGAATACTGTCATCTTTATCAGGAATGTTCGGTGTGGCTCCCTACAATGCCAGCAAGGGAACCGCTACCCAATAGTGACCGGCATGGACGAATATTATACCAGGACCGTTATCAGTATCAAGGGTAACGAGTATGAATGCAAGTGAGTACATAAGCAAAATCTATTTAATTCGAAGTTTTCAATAGACCCTCGCTGACCAAAAAAAATATTATTTTTCGAACAAGCAAACACATCGCATTTTACTAACTGTTCATTGATTAATAGACATTTAAAGTTAGGTTCACAAATATTTGATACTCATATAAAAATTATTTAACTTTTAATTTGTCAAAATATTTACTTTTATCATAATGCTAACGTGTTTTTATGAAATGCCAAAATTGCGATACTTTCGTATAGCATATCATTTTAAAATCGTGTGATTTTTAAAACATAATTCCCGCAGACATCGGGAATCATCATAACATTGCACTTAGGTCTAAAATCATCATTCAGTGTCAAGAAATGAATTGTGTTTATCTCCTTTTTCTTTAATTCACCAAAACCTTCTAACCCTCATCTCCTCACAATTCCAGAGCCACAACAGGTCTTCCAAAGCACTCGGAGATAGCTCCCCTCGGGCTGGTGCGCGACGGGACGCCCTGTGGGGACAACCTGGTGTGCGTCAACCAGACGTGCACCTCCATCTTCCCGTACATCGACCACACCAAGTGCCCCACCGACCATAATAACAACGAGTGCTCTGGGAAAGGGGTGAGTAGAATTCAGAGATTTTTTTTCTTTTATGTGATATCTACCAACCCGTACTAGGCCGTGGCGGATTATAGCCACTTTCTCTCATAAAGGGGTGGCCTATGTCCCAGCAATAGGTAATTTATTTATTGTATTTGGTTGATTATGTTTTTTACCTAGATGTTTATTCGTTTTTGAAAAGACGGTCAAATGCAGGAACTACAGAGCTAAAACACATTCTGTGTCTTATTTGGTATCTTCCACTCAATGTGAAATGTCTGAAAACGAAATGAACGAAGAGTTTGAAGTGAGAAGTGTCTGATTTCGACATAGCTGCCAACAAAGTGCAAACAAGGTGCAGGTACAACTCGTATCATGGATGCCATGACACGTGCTGAAAGTGGTATGACTTTGGAGCTCAATAAGACTAGATATAAGTAAGGAAGGTAAATTCCCTTTGAATTGAAACTACAGATATTTGGACCAGAAATCATAGTAAACAAAGCGAAAAATAATATCTGAAAAGCCATAATGAATACGAAAACGCTGCGTAATGTTTCAGTGGATAAATTTACCTATCCTGAAAGGGAACACATTTTAATTAAAAATGACAGCTAAAGCTACTTTTTATCTTCAAATGAATAGTGAGTAGATCCGTATTTGAAACCTAAAACAACGAACCGACCATACTTTTGCAGTTAAAACATTCGTAAAAACCTAATCTGCTACGTTCGTAACCGTACACATATCATAACTAAACGTATAAAATCTAACCGCGCGGCGGCGAAGCAAAAATTGAATAACACGCCACCCGAGGCACCACTCAAACTATTAAAAAGTAACTCCGTGAGTCCCACGTACATGTATATAAAAATATTAAACACAACGTGTCTATGACATATACTTGTAGGTATTATAACAAGGACACGACGTGTATGAGATCTAGGTTCTTCGCCTTTTTTCATCATAAATATTTGCACAGAACTGCTCACAATTATCACAAACATTATCAACTTTATTAGCCTGGTGTCTGCGTGTTAGGCCGCCCATAAGCCTCTGACTTGCTGACATGCTGTCGAGAAATATATATGTCAGGCATGCTGGCTGGTTTTCTCAGGAAGTTTGTTTTACCGGAGCAAGTGATTATTACAATACGCGCATGAATCCTAAAAATCTGTGATCTTGGTTTCGAACTCGAGACGTATGACTTGGCAGTCCAAGGGTCATACTATTAAGTTATCACTGCTGTACACCGCAAACAATCAGCTTACCCCTCTAGGAAACAAGCCTCTTCTCGAGTCTTATAAATTCTCGTTGCTATTGGAAAAATGGCCGTCGGCATAATCTAGAAAACATAATTTAACATCGTAGTTCATCACTGAATTTCCTATAAACCTAATAATTATGTTTCCACGAATAGTTGATGCATTTCATATTCCACCGATAATAATTATTACATCACTAAAGTTTCGAACATATTTTTCGCTCAAATTATAATTTCCACGAACGGTTTCGAGTAAAACATTTCATATTAAAAATGAAATATTAAATCGGAGCACATACCTCAAAACGGAGTAATATTATTCCGTGAGGGATTAATAAGTTCTGTTCTGGAGAGTTTTAATTCAATATCATTTAATTGGCCGCTCGTGCTATAGTTTGGACATCGTTAATTATAAGTTGGACTGTGTGCTCCCTTCATGATGTGACTGGGTAGGAGGCGAAGTGGTCGTATAAAAATAGCATAAGATCATTATCACGCCACGTGACATTTCACCATTTATGTTTGAAAGTTTCATGTAATAGGTAGCGAGTCTAACACCATCAAACGGGAACAAATCCAGCCTCTCAGTAATCTCCGACTTAAGCCTTTTTTTTATGGGGGGTGAGAAATCATCAAATAACCCCTCCCGCACTCGGGCAGAACGAAAGGATGTATCAGACTTCAACTGACTAAAAACAGTAAAAACCACCCATGTTCCTTCTTAGCCGTTGTGCCGAGGCCGCGGTATCTCTTTCAAACAACCCGGTCATCATGTTATCAATGTATTCAATCGTGTATGTTATATGAGTTTCTATGAGAGGATAAAAGAAAGATGATTTTTAATTGTGATTGTTCTGAAATATGACGCATGAAAGGTGATTTTTGTTATTTTTTAAGTATTTCATTTCATTTGGTTTTTTTTTTATTATTCCTGTGCAATAGCTTGAATTATTCTGTCAAATTGTACATTCTTTTTCCTCAATAAATACATTTTTAAAACGTTTTAAAAATTTGACTCTGACATTCAAGTTTCTTATGACTCGCCCCGTGTTAAGGTCACTTCAGACGCTTTGATAAATAATTTATAATCAGCAGGGCCCAGTGAATTCGTAAAATTCTAATTAGTGACCAACGACACAACTTGAGGACCAATTTGCTGGCATAGTTAACACATGAACGTTAGCGTTATTTTATACGGTAGTGTTATAAAAATATTAATGTAAATACATGGAAAACATCGCAATGTTTTGTCAAAACGTAATAACCATACAAAGCATGAATCAGGATTGCTATCCAACATGGGAATGCTGCCAGCCTTCTGGGTACTTTCCCTGTTGACAGCGATGTGGACGATTTTTTTTGACGCCCTGTAATTCATCTCATTTTGATATTTTGTTTATAATTTAATATAATTTTAGTTCTGTAAATTGTAGTTTGTAGATATTGTAAATAAATAACCATGAGTTGGTTGATATGAGCCAAAAGAGAGTTACCTAGGTTGCTAGTTGTTGAACACGAAAAGTGATCACGAGGCAATAGCGATAATTGCCCTTTCCCTAATATCTCTTCGTACGAAATAAAACAAATGAACCATATTGTATCGTTTCTCATTAGAAAAAATGTTAAAGATCACAATAGATGACGATTCAAGACATGGACGAACTTATTTTTGGATTTCAAAGTTAAGAACTTTAATAAACATACGTGGGTCAATGACCGCTATTGACATCTTAACTGGTAGCAACTATACAAACTATTCTACCATCTAAATATCTTAAATATGTTGTAGTACAGGTGCTATCGAAGATTCCTTTAGGTACATCGAATACTGTCGAGCTATTAAGTTTCTCGTTTAATTTGCGTCAGATTTCAAGACTGTATTGTAACTGCAGGTATTCTGTGATATTGTTCGAGAATGTTCCGACATATTGATTACGAGTAAGGTAAGGTTGCCAATTTGATTGTACGATTAGGGATGTTCCCTGACAAAAAAAATATGATTCCAATTAATCCGTCTTTTTTTAAAACAATAAAAATTTACGAAGATAAAAACCCGTCAAAAATTTGAGAGGGGGCTTGTGACGTCACTGACCGCTAAAAAATTACATATCTACTAATGTCTAAGAATATAACGTCATACGAATTTTCAAAACACTGTATCGTCTTCATTGTTTGTTTACGTGAAAAAAGAAAAAAATTGTGCCCAATATTTTTTGGAAATGTATCTGACGTACTAATAAGATTTATTTTGTTAAGTACCCTATTCGGGGGCATGAGCTCCAGGGTTCGATTCACGGGCTGCGGGTTGTTCACAAGTTACCGCGGCCTCAACATATAGGGCTAAGAAGGAACATGGGTGGTTTTTAGTCAGTAGAAGTCTGACACTCCCTTTCGCTCTGCCCAAGAGCGAGAGGGTTATTTGATGATTTTCCACCCGCCAAAAATATAAAAAAATGGGTTCGATGCACAAGTCAGACATAGTGTTACAACAGGCTTGCCCCTATAATATAACTGCCTTAATCATAACTGGCCATAAGTGGGTGTACTATGTATTAGGTAAGTCTCTGCCTAATCTTTCGGGGACTGCAGGCGTGATATTATGTTATGATTTTCGCGGACTTTGCCCCTAGGACCGCACCTGACTCGCAACAATCTCACATGACTACTCCTTTTCTTTACAAACACAACGATATATACCCCGCCCACCACACAAACCGAAATTGTCACAAAAATGTTGCATCGAACGCATGGAAATTCTACAATGTCACCTTAACTAAATCTCTGTGTGACGGGTGCGCGGCCCTGAGAAAATCGGATTGGCTGAGCCGGGCCCAAATTCTGCCCCGACCCCGAATAGTTGGGAGGTTGGGCCCAGCTGGCCGAGTTAGCACGTAAATAGTTTAAACTCTGTACGGTTCAGTTAAATGTGTAGTTTTGGCGAAGAGTTCGTTTGACGCTAGATTTTGTTAGTTAGGTGTGTGAATGTGTTTAGTTTCGGTGCTTAAGGAGCTGTTTAATGAATATCTTGATGAACGTAACATAACATCACGCCTGTAATCCCCAAAGGACTAGTCAGAGGTTTACCTATAATACCTAAAAGCACACCCACATTTCCTCAGTCATGTTTAAGTCCCATGAATTAGTTGGCAAGCCTATTCCCATCAACCTGGCACAAATCGAGACGCCAAGGTTAATACTGAGACATTAATGATGAAAAAAAACTAATAACACTTTGTCCGACCCGGGATTTGAACCCAGGACCTAATGCTGAGCAGACTAACGAGACAGAACAGGTTTAAGATGTTTTTTCTTTTAAGAATTAGTTTTTGTCCGCGGTTTTCTCCGAATGGCGGTTCAAAAGCATCAGGAAGATAGCAACACTTGTATCCTAATTCTTAACATGGGCAAGCTTTATACGTGTGCCGTCTCTCAGTTAGTTAAGTACGGTGTGTACACAGTAAGCCAGAGTTTGTTTCGCATTTACTGTAATAAACTAAAATTAAAACTGATTCATATAAAAATGTATTTTCGAATAAGACTTCGATCACAAAACTCCATGAAAAGATAAAAACCACATATTGACTCATAAAAGAAAAAGCAGAAATCAAAAGTTACCAACTAGCACGAATGCTTATCGCTCTCAAATCCACCTTCAATTGCGAATCCGTTTGAAATCTGAAATTATAAAAGGAACAAAGTACTTAATAGAACTTTTTGTCATGAATAAATTTCGTATAGAGTTTAATAATTGTCCTCCAATCGCTCCCCACCTCCGTTCAAGTGGTGAGGAGAGGAGAGGAATTCGACACGATTCCGGATAGACGGACGAACGATTTGTGCCTAAACTCAATCCATCGGGAATCGAGTTACTGACACAACTCGCTTCAAAGTCGCTTTTAGTTTGTCCATTTGCATCCTTTGGAACGTACTAAAGGGATTTGTTTATTAGTATTTTCGAAGATACACGTTATTCGGCAAATAACGATTTTTATTTGGAAATCAGAGAAATCGGTCTAGTACTCTCTTTGTCAGTAAACATGGAAAATATCCCGTTTTCAGAGTTGATTATCATGTTGAGAAATCATGATTGTATGTATGGTATGGTAAGCAAGTACCTAAGTGTTTGTTTGATCCAAAAGTTGAAACCACAAACATTATTCAACAACTTCACATAGCAACGAGTTTCCGATAGATAGTGTAGTATCCGCCGTACTCCAATTTGTGGCAGTTAGGTAATACGAATCGATTCTACAGCCAAATTAATTCCCTTAATATCATTGAAACTTGTTCTAAGTCTAGAATTGATTCGACGGTACTAAGTTAGACTGTAACAGAGCATGTTTGTGGGAGCAAATGGGATAAGTTTGGATTCGTTTTATTTGATGGCTTTAGAAATTGATGTGTAGGGGTTAGGTGCAGAGTTTTAAAAGCAATTTGTTACTGAGAGATACTGTATGTAGACGATACACTGTATTTTGAGTACTAAGCAGGAATTATTTAGTAGCAGTGGAACTCGATACTGCAGGGTCGTATAGTTTCTGAATAAGATTTTGACGATAGGAAAAACAAGCCATAGATCGGTGTTTAAATAGAAGTGTTGGTTTTAACGACACGTTGTCGGTAAAAGTTAAAATCAAAATTAAATGAAATATAACTTGACACAATCTAAGACTTTATGCTATATAAGCTTTTCAAAGTGTTAATGGAGTTTCATTAAAGTTACCCTTTATGAATGTAGACTTTACTATTTTAACTTGAGAACCTTCTTTAGATTGCTGTGACCTTACCGTGTTCCAGTCAGTTGCTAGATCCGGTAAGGGCACAGGAATTGTAATAACTATGTTCGTCCTAATGTCATGATGTTGATGGCACAGTTAGCGCAGTGGCTGAGCGATTGACTGCTGCGCAGCGTGTCGCGGGTTCGATTCCCGCACGGAAAAAATATTTGTATGACCTACAAGTAGTTCCTTCGGGCCTGGCTGTTTGTGTGTCATATTTGTACGACCTACAGATAGTTCCTTTGGGTCTGGCTGTTAGTGTGTGTCAGTTTAAATATCTTCAACGATACAGGAGAAAAAATATATCTTAATTTTTTCTTTATCACCATTTTAACCATCACCTTCTCAAATTCCAGGCATGTTCAAACATGAACAAGTGCGTCTGTAAACCTGGTTGGACAGGGCCCGACTGCTCGCACCACGACGCCCTCCCCCCTTCCCCAACCCCCTACGTCCCCGACAACAGCACTAAGGCTGCCTACAACATGACCAAGAAGGAAACACCGTATGGTGAGTCGACCCCAGTTATATAGGCTTTAGATTAGATTTAAGTTAGATATAACTTAGATTTAGGGATTATATACAGTTTAGAGTATTTATTTCAGAAAATTACAGGAATATAATAATAATTATATAAAAACCTGTTAAAGAATTTTAACATTTTTTTTACGAATATTCATTATTCATATTTATCAAGAAAATATTTTTTACTATATTTCAGGATTAGTTTTAAGTTTTATTTTAGGATCTTAGTTTTAAGCAAATTTTGAGATACTGTGTATTAATTTGGCCCTAACTTTTATTTTGTACTTTCTACTTTTTATTTTTAACTATTACTCTGTACTACCTATTGCAGCCACAATAAAAAAACGGTTATTTTTTTTGATTACCGCGTGTTTATGCTGTTACCGAATGTCTAAGGGAATAGTCGGAAAACCAGCAAAAATTGTAACTAAAGTCATACTGTCACTAAAATAACTAAAACTATTCAATTTACACTATATCATTTTCTCAAATAAATCTATTTACGAAAACGCTCCTTCGAGTTTTTTTGTTTTCGAATTTTAACCAGCCTTTGCTGGTAAAAAACATTATTTTTAAAATAATTTTCTTTATATTCATCTTGCAACTCATTTCATACATTTTTAAATATTTAGAACACGAAAGAAATAAAAACATTTAAGTAAATTTGATATTAATAGTTTTCAAACGCGAGCCTATCTTTTAAATAGACATCGGATTGGCCTTGAAATAAATCTAAATTTCGTTTGTAACTCACGAAAACCGGTTTAGACAAAATTAAAATGGCTTAAAGCAATTCCTTCAACTATTTTTTTATTATTTTTAAAACTATTACTACTTCTAACACTAATATAATTTGACTATATTCATGTTTATGTTTTCAGGTGTTTTGTACTGTATTCTATTAATATTCCCCCTACTTTTAACTAAATCAATTGGCCATAAAATCCGAGCACTGCTTTTCAAAATTACGCTAAACCAAGCGTTTTGTCGTCGCATCGAGTCGTGAATTGTTGTTTTTTGGAACTTACAATGTTCATCAATAGTAAAATGTAGAGTTTACCAAGTCTAATGTAAGATGATGATGTAACTTGTAGCTTTTTTTAATATTTGCTGTAGATAGAACCCATTTTGGAGTTATTCATATATTCACTTTTTGGGGTTGTTTGTAAACCCATTTCAATATCATTTTGAAGCCCATTTTGGGGCCATTTGCAAACCCATTTGGGGGACATCTACAAACCTATATTGGGGTTACGAACGTACTATTTGGAGGCTTTAATTTTTGTCATTATTCATCAATTTACGTAAGACTAGTGGTACCCGCGTCGGTGGGGAGTAGGGGCACAGTTGCACTCATACGTACACACGCAAACATTTGGTGTACAAGGAGCATTGCTCGGAGGGCGCGTCGCGGCGGGCGGCGCCGGCGCACTAACGCGCGGGACCCTCTCTTGCAGGTGAGCACGAGGGGAATAAGATGAGCACCATGAACATGGTGATATTGTTGCTCGCGGTCGTGCTGTCCGTGTTCGTGGGGTTCGCCTGGATGGCCTACTGCTTCAGGTAACGGACGGTAACTCGGTGTTGTCGCACTGTGTGTGTCGCTCGTGCCTGTCGTGTCGTGTATGTTGTCGTGTCGTGCTAACGCCGACCGCGAGCTCCCGCGGCGCCGGCGCCGGCCGCCCGCCTCGCTGACGTCACGTCACGTCACGTGACGTCACCGACCGCGCCGGCCGTGACTCACTTCCGTTCTGTTTGGGCGCAGAGAACTACCACGGCTCGAACACGGTTTTCCTCGTGGCGGTGCTCATGTCTGTGGTAGGGGGGGTATTCATAGTATTTGCCCTGAGCGCTCTCTGCTACAGGTCAGTCGTAGTACACAAAAACTTCTCCCTGTGCCTAAGGTTAGTGAGCAGAAAACAGACCAAAGGTAGTCTTTAAGAAGAAATTTAAATCGTCACCTTCGTATACTTGTATGTTTATTTTAGACGTTAGCGTTGGTGTTTCTGTTCGTTTTTACGTCGGCGATTGGTTTCATTTACTTTATTATTTTTCCTTTTGGACATACGTTCTTTATGTCGTTTACTTTGTGGTCGTAGAGTTAGAGTTGGCGGGTGGCGCGTCGGCCTGGCTGGCGCGCCACAACTGCATTTGATCTGTGGTTCTGTGTCCGCGAGCGGCCGGGTCGCGGGGTCAGCGGCCTCGCCGTCCGGCTGCCTCGCTGCATGCCGACAAGGCTTTCCTCGTTGTACTCGAGACACCTCGACTCAAACCCTTAAGATTCTGGGCTCTTGGATGTATGCATTGGCTTATGTGAACTGTGACTCGTTTTCGTTTCCTTTCTTGGTCGGAGGCCGCGTCGCCGGGCGCACTACTGCCCGGCGACGCGCTCGCGTCTATATCTTCCGATGTGTCACTCATACGATTGCGCGCGAGTTACAGATCTGAGACCGATACGTTGGGCACACGGTACGTGGTGTTGTGCCACGCCGAGGTATGTACAGTACACTTACTATGAAACCGGAGAAGATATAGATCGCTCGACTCGTCACCAATCACTTACCACTACCACTCAATTCTATTAACTTTTGCACGAGAAGCGAATGTGCGATGCACGGATTCTTCTTTCAAGCAGCTGTCTATCTAGTTAGCAACGCCTAATGTTACATTTAAGACTTGAGGATCTTTCCAGCAAACAATGCTACCCTTTGCTAATCCAAGCAGCAAGTCAATATTTGCTTCTGGAAGTAAACATGTCATGCACCCTGATGTCCCCCGCTTTTATTTTACTGGAAGGAGCCTACAATCACTAAGCTAAGATCGATCTCTTGATAATAATTTCCATTTGACATCATTTCCCAAGAGGAATGAAACGAAAAGTTGATTCTAAAGTCCAATTCAAAAATTAATAAAGAGAACTTTGTTTTTTGTAATATCCAAAAGCGCCAGTCTTTGCTGTCAAATCAATTAATTTTGAGGGATAGAAGGTGACCATAAAAACAATTTTCAATAACTTATACAATAATCAATTTGTATCTTTTCACTGTAACAACAATTCTTTATCTCCATTTTTGTATTATCCAGGCAACTGTGTACCTCTAAAAATGTCACCGTATCATCTTCTATCGCTCGCCTTTGGTCCTCGGCGTCGCCTTCTTGTTGTGCGTCGCCGGCCTCCGATTTCGTAAACTTTATCGATTGATCTGAGTGTGCGTTCCCCACGCCACGCCTGCCTCAGGAAAAAGAGTACGTCTCGGAAGTATGACCCACCTTACGTCAAGAAGCCGATCGCGAAGAGTTTCGCTGCGGGGTCGACGACCTCCAACAACTCTCAGGAAGACATCTCCATGGACGGAGGGAAGATGCACTCCTTCAATAATACGTTTAGGTAGGTTTGGAGGTTCAGGAGGCGTTTGGGAAGAACTTAACGATGACATCTTGAAATTTTCTTCTTAAAAGTGTTCTTTAAGACAAAAGAATACATTGGTAAATAAAAGTTCGAATGACAGCATTAGGTTCAAACCCAAACGTCTACTTTCAAATAAAGTTTCTTTGAATGTCTTGGTGTCTATAAATAACATGTTTTAAATTCCTTTAAAAGGTACTAATAAAATCCAATTCTTTTGTTTTCTGTAAACTAACTTTTAGTTTTGTAAATTATAAGCCCCTTTTATTTTTCCGTCTACGTAGGTACCCATTTCTAAAGTAATAAGGAAATTATTGATTCAACCAAATGTGTAAAAATATAATGACTTTTTAATAAAGATAAATGGGTAGCTACACGATATGTATCCTCAAATTAAAATTTTCTTTCCTCTTTTTAACGGATCTCGTCTACTCAAAGAAATCTTTTAAGGTATGTCGAAAGCTTCGCGTGGATTGGACTCCGCACCGCTGTTTGTTTCCGCTCACACGATTTTCGCTTTTATTACACTGAGCTTAAGTCCCGAACGCTTTGGACTAGAGCAGATCTTTGAGCCAACTTTGCAATTTTTATTTGTGTGTTCACAACATGAGAGAGCACTCACACTAAACACGCTTTTTCCTTATCCATTTTCGTTGATAGTTAAAAGAAAAAAAGAGATTAGTCCATACTTAGCTACACTTTGCACCTCGATTTTTTTCTAATTTTAAGTACATAAGCATACAGATTTTAAAATAAAATAGCATACATAATACGTGATTAATTTGCTGAAATACATATCACATAACAATTTTAATTAGAAATGCAAATCACACGAAAAGTACATGCTTTTTGGGTCACAAACATTTTAATGATGTGTTCGCGTTGGAATCATGACAGAAGTTGACATGACGCAGCATCATACTACTAATATCAGTAAGGAGAAAGAATATTTTCTAAAAGTAATTTGTATGTACAGTCGCGGAGATTCGACGCGTGTGATCTTCCGGCATGGCAACCACATGCAAGGGTCTGGCAGTAGCGGTAGATATCCGTAAGTGCAATTTATATTTCCAAATGGAAATTTCCAACGAAATTTTAGCAATTACTTCTTAGTTTTCCAGGCAAATCCACGATGACGTATAAGTCAGTGTAATAAAAGCGTGAAATTGCATGGAAACCTCTGGAAGAGCAACCCACTGTAATATTCTCTTAATTATTTTTGTTTTCACAATATAAATTATGCTTTCCATTAGTAGGTTTTTGTTAGGTACCATAATTAATTTTCTTTTATTCCAGGGATCACAAGCAAATGAAACGAGTTCATTCCGGTAGCGAGGATGAGCCCACTCATTCAGGTGGGTTTGATTCTTTTGTAATCCTGTAATCTTTTTCAGTTTTTTTTGTATCCACTCCGCTGCTTCTTTGACCAAATCGGAATTATTCGTAGATTCGTTAACAAGTTTCTTCTTCCTGCAAAGCAAAGAAACACTTTGCTTTCAACTAAGATTTTGATCTATGGCAAGTAATAGTGGAAGTTGTGTATGTTTTACATACTAACAATGAGATTGTATGGTCTGTTTAATTAATTAGTTATTATTATTTAAACAAACTACCCAAAACTTTCAGGAGAAGAAGACATAGCATTCATCGACGTGGCTGCCAACTCAATGGCGAAGCTTCCAGAGAAGGGGATCCTCAAGAAGCACGGCTACGGTGCCGTGGACGGGAAGGACAAGTGGGGGGATGACTCCCAGTCCGAACAGCTGGAGGCTGGCTCGCAGTCTGATGGACAGGAACCAGCGGGTGCTGTTGCCGATATGGAGTATAAGTTTAAGGTGAGCTAAGATAATGATTGCACTGCTATGGTGATGATGATGAGAAAAATAATAGAGAAATCATCATTCTCTTGCCCATATTCCAAACCATTTGAGATCAGTGCGGAATCACTTTTACTTCCGTAATACACACATCAAAAGTGTCTAGGGATCAACATATATTTTTGCAATAACTTTTCTCCTGATTGATATTAATTAATATTTTCTTTAAGGATTCATCAAATAAAGTGTTTTCGTTTGTCACAGTAACGATAAACCAAGTCACCTTTGCATTAATAAAGAAATTTGCCATTTTCCTAATAAAGGGATTTTTGACATTTGAACCACTAACATTAAAGTTCGAAAAAAAGACTGAAATAACAGTTTTCTTTAAAATTTTATTGGGTAACTTAAACAATTAATAATCCGTGTTTCTACCGCGAACACTAACAACACAAGAACATCGGTTTGGCATACTCAAAATGAGTTCATCCAAATCACGCTGTGGAATGGCCGCCCATGTTCGTTGCAACAACAAAAAAAGGTCTTCTTGCGACTGGATACCCTCCATATTCGGCAGAGCTCTTCTCTGTAGCATATCCCATGCATGCTCAATCGGGTTCAAGTCTGGCGACTGAGCAGGCCAGGGCAGGACATTGATGTTAGCTGCGGCGAGAGTCTGTCTTACAACTCTTGCGGTGTGCGGTCGTGCATTATCATGCATTAACTGAAATAAGGGACCGATTTGCACTTGTAGAGGAACGATGACGTCTGATACAATCGTCTCAGCATAAATTTGAGCGTTGAGGTTGCCTCTGATCCAAATCAACTCAGTTCTTCCGCCGATCCAAATACCCGCCCATACCATGATGGTTCCACCACTATAAGGATGGACTTCCTGGCAGGATTTTAATCGCTGTTGGCGTCCAGGGGTTCTCCAGTGTCGTATACGTCTTGTATCCGGTCTCATACCAAAACGAGACTCATCAGAAAAGCACACGAAATGCCATTGTTCTTCTGCCCAATTTCTGTGTTCAAGAGCCCATTGATATCGAATCCTACGATTGTGCATTGCTATAGGTGGTACCCGTAGCGGTCTTCGGGAATGAAGGTTCACTTCATGCAAGCGGTTTCTGACTGTTTGGTCGCTAATTAAGTTCCCTGAAGAGTGATGAAGCCTCACGGCTAACATCATGGCGGTTATTGTTGGAGCTCTTCGAGTTAAGATTTGAATGTATCGGTCTTGTCTCCGTGTGGTGCAGCGATACCGTCCTCCATGGCGCTCAGCCACGGTACCAGTGCTTCGGTAACGTGTCCAAAGTCGACTGATAACACTCTGACTTGTATTCAGAGCTAAAGCCACAGTACGTTGCCGGGAACCAGCTTCTATCATTCCCACGGCTCTGAGCATTTCTTCCCTGCTTAAATGACGTCGCCGCTCCATAATAACGTTGGTTTTAATCAGTAGTAGGGAAACAGTAGCACTAATAATGTCTTCAATGCGTTGTATGTTTTTATAGGGAAAATATTGACAGCTGATTTTCATCTTTTACTCGAATTTGATTCACAGTTCCTGATTCAAATTATGAAATGCACCAAAAATGATCCATATAAATTTATAAAATCATAAATTTATTACAAAGCCACATCTCAATCTCAAGAAATCCGCATAAAAATGCTTGATCCCTAGACACTTTTGATGTGTGTAGTTTAGTTAACAAAAAAATCGAATTAGTTAGTCCGTCTAATAGATTACCAAAAAATATTGAACACGTATTTTTTATTTTTTCACGTAAACAAACAATGAAGACGATAGTGCTTTGAAAACTCGTGTGACGGCATACTCTAAGACATTAGTATGACATTTTTTAGCGGTCAGTGACGCCACCAACTCCCACTCAAATCTTTGACGCGTTTTATCTTTGTCAATTTTTATTGATTTGATAAAACAAAAAATACGTATCCAATATTTTTCGATAATCTAACAGACGGGCTATTTAGAATCACATTTTTTTAAGTCAGTAAACATCCCTATTCTCTAAATCACACATAATTTCATCAGACATCTCCTTTCATGCCATATCATACTTTACACAGTTCATCTACCGTTTCATCGGAAATTAATATAAGGAAAAACTAGGATTGTTTTATTTTGCAGAGATTTTACCAACAAAACTAAACATGATCATATTTCTTTTAAAATATTGGAACTGACAGGTTTGTTAGTAAAATTCACCCTCAAGAGACAGTAACTTATTATAACATAAACTACAACAATGTACTTGAAAAACGTATTAATTTCACTTTGTAAAGAGGATAGTTACATACATCATCATCATCAACAGCCTATTAATGTTCCCACAGCTGGGACACAGGCCTCCTCTCTTTGAGAGAGAATGGGCACCACGCGGGCCCAGTGCGGATTGGTAGATATGTCACAAGCCTTCGATTTTTTTTGGTTCTAAGACATGCTATTTTTCTCACGATGTTTTCCTTCACCGTTTTGAGAGCAGCGGTGATGAAATAAAATATACAAAGTAATGTGCATGCCTGGGTTCGAACCCACGACCTACTGTTCGTAAGTCGAGGCCGCCACCACTGGGCCACCGCTGCTGTTACATACACTCTATTATAATATGACTCATAACTAATTTATACCTAAATCAATTCCAGGACCTAAACGGTTACCACGAAAACATAATCGTGGCACTAAAGACTGCAGCAGCTCAACGTGCCTGCGCCGGCGCTGCGGGCGGATCGGGAGACCTTCGGGCACTACAGGAGTACGAGTATAGGCGCGAACGGGCACCTTCAGCCGAGAGGCTACACGAAGCCGAACTGCGCCGACAGCGAGCGGGCGATGACGAAGAGGATGAACCACCCCAGTGCGGGCCTATTAGAATCAGGAACCTAGAGGACCTCATCAGGCAGTTGGAGCATCACTCGAGCAGGCACATGAGCCCCTCGGGCTCCCAAGACATCAGAATGTCGGAGACGGAGACTGACAGACAATTTAGGATTGAATCCGGAGAATCTTCGTAAGTACTTTTATTTTTTATTAAAGTAGGGTTAACAAAGTAACTTCTCGGCCTCAATCTCTTCTTGTTTGGATTAGTTATCTCTATTTTCCTATAGGTACCTACCTGTAAAACAAAAAGGGTAAAACTGCTTTCTATAAACAAAGATAACTTTATACTAGTAGCGATTTATTTAATCATACAAATTAATTTCCGAAATCCAAGAAGAATTTTCGCTAAAATCCAGTTCGTTGTAACGATTTTTCTGTAACACGATGATTCATACTCTCTGTGCTTGTTTTCAGTCGCTGCCGCCGCGGCGAGGAAGACGCGCGGTTCGGCTACCCGCGCTTCCGCGGCTCCGTGCGTCTGCACGGCGCGCTGTACTCGGGCGGCGCCGCGCCGGCCGCCGCGCCGGTCCCGCCGCACGCGCCGCACGCGCCCCCGCACGCGCCGCACGCCGCGCACGTCCCCCCGCACGTGCCGCACGCCGCGCACTCCCCGCACGCGCGCGCTCCGCCCGACGACGACGCACTGTACGAGACCGCCGACACTGAACGTCTGCGCGACGCGCCGGACTCCGAAAGGTGAGCATCGCTTCCGATTTTATTGGGCTTTTGGCCAGTCTCTTATTCTCAATTCGATATCCGATCGCTGTTTTTTTTTTTCAAAATCGGTTAGGTTTACTGCACAAATATAAGTTTAACAGACCTGGAAATGATACCTTGGCGTACACCAATTTTAAATGTATAAGTTTTCTTAAATTTTAAAGAAGCTTACAATACAAATATTTATCTCTTGTCTAAAAACACAAAAACAAATAAAATGCTTACAACAGCACTTACAACATTAATTCGCTAACGCTTTATAACTGATCAGCACTTTATCGTTAGTTCACTCAAACGCTATTGACACATCATAAAATAATGATCATTGAAATTTTAAAATTGCAAATGATTGAATAAATTAAATTATTGAATCCGTATTGGGATCATTTCCACGTCGCCACCACTTTGTAACTGACACTGACACACCGGCCGGCCGCACGAGCTCTGGACGCCCTGACACCTGGCCCGTACTGGGGTGTCCGGGGCCCCGTGCGGCCGCGCCGCGCCTCGACTCTCCGTTCCTCTTCTCTATCATTTTCTAGTGATGAATTTATTCAAGCTCAACAACAGTTAGCCCGGTGGGCGAGTGAGGAGACGGTGGCCCCGACTGCGGGGGGCCCGGGCCCGCGCGGGTACCTGCCTTCGCCCGACAGCTCGGCGTCGCCAGCCCCGCCAGCGGCCCCGGCCGCCTTCCCCGAGTACAAGCACTGACGACTGTGGGGCCCTCTCCGCGCGTCCTAGGCTACTAGATTTCGATGTATGCGGCTATTGCACTTTTAGCATAAGCACGTGGTTAGTTTAACCGTTAGTAAGAAACACGAAAATTCTCTCACGCGTAGTTAATCTAATAAAGGAATAGTGAACGGACGTAGGGCCGGCGTCGGCCACGGCCGGCGCACCGCCGCTTGTGAATACGTAGATAAAGTTAGAAAATCAGTGAATTGTAAATATACATATTAATTGCACATAAAAGATATTGACTGACATTGTAAAAGTACTTAGGTACATATTAAGAGTAAATCGAATGTAAGTCTCGATTGGAAGTGTTGGTTGCCGCACCGCCGGAGGGTAACATCTGTTATGTTGAAGTATTCATTATTAAATTAGTTCATTCAATCAATACGCTTTATTACACTCACCACCCTGGCGGTGGTGCGGCAGAATGTATGTCTAAAGTAAGTTAAGTACATCATTGTATGAAGGTAGTATTAAGTGAAACTGTACGGTGCCGAGGTCCTCAGACACGTCGAGCTCGATTTCGTTTCACTTCCGGCAGACGAAGCTCAAGTAGCTTGCAAATTAGATAGGCGATTAACAAATTGAGCTAATACTTAAGCGAAGCTTTAATGTAACACAATGTTAGCGGGAGAGGCGAGGGCTGAGCTCGACGTCGCGTCTCGACGTCACGTTGTCCTAGACTCTAGAGTATCATCGCTGGTGGTCGTAGTTAAGTTGTCTGAGTTTGTGTCATCGTGTCAGGAGGTGGGCGACATGCAACCGTCCCCGGAGAGCCAACGACTATCGCTTTCATACTGTTATCACCTCTCCGAATATACGCCCAACTTCGTGTTCCATTTGTTACGATCGCGATGTTGACAGGATCATGAACACCAATGAGGTCATTGCCGCATCCTTATAGTTTTAATGTTATAGTTCGTTGTGTTCGCGTCAGAGAGTACACCTGCAGACCGTTCAGCGATCTCGAACCACCGTGCACAACGTAAATACATAACGTTTAATTAGCAATTAACGTACGCATATTCTAAAAAACTTAAAATGTGAATACTACAAGTTATTTCGATTTTATCAGAATATCTATTATTATTGTATTAACTTAAACGAATTTATGGCCAATAGCAAAGGACGTATGTTAAAAAAATATGTTATAGTTTTCAAGTTTAGTTTATTGTGACAATTTAGGAAGTTATCGTTTGATTCGCGTTTACGCTAGGCTAGGTGGCCCGGCCACAAATATAAACACTTTTATGTAGTTGACTTATTGAGTAATGAAGTAAAGTGAAGCGGCCGCGTATGGTTCGTATTTTCGGCGTCTCATTGGTATGAAGTTCATTGACGCTGAGAGGCTGCGCGCCCTGTTTTCGTAATTACTCTCCTAGATAATCGTTAAACCTTAAGTACCTAAGTCTAAATAGGAACTATGATCACGTACAGGGTAGATGTTATTGCAATACTCTGTGGCTGGGTGTGGCACTCGCCGGCGGGTGCGCGGTGGGCCGCGTAGCACCGCGGGCCCACCGCGCCCGGGCCGGCTGCCACCGCCGCGCTCCGGCCCACGCCGCGCGCCCCGCGGCCCGGAGCGGCGCCCAGTAGGCGTCGCGTGCGCGTCCCGTGCGGCGCGGTGAGCGAGTCGCGCACTGCCGCCTGCACGCGTAGGCCTAACACGTCAATTGCGACCGGCGACCGACGCCGCCATTGCTCACGGTAGTGTTCTGTTCTTTATACGAATTATCGTAACTAATGTATCGGAGTTAGTTTACCGTGCTGTGCTATGACGTCATACCCGCGTCTCGCACACAGCACTGTGCAATGATCAACTGTCGAACGCTTGTCTTTTCACAGAGCTGTTTTGCGAACTATGGCGTGGCAACTTAACTTGCAAGAGTGCTATTTAAATGAATAGATCTAGATACTAACTGTTCTTACTTCATAGCGTGCATAGCACAGCCACGGGTAACCAGCAGTAAGCATTGTATGTATTGAACAGTAATTAATCGTGTATCTGAATATTGAATGTTTTGTACTTATTATAAAGCGACGCACAAGCAAAGAGGAATGGCTCAATAATATGAAGTTTCGTATCCTCAATCGCTAAGTTGCGACGATTCGTAGGAACCGTTCACCACTACCGAACTATTGATTTAATAATGTTAAACTTAAGTGATATTATATAATATAAAAATACGAATTTTAAACGAAAAAAAAACGTTAAGACGTTGTAATTTTTTCCGTTTGATTTGTCCTTGTAAATATATTTGCTATATGATTTACTAAATGAATGTAACATATTATTAATGAAAAAATAGATAACACATTTTGAGTGTTTGTTTTTTTTTTGCTTTTATCACCTAATACCGCCTTTATGATGTATCTACCTGCATCCACCTCGTTGAGAAACCCTAAGGATAGTAAAGGTAGCGACTCAGTAACCCTAACCCCCCCCCCCCCCCTAGATAACCCTAAAGAAATATCACACTACATGAGAGAAGGTGGAAGCTTACCACTTGTCTGCTGTTAGCACACACTGAGACATAGAAATAATTCTAGTTACTTGTTGGTTTTTGAAGAGGCCCAAGGCCTCTTCAAAATCACTGCAGTCCTGCAGTGATAGATATTGTTATTATAAGTATTTGAATGAACATGGTCACTGAATTACTACTACTACTACTAAACTTATATATTCTAAGAACACAAGTCCAAAATTAAAAGCTTAAACCTTGTTCAATAAAGTCTGTGACCGAGTAGATAATATGTCGTAAGTCACCAGTAGAATTTTGTTATTTACACCTCTCAAAGAGAGGAGGCCTGTGTCTCAGCAGTGGGATCATTAATAGGCTGTTGATGATGATAATGACACTCCTAGATTTCGCTTAGCTTTAGTGAAAATGGTTGAGCAGAGAGAAGAGAAAGAAGGGTCGTTAGGCTGAGGTTCTACTGAGGCCGAGCGGAGATGACCTGTGCCGCAATTCACCAATCACGTGGCTTGAAATCACCGCAGCCTAAAAGGGATGTGGATTTCAAGCCATGTGATTGGTGAATCGCGGCACAGGTCGTCTTCGCTCCGTCTCAGTGGAACCGAAGCCCAATGGTTTATGCCAGCGACCGCGCTCGGCGGCCAACCGCGCAGTGGGGACGATGAGAAACGTGAGCGGTGTGCTGTGTACGGCGAGCGGTGTACGGTGTGCTGTGAGTCTCCGCTCCTCTCCGCTTTACACATCTCTGCACAGCTTCGATGGTTACACCCTTGCTCTTACACATCTACTTTCCACACCACTTCCCACATCTTCACTCGACTCCGCTTGGTTGAGTCCGGGCCTTGAACTTATTACACAAGCCTGTGCGTATCCAATGCAGTCGATTTTGAAATGAAATTAAACAATAAAAAATGTAATTAACATTTTAATATAAGACTAGATCATCCGCTGTTGACATAAATAAATGCAACATGTTCCTAAACAAATGCCACTGGCCGACGTTTAAAGTAAGTTACTAAAGTATAATAAGAAGGAATCTAAAACGAAATAGTCGTATCAGTACTCTCACTCCTACGTTTAATCAAAAACCTGGCAAAGTCATCTTTCTCTGGATCAAACGTGGCGATCCTTTCGCACTGCGCTGCCGTGGCCGCCTGTTGGATCTGCTCACCGTATGCCTTCACATCATCTCGCTTCTGCTCCACTAAGTACTTCCTCGACTCCATCAGTACCACGGCGTCGTCACGTGCCATCGACCACACACTCGGCTTCACTCGAGGCAACATGTTATGCCCAACAAATACTCCATGAAACAAACCCTGGAACTGCGGCTTATGTGGGTAATGCTCCAATGCTGAGAGAGACAAAAAGTGAACCTTCCCGTAATCCACATTTATGTAAGTATCACGATCTTCACGCAAAAGTAAAGGAGCTTCAGGCCCACTCTCGGATATCTTAGCGTCAATATTAGCTAGTACCACCATTCCTAAATTCTTTTCCGTTTCCAAGTTTAATGCAGCGGCGTCAAATTCTTGACGATGTTCTATTTCATAAAGCATTCTCATCACATTCCTTTCCGCGATATCCGTTGCACGTTTGTAGTTGACACCATGGGAGGATTTTAACATATCGGCATCTTCACAATTGAGACCATACCCTATGAATGGAGATGTTGCTATATCGCCTAGGTAGCCCCTGTGGAGGTACCTGTCACCGCACTTATAAACACCTGCCGCAAGGCTCACATTTGGTCGACACACTTCTGTCTCCAGCCATGTGAAGGCTATACCGTGCTCCCGAAAATGTTTGTATTCCGGGAAACAAATCTGGCTTCCGATTTCCTTCATCCTCATATGATAATCCCAGTCAAACACACCCACCCTGGTGTCATATCTTACACCAAGACTATGTCTAACACGGTGTTCCCAGAGCTCACAAGCATTGAATTGGTTAGTGTTACCGGTAGTCCAGAAACAGACGAGGTTCTCCATGTAATCTCGTTCACGGTATTTCATCTGCTCGATAGAGACACTTGGTAAAAGGCAGTTCATATAGTCAGGGTTAGTAACCATGCCAACTAATTGGCGCGCTTTGGCGATCAAGTACCTTGAAGTGGAAGGTCGCAACAGCATATTCCCGTACACCTCCAGATAGCGTCGGGTTTTTTCTAAGAGACCGCATCGTGTTGTCTTCTCCAGCGCTAACGACGTGAGGAGGAGTTGTCTTGCCACCAGCTCCGGACACCCATCGATGACAAACAAATTCATGTAGCGCCTGTTGTGTCGGTAAGCTTGAGCGAACGTCTTAAGGAGATGTCTTCCATCGCAGCCTCCGATGACGAGGAAGTTAAGCTCGTAGGCATTCTTGTCGCCGTATTTTAAGTACTCTTCTTGCAAATCGATAGCAGGACTGATACCCCAGAACATTTTGTGTGGTCGCCTCGGCTGACAAGTATAGAATGAAAGTCATTGTCATGGCGATGTTCAATGGCGCGTGTTTATTTGGCGAACGGGGTGTTGCCATGGTTACGATCTATTTGTGCACTCATAGCCTCCTGGTTGAATAGCGCGCGAAGAGCCCGCCGTCCGCCACAAAGGTTGAATATTATGTTAGATTATATCGCTAATTAATAATATCGTGAAGGTCCTAGATAGCCGCTCAAGTGGCAATAAGCTGAAATCGATTTGCAAGCCTTTAACGTGTGTAGGCAGTCTATTTTTAATAAGCAAAGGGTGAGAAAGATGTAAAGAAGCTGAGCTAGCTAATATACGAGTATACTCGGTTTCAGAGTACAGAATTAATATGAGATATTGACGGCGAGTAAATTACTAATCGACAATGTCATAAAAATCATGATAGATATTAGACTGGATGGTGTTATTTTGGTAATAGAAGCTAAAGAATTGACAGTTTTTCTAGCTGACCCTAGGGAACCCAACTAAGTACCTAAACCCATAAATCCACTCTGCCTAGGATCCATTAAAACTGCCTATACAGTGTGATTCTTTATAATGTGCACATATCGAAATGGGGGAATCTATGCTTAATTTTATCGACGGAAAAATTATTAAAAAAAATCTAAATATTTTTTAATATTTTATATGGAATTTTGTCTGCTACTGTGACCCCAGTGTAAACAAAACGGTGTAACTTTTAAACTAAATTATCTATCGCGATGAAACAAACTCCATAATGATTGGAAGCAATTAGGCGTCCTCGTAAAATGAAAATTGTGGAAAAAAACTACCCTCAATTGAAAATAAACACGTTTTTTGATCAAAAAAACTTTTTTTTTTTCATAACTTTTTACATAAAATTGTTTCATCGCGATAGATAATTTAGTTTAAAAGTTACACCGTTTTGTTTACATTGGGGTCACAACAGCGGACAACATTTTTGAAAATTCCATAAAAAATATTAAAAAATATTTAGATTTTTTTAAATATTTTTTCATTAGCAAATGGATAGAACAATATCTCTCTATAAAGTTAACCTATTTTGATATACAGGAAGCAAGAAGACTAGGAAAGAAAGGTGATAGACCACGTCCAATAGTTGTGACTTTATCCACTTTAGGAATAAAAATTAAAATTCTTAAGCAAAAACAGCTGCTAAAAGATACTTCCTATTACATTGAAGCGGACTATCCAAAATATGTGCTTGAAAAGAGGAAGGAATTAAAAGAACAGGCGAAAGCAGAGAGGGAAAAGGGGAACATAGCCACAATCAAATATGACAAATTGATTATCACCGAAAGCATACATAAAAGAAAACTTTCCCTATCACCTGAAAACAGCACCGAACCAAAACAAAACAAAACTACACATGCCAATAAAAGAAACAAGCCACAACAACAAAGCTCGACAGCCAAAAGATCAAATAGCATCTCAGAAGGAGTAATAAAACCTGGCATGTTGAACTTTTTAGTAAATAAAAACACAACTAAGACAAATAACACCCAGGATAAAAACGATACGAACATATAGCAACTAACTCCCTCCTCCTCCATAGATCTTAACAAAACTGGAACTAAAACAAGAAACGCAAAACATCTTCCAAGCCGGCTGGTCACCGAGGAGGATTACGACCAAAACCTTCCAAAGACTACACAATCAAAAAACAAAGAACTTAATCAACTCTATATATCTACCTACAATGTTAGAACACTGTCATCACACGAACGACTAATCGAACTAACTGAAGCTCTATCAAATATAAAATATGATATCATTGGACTATCTGAAACGCGACGCCTCGGCAACAAAATAATAGAATACGAAGATTTTATTCTCTGCCACACAGGCGAAACACCAGGCATGTATGGAGTCGGCTTTATAATTAAGAAACACTTAAAACAATATTTAGTTAGCTATATCGGCATTTCTGAACGAGTAGCATTACTTCACCTGGACCTACCAAGTAAAAAACTTACTATAATTCAAGCCTACGCCCCTACGGAGGCGGCAAATGATGAGCAGGTCACTGGTTTTTATGAAAATATCTACAAGGCTATGGATATAGCGTATAACGATTTCATTCTAATGGGAGACTTTAACGCAAAAATAGGTCAACCACAAACCGACGAATACCTGGTAATGAAAGAGAACGGTTATGGAGAGAGGAACGCCAGAGGTCAAAGACTCATAGACTTCGCCTTGGAGAACAAATTAGCAATTATCAACACCTTCTACAAAAAGAACCTGAAAAAAAGATGGACATGGCGCTCCCCAAATGGTCAATATAAAAATGAAATAGATTTCATACTGACCAACCGACCAAAAATGATTAAAAATATAGAAACCTTAAGTATAAACTACCCATCAGATCACAGACCAATTAGAGCAGTATTAACACTTGCGAAGCCAATAAAAAGCAGAGCTAATTTTAATAATAATAACAAATATAGCACACTCAAAACCGAAGAAGAAATATCATTGTACACAGAGACGTTAAAAAAATATATACCTGCACTATTAAACACAAGCCCTGAAGATACAGTACAAGAATACCACGATAAATTAATAAACTCTATCCAAACTAGCTTGTGCAGGGCATGGGATGGAAATCAACAAAGAAAGGATCGCAATGTATTATCAGAACGCACAAAAAACCTCATAAAAAGAAGACAAGAATTACAGAAAACCAGCAATAAAACTCGTGCCATGAAAAACGAATTAAAGGCTCTATATAAGTTAATTAGCAAATATATAAAAACGGACTACAAGAAACACAGAATAACAATCTTTAAAAAACATCTAGAAAACAAAGGAAGCTTAAAAAAAGGATATAAAGAATTACGTACTAAAAAAACATGGATCGAAGGACTAAAAGTTGCGGGTAAAACTGAGTATGGTCGTAAAGATATTGTAAGCATTGCCACAGACTTTTACAAAGAACTATATGGCGCCGCAAATAAGTCCAACAATACATATAACGATTCAGTGACGCACACAACACCGCAACGCTCCATAGAACCAGTAGACTGTGGCGAAATAGTAGAAACCATAAAGAAGCTAAAACCTGACAAGAGCCCAGGCTCAGACAAGATTACAAATGATGCCTTAAAATCAAGCTATGTCTTACTAGCTGCTCCTTTAGCAAAACTGTTTAACATGGTTCTAGGAACGTTTGAAACACCTTCCCAGTGGTCTGAATCCAACATAATTTTGATTTATAAAAAAGGAGATCCAAAAGATATAGGAAACTATAGGCCCATAAGCTTAATGTCAACAATATATAAAGTCTTCGCTACAATTATAAACCAGAGAATAAGCACAAAACTAGAACTAAAACAGCCTATTGAACAAGCGGGTTTTAGAAAGGGTTTCTCAACTGTAGACCACATACATGCCCTAGAGTTGATAATAGAAAAATATCAGGAATATCAGAGACCATTATATATCGCTTTTGTCGATTATCAAAAAGCATTTGACACGGTTTCACATGAGAGTATTTGGAAAACACTGAAAGAGCATAACGTTGAAGAAGGATATATTAATATACTAAGAAACATATACAATAGATGCTCAAGTAGAGTTAAGCTGGAAAATGTCGGGCCAAGCTTTCTTGTCAAAAGAGGTGTTAGACAAGGGGACCCCATCTCCCCAAAAATATTCATTGCGCTACTAGAGTCAATAATACATAAATTAAACTGGAGCAATCAAGGAATATACATCAAAGGTAAATACCTAAGTCACCTCAGATTTGCAGATGACCTGGTTTTGCTATCCGAAACAAGCTCTCAACTTCAACACATGATTGAGGCTCTACACATAGCTAGCAGACATGTGGGCCTCGAAATGAACCTTACTAAAACGAAAACTATGTCCAACTACATAAAAACAAACATAAAAATAGACTGTGAAACACTGGAATATGTAGAAAAATATACTTATTTGGGAAAACAAATTGGGTTCAACAGAGATAGTAATGAGCTAGAAGTGGAAAGAAGAGTCAAAAACACATGGACTAAGTACTGGAGCTTCAAAGAAATATTTAAAAGCGATATGCCTCTTAACCTAAAAAAGAAAGTTATGGACTCGTGCCTGATTCCATGTTTAACATACGCGTGCCAAACCTGGAAGTTTACTATCAGAACAAAAAATAAAATAACTACATGCCAACGGGGAATGGAGCGTAGTATGTTGAACATAAAAAAGTGCAAAAAATAAGACATGCAGATATAAGAGCAAAAATAAAAACCACTGATGCCCTTAACCATGCACAAAAGTTAAAATGGAAGTGGGCCGGGCACGTAGCGAGACTTAAAGACCACAGATGGACAAAAACGGTCACATCATGGAACGGACCATTAGGTAAACGCCAAAAAGGTAGACCTTATGCGCGCTGGGAGGACGACATCAGAAAGATAGCTGGGTCACAATGGAATCAGATAGCTCAAGACCGCGAGAAGTGGCAATCTTTGGAAGAGGCCTTCACCCGAAAGGGGTTCCTAAGTAAATAGCGATCTACAAATAAATATAAAGTACAGAGTACTACCAGTCAATTAGACTAAACTATTTAAAAATATATATAAGAGTGAAACCTTACGCAAAAATTGTATTTAATCTTTGTAAATATTTACCGGTAGTACTTGTAAGAAAATTGTAATATTAGGAAATATAAGGCTTTTTTATTTTTTTTATTTTATTATTTATTTATAAATATTTTTTCCATCGATAAAATTAAGCATAGATTCCCTCATTTCGATATGTGCACATTATAAAGAATCACACTGTATGTAAACAAACCGCCATGTCCTTGAACCTGTGACATCTAACAACCCCACCGGGGCCACGTGCGATTGCTGCCCACTTCCCGCTCAAAAAGAGGAGTTCCGTGACCCAAAAGTGAGAAAATTATAGGTTCATAATTTATCAGATCTCTTCACCTGCCTAGACTTTCCTCATTAATGCTGGGGCTTGGCTTTCAGTCTAAGATGAACTGAATGGAGTGACTGCCTATCTGACCTCCACAACCCAGTTGGTATTGCGAATTCACTTGGTAAGACTGGTTGCCAGACTTATGGACCTCTGACTACCTACCTACTACGATCTACTAGTAATATTTATAGAATAAAAGATACCGAATAAAATTATTTCTAACTAAAGGCTTCTGAGGTGTATAAGGTCGCCACAACTCGAGCGTAAAAGTTGGTTTATAAAAAGAAAACTAACAATGCCCTTGGGGTGCCTTTTTCACATATAAACAGAAAAACTAATCAGGGGTAAATTATTATTTTGTTATGCTTTATCTTGTATCGCCCCTCGAACTATCAATTTTATACACCTCACTAGACAAGAACCTATCAGAGTCTACCTACGAAGCGTGTTCGAAGGTGTAGTGGTACTTAACCCGTCGGGGCTGCGGGTTTTCGAAAGAGATACCGCAGCTTCGACACAAAGGGCTAAGAAGGAACATGGGTGGTTTTTAGTCAGTAGAAGTCTGACACTCCCTACCGCTCTGCCCAGAGCGGGAGGAGTCATTTGATGATTACCGAACTCCAAAAATAAAATAAAGGTGTAGTGGTAAAGTTGATAAAGAACCGAAACATTCTTTGTGACCTTTCTTATTGTTGTGTTTGTGTAAACCACAGATAAAATCATCCATGATGCGTTTTCGTTGCCAGGTGTGCTAAAAAAACTTAAGCTACCTTCATTCTGAAAAAACGTACTGTTCCGAGGAAAACGATAAAATGTTCCTATGATAATAGAGAAAGTCATTCAAATAATAATGGAAGACACCTAACACCATGACGTGTCTTTCGAATTGTATTTTTTTAGAAACATTATTATAGTATATTAGTAACATTGGATGATTACTTTTGCCTCACCTTGTACAATCTCCTTTCTGACTTCAAAAAAGGAGAAGGTTTTATGTTCCACTGTAGTTAAGTAAAATGTCTTCGAGGAGTTTGGCATGGTTACTAAGCGATATGAACGTGGTGTCTATCTGGCGTATACGTTAAGTCTACGTGTAGGTACGGTCAGCATCAGAAGTAGCTTAACATTTCGGAACTTTTATTATTTGATGTACAGGATTTCAGCTATTATTTTTAATGGTTCAGATGATTATTCTTTAAAATATTCCTAACTCTTCAATGACTTGTTAATAACATGTAATTTCTAACAAGTTTTCATTTAAAAACCTGTTTAGTAAGTTTGTGTAGTGTTAATCTACTTCTGATGCTGACTGTACATACCTACGTCTATACACGAGTTCGTGTATACGATGGTCTTGGTGCAGATTATGGGAGTTCTCTTGGTTGTCCGCACTGACGTGACCGACAGAAATACATATAATGTACTAGCTTGTGCCAGCGGATTCGCCCGCGTGGAGTTCGATAATTGTCCCACGTGATCATACTACCGGGATAAGAAGTATGCTATGTGTTAATCCTACGGATATGGACACACGTGCAGATAGTTTGTAAACTGGATTTTTCTAAAATTCATCAACAGTTCAGTAGTTTTTGCGTGAAAGAATAACAAACATCCATCCATCCATACATACATCCTCACAAACTTTTGCATTTATAACATTAGTACTAGATGTACTGAGGTATCTGTCCCATGCAGTTTCAACAGCAGAACGCTGTGACGATGATAACAAAAATATCAAGACAATAAAACAAATGCGACAACTTAACATATTTTATTAAATAATTTCATAGTAGTAAATGCCTCTGTGGTTATAAATGTGTATCTATCAAAAATAGTACAATAAGCCTGGCCAGAAGACAGTGCTGTATTCGAGCACTAAATGGGTACTGAAGAAATAGAAATATGTTTGTTTGCGTCTCAACATAACTTCCTGCTGTGTTTTGTATCTGGTAATAACTGGTTGGTGATCGGAGAAACTCGATCAACTTCAGGGGTAATGACTGTGCCAAAAGTTTGTAGACTCCTTCATATTGATTTCAAGAACTCATGTGTTTTTTGGAATAGTACCTACAGCCAAAAGGAAAAGTTCTCAGGCTCGGTGGCGCGACGATTTTGGCAGAATGGCTGGTAGTAACTGGGTGAGAGTTGAGTGAAGTGTGATTGAGGAGGCCTATGTCCAGCGGTGAACTGTAAAACCAGATCAAAAAGCCATAATTGCACAAGTCGTGGCAGTGCAAATTTAAACGTCAGTGACTGGCCATTCTGGCACGATTTGATTAGCAGACTTGAACCTTAGATCAGTAACTGTTGCAAGAGTTTGATACAAATGGAAGAGGCTCTAGGATTTGAAAATAATAACATAAAAAATAGTCTTCTGGTCTTTTCTTTTATCTATTTTGTTCTTTATATACACAATCTACTAAGAATATTTACAGTTTTACAAAGTTTTACAGTACACTGTACAGACTAACATTCTATCTATCTAAAGGGCTACTGCCCACTGACGTGTATGAGATGACAACACGAGCGTTCAAAAACGAAAAGGAGCAACGTAAAATTAGATTGTTAGATTTAAGAAAAAAAATAATATTTATTTAATCTTTGTGTCTCGACTTATCAGTTTCATACACTTCAATGGGCAACATGTGTTTTTGTGATTGAATTTTTGAAACCTTACTAACATAGTTTTTAAGTTCCAATTGTTACTAACCATTGTGGATCTCTGTAATCTGACATTGAAATTAAATTAAATTAAATTAAATTAACAAAACCATTAGCATCGCTGTTTTTTAATAAGAATAACAATTTTATATTTGGTATCAACTACTAAACTAAAACGGCTATATAATTATTACTCATAATCTTTAACATACTTAATGTACGCAAGTAGAAGATAAATACCATTGTTTTTAATCGTATATTTTTAGCAGGTATGATTGCATGATTCAAAAATCAAATCAAAGCGTTAAGCTGAACGTTGAAAATCAATCAAACAGAGCGCTTTAATTTAGGTATTTACTTAGGTTTTTTAGAACGGAACGGGAACACATATTAGGATATTACAATTCATTGTGACCTTCTGTTAATCTAATATAACATAACAGTACCACATTAAATACCTTAGTACTCAGTACTAAATATCTAAGTTCTAAAACAGTATTAACTCTTTTAGATAAAATATCAAACTAGCATACGTATCTAGTTATAAGTTAATTATTTGGTAACTATCTTTGATGCTTACCTTCGCGTTCCGTTGCAAGCTAGAAGTTTACAATGTAATCAGTCATTTGACTGACTTTTTCTTATTTTTAATTAGGTAAGCGTGAAACGGAACGCATTTATAGATACAGACTAGAAAGTGAATTTCATGAAGCCTACCATTGCCATCTTTTATCGTCAGACATAGGAAACATTAAACTGACTGAACAATCATCAAAAAATTGACGATAGTTACATAGGATCTAATCAGACTTGTCACAGCCACAACACCACAGAAACAGAAATGTGTCCAGACAGTTAACATACGAGACATGACAAGACAATTGGCCGCGGGTAGACCACCGGTTATCGCGGCCTCGACATAGAGGGCAAAGAAGGAACATGAGTGGTTTTTAGTCAGTAGAAGTCTGACACTCCCTTTTGCTCTGCCCAAGTTATTCGATGATTTTACACCCACCAAAAAAAAAAAAAAGACAAGACAATTGGGTAGTTTCCTGACTTTAAAAAATATTATTCTGTTTAGTCCGTAAATTAGATTTTTAGGGTAAATACAGAAGTCACGTATGAAGGACTGTTATCAAACGACATAACTTGAAAAATATTGGATAGGTACTTGTTTTTTAATTGACGAATTAAAAAAATTGACGAAGATAAGACGTGTCAAAAATCTTTAGTGGCGGCTTGTGACGTCACTTTCCAGTAAAAAAAATATTGAAAAGTGACTTCACACGAGTTTTCGAAGCACTGTATCGTCTTGATTTTTTATTCACTTGAAAAAAAAATTGTGTCCAATAATTTCAGTAAATCTATCTGACGGACTAATTGATTTTTTTTGTCAAATACCCAATTTACTTGCAGTTCTGTTCTTCACAACACGCTACGTGTACCTCAACACGACCAATCCACAAATCCACACGACCGCACAAAAATATCGTTTAAATGAAGTGTTACTTATTCACATAGGTTTAAGTTTCAGATACACAAATGTACAGATATTATACAATCTATACTTAGGCTAAGGTAAGGTGGTCCAAAGAACTAAAGCAACCAAGGTTTGTTCTTTGTACCTTAAACATAAACGGATAATAATAACGACCACATTCCAACCACATTGCTACCCCTCTTCCTTCTTTGTGGAATAGCCGTGACTATGACACTCCTGAATAGACCAATAACCTTGTGTATGGCAAGCTTATAATTGAAACATTGTATAAAAAAACCATAATCGTATCTAAGTTCTTTTGGCTAAGATAACTTGATGATGAATGATAAATGAGTTCTAAAACATAACTGACTATTTGACCACACCTCGATCAAATCAAACAATCACAGTATCTGAAAATTCATGAACGATGCTTTCTTATATTAATCTTTATGGTATACATAATAGGATCTTTAGAAAGTAAAAATATATTTCAACTAAGATATATATTTTACTACAAAAATACAATAAATAAACATAGACTCTATTAAAGTTATCTAGGAGACGATTAAATTACATAATAGATCTACTACATTACAATCATACTTAATACTTGAAGAAGGTACGAGTAACATAAGTCTTAAATTATAAAATAAGAGTTTAAATAGTTATATACATACGTTAAAATAGAATAGGCTGCTGCGTATCACTTAAAAATAAAAAATGAACTAGTGTAACCCCGTATGTAAGTAGAATAAAGATTTGAAGATATCCACGGGAATAAGCGAAACTCCAGGAATGTAAATGCAAAAGTTAAAACACAAATCATCTGTGCTGATCTACAAATCAATTCTAGTAAGACAACTCTACTTATTATTTTGTGGAGAAATATCAGTAGACCTTTTCCTCAAGTGGTCCGTTCTGGAGGACCTCGCTGGTTTATGTCAAGAGAACCTTGAGTCATCAGAATTTGCTAAAGACCTGGGCTTTGAAACCTTCGCCTCCACTGAGTTCTGGGGTGTGGCTCGCACGGCAGGAGCCGCCGCCGTACTCCTGTTGTTAGTGTAGGTCGAAGAAGTCACTGGAATCTTGCGAGTCTGCTTGATCTTCAGCTTGTTTAACCAAAGATCTCGCGTCTTTTTATTCCCTACGACAAAGAATATGAACAACACAAAACCTTGGAAAGTAGCCGTCAAAGCAAACAGGTAAGCCAATACGATGTTATAAGCAAACAAACCAAATATCCACGGAAGACCGAACAAGAATACAAGTAGACAGCTGACAGAGGCACAGCGGATGGCTTCGTTGCGGTCGCCGTGCCTCGTTATCCTGCCTTTTTTAACAAACACGGAGTGCACTATCAGAACGAATAGCGTCCAGTTTGCAAGCAGCATGACCGCAATAGGAGCATACACGGCCAGCCAGAGCCCGAGCCCTGAAGGATAGCAGAAAGCTCCCGTCGGGGTCTTGTCTTCGAAGCGTCCCGCGTAAGACTGCGGGTCGACTGAGAGCAGGATACCGACTATAGCACAGGGAACTCCCCAAGAGAAAGCTGAAGCTCGCAACAGTTTGTGAGACGCGTCGCGAGTGAACACCAGCACCAGTCTCCTGTATGAGATCACAGCGGCGATCAACATCCAGCAGAAGGACGCTAGCACAGAGTAGTGTAACAACACTCCGACCAACATACAGCCTATACCGTAGTGGTCAAATCTAGCAAAGACTATGACTAAGAAACAGATGATGAGCACTAATACAGAAATACAGAGTTGCAACCATATTTTGTTACTGAAATCTCTCCGCCAGGACCTGAAGAGGACGGCAGTGATGCCTATAATGATGAGACCGAACATAGATAAGCAGCAGCCTATAACAGAGAGTATTTCGAGCACCTGTTCATCTTTTTCGGAGAACACAGCCCTGGGGACGAGGATCTCGGCGAAGTGCGTGAGATGATCGCAGCGGCAGGTGTCGAGCAAACCGGGGCGGGTGGCGCGGATGAAGGTGCAGCCTTCCTGCGACCAGTACCCTTGGCCGTCGTCCAGGAAGTGCCAGAAGGCGCACGCGCGGCTCTGGTTCCGCTCGGGGCCGCCGCCGGTAGAGCTGAAGTGGATGTCCACCGTCTGTAAAGGTAAAACCGTCAGGGTTATTTATCTGACACTTATCTTTGCCGTTGGCTATTTGTATCAAAATAAAGCGATAATGCAAATGTGAAAATCATGTATTTTCAGTAAATAAAAACTCACCTCTCCTCTGTCAAACTCGGTGATATTCTCCACATTGACACTCAACACGCGGCTGTTGACGAAGAACTCATCAGAGTTCCGAGTGTGGAAGGCGCGGTCGTTACGGAACACGACGAAGCTAATTCGTCGAGATGATGTGGCTACAGACTCGGGCAGCCTCACTACCGCTTCGCTGTTCTCTAGTTGAAGATTTGCTGCGTCGAATTCGTCTGTGGATGAATGGGTTTGAAATTTTAGAGGTAGATAATAGGGGATCGGACTGAGTCAAAAAAAATATGATTCTAATTAGTCCGTCTGTTAGATTATTGAAAAATATTGGATACGTGTTTTTTGTTTTATCAAATTCATAAAAAAATTCGAAAATAAAACGGAACAAAGATCATGAGGGGGTAGTGATGTCATTTGTAGGTAATAAATGTACTGTAACTGTAATGTACATGTGACGTTTTCGAGGAGTTCACGAGTTTTCGAAGCACTGTATCGTCTTCATTTTTTGTTTATGTGAAAAAAGAAAAAAATACGTGTTCAATATTTTAAATCTATCTGACGGACTAATTAAAATCATATTTTTTGACCGATCCCCTATTGTGTAGATTTTTTAGCCAAAACTAAGATATTATTTTGTTCTTAGTAAGTAAACCTAGTAAACCCTTGACTGTAGGAATAAATAATTTTTAGAACTGATAGGTTACCTGGATTGCAAGTAAGAAGTAAAATATTCGCCGAGTACTCGTAGTAGGTAGATAGGTCTGCAATTTTACATTCATCTGCATTGTTAAAGACGTCTAATTTTGGACCACACTGACCTGCCCCGTGCGTATCGTATCCAGGGATCCCGGCAGCCTTCACTAAGTCTAGGCCAGATTTTACATTCATCACCTCATTATCACCTCTCAAGCCTCTTGGGCAGATATCCTGCTCGTGAGAGCACTAACTAATCGCATTCGATCTGTCCTACTTATTAATTACTAACTAGGATAAGTCATATTGTTACTGCAGTACCACTGCAGTGGACCTCTTTGTAGTCTGATGAGCAAGTAAATTATTATTATTCCAACAATAGTTTTGGTTTATGCCATATTATTATGCTATATAAACGCATTTTCTGACTTCCTTCATAAGAGTCGTAAAAAATATTAAAAATTAAAAAGTACACATTATTCGTTAGCTTACTTAAATAACTATTGCTAAGAACCTACATTATTTTTCGTATTTCCTTGCGATCTATCGTTCTCACGTCCATTTAATTAAACGGCCAATTACGATACACAATATGTTACAACTGATTCAGATTAGTTCGGTGTTGCGATCAATGACGTGCATCATAAAACGTGGACAAATTGGTATTGAAAACGTTGGAAATATCGCAAAAAAAATAATAATTGTTTTTATATCGTGTAACGCAGTGGTTAATGCGATATTATAAAGTCTGACCATCATCGTTTTAACATTGTTACACGATAAATTAGCACACTCGTCCATTTGCATTTTAATTCTTAAGGACTTTGGGCCAGGCTGCCGGGTCAAACACTTTGGTTTTTTTGGTTTTTCTATCACAGTTTTTTGGGAAACCCCTATTCAACAAAAAATACTTTCAATCATAGAGTATTTTTGTTCGAGAGTATTTTTACCAACATGTACTAAAATGCGAAAACGCGATCCAAAATTAGTCATTCTTCTTATACAAAATGTTCCCAGTTTCATTAATTTAAAACAAAATAAATATAAAACCACCACAGCGGTTATACAAACCATGAAGAATCTCGAAAGCATCATTGGTAAAGGTGTCTTGATCCCTGTTAGCAATCCTGAGACCCTTCACCGGCTGATTAGGATCAGCGTTAGTCACCAACAAAGCTATGTTGGGTCTGACAGTCGTCGCGTTCTGAGACCCATCCAGATATAGCCTGGATCCTATCCCGTCTAAGAGGTGAAGCAGTTCCCCAGGTATGGACAGGTCCACGTTTTCTGCTAGAAGTCCATCTACCTGCAAACGCAAACAATTTGGTTGGCGTTGGTTTTAAGGTACATTTTATTTAACTGGGCCGTTGGTTTTTTGGTGATAAGCGCTCCTGCTGAGCGAGGATGGTCTTGAGTTCGAATCCCGTCTTGGGCAAAGTTTTTCCATAAGAAATTTCTCAGTAGTAGCACGAAATTTGGATATCGACGGCATCGCGGTATGGTAGGGCTCCGCGTTTTTAATAGCCGCTAGTGGCTAAATAAGAATATCTTCTTGCCGAGGTCTACCTGTGGATGGTAAAACAACCTTTGATCGGGACCGCTCCTTGCCTCCAAAAATATGTTTAAACGATGGTTGCAGTTGTAGTTCATAGATCTTTTCAGTTATTAGGAAAAATCAGAAGCCCGATAGTCTGCCAATCATTCTTACAATGTGCATCGTATACCGAGCTACTGGGCAGTAAAGGTCAGATAGGCAGACAACACATGTAAAATACTAGTACTGCATCCAGTTATACTCGAACTCTAACCCAATGAAGTTGAAAAATGGCTAGGCACTTATAGACAGTGGCCGATGACCGCCATCAGATGTAAATAGAGTAAGTGACAGTGTGGCAGTAAGCTAAATAAGATTAGTTTTGACTTCACACAAACATTCTAAAGTTACCTGATCAAATGCTCCATCGATATCGTCAACTAATACTGGCTTTTGGTCATTATCGAGCAGGCCCTGTAGTTCTTCCATCACTTGGTTAAGTTGTTGATCCGGCTGAAAACATTTCACAAATCGTTTTTGTAAAGTAACATTTTTAGATCAAATATTTTGGATACACATTCATCACTTATTTCTGTTACTTAATAAATATTGTATTAAATTAAATGCTCATGCAAATGCAGTTCATGCAATGTTAAGGTTAATTGACAAACAAGAAGTACACATTCATACCTACATCCTTTGTTATAAACCTCAAATTTCATATTCTCAAGACATGGAGTACAAGACAGCAAGAATTCTACAACCCTCAAAATTTTTCTAGAATATTTTCCTTTAAGACTAGCTAGAGGACATCCACAAACAAATATAAGACTTACTGATGGCGGCGTCGGTGGGGCAGTCCATGCAGGTGTAGTACTTGTACTACTACTAGTAGTGGGTTCTTTGGTAGTAGTTGTTGTAGTAGAAGTTGTTGTTGTTGGAATTGGAATAGTAGGAGGAGTAATTATTATAGGTGTTTCAGTTCTAATAGACTCAGACGTAGTCGTAGGTGGTTCGGTAGTCGTCTCCGTTACAGTAGTTGTAACAGGAGTAGAATCAGTAGTTGTAACGGTAGTAGAATCAGTAGTTGTAACGTTAGTAGATTCAGTAGAAGTAACAGTAGTAGATTCAGTAAAAGTAACAGTAGTAGATTCAGTAGTAGATTCAGAAGAAGAGTCAGAAGAAGAATTGGGAGTAGAATCACTAAGAGTACTAGGTTGATTTTCTGCCAATGTTGTCGTTGAATTATCCGAAGCAGTACTATTTGTAGTACTGTTTGTTGTACCGAGGGGAGGGTCATATGTGTAAACGCTGTCTCCACCTGAGGAAGATGGAGACGTCGGTGTCTCTTCTGAACTGTTTGATCCAAGGTCGTCCATTTGAAGCTGGCGCATCTAGAATGTTAGTTCGTTAGTTAGTGCTTATAGGATGAGCTTAAGTGCAATTATTTAACGGTTTTGATTATTGTTAGACCTTTGAACAGCTTTGCCAATATTTAGATTGTTTTGCCATTGATTCATACTGGACTTTTCTGTAGATGTCTTGAAATTAAGGTCTGCAGCCAGGGCACTGTCATATAAACTATCTGTCATCACTATCATTATTTTGCAAGCTATAAAGGGTGTAAAAGTACCCTTAACGCAAACGAAGGGCACTTGTTCTCCCCACCACAGCGATATTTTTTTTTGTTCTAGACCATACCTGAGAAACCTCCTAGTTACGGAGGTATTGGGGGTCAAAGTTCCGTATTTTGCACAGCTATTTTTGTAAATACTAGTTTTTCAGGTTATAACTTTACTTAAATTACCTCCACGACCCTTTTACTATTTAAAGCATCCACTAGCACAATTTAAAAAAAAATTGCGTAGGGGTACTTAGTGTGATGTACAGAATGCTTGGTTGGCGTATGTGTGAAGGGTTAATTTACACCCTGTATATACATTCTGTCTAGGTCTATCTCTTTCCCGCACGGAGGCAAGTTTCAAATAACTGTGTTTTATGAAGTCGTGGTGTTCTTACTTCCCCGAAGAAATTACTTATATCTGTTTACCAGTGCATTTAATTGTGAACTATATTTATCTTAGAGAACGTTGGCATCAACTTTTACTTGATGAACAAAAGCATAGCATTGCCAAAATTTTTTCGCGATTGCGAGGGCTAACAACAAGCAAGTTATTTAATTAACATTTAAAATATTTGTGTTCTAAGCCAAATACTGGAAAGCTAAGTGTCGAAGTTTTGCCAGAAGTTTTAATTTTGTTATTAGGCACATAAACGTTGAAAAATGTGTTATTAGTAACGAAACATTGATTTATGCTTGTACATCACGTTATTCAATAATTGCGAATGAGCAAAATGTTTAAAAGTAACGAAAAATACTTTAAATGTGTAAGTTCAAACATAAAATTTTAGAACTAATCTTCTGCATTTAAGAACGAAACATGTTCTGTGAGATTTTGAGGACTTTTATCCTCAAAATTTCAGAAAGCAGTTACTATCTAACTAAGCGACAAAGGACCTCAGTCATTTCGTACTCGAAAATAACATTGAAGGCCAGAAACTTCGCTCTTCTTAATTTCTGCCATGGTGTAATAATTTTAGAGCGGCAATTCAAAGATTTGATAATTGTTTGCGTTTTTAAACATGAATGCTGTCCTTTGATGTACTCTGAATATTAATTTAAATTGTATTCTAATTCTGGGGGGCTGCTATGACTCCCAGTGTGTGAAGAAGACAGAGTTATCTGAAGAAGATATATATTAGTTATAATGTCTAGCGCCATCTCCTTCCCACACCAGAATAAGATTAATACTATTGACGTTATTGTAGGCCTTTCGAACTGCACTTCTTAGATAGCAACTGCTAACCCTACAAAATATCACAGTAATTTAGATAGGAGAACTCTGCAGACGTGATGAGTTCACGTTCTTGATAAAAAGTCAAATACAAAAAATAAACGACTGAATTATTTTTATATGAGTGTCATTAGGTTCAATAAATCATAACGCCTGTAGGGTTCTTTGAATTAGCTACACTTACCAGATTTGTTTTTCTAAGTACACCAGGTACCGCGGGTGAGCTGGATAAGTTGTAAGACGTGGGCAGCTCAGTGGACCGGTAGCAGTGCTCGTCCATAGAGGTCACTACCTGCATGCCGTCGTTGAAGTTGCCGACACACTTGTGGATCTGGCATTTTACTTTCATTGATTCCACTGTCAACGACAAAATGAACATGATACTGAGGTATGTTTTTCGTGAAAGCTTGAATGTTGGAGCTAAACAGCTGTCGCGATACAATGAGTCTCAAATCTTCACTTAAGTCTGGCACTGAAAAGATATTAGGGCTGTGGGCATGTGGGCACAAATGAGAAAAGAGAAGGAAACTAATGATTTTTTAGATTCTATAAATAAAGAGTTTCAGAAAAAAGTCAGAACTTCGTTAAAAAAATACTAATCGATTGTATCTAGAAAGTGTAGTGATTATATCTAGAAAAAATTTCAGATTAATCGGTTGACAGGAAGAGGGTGAAATTTGAATTACTAAATTTGACTCAAGAATAATAAATAAAACAAACGGGGTGAGCTAAATAAAACCGTTTAAAAAGATATAGGTACTTCTACTTATAATGTAAACGGATGAACGGCGAACTGAGACTTACCCCCTTAACAACAACATTAATTTATTTATTTCCAGGCATATTTGTACCTTATAGAGCAGCTGTGTTTTGTTTGATTTAACAACTATTGATATACATTATTAGATCTTTAAAAACTGAACTTAAATTATTTTAATAGGATGGTTTAAGTTATCGGGTACTAAAACGCTTATATTCCTGTGACCTGTTCGTTACAGTTATAGCAAGATGTTTCGCTTTGTCCCAACTATTGTATGCGCACTGTAAGTATTCATTTAATTTCGTTATCAATACAAATCTCAGTTTACTAACAATTTGAACTTAATGTAAGCATTCTTACTCAACAAAGAAATATTTATAACCTTTCAATGAATTCTCTCGATCTGACCTTTCAATCATCCCGAGGTTTTTATCTCGACTTAAACAAGACAATGCAGATGTAAAAGAATTTTAATTTACAAGATTTGCCGTCAACAATGAATGATATTATCTTTAATTGATGATTTTATTCCGTCTGGTGTGACATTGAGAACAAGATATATATAGGTTTCCAATAAGGTAAAAAAGCAAGAAGTACTAGATATTAATGAATAATGTCTATTTCTTAAAGCTACTGTAAAACCTAATCATTACAAAGGGTAACCATTACAAGGGTTTCTTTCCGGTTCTTCTTCATAGGATTAGAATCAAGGAGTAGAACTCCCTGCCTGCGTCGGTTTTCATTTATATAACCCCAATCTATCGCAACACTGCTCCAATTTGAATTTACTTTATACATAAGTATTCATTTTATTTTTATTTTTATTTGACATTTTATGTTTTTTTTTTATACACTGACATTGTTTACTTTTTCAAGTATGTTTTTTTTTTTGACCAATATTTACTTGTTAAATATTTAATTTTATATTTTTTTCTGTGTGTGTGTGTTTTTTTTTTTGACATTTAATAATGTAAAATGATTATTTAATATGATAAATATTTCAAAAATTGATATTGTGAATGTGAGGACCATGTGGGTCTTTCTTAAATTTTAACGATTGTCTGGCAGTTTGAGTACTTTAAGTGACCCACCCAAATGTCCTTTCTTTGGTATTGTTCGTCGTGACGTTGAGCTCCTTGATTTATAAGTCGAGCTCCACGATAACTGACAAATGCTTGCACTGACTGGACGGGTCCACTCAAATCTGTGTAGTGTTTTCTTCAAAATACCATCTCAGATATTTATCTGCATGGTCTTCATGTGTGTATTATACCTTATTGTTAACCCAAACAATTTTAAAAGATTAAAAGAGTAACCTTTGGAGTTTCTTGCCGGTTCTTCTCCTTAGGAATCGACCAATGCACCGAACCGTGCCCCCTTTTTACCGACGTTTTATAAGTGCCCATGTAGGCCTATGTGAAATAAAAATATTTTGATTTTGATTTTGAACACATGCGAACTAACCGCGACATTAGCCTATATAGAAAATCCCGACTCACATATGTTGGGCAGCTAGCCCACCAGACACAACACTCGTCTGGTTGGAGGATCCTCCTTTTTCTATGGGGGATGAGGAACTTTACACCCTGTCCCTCATACCCCCCAAACTACTTAAGTGACAAGTAAATAGGCTTCTTCTGGGTAAGCTCGTTCCATCGTCGACCTCATCTCTGCCCTTAACGCAAGACTGCGGTCAAGAGTAAACCCATGTCAAATAAAATAAAATAAAGACGAAACGGTTTGAGGTGACGAGTAATAGAGACGTTTATTCTAGCCTCTTGTCTACCACAGCATGTCTTCTTGTTTCATACTTCTATGGAAGAAAACAAGCTGCGGTTGTAATGTACACTTAGATTAATACCTACTTATATGTGGTTCCTATCATGACTAACGCTGCGACCGTCTGCCAGACTATTTGACCTCTGCACTTGGATATAATGACGCTAATTAGGACAAACACCAATGTTGTTTAATCAGATATGATACCGAGCAATATTTCTCTATGGAATGCCGACGATTTGATATCATATCAGAAATATCAAAGGTAAACCTAATAAATGCAGGATGTAACGATAGAAAGCGAAAAATACCTAATAGATGAATTAGCCCAATCTATGCTTACATTACCTACTAATGTTATAAAAGTAGATGTATGTAGACTGTCTGTCTGTTATCTTTTGGTGCCTTAACGGCTTAATGGATTTAGTTAAATCTGAACACAAGTAGACCTTAACCTGGCAGCACAGTCGAAGTATAAATCAGACTCAGTAAATCTAAAACAATGTACTCACCGAACTCATGGTTGTCAGCCGTACAGTAATACACAGGTTTCATATAAAGGATTTGAATGTCACTCCACTTTCCAGGTTTAACTGGTTTCATTCTAGGATCCAGGTTGAAATGAAGCAACACCGTCTTCTCATCCAGGAACACTTTCTTCAGCTTCAGCTCACTTATATCTTTCTCTCTTGGCTTCAAATCTGGTCGCGACGCTTGGAAGTTCTTCAAGGTACTTTCGAAGGTATTCGAGTCTTGTGCCTGTTCTAATCCTCCATTCACTTCGTAATACTTTGTTGAATAGAAAATGTACTCTTTTAAGTACTTCTCCCAAACGTTGTCTTTCATGTTTTCTGCGTTTTCTAACCTATATTCTTTCTTGTGAGCAAGTTTGACAGCGTAGTAATTTTGGAGGGATTGCGTCTCTCTTACCCAAAGAGCTCTGTTAGATTCTGAGACGAGAAACTGCTTAGAATCTGTGTAAACACACCAGTAGTACCCATCGCCTTTGGGCTTGAGGACATAGGTCAGTAACTTGTTGTGAATAACATCGGAGATAATGTCGACAGGAGTCGGGTAAAATGTCTTGGAGTCAGTGAAGCAGTAGATGTCTTTTTCTTTTACGTTACCAGATCCTACAGTCAATATCAGCTTTTTCTGGCTGTAAAATAGACGATTTGGAGTTAGTATAAAATGTGATTGTAAATATTTTCTAAATGATCTTTGTTGTCTTATACTGAACGCACGGAAAATGCAGAACCACTCTTGAAACGGGCGTATCAAAAATGAAAGCTCTCGATTAACTTTTTCATTTTTACGTAATATAAACTAACACCTGTCTTCTCTAAAGGGTTAGGCATAGGTGTGCCCACCGTACCCCTATATTTTGCAATATGCTTAGCAACCTATTACATTTGAACGTATGTCAATTAATGTTAAATAAAAAATACTTACTCATCAGTACTAACGATTAATTCAAGTTTTTTTAATTCAATGTTCTTCTCACATACAACATCGAAGAATAAATAGGAACTATTCACCAGGTCCCATACACCATTTCTTATTGCACCATAAGTAGTTTCAGTCCCATTCATCGATCCAATATTGTAATCCAACCCCCATTCTGCTGGTGGTGTCTATAATGTGGTTTACGTAAATGAATTAATAGGAAAATCATTTTAAATGTGTATAGAAGCACATGAACGGGCATTACATTAGTTATCTAGACACATTTAAGGTATTTTAAGAATTTTTTGAAGCTCACTTTTTGATCTGCATAATTATGTCATCTCTCATCTTTGTTTGTAAGCAAGGCTATCGTAAGTTATAGAAATAAATTAAATAAATCAATAAATATAAAAAGTGTTACCTAAAAACTTTGTTTTTACAAATTAACACTGAGTCAGCAGATAATTTTAATTGAAAATCATTTCCAAAAACGGAACTTCACAAAATATATATAAGCTAACAAAAAAAGCCTATTCACATTTATATTCACGTTCACAATTTGTTAGAAGATAAGCAATGTATTTTTAAACATATAAATGCTATTCCAAATTTCATTCATGCAAAATATTAGTGACTATTGATTATATGGAACAAAATTTGAATGAAAAAGTTCGCACCAACACCCACACATCCCGGAATACGGGTTGTGAAACATTTCGCGACGGCAAACTGCTTCTGCATGATTCTGGAGTCTTGGTATCATACCTACAACAGCCCCATGTTTCTAGCTCGAAAGGGCTTCGTTCGATCGAAGGAGATACTAATGGAAACCAGCCACCACAGTCCAAAAGCTATTAAAAACAAAACATTCTAAAACAACGAAAGCAGTTTTGGGTTTGTCACTAACATTCATATTATTAAATACTTAACATTTTTTTGAGACTAGTACACAGACACTACTCTATTGCAAAGATAACAGATATATTAGAAATATGACATGGTCTAATCTAGTATTAAGGAAAACCATATTCCACACTTTAGAAAAAATTACAAGTAGAAGATACAAAGATATAGAAGAACAATTCTTGAAAATACTTAGGAATGCTTTTATAGACGTTTACATGATCAAAGACAAAGTTACATTGATGGACATGATCTAAACAAGATTGAAAGAAATCGTAACTCACCGTAGCGTCTTCATTCACAATGTGACTATGACGTAGAGGGTCGTATGTAATGCCCAGCGGGTAAACAGGAAGCGATCCATATAGTTGTAATAGTGGATTATTTGAATATCTCCACCCATTATAGAGGAGTGTACTTTCTTTTTTCTCACATAATTCTTGTGCTCGGAACCACGTAGCTCTCACTGCACTCTTACCTCCAACAGCAGTGGCAGGCTGTGGCATCAAGCAGGTCGCTTTAGGAGACCAAAATCTCAAAGCGCCTTTATCACAGCCTTCGTCAGACATTGCATCCTTATCAACATAAGGCGATACAAGACAATACCTATAGAACTCATCATCGCATCTCGTAGCCGTAAAATTAGTTACTGGATCCATCACCACACATAATTCTTCTTCAATACCCTTTTGTGGGTTATCTACTTCAAACGATGTTTTTAAAAGAGTCCCTGTTGATTTCGTATATGAGTAATCAATGAAGGGTCCCCCAGGGTACAATGATTTGTACTCTGTCCATAATACTAACTCAGACTTGGTTAGATTCAAACTGTTGTATAGTTTGGATGTGTATAGGTTACCTGTACACCCGACATATTTGTCTGTGAGTTTCTCTGGGCCTTTTAACCGGTAACATATTGGTTTTTCGTCGATGTTGGAGTAAGTTACTTGAAATCCTATGGGGCATATTACTTTTTTGGATTCCTTGGCTTCGAGTGCTGGTTGTAGTAACAATAGAAGTATGAGCGTGGCTACGATTTGTGTTCGATGAGGTGCTACCATCTGAAATGAGAATAAAGTAGGGTGTTAAATTACTACTCTTACTGCGGTACTCAGAGATATTTAATGATTACTTAAACCGTCACTTAGTAAAGATTTGACATCATTTTGTACGACGAAACTGTCAAAACCTTTACTAAGTGATGCCCTAAGTACCTAATCATTAAAACTCTCTGAGTGCGGCAGTAAGTCATAGCCTAAGTAATCAATAAAGCTCTCTGAGTGCGACAGTTAGTGAGTTGTTTGCAACTGCCAGAGCCCCGTTAGACACATTCAACACTTTTTAATCATTCGTAAAATGATAAATTTAAATATTCTTACTACTTTAGTAAACATGACTAATTTTAATACGGATGCTGAACAGATTAGATAATATAGGTTTTATTTATCACAAATAGACAAAAGAAAGGAAATACCAAAATATTCAAAACAAGTTATTCATTTTACAGCTTTTCTTGTCCGTACAACATATGATTTAGGGTTTTATCACGGATCAGTTATCTATTATCAATCTTATCTCATTGAGAACCTATCTGAAGATAATTCCGAGCGTGTAGCACTCAACTTTGTTACCGATATATACGGATATTATCACAGCTGATTGTGGTACATAATTTTGTAAACCGCTATTTATCTCATGAACTCACTGATGTTATTTATATTTAAAACATTTTTAAGCTCATGATCATCTTATATTTCGTAAATATGAAGCTGTTTTCGGAATCTATTTTATTTTTTCCCGGTTTTCCAACCCCTCAGAACTTGGTCCATTCAAACTTGTCATGTACCCAATTCAAATAAAGCCGATTGTTTTTTAAATATTTTTTTACTTACTTAGGGACTTTAATAATCGCAATGCGTATATGCGCATAAAGCTGACAACAGAAAGATTTAAAAGTTCGAACTTTTTTTATGAACGTTCAATTTTTTCTCAAGACTTCTATTTCAAATGGTAACTCCCACAAACCTTCCGTTTCATCTCCTAACTGTTACAGTATTTCTTACTCAATACTGTTGTGAGTAATCGATTATCTAGCTTCAGTAAAAACGTAATCAATTAACCGTTTCAGCAAGCGAGTATAATCGGTCGGTCCAGTCAAGTACCGCGTCAAGCTAAATTTTTCGAGGACAGTAAATAGTACCTACTTATAATACGATTGGCTGGCATTTTGAGTACTATAAGCGACCTACGCAAATGTCCTTTCTTTGGTATCGTTCGTCTTCACTTTGAGCTCCTTGAGTTAAGTCGAGCTACACGATAACTGACAAATCCTTGCACTGACTGGTCGGATCCACTCATATCAGTGTGGTTTTTTCTTTAAAGGACCATCTCAGACACTGATCTATAATACATAGTCCTCATGTGAGTATTCCAAAATTATGTCTGGACCTTAAAATAGACCTCTGAGCTTGTCTTGACTCTTCTTAGAAAACTACGAAACCCAGTACCATCTAGTTTAAAATAAAGTGACTTGTAAAAGTGTTGGTAGAAACCTATTTACAAAATAAACATTAATGATACCACCGTAGAGCGATCGCTGATGCAGATACTGCTACACTGATAATGTTTCCCCAGGTGGGACACAGGCCTACTTTTTGACAAAGGAAATGAACTAGGTATAACGCACGACGCGGACTCGGTGCAGAATAGGGATGTAAACAAAAAAAATCGAATTAGTCCGTCATATAGATTACCAAAAAATATTGGACATGCATTTTTTCTTTTTTCACGAAAGCAAACAATAAAGACGATACAGTGCTTTGGAAACTCGTGTGACGTCATACTCTAAGACATTAGTATGACATTCTTTAGCGGTCAGTCACGTCGTCTACACCGACTCAAATCTTTGACGCGTTTTATCTTCGTCAATTTTTATTGATTGGATAAAACAAAAAATACGTATCCAATATTTTATAAAATCCAAATCCAAACAAAATGAGTGTGGACTATAGTTAGGGGCCGAGTGGACAGTTTAATTATAGGGGGCCGAGGGCCCGAGAGTGGACTAAACGTATTTTTCGATAACAGACGGAATAATTAGAATCACATTTTTTTAAGTCAGTAAACGTCCCTATTTTGTATGCCACATATTTTTTTTTTTATTTGGGACCGCGACACTATTCCTAAACCACTGTAACTCCTGTTAGCCAGAATCAACAGTGGCGACCACAAGAAAAGCGCCATTACATTGAAGCTCGACGAAGTCCCAGGGAAACGATTTAACCGTTTTGGATCCCGCAACGAAATTAACCAGAAAAGAATAGCGGAGGAATATGAAAAAACATAATATCCACTTCCCACACCACACATATCTTGGAATTTTTAGTTATAGCACATGACACTTTCATCACGGTTTTATTTGAATAGCCACTATTCCATCATCTTCCTGTCCGGGCCCCATACTACTTGGGGCCGATACAACACGTTTTCTGCGTCAATGAACCCTGTCACGGCATCATTTGCTTCATTCACTTTCATAATTATCATTCCTCACATAATCCCTCTCCATACATCAAGATGAATTCGAAAATCTTTAAAAAAAAAACCGACTTCAACAAAAGTGAAAAATAAACTTGGGAAGAAAAATTAGTTTCTGAAGTCGGTGACTTTTGTTTTGTTTGATTTAATTTTTTTGCCACCGACGATCGCAATGACAGGGAGAACAAGTGCCTTTCGCTAGGGGTTTCGTTAGGGGTACTTTTTACCCTACTGCGGCTAAGCCCAAAAGGAGGGTTATTACTACACTCCTTGAGTACGGCTGTCGAGCGCAATGCGACATTACACAAAAAAAAATTGTTAATAAACTAAAAAACCCGACTGAAAAAACTGAAAAGTAAAAAAACAAGCACATTTTAAATTAAACAAAACTTGGAAGCAGGAGGGGTCCATTATATTTTCATTTCATAATTTAATATTCAAATTAATGAAATTTTAACTTTTTTTTTTATTTGCAATTTCTTTTGTGTCTGTTCTTCCGTTGGTCGCGTAAAAATCTTCGCAGATGATTTAACTTTTGTGTTTGTTTATATCATTTGTGATTTTTAATTTATTTTAAACATGTCATATATTTTTGTACTCTCCTTTTAAAACCCTTCATTTTGATACCCTACTCGATGGTAATGGATTTTTTAATTTTTTGATATACGCTATATTATGGCCCCTAAAATCCGCAAATTTCTTTTCTTTTTTAATTTGAATGTAGCCAGTGACACTCGCGCCATTAAGACGAATCTAACGACGTATATTTTATTCACATCCCTTCATCCGTTTAGGAGTTATTAGGGAACAAAGAAACGGACATACATACATACACGCCAAACACATAACCCTCCTTTTGGGCTTCGCCGCAGTCGGGTAATTAAAAAGCAGTGTCTAGAAATCACTAGATCATCTGGCAAAGACGTCACCTAAGTAACAAACAACAGATAACTGATATCAGTAACACCTGATTTAGGACGTTATTGATTGATTTGGGCGGAACTCGTGTCTCACACGTAATGATAAAAAAAAATATTAGTGTGATTCATACCAGACTACTAGTCGCGATCAACCGGTGCGGTGGATGTAAACGGCAGGCTGCCATTTTTATGGCGTTCTATGGGGGAGGCCTTTGTTCAGCATTGGACGTGTTACGGCTGATGATGATGAGACTACTAGTACATGTAAATGTAATGTATATTAGCTGGAACAGGCAGAGGAGTCTGCCTTTTCCAGCTTTATTACTTTACAAGTTCCTTAAACCGGGTGACTTGTAACGTTGACAATACTTTAAGGACGCGGGCGTGTAGTACTCATGAAAATGTACAGGGCCTACTATGAAATTGTAAAAAAAACATCTGCCAACCTTTTGTCGAGTTATACGACCAAAATGTACCGACCAGCTTATACTATATTTTTAGTTCTACAAGTAGTAGTGATACTACACGAAACCAAATTTTGCCAACGTTTGAAATCACCCAGTAGAAAGTTAGAAGCGTCTATCAAGGTAATTTCAGACCAATCCTTTAGGTATGAGAACTCGCCACGCCATCTCCTTCTTTACGTAACGTCTATTCGCTATTTCGACCCAATATTTTAATGAGAGAGTTACCAAAACAATGCATGCCCCCATTAAATTAAACGTTACAAATAATCCAGCAAGTATTTATTCCGAGATTGGATTACATTCACAGCGAAACAAAAAATGCCGACGTAATTGTGACTTAATTCCAATGACCTTAATCATGAAAGCGAGGTCCATTATATAATATTAATATTGTGTTAAAACTGTTTGTTGGTTTATTTAACGGTTTAAAGAATACTTTTAACTTAGTTCGCGTGGAGCTGCTTTTTTTTGTTGTTCAAAACGTATAACGTACAGAAGCGTAACAGAAGCGTGGGGGAGCGTGTATCCTTATCAGAAATAGATACGAATATAAGGAACTCCCTAACAAGTCTATCACAGGTGTATTTGAATATTGTGCAATAGAATTATCTCAACAGGGATTAATTGTTGTATGCATATATAGACCTCCGAATATGACATGTATAAATTCTTTTATGGATAATTTAAATATCTTACTAAAGCAATTGTGTACTAAGTCCAGTAAAAAAATAATTGTTCTGTGCGGGGACTTTAACATTAACACACTAAAGAGAAATAACGTAGTATTTGACTTTGAAAATTTATTACTTACCTATAATCTTAAATTAGAATTCAGGGAACCGACTAGACCTAAAAGTGGCACTTGTCTAGATAATTTTGCTCATAATTCGAGACAAAAATGTGTGAGTGAAGTAATAGATTTTGCATTATCAGACCACTCCGCTCAGATTTTAAAAATACAGGTGAACAAAACATGCATACTAAAGTCTTGGCATATTCATAAACGTAACTTAAGTAAAGAAAATTTAGATTTATTTAAAAAACACCTCCAATGTCTGTCTTTTTCAGAAGTATTCGAAACAGAAAACCCTAATGAGGCATACGATAAGTTTATTGATGTATTTCGTTTGTTTTATGATTTGTGCTTTCCAAATCAATTAATTAATATAACATCTGAAAAAAAAGTAAAATGGATTTCGCGGGGAATAAGGATTTCTAGCAGGAAACAAAGAAACTTACTTTGGAAATATAGAAAAGCACCTTCCATTGAAAGTAAAAATGCATTTAAAAATTATTCACGGAAACTAAAACGAATAATAAATCTCACTCAACAATCACAGAATAATTACCTTATTAATTGTTCTCAAAATAAATCAAAGGTGTCTTGGCAGATAATTAATGATCACAATCGATTAAAAGAACCTATTTTACAAATAAATAAAGATAATAAGCCAGTGAAAAACCCTAAGAAAATTGCGGAGTCATTTAACAATTTCTTCGTTGATCAGGTGCAGACTAGGAAGCATTTGGGTAAAACAAGTAGCAATACTAATATTAGGAATTCGCTTTTCATGCCCCCAGTAGTTCCTCAAGACATTATACGCGTAATAAAACATTTAAAAAATAAAAAAAGTCTTGGTTACGACGAAGTTTCTACCGCGGCAGTAAAATATGTTTCTGATACTATAGCTAAACCGTTGAGCCATATAATAAATGAATGCATAAGCTCAGGCATATTTCCAGATCAGTTGAAAACTGTGGTCATAAAACCATTACATAAAAGAAACAATAAGGAAGATATGTCAAACTACAGACCAATTGCTTTGATTTCAGTATTTTCAAAGATTTTCGAAAAAGTTCTATATGAATCTATTTACACATTCGTAATCAAGAATAATATTCTATGCGAAGAGCAAAAGGGCTTTCGAAAAAATAAAAACATTAACATGGCAATATTTGATCTTTTAAAAGTAATCATGAATAATGTGGATAAAAAAAACCCTGTATGTGCAATTTTCACTGACATGACAAAGGCGTTCGATTTTGTAGAACATGGCACCTTGTTGAATAAACTCGAAGATTATGGCATAAGAGGCAACGTGCTAAACCTGATAAAGTCTTACCTCACTGATCGAAAACAGTACACAGAAATATCAAGAATATGCACTAAAACTAAGCGTGAACTCAAATATTTATCCTCTGGTAGGATAACTAAGTTTGGGGTTCCGCAAGGTAGTGTACTTGGGCCATTGTTATTCCTGCTGTACATTAACGATCTACCGACTCAAATCCATCATCCTATGACATTATTTGCAGATGACAGCACAGCTTTAATTGCATGCACAGATAAAACGACGTACGAAAAAGATATAAATAACACCCTTAAAACTATAATTGATTGGCTTAACAGGAATAATTTAGTAATAAATCTCAAAAAAACACAAGTCATGCACTTCTATCAACGGCTAGAGCCTGATAGTATGATTATTAAATATAACGACCAAAACGTTGATACTACTACAGTAACAAAATTCTTAGGAGTTCACATAGATAATAAACTGACATGGAAGCATCATGCTGAATATGTATGCAATAAATTAAGTACAACGGCATATGCACTCTATATGCTATCAAAAAAAGTTAATTTGAATACATTAGTGACAGCATATCACGGTCTAGTGGCTTCCACACTAAGATTCGGTGTCATATTTTGGGGAAACTGTAGTGAAAGAGAAAGGATATTTAGAGCCCAAAAACGCTGTATGCGATCAATGACAGGTCTCAAAGCGATAGAAAGCTGTCAACCAGTTTTTAAATCGCTAAAGATTCTGACTTTGCCTTCGTTGTATGTTCTGGAAGTTGCCATGTTTGTCAAAACGAACAAGCACCTGTTTATGTCAGTAGCGGATAAACGCCTACGCTCAGGCCCACTAAGGTCACAATACAAAAACCTACTTTACACAGGTGGGTACCAAACTTCTCTACTAAAAAATAATATTTTATTCATGGGTCCCTTAATATATAATAAACTACCACTACATTTAAAAGATTTACCCACCAACGTTTTTAAAAAAAAGTTGACAAGACTGCTACTAGACAAGTGTTACTACACTATTAAAGACTTCATTAATGACACTTTCGGTTAACGATGCTTATGCTGCTTTATTAAACCTAATTTGTTGACATCTACAATTGTATTTTCTGTAATTGTTAAATCTAATTTGTTGACATTGTTAGCTTGTTTTAGTGAGATTTTTTGTGTTTAAATATACTTAAATTAACTTAATGACGTTTGGATTTATTCGTTTTTATTGACACTTTGTTTTATTTCTCAATTTGTTAACATTTGTGATTTAATTTCTTTTTGACATTTTAAAACTTAATTTAGTGACATTATAGCGTGATTATTTTTATTCTTGTCTAATTTCGAATTGAATGATACTAACCAATGAATGTTACTAACTGAATGGAACGCTTTTTATGTTTGTTTAAATTTCTTGTTTGTTTAATTAATGTTTTTAAGTTAAATAATTTTTGCATGCCGTAAGGCAAAATGTATCGGGACACTTATCAAAATACCATCATATCTGTATACCTACATTATTGGCAAATAAATGATTCTATTCTATTCTATTCTATTCTAAACGTATAATCGCCCCACATTATGAATTTCGCCTGTATCATGGGTTGCGTTCACAGACATTATTTTTAACGAGTTTTATCAACAGGGTACCAAAATTGGTGGACTAAATCAACTTTAAATCTATACATATAATAAAATCGTAAAACTCACATACACAAATACCCAGACCCGAAACAACTATCTGTGGGCCATACGCATATTTGTTCCGTGCGGGGATCGAACCCACGTCACGTAGCGAACCCGCGTCACGTAGCGGAGCAGTCAACTGCTTGAGCCACATCGCCAACCATGTCGTCAAAATTATCCTACGGGAACGTAAGTAATACCAGCCTATTACTGTCCCACTGTTGGACAAAGGGCTTCTCACAATTCTCTCATATATAGAATGTGCCGGGACAAAAAGCTAGTCGATGTCCTTATTCTTACCTATCTTATGGTTTGTCCATAGGCCACGTGACGGATAAATAGTTACATTATTAATTTCATTGAAATTTGTAAAAGGTGACAGACATACAGAGATCCTTTCGTAACTATAGTAAACTAGCTTTTTCCCGCGACTTCACTCAAGTTATTGTCGGAAATTATTACACGGGTACACTTATATCCTATGACACTCAGGACTAATGTAGCATTCTATAAGTGAAATATTTTTCGGATTCGGACTTTTCTATACTCGTCATTAAATCAAATCAAAAACATTTATTTCAAGTAGGCCAGTTACAGGCACTTTTGAATAATCGAACAAATACAAAATAAAAGAAGCTACAGTCCCAGACACCAGTCACGAGGCATAGTACCTGTGAGTGGACTGCAGTTGCCATTCCCTAGCGTAGATTTGTATGGAGAAGAACGGGCAAGAAACTCCATGGACACTCTTTCATCTCAATAGACACCTCTTTTGTAGCCATATCACAGTTTCACACAATCCATTAGTACGGATACGTATTAAAATTGCACTATTTGATGTTATTTTTAGACTTTCGGAGACTTTCAGAGGTTCTGTACACGTGCTGGTATTATCGTCATGTCTGCTGAAAAGTGCTTTTTATCAATTTAAGCCTTTTTACCCGACTGCGGCGAAGCCCAAAAGGAGGGTCTACGGGGAATCTACTGGATGTTAGTAAGTTATCCTATTGGGTGAGCAACAAAAGTGTATTGAGTTATTGTAATGAGTTTCCGTATGACTAAAGTTAAAGACAGATCATTAGTAATAAAAATATTAACTTATGCAAAGTCACATTTATAATCTGTTACGTGTTTTCTGTATTCTCCTCTGGCAACCGTCACGCTGTCATACATTTCAAGCCAAATTATTATTCCATTCAATCGCGGTGACTGACTGATTGTCACTCACGGGTAGTCGGCCAAACAGCTGTTATCGTGGCTCGATTTTGATTTAATTTCCCGATTACTCGTTGATAACAGGTAATCGACAAATAATAACATATTTTTTCCTTATAAGATACCTGTAATCGTATGTGTACTCGTAGGTGCAGACACGAACAAATAGTAGTATGTAGCTACAAGGTCTTTAACGGACCCTTCACGAACCCGTCAACCAAGCGTTAAATTATGGAACTCGACGGTTTTGTCAAGGGTTTTTAAATCATCCCGTATATTATAGTCTATATTTAAAAAGTCCCCGTAGGATTCTTTCCACCATAACACGAACAAAACCGCGATCAAAAGCTACTTAAAAATAAATTATGATTTTTCTCTTACCTTCATTGTTTAAGTGATTTGAGCGCGAATGACGAAGAATCTTATATGCCAGGTCATCTTACAAGCCCATTTAAGACTTTGTTGTCGAGGAACAACGGTTCAAACTTGCTTACACCGTATTTGCAGTTTCTTGTTCCGTCAGTTTCGTCTGAAAAAAAAAGATTAAAAAGTGTCATTAATGTGAATATAACCTTCTTGGGTGTTGGGTGATATGTCAAGGGATCATGGTTTAATTGGGACCTTAACTTTTATACCCATAAGTTTTATAAGTGACATTTTACGTCTGATTCTGAAATGTGATAAAGAGTGGACAGACAGGATTGCGAGTGGGGATATCCGGATTTTTTGCTGCTCAAATGAAGACGTTTTGGTTACTGGTTTGTGTTTACGGTCGAAGGTTGTTGTATCGATAAGAGCGATTAACACGTGTTGCTTGATTTCTATCCAGTGATTATTACGAAGGATGTGATAAGGAAGACCGTATTTTTTTTTTCATTTGATTTGCAGGTCCGTGTCAGGCTGTATGTTGATAAAAATATGATGTGAGACCGTATCGTACCGATTTTAATGGTTATATTTCTGTAAATTTGACAGAATTATAACCATTAAAATCATCAATACAACCCTAACCCTAGTTAATTCAATCCTATGACAGGATTTCGCAGATTTCGCGATCTACTCGGGCGCTTTCGCCATGACACCTTCACCTTTTGCAAGACAGTGGCCATTTAGAAAAGAAAGACTAACTCTACTGTAGGATATCGATTTTATTGATAAAGGGTACAGCATCCCATTGAATCGGCAGATGAATGTAACTTTGGTGTTGATTAGTATGAAAAGTGTTCTTTACTACGCGAGATGATATTTAAAATAATAAAAGCACATGTAAAGTAATGATAATAGACTAGTCCAGGAAAATGGTCTATCTCGGAAATACAACAGAACCGCAATGGATCATAAAACACAATCAAAAAAGAAATTCAATCATTAACACCCACCATTTCCGCTAACTATGATTTAAATCATAATTTATGAAAGTTAATTATTATTTACTGATTACCAAAATTGCAAAGAAAACACAATTCTAGCCCGCCGTCTTAAAATTAAAATTTCAATGTTATAGCTCTGCTAGCATAGCAACTACACCTAGAAGTTTCTGTAGCGTGATTAGTATCAATTAATTGATAGAAATGATCAGAATACGTCATCGGTATCCATTAGCACAGTCGTTTGGGAAAAATAAAAGAAATATTCTAATAGCTAAGGTCAAGAGTGGTCTATGATCTCATTATATGCCTAGCCTTTTCCCAGCTATATTGGAGTCGGCTTTCAGTATAACCGGATGCATTTGAATACCAGTATTTAGCATGGTGCGACTGCCTATCCGGGGGTCTAAAATAGCCACTTTAGCAGATCCTAATATGAATTGCGTTAAAAAACGTTAAATGGACTTTTCATAATAGTAACTTCGTCTGTGACCATATAGGAAAATATATCTTAATAGGAAAATAATATGAATTGCGTTAAAATTCGAAAATGGTCACAGACGCAGTTCATATTAGGATCTGCTAACTTTAGCAGATCCTAATATGAACTGCGTCTGTCAGGACAGGGGAGGAGGTCAGGGGGTCTAAAATGGCCGCTTGGCCATTTTAGACCCCCTGACCTCCAAAACCCAATCAGTATTGGGTAATAGGGAGGTTTACTTAAAAATATATGATTCTAATTGGTCCGTCTTTTAAATTATCAAAAAATATTGGATACGAGTTTTTTGTTTTAATCAAATCAATAAAAATTGACGAAGAAAAAACGGGTCAAAGATTTGAGTGGGGGGTATTGACGTCACTCACCGTTAAAGAATGTCATACTAATGTCTTAGAAAATTACGTCACACGAGTTTTCAAAGCACTGTATGTTTGCGTGAAAAAAGAAAAAATACGTCGCCAATATTTTCTGGAAATCTATCTGACGGACTAATGAGATTTTTTTTGTTAACTACCCTATAAAGTCAATGGCTCCAATCTTTCCAAGGAGTATCATTATACTCCTTGGAAAGATTGGAGCCATTGACTACCTGTAACGACTGTTAAGGATCTTCAAATGACAGCCGGGACCAAAGGCTTTAAGTGCTTTCCAAGGCACGGAGGATCGGTATGTAATAATGGGTGGCCACCCATCGACGGACCAGCCTAGGCAAGCGCGGCTTAACTTAAAGATCGACCCGAGTGGTTGCTTACTACTGTCAAGAAATCAAACACCTCAAGTATACAAAAGTAAATTATATTAATCCATCCAACATAATCACAAATATACTTATAAATAGCACAGTTACATTGAAGATATGTTCACCGTTCAACCGCTCAAGAGCGAATGCCTCGAGCTATCTAAAATGTCAGCCACAAGCTGAATGTTCCCCACTCTCACAGTGGGTCAACATTCAACTAGTTATTCGACCAATCAGAGCGAAGTACACAGCAGTATGTTCAATTGAGAGACTAAAATGCATCAAAGCTTATTATTAACAGTAAATAAATTATAATAATCTAAATAATAATTATTTAGTAATTATAAAATGTGAACAAACTTAAATACTTATATTTTACTAGCTAACAACTAAAACGGAAGTATTTAACTCATGCACCCACTAGCGCCATCTACAAGTGGAAAGAAGTTTGCTATTATTTTACAAAATCATTACACTACTATTTACCTACGAGCCTCCTCTCTTGTAGTGTCTATGATCTAAGAGAACTAAATCTGTGTCAAGAGCAATTTTTTGTTCAAAAATTCGCTTTTCGTGGTGACGTTTTTTGTGCAAAGTCGGGTCAAATGAATTAACTGCTTGGTTTGTTAGTTTTTTTTTTTAATTTGTAAAGTACATAAAGCAAACGTTAAGTTTTGTTAAGGTTGCTCTCATTCTTCCTTTCAAAAGGTTAATAGATTGCAAAATCTAAAATTATGTTGTTAACTTTTTGTTTTTTTACTCGAATTCAAATTTTTCCTTAGATATAAACTGTGATGATAATGTCTAGATGTCCATCATCATCACAATTTTATATTTATGTATTACCTAAACAAGGATAGCCGTTATCAGGTTTGTAAAAATGATACTCATGGATTGAAGATAATGTTTCCATTGTATATGGCATTTCATGTAAAAATCACTATTTTTTAATAGTACTCACGGAGACACATCAAGCTTTACATTTCCAGTATAACCTGATCACTGTTTGCATGAGCTTCCCGCAAAATGAAAGATCAACATATATTGCAAAGCTTCATTGTTCGTCATCCTACCACTGAGAGTCCTCAGAAAAACAACGCATCTAGTAAACCAGTTCAATACCAAAGACAATCAAATATTTACGAGCAATTCAAACAAAACACAATCATCTTCTGTTAGCAATGTGCAAATGATAACAGATTCGTAACGTGCCTTTTCACCGCATCCGATGAGTCATATCGCCCTGAGATGTATTTACACAAGATGATATGACGACACAATCTCATCACCTTTGTTTGTGATCAAAGTATTTGCTAGAAACTTCTCAGAAACTGCCATAATGTTTATCCACACGAATATAATATTACGGTATATATTGTATTATACTCATAAATGTACAAGTAATGTCTGTATGTCTGTCAGCTTTTATACCTGTAACGTCTGAACGTATCTCTTTAAAATTTAACAGAGATCCTGTTGTTTATCGTATGCCATGTATTTTTTTTTGCTCAAGAAGAAGCTTCGAGTTCTTTGGTCACATTGCCAAAAAGAGAGGCGTGAACTTAGAAAAGCTGCTGATAAAGGGCAAGGTAGGTGGGAGAAGACCCAAAGGCAGAAGCCCAATGCGCTGGTCAGACCAGTTCCGCTGTGCACACGCGGCCCTAAACACTTCTGTCAGCGATGCCTTACATGCCACCGAAGACAGAGTGAACTGGCGCAAGACTGTCCAGGAGAAAGTAATTCAAAGAGGCCACGACCTTCAGCATTGAGGAAAAACGACGCAAGGAAGAGAGCAAGGAGGATGTATTTATTTGGGCTGAAATTATACTGACTACCTATTCCTGCAGGGCTATTGCGTATCTTTTAAATGTCAGTGGCAATCATTTTGTCCATGGATTAACTGTCAAATTGGTTATGGTTTAGTACAGTAATTGATAGACACTAAAAGATACGCAATAGCCCTACTGGACGTAATCTACCTCTTTGCTAAATTTTAAAAATATCCGTTCAGCAGTTACAGGTATAAAAGTTGACAGACATTAGCTACTAATGTCTATCCGGGTGCAGCGAGTTTTTATGCTGCCCATATGGGACTCTGACTTGACTTTACATGCTGTCGAGAAATATCTCTCAGGCATGCTGGTAAGAATAAAGAAAACAAGCAAGAAGAAGAAGCTGCTGCTGCTGCTGCTGCTGTGGTAGATGTTTTACCGAAGCAAGGGATAATTATGCAATACGCACATGAATCCGAAAAAATCTGAGGAGGAGGCGTGTCTTGGGTTCGAACTTTAGACCTATGCCTTGTCCGACGGTCACTCCACTAGGCTAGTTGTTTTTCGCAATTGACGATATGTTATAATACAGGGTGTAAATGAACCCTTCACGCAAAAGTCAACCAAGTATTATGAACATCAAACTAAGTGCCCCTACGCAAAAGTTTTTGCTGGGAAACGACTTTTTTTTTTGGGGACAAAAATCACATTTTACGGTGAAACTCAATGTAGCACTCTTAAACATTCTTAAGCTTTGAATAGTAAACGAATCATGGAGGTAATTTAAGTAAACTTATAACCTGAAAAACTAGTACCAGTATTTACAGAAAAAGCTGTGAAAAATTTGGAACTTTGACCCCCAATATCTCCGCAACTAGGAAATCTGGCTACAAAAAAATTATCGTAGTGGTGGGGAGAACAAGTGCCTTTTATTTACGTTAAGGGTACCTACTTTTACACCCTTTATAAGATATGAATGTAAAAAATACACACTACACACGGGCGAAGTCGCTAGTAAAAACTAGTAGAGAGATAATGTGAGCATGAATAATTAAGATATTATTAGCCTTTTCCTTTGATGTTTTTCGATGGAGCCCTGAGGTACCTATAGTATCTATTTTTGTAAACAACTCTCTCTCACACACACACACGCAAGCTTGTATCAAAAATCTGAATAAACGTGAGCAATAATGAATTAATGCTTTGGCTATGTGCCATCTTATTAATTACTTTGTAGGCTAGCTGTGAAATTGAACGACGTAGTTCAATCTCTATTTTCCACCGACCAAAAATTGACGTAAGTGCTTTAATTTTGTAATGACGATAGAATTTCATTGAGTGTGGTGGAACTTGGTATTTGTTCATTTGGCAGCAGAAGCTACAAATGTAAACATACTTGACGTCACACGAATTCTTGACCTTGCAAGCAGAGGTTGGGGCCTAAATTGGCTGCTTTTACAGAACCATAATACAACCTCAGGCCTGTAATCCACGAAGGGTTAGCTGTTAGAGGTGTCATAGTACCCCCACATTTTGCTATCTACAAGTCCTATGTAACTGACGGCGAGCCATAAATCGAACACAAATCCAGACTCCGCCACTGAGAAATTCATCATGTAAAAATCCAAAATGATCACCTACAAAGTGACAATTCATATGATTAAAGCGTCTGCTAGGTACCCTTTAAGAATTTTAATGTGATTCCTAATATTTATGATTCTGTCAAAAACTTTAGATCCCTTGTAATCCGCGACATTAAGTTTTGTAATAGCAACAGCCCAACAACAATCGTTGGTTATGCAGTTGCCCACTAAACACAAATACTGACTAAGTAGTGGGAAGTTCTTAATTCACTATTTAAAGGGAGGGCCCATTAAATAAAGAATGAGGAACTAGCAACCCTTTTTTTGGAGTGTAAGAAATCATCATATTACTCCTCGCGCTTCCGCTCCCGTGTTTGACTTCTACTGACTAAAAACCACCCATGTTTCTTCTTAGCCCCTAGGGAACTTGTAACCCTTTTTTTGGGAGGGGGATGGGAAATCATCAAATAACCCCTCACGCTCTTGGGCAGAGCGAAAGGAAGTGTCAGATTTCTACTGACTAAAAACCACCTATGTTCCTTCTTAGCCTTTTATGTCAAGACCGCGGTATCTCTTGCGAACAACCTGCAGCCCCGACGGGGAACTTGTAACCCTGAGTCTAATACTTTTACAGTAATAATATTCTACGAGGTGACCCTGCTTCAGGGTATAATTTTACTCAATAAAATTGCGGGAGTACTTTACATGTCCTTACAATTTGGTAATCAAGTCGGGACTCATTTAAAATAGATAAAAAAATACCAGTAGCTAATTATGTAGCTACTTGTGTACTGTATGTTGTAACAGAGTAGTACAACCGTCCATGTAAATTAAGATCATTAACAATGAGTGCTAATGAATACGCGTTTCCTTACAATTGTGGCAATTAATTAATGTAATTTAACTACATTCATGGAATGACAAGCGGACAAAGGACTACACGTAAATGCTGAATGTAATATGTACTTAATTTACATAACTAAACTTACATACTATAAGGTATTCAATAGCATTATTAAATTGTCGTTTTCACAGTAAAATTACACATAACTACAAATTACTAAATCTTGTTTTCTGTTGAATTTTAGTTTCAGAGCTGAATTACCGGCACAGCTACTGGACAAAAAGGCCAATGCTATCTATTAATTGAGGTTAACTACAAACTACCTATGTGTCAAAGTTCATTCAAATTCGATCAGCAGCTTTTTTCGTAAAAAGCTTAACAAACTTTTGGTTTTGTAGATCGCGATATGTTTTTTTTTTCTAAATGACACTAGGGAGGGCAGCAAAGGGACAGGCTGGAATTCTTCATATATACCCCGAATTAAAAAGACAGAAAACCCAATGAGTCATAGGTCAAGGAACCTATGAAGCTTCCGTCATCTCAAATCTCCTTCCGCAACATTTCTAATGACTCATAGTGTTCAATGAAGAGAACAGAATTAGAAGTATCAAACAAGGATTTCCTTTGATCTAAATAACAAAGTCGTCACATAAAAACTTTGCGGAAATTAGAACCATTGACGTAAAAACTTTTGAAACGAATAGTGAGACAGTTTACGCACTAGAGTCAAAACATTTTGGTTTATCGTATACAGTAGTTAATCGTGTGTCTAACAATCTAAACAGATGTTTTTTTAGCTTGGTATCAGAAATTTTGATAATGTTTGGTTTTTTGCCTGCCATCAGTGTTTTCGGGGTTTTATTTGATTTTTCCATCAGGATTTTTTTAGTAATAACCACAACCAGTTTGGATTTGTGCCGGTTAGTGGTAGGTAATAGGCTCGCGAGACGAGAGGTCTCAATTTCACGCTTCGCCACCCCCTTCACTAGTATGACTGCTTCGCAGAAGGACGTGACAGCGCCCCATTCCCTCTCGCTCCGGACCATAGAAATGAGAACTTTCCTAACGTCAATTCCAAGTCTTTTAGCTGGGGCAAAAGACAGGCCTGTACAAGTTGTTACGCACTCGTCGGATTCGAGAAGAAAAAAATGCTGGAAAAAGAAGTGGCGAGACAGTCTCCCGATCAATATCAATTCGCAAAGCTCGATCTCATAACCCATTATCAGTCAGAGTTCACGCATTATCCGAAACTGCGTCCGTGATTTTTGTAAGTACCGATTTGTAGACGGAACCATTATTATTATGACGGTCAGTCTAATTAATCTAACTGTATCCACGTCTCTAAAACGTGACTGGTAAACTCACGAGAATAAATTGTTAAGCATAGTAAATACTTATACTTAATTTGTCCGCAAAGTTCGGGAGTAGCGAACGCGAATCGGAAGACGTTGCGAGCAGCTGAGTAAGTGGACCTATGTCCTGGTGAAGGTTGCGGAGATCCGCTGGATGGAGACACACAGAAAAGGTCAATGTGGTGACACTTGGGAGAGGCCTATGTGGACATCTTTCGGCGAAAGTGATGATGATCATGATTTTCTAACCACAACTGTCATTGTTCGGCAATAAGGTAGTTACATAAAAAAAATAATTAGTCCGTCAGATAGATTTCCACAAAATATTGGACACGTATTTTTTCTCTTTTCACGTACCTAAGCAAACAATGAAGACGATACAGTACTTTGAAACTTCGTGTGACGTCATATTCCAAGACAGTAGTATGAAATTATTTAGCGGTTAGTGACGTCACAAACCCCCACTCAAATCTTTGACACGTTTTATCTTCGTCATTTTTTATTGATTTGATAAAACAAAAAATACGTATCCAATATTTTTCGATAATCTAACACTAGGACTAATTAGAATCATATTTTTTAAGTCAGTAAGCATCCCTATTGTGTAACACGGCAATTGACCTAGTGTGTAAATTAGACGACCAATTAATTTCCTCGACTGTACAGCTACCTATATAGATATTCACACATCTTTGCTAATATGCTTACAATAGGCGACGTTTGATGGAATTCCCAAATAAACTGTTCCAATTATTATATTATTCCAGTTACTGTTTAGATGTGTTAATTTAGTACCGTATAAAGAACGGTGTGATATTTTAGCGTGACAATAACAATCATATATTTGAGGTAAAGGTGAAGATGTATCTACTAGTGCTTGACCAACAGCCTATCGCCCCTTATTACGTCTTGGTAACTTAAACAGCAGTTTTTTTTTTTATTACCAGTAAAGTATTTCGAAGTTAATTTAACTTCAACAGGTAGTTTGGGGATACTAGAAAAACTATTCTAATAATGACCTAAAGGGACCTAGAAGACCCTGTACTAACTCTCATTGCACAAGGTAATGCAATAAACATTGAATTCACTTTACTAGATAACATTATTCTTCATTTAATCATAAGGGAGGGACAAACATCGGTCAATGAAAAACATTTGAACAAGGCAAAGCCAATGAGCTGTACTTAAGAGTACTCGTGAGGGTGGAGTAAGTAACCAATAAACAGGTACATCGGCAGAAAAACAAGGTCCAAAGAGTAATTTTTCCTCAAAGACACATGAATGTAGTCTACTGATGTGTAAGTGTTTCAACCACTAGTACTCTAGTGGTTGAAAATGAGACTAGGTTCCCGGTGGGATTCCCGGGTAACACCAAGATCCATTGCGTTTTTTTCCATTAAGAATTTCTCAGTAGGTGTCAAGGAGTCCGGATTTAACCCGTTTAAAAGCAGTTAACATAACTGCCATTCGGAGTTCTATTAGGTAAGCCTTTGCCTCACAGCTCAGGGATAACAAGCGTGATGTTTCGATGATATGCTGATACATTAGTGATCAACGATAGAGTAATTATACTTTTACTAGATTCTCATGTAAAATAATAACATTGGTACAAATCGGACTCGGAGAAAACCAATCGGTGGTCGTGGGAAAAAAGAGGTTGCCTTTTCTTATTACAAGACCGTGTCAACAGGGTGGTATTGTATGTTTAGTTTTAAATGATTGCTGTTATTAAATTGGTTCCACAGCATAAGTATAATATAGTACAATCAGCAAATAATGTTCCCACCGCTGGGACACAGGCCTCTCAATGAGAGAGATGGACTATATATAATCCACGGCGCGGGCCCAGTGCCGGTTGGTAGATCTAATTTATAGTGTTTGTTTTGTCTTTTGGTTCTAGGACATGACGTAAGTAAAGTAATAAGTATTTTTTTTACTATGCAAACCGCATAGTAAAAAAAAATACTTGTTACTTTCAAAAGTGTCGTTTCCGAAGTCTAATAAATAATTGTAGATGGTGAACAGAACTTATCTAGGCAAGCTCGTTCAATCATAAACCTTATGTAGAGGAAAGTCACCAAATATGAAATAGTATCTTAATATGGAATACCTTCATTTCTCTAAGACTATAAGTATGAAACGCAACACTCGACCATCTTCTGTTCCATTCGGTCTATTGCACCACGTACGTGTTAGTAGACCGAATGGAACAGAAGATGGTCGAGTGTTGCGTTTCATACTTATAGTCTTAGAGAAATGAAGGTATTCCATATTAAGATACTATTTCATATTTGGTGACTTTCCTCTATAGTTTTCTTGTTTAATGTAAAGATGTCAAGAGCTGGCGCATTTTGAAATAAAAAGGTGGTTCTTCTGAGGCATGGTCTAAATCATCTTTCATTTTGTATTTTCAATACTGTTTCCACAGACAATTTTTTAGATTTTAGCCCAGTCATATTAGTGCTTTCACCTCGGAATGAAAGATAATAAGCTGCAAATTGGTATGAACCTTTGTTTTGTCATTCTAAATGTTGTCTCAAAAGTCACAATCGTTATCGTGTCCGCGTCTCAAGATATTCAAGGTCAAAGGTCACAAAAATCGGTTTTTCGCGAATATCTGGCTTCCTATCGGTTAAATGAGATTTGCATTTATTATAAAAGTTGTAGGCTATAAAATTCCCTACAACTTTTGTTTAAACTTTTTTTTCATACGACCAACCGTTTTGAAGGTAGAGCGCGAAGTGCACATCGTACAGTCATATACGGCCTAATGCAAGGTCAAGCGTGAGTTATGGTTATCAGTACGTTATAAAGTCAATTATTTACTTGGAAATTATAATTATTAAACAATGCCTATTATTTATGTACTAACTATTAATTATTTATATTTAATTAAAGTAAGTAACTTGATTATTTAAATATAATTATTCATATTTAACTATTTAAGTATAAAATATTATTAATTCTGGATTATATATTTTAGTTTTATTTTAAGTTAAAATGATAGTAAGAGTATATATTTTACACATATTTTTATTTATTATTAAATACGGCATAATATACGGCATAAATAATTAATAGTTAGTACATAAATAATAGGCATTGTTTAATAATTATAATTTCCAAGTAAATAATTGACTTTATAACGTACTGATAACCATAACTCACGCTTGACCTTGCATTAGGCCGTATATGACTGTACGATGTGCACTTCGCGCTCTACCTTCAAAATGGTTGGCTTCAAAAGTTGTAGGGAATTTTATAGCCTACAACTTTTATAATAAATGCAAATCTCATTTAACCGATAGGAAGCCAGATATTCGCGAAAAACCGATTTTTGTGACCTTTGACCTTGAATATCTTGAGACGCGGACACGATAACGATTGTGACTTTTGAGACAACATTTAGAATGACAAAACAAAGGTTCATACCAATTTGCAGCTTATTATCTTTCATTCCGAGGTTGACCCCTTTTTTTACCTAATATGACTGGGCGTACAAACAGCTAGAAACACAGCTCTGGCACATACATCTGGTGACCCAGAGCGTCACTCACTAACAACTCTGTTGACAAGCATCTTTTTTGCACGTGTGTGCGTATCTTCGTTTCCTTCGTGTTGCAAGTGGGTCTTCTGTACAATTATTTTCTGTGGAATAGGTGCAGCACATTGCTCGCTAGATCGACGCTTTTATAGCGTACTTTGCTGAACAAATGTTAGCTACGCAACGTCACAGCGGGAATAATAGTACATTGTTCACCGAGAGGAGAAAGTGACCGATTACCGTCGAGGGTGTCGTTTGAAGCCCGAGCCGTAGGGGAGGGCTTTAAAACACCCGAGATCGGGAATCGCGTTTTCTCTCGAGTGATACATAGTGCTTTATACTACACCTACGAGGAAAATAAAAAACTAAATCTTTACTAATTGAAATTTATATTGAAATTGTTGCAGTTAGTGAAGCTTAATGTAACACTTTTTCCATTGTTGATTGTTTGAGATGTTTGCGACAATGTAGGAGGAATAACTGGCTGTGCTGTTGGCACTGCGCTCGTAGAAGGCTGTGGTGCCAAAGGGGCAACTGGCTGCTGAGGAGCATTTGGCATCGCCGCGCTCGTTGATGGTTGAGGAGATGAGTCTTGATGCACATTAATCGATCCCGATATTTGGTTATTTATTCGTGTTTTGTTTCCTACGGAATTCTCTATGTAACCTTCTGCAACAGCGGACGATTTCCAACCACCGTGGCGTTTTATTGTGGTTAAATCAGCACCAGTATCGGCAAGAATAGTCGCTGAAGTTCTGCGAAAGCAGTGGCCAGTGTATTCTAGTGGGTTGAGTAAATTAAGGTAGGAAGCTATTTCTCTTGGCACAGTACTTATTTTGTTTTTCCCAATTACTTGTTTCGTACATTTTTTGTTTTTATATTGTAGTAAAACCCGATTGGTTTTGGGGTCACTGGGGCGAATTTCGTTATATTTCTTCATTATCTCATAAAATAAGCCTGATATAACAAATGATCGCTGAATTTTGGTTTTTGTGTTAGGAATATTGACAATTATTCCATTTTCGAGGATTTCGATATCGTCTGTTGTCATATCCACAAGTTCTTGCGAACGACAGGCCCCATTTACTCCTAAAATCAAAATAACCTGTAAACAAAAATATCAAACATGAAAACCTATTAGATTTCTACTCATAAATAGGTACGTAATAAATCATAAACCAGTGCATTTTGTTCATAAACTTACCTTCATCAACAAATATTTGTCATCTGGAGCATTCTGCAAAAAGGAATAAACATCCTTTGTAGTAAGCACTTTTGATTTCTTACTACGGAATCCCTCCGACTTTCTTTTCAGAAATGCTGTAAGTTTTTTGTATTCTTGAATATTTATGTCGTTTCTTGTCAATTTAGTACTTTTCAACATTGAGTACATAGACCATAACGTACTTGGTTTGTATTTTTGCGCTTTTTCACTGAAATAAGCTAGCAAAACTGTTTTAGAAAAAGATGCCGCATTTTTTTCACTTTTCCATTGCAAAAAATCGTTATAAGTTTTATTATATTTTTTAATTGATTTCTGTGGTAAAAGGTTATCAATCAGTATTTTTGCTGTTTCCTTCAACTGCGGCGGAGTTGAAAAATCTTCATCATCACTATCACTACTTATCATTTTGATAGTTTTATTTTACTTTCTACGAAAACTGAATCCTCAAACAACACACAAATTGAAAATGGCGCCAATGGCGTCTGCAATTTTTACATGTTCTTTTTTCAAATTGTTTACGCCGCAGGGTCGCACTGCCAGCCCGACCCCATCTAACACACAGCTAGTGGCCAGTGCCATTTTGCGAACTTGGAGATAAAAACTCACTGTAAATACTTTTTGGCTTTTGATATTTAGGTTACCGGCGCATAGTCTTACCCAAAATTAAAAAAAAAAAACCACGTAAGAAATGGATTTTCATACACTTTTCTCTCCCGCTCAGATGCGTTTTCTCCCCGCATATTTGTTCGATATGCAATGACGTACTTTCTACCGTAAATTTGATAAAGTATCAAGGTACTTTCCAAGCAGGTGTAGTATAAACAACATTTACTTACGTATTTGATAATATTTTATTTTGAAGTACTTCATAAAAATCGCATTTGGCTTTATCTTTACGGGAAGCGGGTCGTACGCTTTTGAAATACATTCAGCAATTTTAATACTTTAAGTCTGTTATAAAACAAACAATATAAATGCGTTCGTACCTTTGTATATCTGTCTGCCTGTTGCATTTTTACTCCTGATCGCATTTAGATGAAATGCATAGACCATGACAAGAGTTGAGACGTAAGCGAAGTTCGATAATATTTAAAAGAAAGTGACGGCATGCGAGATAAACCAAGTCTACGTTAAACCTAGGTTTAACCACTTTTTTATTAAGGCCGATAGTATATTCTTATGTCTATTTATATTCAGGTAAAACGTTTGCGAAGAATAATTTTCAATCCACGGATCTTTTGCTAAAAATTACTATTTTAATTTTAAGCAGCAAAATTGCCATTCATCGTGGCAATGCTACCAGTCTTCTGGGCACGTTCCCTGATGACAGCGATGCGGAGGAGTAATTTGAAGCCTAATTGTCTTATTACCGTCATGGTAGGTACTTAATGATTACTTAAGCTGTCACTTAGTAACGATTTGACATACAAAACCATTTATTGACGGTTTAAGTATTCATTAAATGTCTCAGAGTGCGGCAGTTACTCTTAATTTTTAATGATTATTTTTGTGCTGTTGGTATTTTGAATATAAAGCACCTAAATATACAGAACATCAGAGTCATCATCGGAAATTACAGTTACTTACATCATAATCGTCAATAAACACGTAATTACAGCATTGATTAATCTATTATTAGTTGGTCAATAAAAACCCTGACATGTGACTGCTCAATTATCTCATTCTACTAATGTACTATTGTAAAGAAAACGTGAACGTTTACGTTAATGTTACGTTGCGTGTGAAGATTCATAATAGCTGACGAAAATGGTGACAGGACTTGGAAGCGGAGTAGAGACGTGCAATATTCGATCAATCACAGGAGAGACGAGACGCGATAGGTTGATTCCCACAAGGCTCCTTCCTACTGCTCCACTCGGCTCCGCTTATTAACAGTGCAACTGATACACCCTGGCCCTTTTCTTTTCTTTTTAAGGGTGGGAAATCATCAAATGTCTCCTCCCTCTGGGCGGAACGGTAGGGAGGGTCAAACTTCGAATGACTCATAACTACCCATGTTCCTTCTTGGCCCTTTGTGCCCGAGGCCGCGGTAACTCTTTCAAACAACCCGCAGCCCTCACCCTGGCCCTTATTCGCAGTTACCACCAAAACGGTGATCAGCGGAGCAGATATTAGACGAGCAGGATTCACCCAATGACATTATAAGTATTGGAGTCCACATGCGGCGTCTCTCATCCAGGTTTAAAGATAATGTCAAGAGATTGGGCATCAGCATACTCCATGTTATGTTACTAGTCTAATTCTGTGTGTTCTCTTTATTCTGCCAAGGTTTTATTTACCAGCGAACTATTCCTTTTACCTGCTGTCGGTTACGATTCTGAATACTTCTGAGTACTGAATATGGTCACTTGACGATGCGCACACCCATTGTTACCATACGGTGCCTTCTGGCTCGAAGGTCTCCCTTTTTTATCAGAGTATGTACGCATCTCGTCCCTCTATGAGGAAAATAATGTACCTATCAAAACTGATATAATTCTGACGTCATATGTGCGTAACGGCTGGAAAGATTATTTATATATAATATGCGTATTTTATATGTAAATTGTCCTAAAATAACATTATAATCACCATGCTTATCGATAGCATATCAGAAAATAAATCTGACACGTCAATATGAACACATGAAAACAAAATGGACACTGAGGTTACTTTTAATTGCTTTAACATATTACACCTGTAGGTACCCACTAATAAATTCAGTGCTAAATTTTGCAGATAGATTAGCCATAAGAAGCTTATTATTAGGACAAGCCCGCCACACTATTCTCAAACCACTGTAACTCCTAAAAGCCAGAATCAACAGTGTCGGCCACCAGCCGAGCGCCGAGACAAAACAAAACGATTTAACTGTTTTGGATCCCGCAACAAAACTAATCAGAAAAGAATAGCGGAGGAGTAGGAAAAACATAACTTCCACTTCCCCCCACATCAGCAGGAGACAGAACAGAACAAGGCCAATAGGCACATAAAGACGTATACAACTTATGAAGCTTGGAAGAGATGCCAGTCTATGTTAGCCAGTCCTCGTTAAGTGGAAAAGGGAGGACTATCGACGGACTTTATGTACATAACTATACACCCTACCTTTTACACTACAGCAGAACTTACTTTAAGTTTTGACATTTTCTATAAACATTTTATAAAAACAGTTCCTGAAACTAAGAGTTTTACACCGGCACAATCATTTAAATGGCCATAAAGCATAATAATACAAATGACCCTGACTGATAAAACACTCATACAAATACTCAATGTGCCATATTATCTGTTCTAAAGTTACTTCCACTTATAGAAAGTGAAAACCGCTCTTTTCCAAAAAATACAAAGAGTTTATTTGAAATTTTGCAAAACAAAATCTCAAGAGGAAATTAAAAAAGATCACTAAGCACAATTAGTCACATTTAGTAGTAATTAAATTACAATGTCATTCAGAATAGAGATGGTCAATTGTATTACACATAATTACATAACAAAACAACAACAACGAGATTGTCGTACCTACACAAAGCCGCCAAAAGTTGAAAAATGCACCTTTTTGTTGGGGTGGTGGGAAATCATCAAATAACCCCTCCCGCTCTTGGGCAAAGCGACAGGAAGTGTCAGACTTTTAATTACTAAAAACCACCCACGTTCCTTCTTAGCCCTTTATGTCGAGGCCTCGATATCTCTACAACAACCCGCAGCCCCGACGGGCGTCGGCCCTTGCCTTGGGCCCATGTTGCTGACATCTCGTTGCAGCGCGGGTGGAACACGAACGCTATCGTCATCATAAGGCGGACGGACGGCGAGCAAGCATATTACTCACCGTCCACAGGCCCGCGTCCACGGTGGCCGGAAGCCGTCACGTGGCCCCCGACGCCCGGAGCGTTTTCCTCGAGGGCTGGGACGAGAGATTCTCTTCCTCTCACGTTCCCTAGCATCACTGCTTCCTACACTCAGTATTAGGTGCTCAAAGGTTAAAGAAAATGAGAAGAATAGGAAAATATATTTAAATCAGCTACTATTTTAGCCACAGTTTCCACAGCTCACACTTACAATCTGTGAACACCTTATAAAGATAGCGGTGTATAAACACGCGCGATACTGCTATTAGCATTTGGACATGAATCTTGAAGAGTCATAAACACGGAGTCTGCGATAAAACTGTACGAAGTACCTACCTACGGCTATTTCATGCTTACTACCATTTTGTGAGATAAAAAGGTGTTATTGTTCTTATTGAAGATGATGATAAACATGACTGTACATTGTGAACAGTCTAGATGGCTTTATCATTATTTGCCTAGCCTTTTCAACTCATAGATCTACCAATTTAACCGGATGCAGCTGAATACCAGTATTTTCATAAGTACAATAATAAGACAATCCAGTTAGTACCCGGTAATACGATAGAAAGGATAAAACTGTGTGAATCAATCACACAGTTTTATCCTTTCTATAGCTACCAAGGGATATCGTATTACCGGGTACTAACTGGATTGTAGAGGTCAGACAGGCAGACTCTTCATGTAAAATACTGGTATTCAGCTGCATCCGGTTAAATTGGTAGATCTATGAGTTGAAAAGGCTGAAAACTGTGTGAATCAATCACACAGTTTTATCCTTTCTATAGCTACCAAGAGATATCGTATTACCGGGTATTAACTGGATTGTCATAAGTACATAACGACGGATGGCATCAAGCACTAGCCCACTTTTCGCAAGGAGCTGTGACATCAAACAACTGCTGAACTGAAAGCTGATGAGTTTGTTTGTTTGAACGCGATAAACTCAGGAACTACAGCTTGGAATTGAAAAATTCTTATTATGTAGGGGGTTCCATTTATCGAGGAAGGCTTTAGGTTATATAACATAACGTACAACCAACAGGAGTGGAGCATATACGGGAAAAAAATATTTGTTTTGAGAGCTTCCGTTGCGTGAGCTGCTTAAACGGTTTAATAATTAATAAACTGAAACTACAATTGAAAACGTCGATTGAGTCCAAATCAATATTTGTCCACCTTTTTATCAAGGACTTTCACGCTAAATATTAAATTGAGCCAAAGTCAATTAAGTATTTGGCACGCGACATTAGCTCGATGTTTTTCAGGTGTTTTCTTGGATATCAAAGTGAATGTTCCACTGAACGCGTCCAAGGTGTCTGTTAGTAACTGGGTCGTAAAGGTGAACCTCGAATCGTGCCGCAAAGAACCCTATTTTTAGAACAGAAACGGTAAAACAAAACGTAAAATTCACAGGAATTTCGTTGTTTGTTTATTTAATTAGGGATCCTTTTGATCATTGTGTTGTCTGAAAGATTATTCAAAGTCGAGATTGTCATTTAATTCGAGATCTTGTGATCATCACTGATATCATCATCATATTCATCCTGCCCTCGTCCCATGTTAATTGTGGTCTAGCAATTTTTATTTTTTTATTTTTCCGTTATATTAGCCACTAGCGGACGTCACGCGGTTTCACCCGCGTAGTTCCCGTCGAAACAAACAAATCTTTCCTCTTTATAATATTAGCGTAGATCACTGCTTGTTTTTTCATATCAATGGTGTTAATGCAAATGTAAATTACTGTCGCAAAGTTCTCAAATTAATAGCTACTAGGTACTTAAACACTACACGATCATAATCAGTAAAGATACCATCGTTACCCACTAGAAATTTTCAAACAATACAATCTTTTTTCGCCTCACTCCATAACACACGAGAATTCCATGTGAACGCCGGTTACATCGTACATGAGATCTTTAATTAAAGAAGAAAAAATTTCATGCGAGACATATACTGACTTATTACCGAAGATAAGGCAATTACCGGCATTTCGTACGACGACACACAATAACTTGTACATACTTGCTGCCTTTCACTTAATTACTGAGGAAGGCAGTGTCGTTCTCTACGGTCACACAAACCATAATGCTACAGTTTCTCACGGAAAATTCACTTCCCTGTGAGTTACTAAGCATTGTACTCACGCTATTTTTATAGAGGAATTAGCATTAAAAGAGTTTAAGACAACGGTAATGTGGCAGTTAAAATAATTGTTGTTTTAGGTACTTGAGTTTAATGTGGTTTCGTAACGAGACCGGATTGGTTTATGTTTCTCGAAGTAGGTTTACATAGGAGAGATGGTTTGTTTATTATTAGTATTGCATAAACATTAATTGTCCTATAATTGTGAGTGTAAATGGCCAGGAAAATACATTTAGGTATCGAGTGCATAATATTCCAAACTGAAAATTAAGTCATTTTAAATGATAAATTGCAATAATTGGCGTATTCAGTCTGACACTATATTTTTGTCAGTTCAGACAACCTAGATTTCAAAATCACACAAGGTTTCTTTTTTAAAAGTATAGCAATGCATATTATGTATGTTATGCAAGTGAATATGTTAAGACTACTTATGACTTATGATTAAATTGGAGCATAGTTGACGTGTTATAAATAAGTGATTAACATTTACGTTCCACAAATAGCAAGTTCCTTTTTTTGCAATGAAAGCTTTTCAATAGCAATAAGCAACCGGATGTCGGAAAGCGTCATACTTATTTCGCTTGGCATGCTTTGGCCGGGCAGCAAAATTAGATTTAATAGAGCATGCCATTCATGTACTTGTGTACAAAATTTAAATAAAAATAAATTTAAATTAAATAAAAAATTAATTTAATTTACTTAATAAAAATATAATTTATATTTAATTTAAATTTTGTAGAATTTTAAATAGAAATTACTTAGTAGAACTATCGCTTTTTTTTTCATTATCTGTAAAACATGGAGAAGAAGATGGAAAATGGCTGTCTAGTTTAGCAGAGTCGACCCAAATATTAGCATAGTAGGTATTGGAATTGATTGACCGAACAGTTTTTTGTTAAACGTCAACTGCAGATCTGACTCTGATGTGCTGACCTTAACAAATGTAGATTATTACCTCTAAGAGAAAGCATTGCAGTGTAACACCGGAATCCCCTTGAGGCATTATTTCAAGTTCTCACGCGAACACTTTTGAATGTACTAACACCATAATTATACCGTCAAACCCATACCTGATCTGCATTACATTTTAATTAAATTACTATCATATAAAATGATAATGTCATTATTTTTACAGCTACATTAAACTTCATGTTTTTATGAAGTAGTTATGCAAATCATAAACCTGTACCTTCCTTTAATATCTTCACTCACGCGAAGGTCTAATTTGGTAGACTATCATCATAATATTTGCCTGTAAATGAACGCTCCTAGATTTAGGCCTGGCTTAGGAACACTTTAATAACAACCCTGGTCTACCTATATTTTTTATTACCACAAAAGTACGTCTGACGGCCACCATCTACCGATGAGTTTGTGCTGCAAAGCATTTACATATTTCAATGAGACCATTGTATCTGTAATGTCAGAAAAAGAAAGACAGTGAAGCTAAAGTCACAGGTAAAAAAAACGTAGACTTCTATGGAGAAGAATTGGTAAGAAACTCAGTTAACCAATTCTTCTCTCTCGTACACTCTTTAAAATCAAAATATTGTTACAAAATCTATACTTAACACTTATGGTTTCAAAACGACACAATTTCAACGAATTACCAACAAGAAACTGGAAAATGAATAGACATTCTTTCATAAGAACGATCTACGAACACTATGAAAATATTACCCGGCTAAATTAGTTAGTAAGTGGCTTGACTGTGCAGGGTGTGCCCGACGATCACCATTCATGATGGCAATTTTAGCGCACCCAAAAGATAAAACACATGGGGAAAGAAAACACTATGAAGAGTAATGTGGACTACGTGCGGGGGTGGGGGCATTTTGATACATCAATTATGGTTCTACACTGCAATCTACACTAATATAATAAAGTGGAAAGATTTTTTTTTTGTTTGTAACGAATAGGCTCCAAAACTACTGGACCGATTTGAAAAATTCTTTCACCGTTGGGAAGCTACACTATCCCCGGGTCACACTTTTTATCCCTATATTCCCACAGGCACGGGAACTTCGCGGGTGAAACCGCGTGACGTCCGCTAGTAGAATATAAGACTGCAATGTGAATGAAATTCTCTGAAGCTAAAAAGACATCCAAGATATAGTTTTGTACAAGATTCACACAAATACAAATTTAAAAACTAAATCCGTTTTTGACCCCGTAATTAGCATCAGTTTATCACCAAACAAGTAGTAAAGATCAAAGATCAAGACGTTTTCCCAACTTGGTGGACATAAATCAATATTTTGTGAGTTTTCAAGGAAAGTTTCTCAGAGGTTCCCTTTATCACACAATACAGTATAGGTACGGTGATAGAGTAGGTAGATACATGGGCGTCCGCATGACTGTACTTTTTGATCAAAGAAAACTCGTGAATCGTATTTTTTTTTATTAAACAAACATTAAAGTAGGGGATATTATTGTATGAATATTGATAGTGATTGTCGTATGACTCTATAAGAACTCTTACACTTTCCGGCAATAGGGATTTTTAAAGTGATTTTCTACACAAAATTCTCGCCCGACGAGCTGTGTTCAAAAATAAATACGTTGTGGAGCCCTGACACTGCGAGAAAGTAGACGCGGTAAGATATTTCGCAGGAGAAAGCAGGACCACCTGGACAGAATCAACGAGCAGTGGCCCACATTGGGCCTGGATCGAACGTCACATCGCACTACATTTTTTACCGCGTACTGACGTACAAGCCCCCACTCTGGATCTTTAACGCGTTTTATCTTCGTCAATTTTTATTATTTTGATGAAACAAAAAGACACGTATTCAATATTTTTCGATAATCTAACTGACAGGCTAAACAGAATCAAATTTTTTTAAGACAGGAAACATCTCTATTCTCTTCCATATCTATCTTATCTTTAATAGACAATAGTTCAAAACCAATGTACGGACTTAAGGCGCCCACTGGCACAATTCGATTCGTGTACGAAAATAAATTGACTATCGACCGCTTTGTTACCGGAAGATTTAATTAAGTAAGTGAACGGAATATAAGTTCCTGCATCCTTCAATGCATCACATTGACCTCCGCTAAATTACTAAGTTTTCATTCGATGTTATCAGCTGATAATAAACGGGTCGATTAGCTAGGCATTAAGGCATTATCTAATCCTTCAATTAGGACATGTTTAGCCGTATTCGCTATTTCATGGTTCGATAGTTCGTTCAGGGATCCGTATCTTGTACAACGCAAGATAGACCAAAGAAACGATTTATGTTAGATAGTCGGCAATCTTAGATAATTATAATGTTCCAAGCTTCCGTACGCTTTGGACCACATATAGATGATAGGGCAACCTTAACATCCAAAGCAATTGTTGTAATTCGACTGATAAATTGATGAATGAGGTTGTAAGAGAACGTTGTGGCGTAGTACTATTATGTATTCAGTGGTTGTGGTTTAAAAGAAGATGAAGTGGCAAAAGATGGTTTGATCATATGGAGAGTTTGAGTGAAAGGCGACTAATGAAAGTACTAGGCGATTAACCGGCGTGCGTGTAGGACCAGATGTATGACTATATGAACGCAGACACGGAAAAAGGAGTATGTAAGGATCGCAGTAGGTGGCGTTCTATGCTTTCTGCCAATGCCATTAAAAACCCGTGAGTTTATGTATGTTAACAGCCAAATAACGACATGATGATATAAAGGGTGTAAAAGTACCCTTAACGCAAACGAAGGGCACTTGTTCTACCCATCACCACTGCGATCATTTTTTTGTTGTTGACCATACCTGGGAACCTCCAAATTTTGCACAGCTGTTTTTGTAAATAACAGTTTTTCAGGTTAAGTATAACTTTACTTAAATTACCTTCATGAACCTTTTACTATTCAAATCATCCACTAGCACAATGTTTTAAGAGTGCTACATTGAGTTTTACCGTAAAATGAGATTTTTGACCCCAAAAAAACAAGTCGTTTCCCAGCAAACATTTTTGCATAGGGGTACTTAGTTAGATGTACAGATTGCTTGGCTGACGTATGTGTGAAGGGTTAATTTACACCCTGTATTGATATTTATCCCCATATTCGCAAAGAACGTCAGGTATTTACGTGTTGAAAGTTGCTAAGAAAAATGTAACAGAAGGAAAGTGCATATTATTGTGACTGCGCATCTCGACGCATGACTGCGCGTAGCGAAGAGCAAAAAATTGTCGCATATCCGACAACAGCATATTACATGTCCACGGCTCTGCTTGTTTGAAAGTACATAATTGAATAATAATTATTATTATCGTCTTATACTTTTTCTTCTAAGCGGAACTTCTGACTAAATAATAACAACCTGACATGAGTTGATTGAAGATTCTGGTTCCATTTTCGAGGATCGATGCTCGTAAAATTACAGAACCAGAATCTTTCATTCATTGCATATTCAAATGTCGGCACGGTTGGCGCAGTGGTTGAGCGATTGGACTGCTGCGCTGCTTGTCGCAGGTTTGATCCACGCACGGAGCAAGTATTTGTATGGCCTGCAGGTAATTGTTTTGGTTCCGAATATTTGAATATGTGAGTTTATATGTTTGTGAACCCACCCACGATACAGGAGAAATTCCTAGCGTGGGGCAATGTTTGTATAAAAAATGGGTTACTATAAAATATAACCTAGTAACTGGGAAGGAGCAGACGCTCCGTTTAAAATACTGGTACGCAGCTGTATCCAATTAGACGCAAGAATGTATTTGGAAATATCTTAACCAACTTTTTCCAGTCCCTTTACAGTAGTAAAGTGTATATGTGGTAGTATATGTGGTCAAAAACGTTAAATCAGGAAAAAACATATATAAATTCCAAATTCCATGTTTCAACTAGTGACACTTAACAGGATTTGGAAAAACAATAGCAGCTGTTTGAAATATCAAAAAAGTAATTCTTGTAAAAATCGAAAATACTTGAGGATATACCTACTATAAATTCAGGCAACAAACTGGAAATGTTATATTATACTCGTTATATTATACACTACTAAAGATTCTTGCTCACAAAAAAAGTATCCAAGTAGTCTCCATATTGGATGATACCTGCATAATAAGATGCAAAATTATGACAACATTCTAACAAACCACAATTAAAGGCACGTTTCGTCTCACTAGACCATAACTTTCGATTTCATTAAAATAATCATAAAACATTAATAGCATGCAATAGAAGTCGTAACAAGCATAAAGTGGTATGCATAATCACACAATGCAAATGAGAATTGTACTATTCGTTAATTTAAACCACTTCGTCATCTACCAAGACTTTACCCAATTATTTGGGGTCGGCTTCCATTATAACCGAATCTAGCTGAATACCAGTATTTTACAAGAAAAAACTGCTTGGCGGGGCATCCGCAACCCAGTTACTGGGGAACCCAGACTTTCGGGTTTCTGACAATCTGATCCAGCTGTCATAGATCCACTACAGACAGCCTGAACCTAGAGCCACTCAGGGAACTCGGTATTTTTTTTGGGACAAGCCTGCCACATAAGGATTCCACAACAACAACAAACAACAACATGCATGTTAGATAGCTATGAGAATAGTTTTATCGAAGGAAAACTAAACGTTTATTTCGAAATTAGGATTTCTGAATTAAATGCAAGCTTAATGAATATAAGGAATATGTGAATTTAAATGTTTGTGAACGCACCCACGATACAGGAGAAATTCCTAGTGTGGGACAACGTTTTTATATATAAAAAAAAACAAGAAAACAAGGACAACTATATTAAATAATTGACCGGGAAACGTTGGTTTTTGACCTTTGACTAAACTATGAGTGCGAGATCCCGCTTGATACGGGATTGCAATCCCTACTGCCACACTATTCCAAAACCACTAAAATTTCTGAAAGCCAGAATCAACAGTGTCTACCACAAGAAAAGCGAGAAGATAATGTCGCTCGGCGAAGTCCCAGAAAAACAATTTATCTGACCGCAATGAAATTAATCGGAGGATCTCGGTATATTATAATGGACAATCACTCATCTTTGGCCAGACCTTTTTTTTTTTTTTGTGTGGTGGGAAATCATCAAATAACCCCTCCCGCTCTTGGGCAGAGCGAAAGGGAGTGTCAGACTTCTACTGACTAAAAACCACCCCATGTTCCTTCTTAGCCCTATATGTCGAGGCCGCGGTGACTAGTGTACAACCCGAAGCCGCGACGGGCGTCGGCCTTGATGATCGAACTGTGTGGTTCTTTTGATTTAGCCTTGAGCCCTTTACTCGTAGACAACTAACAACCGTTGTTATAAACCACGACAGTTTACTGCTGGTTATAGCAGCGACTGAACAATGCTTTGCTGATCGTGGCAAAAAATCTTACCATGATTATGTGGCCCTGAGAGTGTAGTGCACGTGTAGGGTTGTCACTCTTACTAATTAGTGTTCTTTAAAATCGAGACATTTTTATTTATTCTACTTGCAGTTTGAAATAAAAGTACCTGGTACTTTAATTTCAGACAGCACGTGACAATAGAGTAAATATATTTTTGCAAAAGTGTGCTATTATTTCAATTGCAATTCTCATAAAAGAAGTCATATATTTGTGTAGGTGTTATTCAATACATTATGATATAAATTTATGCTTGAAGAGAAACAAGTAACCTATTACAACGTTATTAACTGAAAATTACACAAAATAGGTACCTACTTAAGTATTTTTGTGTAATTTTCAGTTTCCCTATTTCAAATTAAGTTTGCGTTTCATAAAGGAAGTTTAATTAAAATCTTTTCTTTGAAACTTCCAGCTTTACTAAGTTTAAGGCTAAATAGCTCATTTTCAAAATAAAATGTATTTAAATATAACAAAGACGTACAGTTCTACATACTTCTCTCGGCTCTTGAATGTTATACAGAAAGGTTCAGCAGGGCTATTGCGAATCTTTTAAGTGACAGTGGCTATCATAAAGTGTCCATCAAAAAACTGTCAAATGGTTCCATTTTGTACCAAACCATAACCAATTTGACAGTTAATCCATGGACAATATGATAGCCACTGACATTAAAAAGATACGCAATAGCCCTGCTGATGGCAAATATTTTTTAAATTATGACGGGACAATTTAAAAAACAAGATGGCTGTGTCTGTGTTAGTTCCGATTATGACCACGCACCAGAAGATTCATGACCAAGTATAGACTAGTATTTGAATTTTGTTGATAAATTTTTGATTACCTAGTTAATATGTATTGGCGTCCGATGATTTTTATTTTATTTTAACTTTATGTTTTAATTGTGCCTTCTAACAAAATTATGGATCTATGTTATCTGAAATATATAAATTATTATTATTATAGAGTACTTAGACACATACACATATTACACACAGCTAAGCCGACGACGTCTAATTCATGCTCTACTAAATTATGTGTAGCAAAAGACAGAGATATAATTATAATAATAAAAATTGCATAAAAAACTGATTACAGAATTACAGAAAAAAGTGAGACTGACTCCGAGGTTAGATAAGCCTTCTTGTATTTCAAGAACCAGTGAGATATATTTTCACACCTATTTATGACTCATCAAAGTCAAAGCCTACATGTGTCAGCCCTATCGTGACGAGTCGGGCAAAGGTTAAGTCAGGACAAGTGACTGTGAGAGCGAGGCACTACGACCTCTGCAATCTATAGCAGCAGTGCGTGAAAAATATACTTGAAAGCAATGCACTTTTTGTCGATAGTTATTGAAATAGTGAATGAATTACTTAATTGTTATTTTTCCAATTTTTCTGTCACAAAAGCAAGGTTTTCGATATAGTTCTGGAATCGATCATTAATTTATTAATTTTACTCTGTTACCATTACATAGTTTGCGTATGTGTGTAAAATGTGGGTGTATTTTGTGACTGACGGTACTTTAAGCATTATTACAGAGAAAACTTTTTGTTCCATTCGCGGTTCGAAAAACTCATTCAAATTCTTCTATGGTCGATTAACACCGCGGTTCTAAACAGCCTATTCCTAAGAGCTCTTCGGCGTTTCACCAACCGCGGTCCAAACCACGTGGTGCGAAACGACAACACCCCTACAGACACAAGCAATAATATGTCTACACTTGGCAAAGTACAAACACGTATTTATCGTGAAATAATGCAAGTTTAAGATACTTTAAAATGATAATATCATCATCATCAGCCTATAATGTTCCCTCTGCAGAGAGTCAGGCCTCCTCTCTAGGAGAGGAATGGGCTATAATCCACCATTCGGGCCGGGTTGGTTAATAATACTTATGGGTTTCGAAAATATTAGGTTCTTTACGAAATATGAAATCAATACAGCAGACGAAATTAGATTCTTCACATTGCTAGTTATACATGTAGTGGCTGCTGTACCATAGGGTACACCTCTGTCTAATAATATTCCTTCAGTGCTTACAGGCGTGACGTAATAATACTTTCTAACTATAACTCGAGCTCAAGAACTACTTTTATTAGATATTCACGCGGTACTGCCACTCCACATGAAAACTTAAAACCATTGAAAACTTAGCGAAAGTCGTCATCCTTTCATCACGTTCTCCGTTTTACGACTTAGATGCTTTTTATATATTCCCTTCCATTTTCCAATTCACGTGAAAGCTATTCACATGCTATCAATATTTTCATAGAATATTGGTCGAGAAATATGCACATAAGGAATGTAGCAATAATATCCGAGTACACGGGATTCTCAACAAAACAATTCGAATAAACTAGTCAATATGTAGATGTCCATGCATTTACCAATATACTTTCAAGAACAGTAATATAATATCAAAAGCATATCGAAAATACTCAGTGGACATGAATAAATATTGAGATGATGATTTGTGTATGATATCTAAGAATATTTTAAGTAAACCAAAATGTTGGGAAAAAGTAAGACCTAAAATCACCTAACGCTGGGCCAAGGCCCCTCCCAAAATATGACTTCTAGCTCTTAAAATCCTGGGCCAATATAAACCTCTGGTCGTAGATTTCCTCCAGTTTCTGCTGCCACGAGGTCTGCCGTGAAGCCTTCTGGCAGTGTCAGGGCTGTAGGTACATCTATGGCTATTGACCCTCCATTTAGACCGGACATAGTTTGTTTTTAACCGTCACTAGTAAACATACCCATAAAAAGCAACAGCTGTAGTACTAACAAAATACGTAAATAATAATAGAATGGGACTTACTCTCCTGTCCATATGTGGAGCGTAAACTATACAACAGTAAAATCGGGCATTAAAACCTACGTCTACGCAACAAGAATAGAAGGTTCACTCAAAGCAGAAGTATACTGAAACTGCAAACTAGTAAGCGATCAAATTATAATTTATTCGATAATTATCATTAGGTTCCGCCTATTTCCCATACTTTTCGGAAACAAAAATTTATACAGAGAAAGGAAACCAAAGAAACCTTTGCATGTAACCAATTAAAATTACTAAGAATAAACCAATCCATAATAGGGTAGTTAACTAAAAAAATCTAATTAGTCCGTCAGATAGATTTCGAAAAAATATTGGCCATGTATTTTTTCTTTTTTCACGTAAACAAACAATGAAGACGATACAGTGCTTTGAAAACTCGTCTGACATAATTTTCTGAGACATTAGTATGACATTCTTTAGCGGTCAGTGACGTCACAACCCCCACTCTAATCTTGGAGGCGTTTTATCTTCGTAAATTTTTATTGATTTGATAAAACAAAAAATACGTTTCCAATATTTTTGATAATCTAACAGACGGACTAATTAGAATATTTTTTTTTAAGTCAGTAAACATTCCTATTATAAGATATCACGTATCATAATAATAACATATATGTGACATACATAACATCACGCGTGTCATCGCCAAAGGGTTAAGTAGAAGTCGACCTAATGTACCTACTATTATGTTCGCTAGTTATGTTTTTAAGCCTCATACATCAGGGGACGAACCTTTTGCCATCCAACGGGCAAAAATCCAGACTCCGTGGCTGCTACGTGAAATTCCTGATGAAAAACCCAAATAACACTTTGGCCGACCGGGGAATTGAAGTCAGGACCTCATGTATAGCAGTCGGCTTGCTACCACTAGATGCAAAATAAACATTAACAGAATAACTGAAGTAACCTTCTGTATTTTTTCCACCATATCTCCAAACATTACGAACAAGATGATTTATCAGCAGGTATTTATTGACGTCATAATTATTTGTGTTCAGTGACGTCACAATCGTAAATTCCACCGGAAGCTGCAGCTACGTTTACAGACGGAAATTTAAGATTGTACAAAGACAAATTATTTACAAACATTATTACTGACTTTGATGTTTGAGTATAAATGTGGTGCAAGATAGTAGGAATGTTAAACTTGAGATCAGATAACGTAACCACAGTATAATTCAATTATTGTAACATAGAATTTAACGTTACATAGTTATGAAGTTTATTAACAAAGGCTTCTCCTAAGCCCAAAATTTAGCTGATGCAGTCATAAAATCGTCAAATGCGCAGGTGTCAATAAAGACTAACCAAACCAGGGTTATATTTGATAGATAAACCTGTGCCAGCAAAATTTTCCCATTCGTGCAAATTGGCAACATCGATTACAAAGTTTCAAGATCTAAATGAGAAAATGAACAATGACCATAATTTCATGGCATTGAACCTGAGGAATGTTACAAATATTGTCAGTACTGACGTATCCATATTTAACGACACCCAACATAAGAGAGAAGTTGGCATTATTATCAGAAACCACGCAAAAGCGGATAGAACCGATGTGGCATATCAACCTGTCCGCCATTTTGATTTTAAAATCGCGGCCCACGATGAAAGTCGTATGTATGGATAAGATATGGATAGAGGACATAGAACAAAAAAAAACAAGAAACACGGTACCCCAAAGAGTCAAGTTACCGAGATATTTGAAGGTATGATGAGTACAACGACAATCATTAAAAAATAGACTTAATACGTCTGCGTTAAATTGTATCCAAATAATCGTTCCCAGGAAGATTATTTTTATGCGCACAAAAAATCGCTTCGCATCGCAATGAAACGCTATACTACGTCAAAGAATAGTTTTCTCATGCTCTTAGTAGTATGTAATGTACTCTCTTTCAATAAACAGTAATAATAATAATAATCAACGCGTATAGACACGTAAAAGGTCAAATTTGTATGTAGTCATTGTACTCGTATGTCGATCTTTACTTTCAAATATCTCGTTAACGTGACACTTTGGGGTACCATGTAGCATGTCATTGTTTGTTCGTCTAGGTGTCCTCTATCCATACATAAAAAATCATGGTGAACCGTGATTTCTAAAAAAAAACTAAATTTTGATTAATTTTAGAAATGCCAGCTTCCATACAAACTTTCATTACCATCTGCCTAACTTTTCCCAATTTATTGTGGGGTCGGCTTCCTTCCATAAATGGAGCGACTGTATAACTGACCTCCACAACTCCGTTTATATTGGGTAATACTACGATACCTCTTGATAAGACCGGTTGTCTAACGTTCGGGTACTATTATGTATTCTGTACTTTCGGGCCAAAGCCTACCTGTAACGACTGTCAAATATCCACGAATAACAGCCGGGAGCGCCTTAACGTGCTTTCCGAGTCACGGAGGAAACCAAAAGTAAGCACGGAGGGTACTTAACAAAAAATATCGAATTATCCGTCAGATAGATTTCCAAAAAATATTGAACACGTATTTTTCTTTTTTCAAGTAAACAAACAATGAAGACATTTTCCACGACATTAGTATGACATTCTTTACCGGTGAGGGACGTCACAACCCCCGACTAGTAAATTTTTATTGATTTGATAAAACAAAAAATACGTATCCAATATATTTTTCGATAATCTAAAAGACGGACTAATTAGATTCATATTTTTTTAAGTCAGTTAACATCCCTAGTTCCTCGAATAAAATACTAATTTAAAAAAGTTAAAAATATCACAGATTCACGGCATGCCTAAATGGTAGACACGTTTATACAATTATCTTGTTTGTTTAACTGATTCATATTCGCATGCACCATTGTTATCAATGGTAAATAGTCATGATAAGTTTGTGTGATCAGGCATAACTATAGGAATCCGATTGTCGAAATATAGCAGACTGGCAGTTGACGAAACGAAATTATATCATTCTCCTTTGTAAGTCCCACAGAAACAGAATAGGGTAGTACTACATATTTATCTGTGGTGCTAGGCAATTAGGCTTAAATCCCAGTTTTAGCTGTCTTTTTGTGCCTATTAGCTTGTTTCTGTCGGTTTACTCCGCTATTCTTTTCTGATTCGTTTCGTTGCGGGATCCAAGACTTTCAAGTTAAATTGTTTCTCAGGAACTTATTCGAGCTTGGGAATAGTATGGCGGTCTTGTCTCAATAATAAAACACTACATGTTCTGTCGAATCTAGGCCCTAATATGGCAAACCTTTCTTGATACAATACACTGAACTGTAAAATGTAGGTAAATATTATGTAAATACCACACGCCTTATCTTTTCCGTAGGTAGGTACACTTTCCTAACAATATTTCTGAGTGCTAGATTTACAACATATTATTATCTGAATGTTACTGAAATGTATGTTGTTTGAGTGTTACTTTCACTGAGAACAGTATAAGCTATTAGCAGTGACATCCTTAACTGTTACTTTTAATTGTAATAATATTCGCAACACGAGCCAAGTTAGTAAAAAAGGTTCCGAAAGGGTCCGATTTCTTATTAAATGTTAACTATACTCAACAAACAGATTTAAGTTAAAAAAAATGCGATGAGTTAAAAACAAACACATAACCACATGACATAAATAGTAAAATAAATAAATCAGGCCCACTATGAGCATCCACGTTTCGGTCTTCTATGTAGGTAATCATTGGAAACACAAACTAGTCATAGATATTCCTCGAGACACTGTGACACACAATAAGAAATCGGAAAAAATAATCTTTTTTATAAACTTGGTTTAATTTTATTCTAGTCACAGTTAACTTAAGTTAACGTTATCGGAAACTAAAAATTTGACGTCGTCTCAGCAGAGATAAGCTGAGGAATTTGTTGACCACGTCTGAAAATGGTAATGCACCCAAAAGACGGGCGACAAATGCTATTGTAATTTCAATGCATGTGTTAAGATCGTCTAGACATTACATTAGTTATGTCATTGTCCATAATGTCCATATTAGTAACAGTTTATTATCTTCTTCATTACTAAAGACTGGGGTTTCTTTAAAGAAAAGGCGAATTCTTTGCACAGGTGTAGTTAATTCCTACTAATTGGCGATAAAATCGAATGTGTGCTGAATATCAACTGTCATCACCGTTCATTTCATTTCATTTCATTCTATAACTGAAGAGTGGCGTATCGGAAACCCGCAATTGTCTTGTTTATTCAACTGACGTGATCACTAACATCATCATTAATAGGTACTAAAAACTGGATATTTACCTTGTTTGATTGTTTGTTGAATCATTTATTTAATATTGGGAATTGAATTCAAATGACTCCAAAAATTTAATTTACCTTTATTTATTTGGCGCAGCCGTGAGATACACACTCTTTTTCGTGTTTAGTTCTTAGGTTTTTTTATAATTTTTTTTTTTTACTTTGTGTGTGCACTTGTGGCATGTGCCAAATAAATTTGTTTTCTTTCTTACCTTTTCTGGCCTCACTTCGAGCGAGAATTCTCCAACACTTTCTCTTCCTCGAAGAGATTAGTTATAAATAATAGCACTCATGTTTCGCCAACTCATCATCATTTCAGAAAAAAGACGTCCACTGCTAGACATAGGTCTCCCCCAGATCGACAACTTCATACATGAAATAATGTAGTTGACGAAAGATGGATGTTAATCATGGGAGAGAAAAGCTAAAGAAAATAACATAACTTCAGCTGGAGACTTTAAAGAACCGATAGTTATATTTACTGTTTACTCTAAATTATAATATCGTAAATTGTCAGACAAATGGGCCGTCTCAAACATAGCTGATCATAAAATAGTTAATAACGCACACGCTGCCGGACATTGGCACACTCCATTCGCGGTATTACCACAAAATTAATAACTATCTTCCTGACGCACGGAACGTTAATCATTATTATTATAACGCTTATTATAGAAGCATCATAATTATAATATCACTTTGCTAAGACAAGGTCATCGAGGAGTCTACGACAGTTTCATTTCAACAAAAACAAATGTTTTTTAACACAATTTACGAGTACGTTCCGATAGTTCACAATGCTGAGCTAATGAGATAAATCATATCGTAAAAGGAGTGTGACTAGCAACAGCCTGATAGGTGGACAACATTCAGATAATTACAAGTACGAGACCTGGTTGAGACTCGCACGGATCAGGTAGTTTCCATGGTACAAAGGTAAGCCTTACTTTGCCGGGGGGTGGAATGAGACTGCCGATGCCCGATGGTGGGGGCAAAGACACTACTGAATTTGAAATGAAACTGTTACGGCCTTACTACAAAAGTGGTTTAACCTGGGTTTAACTTAGACTTGGTTTATCTCGCATGCCGTCTCACTTCAATAATATTCAAAAGAAAGTGACGGCATGCGAGATAAACCAAGTCTAAGTTTTAACCTCACACAACCCAGGTTTAACCACTTTTGTAGTAAGTAATAAATAAACCACACCTTAAATGTGCTAATGGGAATCTACATTCAAAATTTAGGGAAGCTTTATCTCAAAATTGAAACAATAAACCGTAGAGTTATTCTATAGGAATAACACCTGGTTGAAGCTGTCCTAAAAACCAGCAAAGAGAGGCGGGTGGCCCCTCTCCAGCAAAGGGTGAACATGTGAAATCAGAATGTAGAAGATAATGATGGTGATACAACCAAAATAACGAAATAAAAAGCATGATCATCATCAACAGCCTATTAATGTTCCCACTGCTGGGACACAGGCCTCCTCTCTTTTTTTGAGAGCTACCTATAATCTACCACGCGGGCCCATCGCGAATTGGTAAATGTCACTTCGAATTTTTTGGTTTTAAGACACGGTTTCCTCACGATGTTTTCCTTCACCGTTTTGAGAGCAGAGGTAATTAAATAAATTACACAAAGTAATGTGCTTGCCTGGGTCGAACCCACGACCTACTATTCGTAAGTCGGGGCCACCACCATCAGGCCACCTCTGCTCATAAAAAAAAAATATAAATATATTAATAACACAAAAAAGAAAACTATTAATTTAAACAAACAAAATAGTAAATAACCCTGCATCAGCTAATACTATTGCCGTATCTAAAAAACACGTACACAAACTTTTTAAAGAGTATAATGAGACCTCGCTGGTCTCTAATGGCCAAGACGTGCCTGCTGTGGGTAAACGATATAATTCTGATAAAGCCGTGTTTACCTTACCTTCGCAGAATCTAATAGAAACTAAAGACAAGAGAGTTTAGAGTTGATTCTAGTAAATGCATCGTGTGATTAGTTCGCAGTATTTGCAGCATATTGGCATGCAGCATACCTTTACTTATAATACGATTTATCCGATGGAACGAACACGAATATGAATTTTGTCTATACATAAATCATGATACAAACAAAATCATGATAAATAACTTATAGAAGAATATAAACACAAAAAAATGAGAATCATAGACTCAATTAAAATAAAATATTAAAACAAAAAAACACGAAAAAATATTTAGGAGAGTAAACCATCATACACACAATGAATTAATAAACTAATAAGAAATGTTTATAAAAATACTTCAAAAAACTGCTCCTCAACACTTGTCAGTCGGTAATGTGCCCATAAGACTGGCGGAATAGCCACGGTGAATGGCAACACTTAGTGGCCGACACCGGCCCTTTATTATTTAAACAATAAAACAATTTAATTGAGTATACAGCACTCAAAGTCCACTTCGACTAGGTACAAAATTGGATTTCTGAAGAACTGAACATTTTTACAGACAAATTGGTGCCTAATCATTGCTAATTGTCGCTTTCTAAAATGCAACTACTACTACACATTTCAAAGAGAATAAATTACATGACTGTGGAATACATCAGAACTAATGGGCCAGCGTGCCAGAAGACGGACGTCGTCGTCGAGGGAGGCCTAGAAAACGCTGGCGTGACACTTACCGTTTGTGAGAGATTTAGTGGAAGGTTATGGGAGACCTTTTCCCAGCCGTGGGACAATATGTGTTAATGCAGATTACCTCATCTTCTACTCTATTAAGTACACAATGGCGTAAATCATTCATAAGCAGACGAAACAAAAGGGATTTCCACAGGACAATTGATTGAAAGGTTCCATAAATATGATAATGCTCTAATTTGTTTACAGCCCTGCTTGGCGCACCGAATTATCTCTTAATCTAAGCATTTTTAATGCATTGTTCGTAAAGATTAGATAACGGTATATAACGTAAATACGTTTATGCTTAGACATGTCATTCATCCGTAATTTGAAACAAAGGGATAGATATAGTTAAGCGAGGTTCTTGTGACGAATGACATTGCCAACGGGCGCTGTGATGTTTTCTATGGAAATTATACTCTTCTTTTCTATATTGTGCGGTTAGATAGCTGTCGAGAAATGTCTCTCAGGCATGCTGGTTTCCAACGCTGAAGCAAGTGATAACTTTACAACACGCTCATGAATCCGAAAAATCTGAGTTGCATGGTTGTTTCCTCCCTCTGTAACCCCATAGCATGAGATAATAATATGACTTGGCAGTCCAGCGGTCAAAACACTAGGCTATCACTGCTAAAAAAAAACAAAATGGTGGGGATAGTTTCGACGATGGCCAAGCGCTAGTCATGCAGCACTCAACTATAGGGAAGCAATCAGATAAAATATCATAGAACAAATAACGCCATAAATCAAAATTACATCCGTAATTGCTAATTTAGACACGTAACACTGACACACAAGTGAGCAATAGCCAGTTGGCTTTCATATGTCTTTGTTTTGAAAGGAAAAATAAACCATTCGTCTTAGCTGAACAATAAACACAAACTATCAATAGCTCATTAACATTGAGAAGTATGCGACGATTTGGTGTGATAATCATATTTACTTACTTTACTTGTACGATGGAGCCCGCGGCTTAATAATGACTGCCACTCGGATTTTAGGTTAAGCCGTATTTGCCTAGGTTGGTCTGTGGATGGGTGACCACCCACTACATACCGAGTTTACTCAGTGCATCGGAAAGCACGTTAAGCTGTTGGTCCCGGCTGCTCTTTGGCAGTCGTTACAGGTAGTCAGTGACCTGTAAGTCTGACAACCAGTGCTACCAAAGGGTATTGTATTACCCAGTGTGATCTGGGTTGTGGAGGTCAGATAGGCAGGCGATTCTTATAAAATCAGCTGTATCTGGTTAGGCTGGAAGCCGACCCCAACGTAGGTGGGAAAACGCTAGGCAGATAATGACTTGTACTATAATCAAATCTGTGCTATAGTTACTTTGTGAGACATTTACCATTGCCTGAAAAAACAGTTTATGCCGTCCTGTCTCAGCTGCCATTCAACAATACTTTAGACAGTTCACTTTAGCCAGTAATTCTGATAGACGTCTATTCTCTGTTCCAAAAGTATTTGAAGAATATGTAAACAAATTCGTCAGAAAATGGAGCTGTGTATGCCATCTGTAGACCCACTCACAAATTGATTGTTTCGATTTGATCATTTATAAATATAGCCAAACCTGAAATTTTAATTTAATATCACATTAAAGATGTTTTCATTTGACAATTAATGGTCAACGATTTTACAGTCCCAAATAATATTTTAATACAGGCAAATAATATACGCAAAATAATTGTTCGTAAAATTGTGAGTGTTGAACCTGGTCTTTTACAAGAGAGTCTTATTGGCTATATAGAATTTACTTTACCCACTGCTGGGTATACGCAGCAGTGGGTAAATTGGCTATTTGACTACTGTTAAAAATTCACGAAAATGTTATGTTATTTCAAAGAACTAACAGAAATAACACGATATGTGAAAAAAGTAATAAAATCTTAGCTACTTGCTTTAGAAGTTTTTGGTGGGGGCACTTTCTATCCTTGTCGCGCAAAACGGCTATTTGTACTACGTAACTATGACGGTATGAAATAAGACGTCACATTTTTATAGCTTTGTCTTTGTCTAGCACATAATTTAAAATCAATTAAAACTAAGCCATTTCTTGATCGATTTTATTACTTTTTTCACACATCGTGTCATTCAAGCTGTGAGTAATGATAATGATGGTGAAAAGTGATAGTTTTACCTGAACACAGTTCGTGTTGTGTTTTGTTTACGCTTTTCTCAAATACGTATAGAACAGACTATACTTCATGTCATCCTAGTTTATCTAAGGTTGACGCGCCATTATTTCACACATCCCTATCAAACGTCGTCTCGGTATTCACCAACAAAACATTTCCCAAAGAAAATTGACGTCAAGCAGGCGGTCGCGGTCGGTCAAACAACTTTAACAGACAGACACCTTGGCAATAATACAATCATTTGCTCTGTGAAAACCTGAAAAGGGATCATTGTACTCCTCGTTATATATTTTTTTCCATGATATCAGTGCTGAAATAGTATCGTGTAGTTAGTGCTTAGCCTGGTGTCAGAGTTTTTAATGTTTTGATTTTACCTCTGACTTGGATTTACATAACCTCGAGAAAAATCCTTAAGGCATGCTGGTTTTAATTACCGAAGCAAGTTAACACTAATTATGTGCTTCTTTTCTATGTATGTATCTAATTTTATTATGTACACATGAAAATTTTTTGAATAAAATAGAATAGAATAGAATTTATTTATTTGCATTGAATGTTTGTATTTACATTTAAGGTCTTACAGTAGTAGTTTTGTTCCCGGTACATTCTACCATTTGGCATGCAAAAAATTATACTTATAAACATTTTTTTATGTTGTCTGCCTTGGATGTAACTAATAGGCGATGATTATAATTACCCTTTTTACAAGTTTTCATTTACAAATAAATATGACACTATAAGAGACAGTCGGATATAATTCCGAGCAAAAACTTCCAAACTAAAATCTTATAGAAAAAAACTGGCCAATGCAAGTCGGATTTGCACATGAAGGGTTCCGTGCCGGCTGCGGGTTGTTCGAAAGAAACCGCGGGCCCGGCACAAGGGCTAAGAAAGAACATGGTTGGTTTTTAGTCAGTAGAAGTCTGACACTCCCTTCCGCTCTGCCCACAGTGGGAGGAGTCATTTGAAGAATTCCCAAACTCCAAAAAAAACTTTGTTATTTGGACTTCCAACCAACCCAAAAAAAAAGGGTTCCGTACCGTTGTTGTAGATATTGAGAGGTTTTCTATGTTATTTTAGCACCTTAAACTTTTAATACTTTTTGATGTAATCTATAAGTGTTGAACTAATTTCTGTATTTTTTTTTTCAGAATTTTAGGCTGAGTAGTTTCGGAGATAAGGGGGGAATGGTCGGACAGACAGACCGACAGACACACGAATAATCCTATAAGGGTTCCGTTTTTTTCTTTTGAGGTACGGAACCCTAAAACAACATCACTGGTTAGCCTGGGAACCGTCAGCTGCAATCAATAAACGGCATCTTTTAACTATTCGACTGTGCAGTTAAACCACGGTCATCAGTTAAACATAGTAAGTCCATTAGCAACGCCAGTTTACCGAGGTTTTACGGTACGCTGGCTGAAGGCAATTCAAATTGATGCGGAACTGGTTTACGAGTGATTTTGCCATGGTAGACAATTTCCAATGAGCCATGAGAAATCCCAGCACTTGACTTGGGTAACGATGTAGTCAATTTAATTCGCTGGTGATCTACCCAGTTTTATTTATGACTAGTGACCCACCCCGGCTGCGCACGGGTACAAAAATATACTTAAACCTTCCTCTTGAATTCCGTTGCTTAGTTTTAAAGATTTAAGCATACATAGGGATACAGGGACTAATACTATGTAGTGATAGTTATGGTTCATCGATATTGCGAGGCAACTATGGTATGAGGTGAGAGGTATTCCCTACTAGATTTTCTTTTTGCGGTTTACTAGTTTGATTCTAAGGATTTTAAAAGATTAAAAGAGTAACCTTTGGAGTTTCTGGCCGGTTCTTCTCCTTAGGAATCGACCAATGCACCGAACCGTGCACCTTTTTGTCGACGTTTTATAAGTGCACATGTAGGCCTATGTGAAAAAAATATATTTTGATTTGATTTGATTCCTCATATTTTTTTAAGATGTCAGTAATAGCATATCCTAATATGTAAAATTGTTATGGGTCAGTGGATCGTGTACGTTAATCTCAGAAACCACCCGCACGATTTTAATGGAATTTTGTGAATGTGTGTGGTTGGGTTCAACTCGAAAGACCCGATAAGTGGCGTCGTGCGAAGCAGGTTCGTGTATTTTAAAATTATGTTTTTTTATGTTAGTAGTTATAAGATTTCAAAAAAACTGGCCACGTGCAAGTCGGACCTGCAAATAAATGGGACCCGTACCATTGTAGTAGATATTGAGAGATTTTCCATGTTACTTTAGCACCATAGGCGACTTCTTATAGGTTTTCCTGTAATGTAGTGTTGAACTAATTTCTGTATTTTTGTCAAAATTTTAGGCTCAGTAGTCTTTACAAAGTCTCTGAGGTACGGCAGTTAGTGATGAAATGGTGCAAACGAACTGTACTCACCATAGACGACTGTGGAAGTAGTAGAATAAGACATGATGATTCTACAGTTTATTTACTTACGAGTATGGCTAAATAAATTCTAAATCTAAGCTAACTGAGCAGCTTGTCCAACTGATAAAAAACTTGAATTGATTCCAACTCTCGCTTTTCATTTTGTATAACGATTGTTTTTTTTTTTTCATACATTCCCTTTCTATATTTAAAAGGCAAACAAGAAACTCAAGTCAGAGATAATATAAACATTATCAGAATAGGAGCACGTGTCCTCACCGATAAAGTGTATCTTAGTACCGTATTGCAAGTAATGATTATAATTATATCAAGTTATGGAGAGATGCACGACGTTCTAGACGTTCATAAATATGTATATCGGAATACATGCATATAAAACTAGGCCCATATTTGTCTGAACAAAGCATTTAAAGTATAATAACTCAATAAATTGTAATGGCTATACGAGGAGATGACAACCTTTTTTTTTGGCGGGGTGGGAAATCATTAAATAACCAATCCCGCTCTTAGGCAAAGCGAAAGGGAGTGACAGACTTCTACTGACTAAAAGCCACACATGTTCCTTCTTAGCCCTTTATGTCGACGCCGTGGTATCTCTTATAACAACCCGCCGCCCCGACGGGCATATTTGTAGGGTTGAAGTATTAAACAATTTGTTTATAAAATTTTTGAAAATTAAAATGCGAGTATAGAATGGAACTTATCTTATCAATTAGAACGAACATAATGATATATGTACTAATTCTGTTATAATTCGGGCCAGTCATCAAAATGGTAGACAGGCTAACTGTCCGTACTATGCCGGACGAACATAAAACTTTAATCACCAATCATATAGGACATTTCTATTACCAAAAACAATCGGATATGTAAATAGGTTACTTTAACAGGTTTAGTTTATTACCTAGATCTATTTCGATGGATGGAGCACCGGATGCAACCAATACGCACATAAATAAACGCTCTGTTCCGATCAGTCGAGTTACGAAGGCTAAACTGCATCACCGGTATAATTTAGGGGCGGCACTGCTTTGCATATAATAGCGGCTTACTTTTACAACAAAGGCGAACGAGCTGACAAGCCCACTTGACAGTGAAGTCATTTGTTTTACGCAACGCTTTCGAATTATTGATGGATAACACTTAACCTGGTGTTTTAGCATGATTAGCACAAGAGTAAACGAAAAACATACTTATTCAATAATAAATTTATTATTAAATTAGGTTCAATAGTCAGAGCCAAATTAATAAGTTGTGATCATGACTCAAAGCAGCTAAATCAAACGTCGTATGTGCCTTACAACTATATTTAAGCATCTTTATTTGCATTAAATGCTGTAAATATAAAGGATGTTAGAATATTTTTACATGCAGGCCACATTCCACCATAATATTTGATATTTTAATATAATTTAGAGTATAGATTTAATTTAGAAATCTTGACGTAGGGAAACGATACATTTTCTAGTAAAGTAAAAAGAAGCATACTTAGGCACTCTTTCGCTCAGAGATCCGTTTCTAGTAAACACCAGCAAGATAACTGTAAGAAATCTAATACTTACGTTATACGTATTTCAAAAATAACCCTTTCTTGCACGAGCAAAAATATTAGGTACAGGGTGTTGCCAGCGGCTTCGTCCGCTACAACTCGAAAATTATCCCACGGGAAGATAAAATCGGGATAAAAACTATCCTATGTGTTAATCCAGGTCATAAATTATCTGTGTACCAAATTTTATCCAAATCCGTTCAGTAGTTTTTTCGTGATAGAGTAACAAACATCTATCCATTCATGCATACATACTCACAAACTTTCGCGTTTATGATATTAAAGTAGGATAGTGCCAAAAGGTAGGGCTACCTATCACTTTGATATCACAAATATGTGGGACTCAACATTCACCAAGCCCGTTTCAGGCACTCATGAGCATGAGCAATGCCTTATTTACTTACTAATAAATAATAATGTTTGTTAACGATAAGCCTGACATAATTTCCTGTTGTCTGATTTTACGTATTGCAATATTCGTCATATGAATTTCTTTAAAAGTTTTATGACGAGTTTCTGTGCGGAAGTTTGGATAAGTATTATTATAATATTCCCATTGATTAATCAAAAAACCTCTTTGTCAGAATGTTCTGTAAATCTGAAATCCACAAAGTAAACCCAGTGCAAGTTGAAAATAATTAATTTTGTTCGCCGAGTATAAAAGTATAAAATTGGTTTTATTACAAGGGATTATGGTCAACATTTTTGATTAAAATAGCATTAAGATTTCAAAAGTAATCATCTCAACTCAAGCGTCAACTAAGGCTCTCAACAGATCTCACTAAGGCAAACAATATTGTTGTAAGTCTACCGGAAGTCTCCGAACACTCCTGAAATAAATATCATTCGAGTCAAATATGATTCTTGTTCGTCACATAAGACGTCGCTTCCATGATTTATTTGTTTTTCTGAGAACTCACGAGCACGGTTCCCAAGTAAAGAAACTAACGAATAACAAATTCTGTTGTTCTTGATAAGAAAACCCAAGATAAACTTTATTGCTCGTTTCACACACAGTACTGTTACCTACTACATTTACTTTTAGTTAAGAACTAATGCTACGACTGTCGTCGTGATATTTTCATTATCTATTTTCAGTAACCTCATAGCCAGGTTACACTTCGTCGGTGTAATGTTCTCAAGCACGACTGCAGCTGTGCATGAGGTCCACGGCAGGATTCCCAGATCGGACAAAGCGTTATTAGGGGTCTACATCTGGAATTTATCAGTACCAGCCACGAAGTCTGGATTTACGCCCAGTTGACGGTAATAGACTCGCCATCTATTAAGTGGGACTTATATATGACTGGCTGTGGGTGTAGTAATGGGAACAAATCTCCCAAACCCTTCAGGGATGACAGTCGTGATGTTTTGGATGTATTATTCTTCAGTTATAGTCCTCCTGAACGTTTTTCAGCCATGGCGGCCAATCCTAGCGGGAACTTTCAATCGACGCATGAGACATGGCCAACTGACGAACAGTAAGTCGTATTAGTAAGACATTACTGTGTGTAATTCATTTCATCACCGCTGCTCTCAAAACGGTGAAGGAAAACATCGTGAGAAAACCGGCATGTCTTAGAACCAAAATATTCGAAGACATGTAACATCTACCAACACGCACGCACTAGACGCGCGTGGTGGATTATAGCCCGTCCGTCTCCTGGCTCTCCAGGGGCCCTGAGTCCCTGCACTGGGAACATTATAGGCTGATGATGATAAGATATTGTAGTGCACATGTGTGTAGAAACATAGATTAGTGTGCAAATATAGAATCACTATGTAGAAGCTATTGCCTTTCTCTTCTATTGTTTGGCATTATCTGCTTTGTTTTTCTTTATCTCTACCTATTTTTTCAAATTACATCTTCATCTAAGAAATGTCTTGAAACCGATGCACTAGATGATTTTTTTTAATATATAGACATGTTTAAAATACATATTACAATGACAGCTTATGCAAGTACAAAAGCGAGCTGGAAAAGTAGCTGGGTATGCTCAAATATTAATATGTTTTTTTTATTTTTTTTTATTATTATTAATTTAGATATGCGTAAAATAGCCCGCATTACATAAACATAATACCTACTACATATACAAATCTTCATGTTGACAGAAAATGTGCACTAACTAATTTATTTGTTTCGGTACCACAGCAGTAGCAGTATGACAAGGAGCTCGTCAGAGAATCACCCGCGTTTTAGTCATCTGTCCCGCAACCGATGAGGAAACCGTTAGCTGTCGATTATTTTTAACCAATTCCTACAACGAGGATTTTATCAATGGGTTTTGGTGGAAGGAACATTTGCTCTTCAGTCGGATAAAGATATATAATAATAATAATATTTTCGACGATAATTCTTTACCACGTAGACCGACCGACGTCGATTACTCTTTTTTAAGCAATAAGAATTCTGTATCAGAGGTGGCCCTTCATTAAATTTGTCAATATCTAATTATAAATAAGTAGTAGACTATTTCATAACAGACTATCTGTTATGAAATAGTTAAAAAAAATATAGCACTGTCAGCTTCACAAACATAGCAACGCAATAAAATAACATTGATTAAGGAAACAGGTACATAATATTATCAGGTGAGTAAACTGATTGTGGTTTAACTGGAACATTTAAAACAATCATTTTTATTTATGGATTCCAGGTAATTTATTGAATAAATATGCAAACTTGTGGAACACATCTCGTCAATAGGACAATCCATGCAACGAGGGCATTGTACTGATTGTCCTATATTCACGACATTTTTTTTACACAGATTGGCATAGTTTAGCTAAATTAAGTGCAAATAATTAAATAGATAAGAAAAACAGTGTCTGTTATAAATATGTACTTTGTGGTAAACAGGAAAATGTATAGAAAAAATTTAAATATTTTAATTCCGAAAACAGGCAGAAACCCAGACTCTGAGATGTACCTGAGCAATTCCTTATGGAAAATAAATAGACTACAGAACCCGTACGGTCCAAGAAACCCTTATACGAGCACTACACTTATACATATAATAAGGTAAATAAATTAAATAATTTCCGTTTAATCGGTTCTGATATTACCATCCATTTTTTTTTTTTTTTTTATTTAGCCCGTATTGTCCCACTCCTGAGCAAAGGCCTCCCCCCCATTACCATCCATTACAAAACATTATTGTTTTATCTAATTATGCGTATTTTTATAGGTTAAACCTATTTCAGCCAATCATTTTAGGGATAATTTATGATGTTTTTACTGTTAATAATAAAAAAAAATCTTGTCCATTTTCCAGTAATAGCTTGACCATTTATTTAATTTCATTGCGGTTATACATATCATAAAATTGCGATAGCAATATAACTATATTATCAAAAGTTTTAGACTAAAATGTTCCACATCCGATGCTTTTCTACTCTTACATTCCATCTGGCCGTTTTCGGCCACACCGACTGCATTCGATGGCTTTCTAGAAGTATTGTCAAGAGCTTTGATGTGCTGCTCTTTCATAAATTAGGATAAGAGAAAAGGGCCAGAGAACAAAAGTTGAAAGTATAAATACTTAGTATCAAAGTAATGAAAAAGCCTCTGCGTCTTTGATGGGAACAAAGCAAAATACTTTTGCGTCCCATTCTACCACGTCTGTTTCCACCAAAGGGTTGGGGGGATCCCGTCGGGAGGTGGTTCGAAAGAGACACCGCATCCTCGGCACAAAGGGCTAAGAAGGGACATGGGTGGTTTTTAGTCAATAGAAGTCTGACACTCCCCACCGCTCTACCCGAAGCGGGAGGTGTCATTTGATGATTACACACCCTCCAAAAACAAAACGGTTGGGGGATGTGTACCGATATTAGATAAATACTGAGAGCTGGTGATACCAATGGTTTATATATATTTTTCCAATTATACAAGGTGTAATCGAAGCCTTCACATATCCTTCAACCAAGCCTTCTGTTTACAAGATCATTGCTTCTTATATTTGATCTGAAAAAAGTTGCTGTAGCGCTTATTGTAACGCATTTAAAACCTCGTAAAGTTGGATGCATTAAATAGTAAAGAGGTCATGCAGATATTTAAAGTAAAGTTATAACATTTGGGCCGCGGGTAGTCCTCTGGTTATCGCGGCCTCGACATAGAGGGCGAAGAAGGAACATGGGTGGTTTTTAGTCAGTAGAAGTCTGACACTCCCTTTCGCTCTGCCCAAGAGCGGGAGGGGTTATTCGATGATTTTACACCCACCAAAAAAAAAAAAAGTTATAACATTTAATACCTGCTTTTAAACGTTTCATTAAGCTGGAACTTTGACCTCCAATATCTCCGTAACTAGGTTACTAAATAAGTGGCTGAAAATGTCAAAAATATAAGTAGAACAAGCACCTTTCGGCTTCGGTTAGCGACTTTTTACAACCTTTATGTAAAAGGGCACCCATTCCACATTTCATGCGTAAAGGTTTATTAATACATATTTTACCTTTTAAGGTAATCTTTCATTTTCTGGAATTTCAGATTTAAAGTCTAATAAAAGTTAGCGTTAGAGAGCAGCGGTCACCTTGTGGTGGCGGCTCGGACTTACGAACAGTAAGTCATGGGTTCTAACCCAGACAGGCGCATCTTTGTGTAATTATTTTCATCACCACTGCTCTCAAAAACGGTAAAGAATAACATCGTGAGAATTGTGACATCTAAGAATCCGCATTGGGCCAGCGTGCTATTATGGCCCATTCCTCAAAGAGAGGAGGATTGTGTGGACGAAATTCATGTTAATAGCATATAAAACGAAAATAAAAGGAAAACTATCACAGCCAAGTAGGCTTTACAAGTTTACGAGTAATAGTTGACCAACTTATAAAAAGTACTTGTATGAAATATTTTCCTATACAGAACGTATGGGAGCACAGGTCTCACAACTGCAAATGTAAGTTTGTTTTATTTGTACAATAATAAAAATCATCGTTCGGAGGCAGTTAGGCAGGGTGGTTAATCAGTTTAATAAGTTCACATATTTTGATGGGCAACTACAGAACCCTACATTGTGCGTAGTTCGACATGCACTTGAACGGCTTTTTTTTTATTTGAATCTTTCGGTTTGTAGTAGGGTAGAATGCGTGCTGTTCTTTAACATGGTGCCCCTTACCGGTACTCGATGGCACTAAAACCACATGTTAAACCTAATTGGCAATGCATATTTAATCGTCTGTTTATTAGGCGGTCATGAAAGAAATCATATCTGTGTATAAATAAACCATGAAATCATGAGTTTCATTAGTATTTTGACTAGTATTAGTATCATTAGTTATCATGATAATTTGTTTGATAATGGATAATCTAGGTTTTATATATACTGATATTATTGAATCAGTTTTTGACCAATTATGGCAGTAAGTAATTATACACACATTGCCATCATGATTTATGTTAAACGTAAGATAGGATGAAGAGGTTAGCTATAAAAGCGATAAGATTAAAGGATTTATAGTAAAAAGGCAACAGACAATACCTAAAAATGGGAAATACCAGAACCGATCACATTTTCCAGAACTATTAACCGAATCCGATTATCCTTTGAATCTAATCACTACGTGTTGACAAAAGTGCCTAATCTATAATGTAATGTATAGATAGGTAGTACATACACTTACTGAATAGTTCGATAATCCACAAAACCAAATTAGTGAAAATGTTAAACTTGAGAATTTTAGAATAGTCGGGTGCGTCGCGTCCGCAACCAGGGGGGTCTAAAACGACCACTGCTACAGATCATAATAGGATCATAATATTATGATTCTATTACAGTTGCAGTTACTATTATGAATGGTCCATTTTACGAATTTAACGCAATTCATATGATTTGCGTTAAATTCGTAAAATGGACCATTCAATATTAATAGTAACTGCGGGTATGACCATTTTACAAATTTTAGCGCAATTCATAATTATGATTCTATTATGATCTGCTAAAGTGGTAATTTTAGACCCCCAGGGACTAAGCAGGAGTTGGAAAGGGTAAACAGGAGCTATAAGAAAACGGGAGTCATTTACGATTCATTCATAAAATTATAAGTTAGGTATGTCTACGTACCTACGTCAATGTCTGAAAAGGAAAACCCTTATCAGTTGAAATGCAAATTGTCGTTAGAAAAAAAAAGCTATCGAAGGCCAAGCAAAAAATTGTTTTCAAGAAATATTGATGAAAATGCCCTGAAGTTAAAAACTATGGTATTTGAATTCTTAAACTTCTCATCTTGAGAAATTAGCGCTGTTTTTCTATTCCCAAATTTGAGTCCTTGACCAATGTGAAAAACTTTTTGTCATGAAAGAAATCATGTTATGTGTTAGTGATACGAGATATCCAATTAATATCTCATGTTGTAATTACTATACTTAATAATCAAGTGCAAGTTTGTAAAACAAGGCGAATTAATTAACTTTCTACTAAGTATAACCGCGTGACGAAATCATTAAACAAACACTAATAAACACGGTCATAAAATTAAAAAGAAAATCTAAGTATGTCTGTTGAAATTATTTACCTGTAACTTTTTATCAGCAAGTTTTCACGTCACTAAAATCCACGGAACACACAGAAATGCCTAAAATATTCTTTGGAAACACTTATATATCACTGAATATTATTAAACAGACACTCACGACAGTAAATAAGATCGATTATAATTACGAATTTTCAACCAATTTTCGCGCCACGCGCGTTCGATGCAGCGTGCGTTCAACAACAACACTTTCCATAGACTACTATATTTTTCCCTCCGGCTGTATACTCCGGCCGAGACAAATACCTGTGAGCCGCGGACGAACTCTGTTACATTTATTTACTTTTACAAATCGTTGCGTAACTATGCGTGTGATTACTTGATTTGTTGCGTTTTGTTTGCGAGTGATTCGTTCTATAAACGCGATTGTGACTGGCTAGGTAAACAAAATTTTAAAGAAATGGTGAACTTTAGGCGCCATATTGTGGGTTTTCAATTTTATTTCTCTTCCAAACGGGCTTACGGTCATATCGTTTGTAAAGTGAAGAATGAAGGTGATTACAAAAATATATAGTCTCAATAGTAATTTGAAATTACTTTTTTTTCGTAATTTAATTTTGAAATGGGTCTGTCAATGGGCCCTTCTGCATCCAACTTTTATTTTATTTGAACGTGCTTGCTTTTAGCTTTTCATTTTTTTTGAAGGTAAAAACCTTAATTATTTTAGAGGGCTTTGTTTGGTTAACCCGATGGTTAACCAACGGAACCCTATTACTAAGCCTCCGTTTCCATATGGCTATCTGTCAGCAGGCTCTATCTGTCGCGACGGCGCGTGGGTTTCTCTTCTTCATATTATTTTCTGGTTATCTCCAGGTTTACAATGTGCTTTGTTTTAAAGTAATAATATAGGATTGTACTGCTTCGCTTTGATGTGAAGAGAAATCCCCGCCTCACGATATATCAGAGATACTCACCGATACGGATCACACCCCGATACGGATTATCTCCCAATCCAGACTCTTACGCTTCGGTCCTCAAAGGCACCGAAGGTTTTATCATCATGTCGACCATCAGTCCATCCGACTCCTCAAGCGCACCTAGGATATCTGTAAGTTTAAGTACCCATGAATATTTGGGTTAAGTATCACCTATCTGTTCATAATTTATTATAGCTGTTTATAGTAATAACTCAATTGCTATATCTATGATGAAAATTACTTCAATTTCTTATTATTAATGTTTGTGATTGTGACACCTATGTGCTAATCAGATTAACGGATTTTCTCCACCTCTGCAAAAGCACGCATTCCAGATTTACATAAGCCCATCGCCTTGTCTTCTGGAATGCTCCCCCTTGAATCATCATATAACACATGACAATATATTATTACAACGTCCGTCGACGTTTGCGCCCGTCGACGCCTTAGGCCATGGGGGACCAAATAGGAGATTTATAAGAGAGGTTGGCCTACGACACTTCTTACAAACTCCAGCGTTAAAGCGTGTCCGGACGAACCGCCCGGTGTGTCGCTATTACGCCTCCAGCCGAATGCTGAAGGCACGATCACACCTTTAATAGATTAGGTGTCCCAAATTATTAAGCAGGCAAAAGTACCTACATGTACTCAACATCAATTACCAAACATATCAAATTTATAATCCTTACAGAATCAGATAGATAATACTTAGCTTTCCCGGCGGCGCGCATCACGGGTGACAAGAATCTCCATATGATCCTTTTGCACTGAATTTACTTTACTCAAATTATATCATCTATTATTCTGACAGAATATGTTATGTTTTGGCGCCATCTAAAGAACGGCTTCGTTTTGGTAGCGTCAAGTTGTCAATACTGATTTAGTGTTGCTGTTTCATTAATGTTGTGCAATTATATATTTATATTTGTAGGTTTGGAACATCGCGATTTCATCTTTCGCGACACTCCCGACGACGACAAAAGTTACATGTATTCCATCAAGTCTCGCGTCCACTCTCGGATCTTCTCTCGAGCCTTCAGGGACGCGTTTCTCACATCTCTCACTTCAGGAGTTTGTGTTATCTCATTTGTATCAGTGCTTTTAGGTATGCTATAATTATTGTGTTCTTCATCATGAATTGTTGGTTCTTCATTTCCTGTGGTAAGTGTTCTCTGAGTTATTTTCTTTTCTATCTCTTCTCTATTTATGTGTTTTACTATTTCAGGTTTGTCAACGGGTTCTACAGCGGTTTGTGGCGTTGTAGATATTTCTTCGGAAACAATAGTTGAGTCGAGTTCTTCTAGCAGAGGTAAGTCATCCCATGTTGGTGTAACATCTTCTCTTTCAAACTCAAATATAACCTTTTCTTTTCCAGATATATCTTCTTCAACCTCCAATGGATAAAGATGTGCGATGGAACGAGTGAATTCCGTATCATTCACTTTTACTCGTGCCACTCTGCATTGACCGTCGGCTCCTTTCAATAAAGATATAATTTTTCCAACTTTCCAGTTCTCTCGGTTCTTCGTATCTCCTTTAATCTAGACGATATCTCCTAGTTTCGGAATTTCTAATTTTGTTATTCTTGGTTCTTTAAGAGAGTGTCGGTATCTCTCCCTTAGACTTGGCAGGTACTGATCGATGAACATTCTCTTAAACTCTTTCAGCATGTTTTGACCACGTTTCCAACCTTCCACTAGATTCTGTTTTGTTACTGTGCCTTCTTGTGGAAATTCTGCATCTGAAGGTGTTGTCACGATGCATTTATTGAGGGTTAGAAAATCTGAGGGTTTGAGAATATCCTCTAGATCAGAACCTACACACGTCAGTGGGCGTGTGTTTAATACTGCTTCTATCTCTTTTATGATTGTACTTAGTTGATTATCTGACAGTAAACTTTTCGTTAGAGTTCTCTTGAGACAGTGTTTAACTAGTCCAACAAGTCTCTCATAGAATCCTCCATGCCACGGTGCAAACTGTGGAATGAATTTCCATTCTATTTTATTAGTGATGCAATAGTTGCTTGACAGTATTTCTGCAGTTAATTTAAATTGTAGTGCGTTATCTGAAACTATTCGTGTTGGTATTCCTCTGCAAGATATAAATCTTCGTAGTGCTAATAGACATTCCTCAGCCGTAAGATCCCTAACGACTTCCAAGTGTATAGCACGTACTGCTAGACATGTATACAGACATATCCATCTTTTTTCTGATTTATTACTTGTCTTTACTTGAAGAGGACCCAAATAATCTATTCCGGTATATGTAAAAGGTGAACTATAGTTTACTCTTTCCTTAGGAAGCGCTGGAGTAGTTGGTAATTTGAATGGACCTCCTCCATGTTTGACACAATTTGTGCATTTTCCTAATATTTTCTTTACCTGGCTTCTTCCTTGGGGAATCCAGTACGATAATCTGATCCAACTTAAGGTGTGGTTGACCCCTACATGATAGTTTTTCTCATGTGTTTCTAGGATCATTGTGTTAGTGAAATCACAATCTTTTGGGATTAATATTGGATATCTTTTATCGTAAGACCAATCAGCGTTTTGTAACCTTCCTTTGCAACGTAGGATACCGTCTATGTCGGTAAATACTCCTAAGTTTCGTTGTAAGTTGGTATCTTTACCCTCTACTTCCTCAGGGAAATGTTCCTTTTGAATCCTTTTGATATTTTGTGTATGTGATAGCGTATTGTCCTCACAGTTTTCTGTGGAGCTGTTTCGTGATTCTTTATCTAATTGATTTCTCCGTTCCTGCTCTTTTGAGATCTTTTCATCACTCGTGAGATCCTCCCCAACAGGAAAAGAAAAGTCATGTTCCGCAGAAGAACATGTGAGACTTATAGCGACATCAGTTTCATTAAGTAAAGAAATTTCGGCTCTACAACCTTTCGGCCAAGTTCTGGAGTCTTCCAGTAGAAAATTTGGTCCGGATAGCCATTTCTGCTTGTCTTCCATAGAACTTGTGGGTCTAGTAGCCACGTCTGCTGGGTTTAATTCTGTTGGAACATATCTTACTGTTACTGGTGTATTTTTCTTTATTTCGTCTATCCTCCTTGCAACGAATGGTGGTAGTAGTTTGTTGCCATAATACCAATCAATCACTATTTGACTATCTGTCCATATAGTGTTTTCTGTAAATTCAAAGTCCAGGAACTTGGTTACGTACTTCAGCAACCGGCTACCTATTAGAACACCTAATAGTTCAAGCCTTGGGATTTTCAAATTGTCCTGATCCTTGATGGGTACCACTCGTGATTTTCCTATTACAAAACTCAATTCTTTTCCATTAGAAATGTATACAACTGCAGCATAAGCTTTGGTTGATGCATCCGTGAAAACGTGCAGTCTAATATTGTCATCACCAGCTGGTTTGAAGTATTTCCTTGGTAAAACAATGTTTTTTGTGTCTTCTAGTTGTTCTCTGATAATTTGCCATTCATTGGTCCATTCTTCTGGTAATGGGGTATCCCATTTGAATTTATGTATCCACAGATTTTGTAGTAAAAGTTTTGCTTGTAATAAATCTGGTGCAGCATATCCACATGGATCGTAGACTGACGCTATGTTTTTTAGTATTTCTCTCTTGGTAGTGGCTTCTGTAGTCTTTCTTGGTCTCAATCTGATCGTATCTTCTCTTGTGTTCCAATTCAGTCCTAATACTTTAACTTCTACATCTTTGCAGACATCCGATGAAGAAATGCTTTCTGAGAATTGTTTGGAATTCGAACTCCATTCTCTAAGATTCATTGAAATCTCTTCAAATGCGATTTTACACGACTCATACATCGCTGTCGCTTCTTGTACAGATTCCGCTCCTGTGACAAGGTTATCGACGTAGATGTCATTCACTATGCGTTTTAGACTTTCTTCATTGGAACGCAATAGATGATGTTTCAAAGTAGCATTCAGAAGAAATGGACTAGATATCACTCCAAATGGTACGCGACAGAATCGTAAGTGCAGGATGTTATCTTTCGTGGCCGCCCTTTTTGTGTCTTTCAACCATAAGAATCGAGTTACGTCTTTGTCCCTTTCGTGTAATGCTATTTGTAGAAAAGCCTTTTCTACGTCTGCTGTTATTCCTATCGGATGTGACCTAAACCTTAACAACATTCCGGTCAAGTCTTCTAGCATAAGTGGACCGCAATGTAAGCATTCATTTAAACTTTTGCTATGCTTAGTCTTTGCCGAAGCGTCGTAGACTATGCGAGTTGGCTTACCCGGATGACTAACACCGTGATGTGGCAGGTAGTGTATAGGATGATCTACATCTTCGATTCTTTTTTCATTGTCTGGTACACTTTCAATTATTTCTTTTGCTAATTGTTCTTTCAATGTAGTGTCGTACGCTGTTAGTGAATCGGAATCTAATCGTTTGAGTAGGTTGACTAGTCTGCCTATAGCTAGGCCGTAATTAGTCTCTAAATTAGGTGGGTAATCTATCCATGGCCAACTAACAGTGTACCTATCATTTACTAGTTCTATGGTATCATTGAATTGGTTGATTACTTCTTCGTCCCTAGTCAATTTTGGCGAATCGCATATTCCAATGGATTCTAGTTCCCATAAGCATTTGAGGTTTCCATTGTATAATGGAAGATCCGGTGGTGTTAATTTGTTTTCTACTCCCTGAAAGTAAGTTATTACTGACAACGTGTCAGTGGATTTCGTATTAGTTTTCCCAGTCAGTATATAACCGAATTTAGAGTCAATCAAGAATAAATTATCTTCCAGTTGAATTTTGTCTTCAAGGATGAACGAAATGTAGAAGTCATTGCCGATCAATATGTCTATTTTGGGTGACAATGAGCCGTCATCCGCCAATATCAGATCATCTTTGTGTTTACCTATGTCGATACCAGGGAAAGGAACTCCATTTGAAATATGAGGAACAACGTTTGCTTCTATTTGCAAAACATTATTTGTCCTTGTTCGTATCTGTAACCTGACTACGGGGCTTTCTATTACTTGGGGAGTTTTCGATCCAAACGTGAAAACTGATAAGGTACTTTCCTCTTCGATAGGAAGGTTCAATTTTAAAGCTACTTCTTGCGTTATATAAGTACGTTGACTACCCGAGTCCAACAGTACTCGACATGCCCTTTCACTTGAATCCTCGTCTTTACGTTGAGCCTTAACTATCGCCGTTTGTAATATAGTGGAGCTTATAGAATTGACATGAAGCGTCTTAACCTCCTCGGTTTTATTTATGCAATTCTTATAACAAAATGCTCTGTTATGATGGCCAATTTTGTTGCAGTGTACACATTTGATTGGTTTTTTACAATCTTTTACTTGATGACTTCTACCTAGGCAGGCAAAACAGAGATCCTTTACTTTCTTTTTCCTCTCTTCCACAGTTTTAACAACATCGCATTGATCATTGAAGTGCGATCCTTGGCAAAAAATACATTGAAGTTTCCTTTTCTTTATCATGGGCCTGTCTCTGCTACTTCCTTGTTCTTGAGGTCTTCTTCTAGTGGACTGACTATCGTAGTTAATGTTTTTATGGAATGGTTTTTTCTCACTGAACCTTTCTTCCCTTTTATTCCCTGGGCGAGGTTGACTTGGATTGTAGTTGTTGTGATTTCTGTTGGGTTTTACGAATTTTCCCTTCTTGTTGTATGAACTTGTGTGTAACGTCTGGGTGGTATACTCTTCCAGTTTTTCGGAAGTGATCCTATTTGCGTCTTCCCTAGCAGCTATTATGGTTTCCAAATGTTGACGGATTTCTTCTATTGAGTCGGTTTTTGCTTTTATTTTTAGTTCATACACTATGTCCGAGGGCATCTTTTCTAGGATCATGAATCTGAGATGATCGTGATCGACGTTTTGATTCAGCGATTTTAGGATTCTTAAATGTCTTTCTATTTGACCAAATGTGTTTCTCGCCTCTGTTACGTTGCCTTTGGAGGCTTTCGGTACTTTGTATAACGCGGCGTAGTGCGCGTCTATGATGTGATTTTCTTTACCATATCTATTTTTCAGTGTAGAAACAGCTATTTCATAGTTCTTATTAGTGGTCTCGATCCCTTCGATGACCTTCTTTGCTTCGCCTTTCAAAGAACCTTTAAGGTATAACAGTTTGTCTACCTCTGATAAGTCTCTATTTCCTACATTGGAGCAGAATTGGTCCCAAAATTGATGCCATTCCAGAATGTCTCCGGAAAATTCTGGCAAACTTAACTTGGGTAATTTCCCCATTAATGCCGTATTCCTACCCGGTAATACAGTTAGTGCAGAGTTTCCTTTTATCCTTTTCAGTTTGATATTCATTTCCGCTAGAACCTCCTCACCGTTTAGCTGTACTTCACTAAAGGAAGTGACTTCTTCCACGAAAGATTGCATTTCATTTATTGATAGACTATTGTTTAACTCAGTTCCGAACCTTTTCACCGCTACATCTAGCTTACCTAGCACTATTTCTAGATTTTCGGAATTTTCTTTATTAACATTATCTTTATAGGTAAGAGCTTCTTCAGTTAGTTTAGAGATAGCATTCGATATAGATTCAAGTCGTTTTATAAGAATTTGTTCCATTTTGAAATTCTGAAATAATATTTTATAATTTTATACCCAGTATCCTAAGTTAAGGATTTACATCTTGCATATTGTTAAATTTCCAAATTACGTGGTGTTCACAATATAATAAAAATGAAAATTTGGTTAACACCCTGTATGACCAAAAACTTATTTAAAACTTCGCATGAACAAAGAACTTTACCAACATCTGGTATATAATGGAATGATATTTTATTAACGTCCTGTATATAAAACAGAAAAGTTTTTATTGACACCCTGTATAAAACAGAAAAGTTTTATTGACAACCTGTATATAACAGAAAAGTTTTTATTGACCTCCTGCATAAAACAGAAAAGTTTTCCAAGTTAAAAGCAAGGAATATTTTACTATCTATAGGATATTACATTCTCCATGATAAACTCAACCACTGAATTATATGTGCAAGGAAAATTCCCTTGTACCTACGAAGTTTCCATATTAACTCAGAATTTATTCATATTACCATTGCTGTCCGACAGGTAAAACTGGTTCATTTCATTATTTTAAATTTTCCTGAATTTATTTAAAATTTCTATGTCATCCAATTATCCCCTCCTGACTTTTCTTCCATTCTCCCCTGTTAACCATCATACAATTATTTACCCTTTTCTCTCATATCATTTACACAATCCATCCTTTGTTTCTTTTGTTTTCCTCTCACCAACATTTATATTGTTGATGTTGTTTATGTTGTTTAATTACTTACTCATAAACATGTAAGATTCCAACATCATTTGTGTATGCATCCACAAATGATGTTAGGTTTAACCTACATCAACTTAGTAATTAGTTACTTAGTACACTTTAGTAGTTAACATGAAACGATGCATTCAGTCAGTTAGGGATGATATGTATAACATGACACAAGTTATAATGTACAATCCAGTTTCCTCCGCCAGAGTATTTTATTAGTTTTATGAGAATATATCAATTTTATGCTCAGTTCTTCAAAGTAACTAGTAAGATAAACTTACAGTAAGCGTTGATGTACCCTTTTAATACTTAGTAGCAGTGATCTGTATATGAGATGTTAGGTGTGTAGAATCAGCGGCACGCAACTGCCTTCATTTGCCCATCTTTAAGGAGAGTATTAGGTATAAACAAACAGTTTTATGCGAACTCATACATAGTAATGTTATCTTTAGGTAATAATCGTAAAATATTTTACCTGATAATCTTCTTAATTACTCCTAAGTTATGTTAAGCTTCCCTTCCGTGCGTGGAGGTAGGTATAACTTCCTTTGAATTATTTCACCCAAACATCAGTTTCCTATTTATGATAGGAGCACTTTTCACAGTTAAACGAATTACGTTTACTATACACAATACGTAACAGGTTTCTGATGGTTTTATTCCTTTAAAGAAAGTAACGAACTAAGTTTTAGTTTTTTCGATATTCAATATGACACACGAGACGTTGCCGTTTAGTTTACCATCGCCAGTTCGCCATTTTGAATGAATGGAAAATTTTCCCGGTCGAATTTCATGATTCGTGAAAATTGGAATTCCGTCAAGTGTTCAGTGCAAAAGGACTTAATATATTATTCAGTAAATTACTTTTGAATTTTACTTGAACTGTATATAAGATTTATAAGTTTTAACTCGTTAACCCTTTCACGCATTTGGGACACATTTGTCCCCGCACATTTTTTGCAATTTACAGATAAATTAGGTAAGTTGAACCTCTTTTCGATTTTTTATTTTACCATTTATAGTATGTTTTGATGTTTGTGCACTGGCAACACCAAAAAAAAAAGTGATATGTCATAAAAATTCTGGCGCGAAATGTGAAAATTATTTTCTATTGCGACAAACTTTTAAAAATTGTTTTTTATTTTATAAAAATCAATTTCGTCTGTTTTTCTTCAAAGAAATATATTCGTTGGTAAGTACAATTATTGTTTTATTACAAATTTTATGTTTTATTTGTAGGAGTAATGCATAGTCTGCGAAAAATGATATGGGACGCGGGTGTCCCTGTATGCATGAACGGAGACATATTGCTATGACTAATGATATTTTTTGCTTTGTTGTAATTTTCATTTTTTTATATTCTAATCATTGTATATTTTGTTGTAGATTATGTCATCAAACAGATACAGAGAGTTTTCGCTGCAGGAAGATGATATTTTTGAAGTTTTGATGGCTGACAACAGTGACGACGAGGATGGCCTACGGCTTGATGAAGAGGATCAAGCTTTTATAGCGCAGGATATGGATGCGGGTATGTCGACTGTTGAAATAGAACCCAGCTTCGCGCCTATAGAAGAAAATTCTGTTAAAAATCAAGATTCTAGCATTTTTGTCCCTACATTCAATTGGCGAAAAAATTCATACTCGCCACGTGATTTTTCTGAAGACCCAGCGTACAACTTTGCTGAAGTAAATATTTTAGATAACACGCCTGATATGGAACTGACTCCTATAAATATATTCAATGCAGTTTCTGATTTCGATAAATTGATTGATAACATTGTTATACCTGAATCCTTACGTTATGCTGAACAAAATGGTCGGTGTTTTACTGTGACAAGCGAGGAAGCCAAGGCTTTTTTCGGCATGAACTATGTGATGGGCTATCATTGTTTACCAACATTTAGAAGTTATTGGTCTACAGATCCGGACATGGGGGTTCCATATATTGCTAATGTAATGACTATAAATCGATTTGAAGAAATTCGTAGAAACCTACATTTTAGTGACAATTCGAAGGAACTGAATAGAGCCGATCCCGCTCATGACAGAGCATTCAAAATACGACCTATTCTGGATCACTTCAATCGAGCGTTCCAAGGCGCTATGACCAACACAAAAACGCAGGCTATTGATGAACATATGGTAAAGTTCAAAGGACACAATATAATGCGACAATATGTCAAAAACAAACCAGTCAAGTGGGGGTTCAAAATGTGGTGCAGGGCTGACTCTACTACAGGCTATCTATTTCAATTTGACTTATATACCGGCAAGAAGCGAAGTGGCACTGAAACTGGATTGGGAGAGTCTGTTGTGTTGCAACTGTCAAAAGATTTACAGAGTATTGGGTGTGAAATATACTTTGACAATTTTTTCAATTCACCTAATCTTCAGTACACTCTGGCAAACATGAACATAAAGGCTTGTGGAACGGTGCGTTCAAATAGGAAAAATATTCCAAAAAATATTCCTTCCGATAAAAGTATGAACCGAGGAGACATATTTGCAACCAGCAGCAATGGCATCTCTTTCGTCAAATGGATGGACAATAAAGCTGTGTTTTTGTTGACAAATTTCTTGTCACCCATACCAACGACGACAGTCAAGAGACGGGTACAAGGAAGTGGTGACAAGGTAAATGTAACATGCCCCGAAATTGTTGTAAAATACAACAAATTTATGGGTGGGGTTGACCTAATGGACCAGAAAAAAGTCTGTTACGAAGTAGATCGAAAGGCAAAAATAAAATACTACCTGAGACTATATTTCGATATACTTGATATTGCGATGAGTAACTCGTATATAATATATAATAAACTGCATGAATCAAAACGCATTGAGGGAACTTTACTTTCAAGTCTAGAATTTCGTCAAGTAGTGGCTCGTTCTCTTATTGGTAGTTTTTCATCCCGGCAAAGAGCTTTGTGCTCGACTGTCATGACAAAAAAGCGAAGTTCTCTCACTCAAAAAAGGGGAGTACCTTCACATGTCATGGTCAAAACGAACAGCCGAAAAAGATGTGTACAATGTGCAAAACTTCGCATTGAAAATCGGACGAATAACACTTGCAGTACATGTAATGTACATTTGTGTTACACTTCCGATCGTAATTGTTTTGTTACATACCATTAAAGTTAATATTTTTTATTTTAATAAATATTGTATAATAAATAACTTGTTTTTTATATATTGAATTGAGTTTTATTATCAATATCAGATTTTTTGCCATACATCAAAAAATGTTTACCTTTACGCATATTGGGACATATTTGTCCCCATCCCAAAAACACAAAAATATTTATATTTTCATTTTCTGCTATCACTTTTATGTTTAATTAGGCAATCATCAATAAATATAACTAAATCAAATCAATTTCTTAGCCTTGGATTACTTACAAACGTGTAAGGGTTAAAAGTAAGATAATTTTCATTCGAGCTTAACGCATATTATTTCTAACTTCCGGTCAAAAAGAGCATTAGGTACACATTCTGCCGAATTTAACACCATGACAGTATTATCAAAACCGCGCCCAATTCAAATCAATTCAAATTAGGCTGTTTAACTCGCTCATAACGTTGCACCCTTCAAGCACACACGTTTTAAATCCATTCAATTTGCAGCAACTTCGAGAATCTTTCATCTCAGCTTGCCGTTTTTTTTTTTTTTTTTTTTTTTTTTTATTCAGTTAAATGAACGTTTACTCATCATTTACCATGACGTTCGAATTTTGTCGCCTGTGAGTGAATTTTTATGGACATCCGCTTATTGAACGTTAGTTCCAATCGGATTACAAAGATGTCGCTGACAACCTGATTTGTACACGATTGTCTCTTATTCTTATTTAACAATAAGAGTCTGGATTGGTTTTATGCCTTGGGATACTTTTTAGCTTGCTTCAAAGCTCAAATCCCAGCATCTCCACCATGTCGCGACGGCGCGTGGGTTTCTCTTCTTCATATTATTTTCTGGTTATCTCCAGGTTTACAATGTGCTTTGTTTTAAAGTAATAATATAGGATTGTACTGCTTCGCTTTGATGTGAAGAGAAATCCCCGCCTCACGATATATCAGAGATACTCACCGATACGGATCACACCCCGATACGGATTATCTCCCAATCCAGACTCTTACGCTTCGGTCCTCAAAGGCACCGAAGGTTTTATCATCATGTCGACCATCAGTCCATCCGACTCCTCAAGCGCACCTAGGATATCTGTAAGTTTAAGTACCCATGAATATTTGGGTTAAGTATCACCTATCTGTTCATAATTTATTATAGCTGTTTATAGTAATAACTCAATTGCTATATCTATGATGAAAATTACTTCAATTTCTTATTATTAATGTTTGTGATTGTGACACCTATGTGCTAATCAGATTAACGGATTTTCTCCACCTCTGCAAAAGCACGCATTCCAGATTTACATAAGCCCATCGCCTTGTCTTCTGGAATGCTCCCCCTTGAATCATCATATAACACATGACAATATATTATTACAACGTCCGTCGACGTTTGCGCCCGTCGACGCCTTAGGCCATGGGGGACCAAATAGGAGATTTATAAGAGAGGTTGGCCTACGACACTTCTTACAAACTCCAGCGTTAAAGCGTGTCCGGACGAACCGCCCGGTGTGTCGCTATTACGCCTCCAGCCGAATGCTGAAGGCACGATCACACCTTTAATAGATTAGGTGTCCCAAATTATTAAGCAGGCAAAAGTACCTACATGTACTCAACATCAATTACCAAACATATCAAATTTATAATCCTTACAGAATCAGATAGATAATACTTAGCTTTCCCGGCGGCGCGCATCACGGGTGACAAGAATCTCCATATGATCCTTTTGCACTGAATTTACTTTACTCAAATTATATCATCTATTATTCTGACAGAATATGTTATGTTTTGGCGCCATCTAAAGAACGGCTTCGTTTTGGTAGCGTCAAGTTGTCAATACTGATTTAGTGTTGCTGTTTCATTAATGTTGTGCAATTATATATTTATATTTGTAGGTTTGGAACATCGCGATTTCATCTTTCGCGACACTATCTCATGATCCGTAATCACACAGTTGAAATTTTTTACAGAATGTGTAAGTTCTGTTCGTGGCTCCCCACTACAATGCTACGGTACCCTTCGTGCGTGAATCCGATTCTCACTTTGGCCGGTTTATTTATTTATTATTTCTTTTGTACAATAGCCCAGCAGTAGGTGCTCGGGTTACGAAGACTCAGTCAGTCGCGATTTATGTCATTCCTGAAGCGGGATGTTTGGGTAAGAGTTCCGTAAGGAAATACTGAAATATGGTGGTCTAGCCTGTCGGAGCTGCGGGTTGTTCAAAAGATATACCGCGGCCTCGTACACAGAGGGCTAAGAAGGAACATGGGTGATTTTAGTCAGTAGAAGTCTGACACTCCCTACCGCTCCGCCGAAAGCGGGAGGATTTATTTGACCCACACACCAAAAAAATAAAAAAAGTAATTAAAAAACTAAAAAACCTGACTGAAAAAACTGAAAAGTAAATAGGTCCATTCTATTTTCATTTCAGAATTCAATAAACCCCGCCAGCTTCCAAGTTATGAATAATTAAAAAATTAAATGTGCTTGTCTTTTACTTTTCAGTTTTCTCAGTCGGGATTTTTAGTTTTTTAACTACATTTTTATTACCAACATTTTAGTTCTGTTGTGTCGGTCGCGTAAAATTCTTAATTAACAGATGATTTAACTTTTGTGTTTGTTTATCACTTTGAATTTCTTTTAAACATATTTTTGTAATCTCCTCTTAGAACCCTAAATTTTGATACGCTACTTGATGGTAATGGTTTTTTTTTTAACTCCGCGATATGGCCTCCAAAATCCGCAAAATTTCTTTTTTTTTAATTTTATTAGCCAGTGACACTCGCGCCATCAAGACGAATCTAACGACATATATTTTATTCAAATCCCTTCATCCGTTTAGGAGTTATGAGGAAAAAAGAAACGGACATACATACATACAAACATGTAACATATAATACACGTCAAACACATAACCCTCCATTTCAATTCATTTATTCACTAACAATTTTAACATTGGGTCTGAATTTCTATAACTAAATATACACTAAAAATCATACATGCAATCCACATTTAAATCCTCCTTTTGGGCTTCGCCGCAGTCGGGTAAAAACGGTATATGGCTGCCACAACAATGCCTGATGTAGGGCCAGCCAAACTGCCCAGCGATCATCGCCAGCATTGGAACTGGCTCCAATCTTGCACATTAACGACGCTCATCAATGCCTATAATTTTAACTTCTAAACGACTCTCACTCTCTTTTTTCTTCAACATTTGGCCACCTAATGTTGGGTGTAGGTCTCTTCCAAATCTCTCCACTTTCGGCGGCACTTTTAAAAGGACTAGTGACTTGCAAAATAAATGCTCTAAGTATGTGACCACAACTGCTATCATTTAGTCACACATCATCGTGTGACTAGAATTTCAAATAAAAATAGGGCTTGGAATTCACCTCACGTTGAAATAGAAAAGGGCATTGCGCCACGTATTATATTATCTACTTTTGCAACGCCGGCGACGGTGTCATTGTTATCGTCTCGACACCATCATGAATCAACTGACATCTTTATCTGTAAGATAAAATTGTTATTTCGACGTCTGGAAGAGTGAACTGTCAGATAATAATACCGATGATTGTATTTGGAAGAAAATTCCGATATCTTACCAAATCCGGTGTTACGAAAGAGGAGATTCCATTTTGTTCCCATGCCATGACAATAATTTCAAAGTATAAGTATCGCCTCTTACGCTTTTATTTATTTACTACCCCTGTGATCTTCGTAGGCGTAAAATTATTTTAAAAAAAATTTCTTCCCTATTTTAATCGTATTGTGTTAACAATTTCAAGGGTTTTTCGAAATCTATTCCTTCTTCTAAAATAAAGATGGTTATGTTACTTCGCTCAGCGTCAGCTATTTGCCAAAAAAAAGTGCCGTTAAAATCGGTTTTGCCGTTTCGGAGATCAACTGGAATAAACAGAGAGATAAAAATTCAAATAACAGTTCTGTTGTTATTTAAGTACCGTACTTCATATTCATATGCATTCAGTTCAAAAAGCTGTTATAATGTCATTACAAACAGACACTTTAATTTTATTCATTTGTATAGATTTAACATTTTGAGTACAACATACAGAGGCGGTCTTAATGCCATGCATGGCTTTTAAGCTGGAAGATCTGAAAGTTTCTCGTTGGCCTAATAGTCCCACGCTCCCACGGGTGATTGCCGAGGTGAGTGACTGTTTCTCAGTGACTGCCATGGAGTCTGAATTTGTGCCTGCTTGTTGACTTATCACATTGAATATGTAAACATATCTGACAAAATCTGTATGGCATACACCAGTAGGTACACCTGTACTTTACACTTCGGGGATTATAGGCGTGATGTATTATAATCTTAAGCTATCTAAAATGGTTGGCTGTCAGCCTGTCACTCTCACTTATATCCAGCACTCTGACACTCGCAAATTGTAGGTACGTGGAAGTAACGCATACTTTCCCCTCTTGTTCTTTCGTGATATGTGCTTTATTTAAGGTTTTTTATGCGTCACTTAGGTACACTTAAGTTGCGAACGTCACCGAATTTCGATCACGACAGCAGATAAGCCAAGTATTTAGGTTCGATGCTCTAGCGCTCACGCTTTCGCAAGTCAGTAGTTTAGTTTCACAGCCCGATTTGAATACAATCTTAGAGAGAGATCAGCTGCAGGACTAACTGCATTACGTGCTTTTCGAGACACGGACACACAACCAATTTTTTAACTCCAAACTGAGGAAATTCCAGTGGGAAATGTCCAGTTACACTTTGCAAGATCTGGCAGTCGGACAGGATACTCAGCGGTTGTGCTTGGAACCACGAGAGCAAAGGGGAAATTATTATTTAGGTGCACATGTACAAATAGATAGCAAAAAAAGCAGCGTTCAGTCGAATAATGTACCTTTCGCGAAATAACCCCGTCGGGGCTACGGGTTGTTGGAATGAGATACCGCGGCCTCGACGCAAAGGGCTAAGAAGGAGCATGGGTGGTTTTTAGTCAGTAGAAGTCTGACACTCCCTACCGCTCTGCCCAGAGCGGAAGGAGTCATTTGATGATTTCCCCCCCCCCCCCCCAAAAAGTGTGATAACAAGACTCATCACGTACCAATGCTCAAAGCTTAGTTTGTGTTGTGTTTGCCGCTGTTTAAGAATCAATTCTCAGCACTCTGGGCAACGATCTCTTATCTTATAATGACAATACTGAAGAAAGTGCCATAGTAAATCCATAATAATTACTTGCTGTTCCTAACCTAACGACACAGTCAGTTAGTTATCTTAAGCCAGGCACTTATCTTGAGGGATAAACTAATGAGCCGAGCGATTAACGACGACTGGAAATACACAAACGAGGAATTCTTGGACTGAACCCAAACATTTAGTTAGCATCTTTGTTTGATGTAGGTATTCTAAAATTTTCGATTTTGTGCTACTCCCATCTTCACCCGATGCCTGATCAGTTTCGGATTCCGTTCCTTTATCAGGTGGTTGGTGAGTAACCTGGTGTCAAATCTTTTATGCTGTCCATGGGCTTATGACTTGACAGCTGTCGAGAAATATCTTTGAGGCCTGCCGGTTTCCTGATGGCATCAGCATGGATCAAGGCATCGTGGATATCGAAACCACTTATCCCGACATTTCTTGGTGTTAAGTCAGCATCTCTCTGGCATCAGCTAACTTAAAATAAAGTGAACTACATAATATTATAAAACAAGTGTTCCGCCGCGTCTGTCTGTCTGTTCGCGATAACCTCAAAAACGACTGCACCGACTTTCATGCTGTTTTCACCAATGGATAGAGCGGTTCTCGAGGAAGATTTTTGTATTTAATATGACGCTGGCGAAGCTGCGGGCATCAGCTAGTTTACAATAAAGTGAAATTTATTCCTTAGAAACGCGTGTTTGCTACCATTGTTGGCTGGTTGAGATAACAGCGCAATACGCGACACTTCTTAGAAGTCGCGTGCGTCAAATAGTACAATCCGCTAATATTGTGACGTCAACGGCGGCCCTCCCAGTGGTAATTATGAAAAGCAGGTGCATAATCAGCTTTCAATGTTCCCATTACTGCTGTGACGCCGGCTGCGTTCAGTGAGGAATAGGCATAATTATGGGTATTCATTTTATGAAAAACATGTGTAGAACAATTGAAAACAGTCTGGGGTCCCAAAAACTTCACTTCACATTATTTTTTGTCATAAACTATATATTAAAACATGTATCTATTATTTTGCCTTTTTTTTTTAGAGTGGGAAATCGTCAAATGACTGCTCCGGGAGCTCTGGGCAGAGTGGTAGGGAGTGTCGGACTTCTACTGACTAAAAACCACCCATGTTCCTGCTTAGCCCTTCGTGCCGACACCGCGGTATCTCTTTCAAACAACCCGCAGCACCGAAGGGCGTCGGCCATTGCGGGCCCCTTCCATGCTGCCCGGCTATATGCTTGCCCATTATTCACTCACCGTCCACATTCCCACGCCTACGGTGGCTACTAAATCACTAATTTTTTTTATGTGCATATTTGTTATGGTTTAACAATACTAATGCAAAAATCTTTTGAATTTACTAGGGTAAATTGGTGTTGGAATCCTTGACTTAATTGGGGGGCTTAGTTCTGGTATGATCTGGGGGCACGGTAGTGCCCCCCGCCAAGTCGAGCAATAAAGCGACACGGCCGTACCATCCTTTTCTCGAACCAGTTCATGCCATTTTCGACCTCCAATAACTTCGTTGTGGATAAAACTAGAAGCCTGAATTTTACCAATTAGGCCCGTTTAAACACGGTATATTTCAAATTTCATTCTATTTGAACCAGTATTTTAAGAATTACTTAAATAACTAATCAAAGTTCCTTAGTTTTGTCACTCACTCGCTCACTGACTGACAGACTGACTGACCGATCACCAAAAGTCTAACACTAGTCAGACATAGAAGCTACAAATTTAGAATACAATAGGGTATATTTCACCAAAAAATGTAATTAGTCCGTCAGATAGATTTTCAGAAAATAATTGACACGTATTTTTTCTATTAACACTTTAACAAAAGATGAAGACGATACTTTGATTCGAAAAGTCGCGTCAAGTCGTATGACGTCACAAGGTAAGTACGATTGTACCCACAAAGTGATGTCAAAAGTTCCCACTCATGATCGTTGACACGTTTTATTTTCGTAAATTTTTATTAATTTGATAAAACAAAAAACACGTATCCAATATTTTTCGATAATCTAACAGACGGACAAATTAGATATTTTTGGTGAAATAGGTACCATAATAGTGTTTAGTGTATAAATTATGGAAAAAAATAAAAATATGCAATTTCAGTCTAGTTTTCTAGATACACCAACTGCATAAATAACTTTGTAATCCCATATAATTGTATAGGATCACAAAGTTAAAGTTACATTTTCAGTGAATGAATTTTACGAGTTTTTAACACATTTCCTAGTTTCTGATTGATCTGTTTGCACGTATATGTATATCGCCTATCAATGCAACCGGCAATCTTCCGTTCCGTTAAATACAACTGTCTCAGCTCAATGTGTCTTTTTTTTTTGGGGGGTGGGAAATCTTCAAATAACCTCCCGCTCTTGGACAGAGCGAAAGGGAGTGTCAGACTTCTACTGACTAAAAACCACCCATGTTCCTTCTTAGCCCTATATGTCGAGGCCGCGCGGTGACTAGTGTACAACCCGCAGCCCCGACGGGGTACAGCCCGCAGCCGCGACGGGAACTCAATGTGTCTTGAGTGAGTATTTAATGAAAAAGGTATTCTTAATTGTATTTATTTAATTTTTATTTATTAGATACACCAACAGCAATTTATTCCTACTAATACCTACTAAAAAGTTTGACATAGAAAAATACAATTCACTTAAAAACCATAAATTATGACGACAAAATAAAAAATAAACCTAATAACTCAGTAAAAATGTGTATGAATACTTGTAGTAGCGTGGTTTTTGTGGCTTCACTTTTGGTGTTCGCGGCGCGCCGTCTATCTTTTTTTCTTGATCTGAGCCTAATAATAAAACAAAATACAATATGAATACATATAAATTTTACTTAAAACTAAATTAAATGAGATGAATAATGATGATACTTATGTTAAGAGAGCGACATTCAAAGAATTTTGTTTATTTTCTTATTTTTGTTTACTACATACTAACGCTACTAGCAAATACAGGATTAAATATGAACTGAGACAGTTGTATTGGTGATTTTAATAATTATTACTCAGTAAAGTCACATTTGTTACTGTGGCGAATTCCATTTTATTTAACATACAACCTGACACTGATCGTTAAATGGCAAAAAAACGTAAGAAAATTCGAAATTCGCGGGCTATATGTCGCATACACCTTAAAAATTGAACCTCTAGAGCAACAAAATACTTCGAGTTACCAGGAACCCTGTATAAATTATTTAATGGTAGGTTTTTTTTTTCTACCACGTCGCGTAGATATATTAACCGAGAATTTCAGACAGACTCATCAGCTGGTCTATAGGTATGTTTAACTACTCTATGGTGTGACATCATGGTGCTGTCATCATGTCATTTGTGAGTTTTGTTCGATTGGCCGTCATTGGGTTTTACGTCGAATTTATTCTTTTTGTGATGAACTAGAACATTCACAATAAATTGATTTTTATTTAAACAGACACAACACAGTAAATATGTATCAAATTATAGGAGTTTGAAATTGGTACTGATTGTATCAAACGCCCCAAATTTAACTAAGAATAGTTCACTCTAATCACGTCGTATGTACTGAATAACATTGGCCCCAAGAATTGTGATGGAAACTTACTTCACCGCGACCTCTAGGCGGAAAGAATCAGCTGAGGAGGGCTACAAATGATACATCCAGCGGCGAAACTTTTTTGAATCACGGCGAAGATATAAGGCGATCGTCGACAGACGGGTTTTATGTGCGCGTGACGGTGACATGAGCACAAACAACAAGCGGCGCGGAGCTAGCGGTTCCAGTTGTTCTGTCCCCGGGGTGCCTGCACTGGTGAACGCGCCGACCGCCATGTCTGCTGATCTCGCGTCGCTGTTTGAATGCCCTGTGTGCTTCGACTATGTATTGCCACCGATCCTGCAGTGCCAAAGCGGGCACCTGGTGTGCTCCAGCTGCCGGCCCAAGCTGTCCTGCTGCCCCACGTGCCGCGGCCCGCTCGGCAACATCCGCAACCTCGCCATGGAGAAAGTCGCCAGCAATGTTATGTTCCCTTGTAAACACTCCAACACCGGCTGTACTGTCACTCTGGTGCACACAGAGAAGGCGGAGCATGAAGAAGCTTGTGAGTTCAGGCCTTACTCATGTCCCTGCCCCGGTGCATCGTGCAAGTGGCAAGGAGGCCTTGACCAAGTTATGCCGCACCTTATGATGTCACACAAAAGTATTACTACACTCCAGGGTGAGGATATAGTGTTCCTGGCCACGGACATCAACCTCCCTGGAGCTGTAGATTGGGTTATGATGCAATCATGTTTTAATCACCATTTTATGTTAGTACTTGAGAAACAAGAGAAGTTTGATGGACATCAACAATTCTTTGCCATTGTACAACTTATAGGATCTCGCAAAGAAGCAGAGAACTTTGCTTACAGACTAGAGCTGAACGGACATCGCAGGAGACTCACATGGGAGGCCATGCCTCGCTCCATCCATGAAGGAGTGTCATCTGCCATCATGAATTCAGATTGTCTTGTGTTTGACACATCTCTTGCACAATTGTTTGCGGATAATGGAAACCTCGGAATAAATGTCACAATATCTATTGCCTAAACATTACCACATTGTTATTATATAAAGCACAGAAAAGTAACCTGAGTGACTTTCATTGGCTGTCAATAATAATGTAATTATTTTTTCAAGTCGATGGAATTTTAACCAATTTATAGAACATATGAAATACATAATATTATTATAGAACATAGACATATTGCAATTAAAGTAAATCCATATTTTTGTTACAGTTTGTGGTGTTTATGATGTAATTTTGACTTAACATGCTTTGTATTGAATTTATGGAATAATCAACATCAACGTAAGCCAAAAATAATGTTTTTTTTTTATCTCATTACTTTGTAAATGTGTGTTCAACTTATAGTTTAAGTAGTGGAAAGTTTTAAATTCTCAGAGTGAATAATAAAATATTCACTTTAGAATTGCCTTGTCAGCATAGTTTTTATAGAAATTATGACCTCTCGCATGAGAAAGTGATTATTTTATTCCAAACATTGAACAAATTTGTACTAACATAAAATATAATCATTTGTATATAGTAGGAGTGTAAACATTTTATGTTAAGAGTGAGATGCTGCTTCTTGGAATGCTTCATCTGAGTTATAAGGTCACAACAAGGTGACTGACTCCCAAGGCACTTATCACATATGCAAAGCTATCGCACATTGAGCAGATAACAGGAAAGGTGTTTATCACATAAAGGTGTTGTGTAGATGCGCAGCATTTCGTTGCATTCGCGCAAACTATCGTCTCTGCCAGTGCTAATTAGATTTTCAAGTCAACTTAGCACACATGAGAAAACATTGCAACAGTATATTCTTTTAAACAGTGTTCACTTGACCATTTTAAACTTACCTATGCTTTGAACCAATGATACTAGAAGTAAAGTCAAATGAAAAATGTATGTAGTTGGAAATAAACTGTCTTCAATAATGCATTTCGGAATTCAGTTTATTTGTTATATTACATTATTAACAAGTAATTGAAAATATTTGATATGAAGTTGATTCTTACCAAGTAATTAAAGATATTGCTGTGAAGTTCTTTTTCTGCCAGTATCTGACTTCCGGGCTGACTGACTGCCTTTCTTATGAAGTAATTTTATACCTAGTGCACTTGGGGTTGTAAATATTTCATTATCTGTTGAGACAATCATCGCACCATCTTTGATTCTATTTATAAGTTTTGTTTAGCATACTTTATACAGTATCCACAGTGGCAAGCAAATAAATAGCATATCCTTGATAGTGTAAGTTTTTCATTACAAATGTTTATTTTTATAATCTACAACTTGTTCAAGGATCTTAAGGAGTATTGGATTTGTGTCGTAGTTTACTATGCCGAGGAAAAATTACATTCCAAAACTCAGGATGCTTTGGAATACTCTTTTAAGGACTAACCAAGTTTCTATTGAAAATCAAAAGAAAACCTTAGAAAATCGACGGCTATGTATTTGCTCACCAGTGTGTACCCTCATCTTAAGTTTGTTTTCTGAGAACAATAGCTCAAGATTACCAGAAATATAGTATTTTCTATGGCATGACTGTTAATATGGTTAATGAATATTATACGTATCTGTAATTCGTTAGTCTTAGCATCATTTATTTATACCAACCGTTACTTAATTGTTGTAATTGCCTCATCTATATCACTGCGCATCTGTGTTATGCTGAGCGATATGGGCCGTTACTTTTATTATTTAAATCTCTTCTATATCTATGTAAGATTAAACTGATAAAAGTTTTATGAGAAATTCTAGTTGAAATAAATTTTGTAATGTATCCTGTAGTTTCGATTAAGCACTTATGTTCCCATATGTTTTATTAGAATGCATTTCATGGCCCGCTCATAATTTGTTTTCAAACAAAATCAAAAGGGATTTCAATAAAAACAATAAACAAATATTTCTGGCATGCCATTTATTACTTTGACAGGGAGACATTAAACTATGTTTTAAATAAATAATAAACAAGAAAAAATCAATAATAGACTTACAACTTTAGCACCAACCAATTTGGTTTATAGATCTATATTTCAACTTTAGTTGAAGACCAACTAAGTTGGTTTCCCGCTGCTTTGTGGTTGCATTGGCGAAGGTAGGAGGCAGCCAGTGGTTGGGGAGTCATTGTCATCAAGAATGGAGGTCGATTGTTTCTGTGGACTGAAGAACGGGTCTTTTGATAGTTCAACTGGACTGAAAGGATCTTGACCTCTATGTACAACCTGAAACGGATCAGTTTCCTGCTTCCTTTGATCGACAAAACTGAATTCGTCAAACGAGTCTAAAGCTGTCTCATATCCTCTAGAAGTTTGTGGTGCGAAAGGATCAAAGGTGGCTGGTTTTCTCAATCCTTCTGGGCTAAATGGGTCCTTTGGGTCGGATTTGGGTGCATCCTCGGCTATGCTGTTGTCTCCGCTGAAGTCTGACAGGTCTATGTCGTAGTTTATGTTGCTCAGTCCTGGAGGCAGTTGGTCTGCTCCGAAATCCTCTGGAGTCATCAGTTCGTCGATGGATCGTGAGTCGAAGGGCGTGAATCCTAAAGGCGATGGTGTTAGCAGTTCTAATGAGCTGGTTTGTTTTAATTCCCATGTTTGGTCAAGGTTCTGTGATGGGGAATTTCTTTCGATGACTTCGAATCCTAGGATGTTGAGTTTAGGCTCGCTCTCTGAGGCTTGTATGGTGATGTTTGGTTCTTGGGAAACTGTGGGTGCTGGTTGGGGCTCTGGCTTGGTCTCTGGTGGCGGCTGAGGCTCTCCGTGCGCGTGGCTAGTGCTGAAGTCGATGAGCGGTGCGGTACTTATCTCCTTGAACTTCCCGATGCGGGGTAGCTCTCTACGTGGTTTTATTTCTAATGGGGTCTTCGCTAGTACGTCTTGTACTTTTTTGGCGATTTGCTCCTGTAAATATATAAAAAGTTGAATAAATTATTCTATTTTAATTTTGTCGGCAAGAAACTGGACGGCATGCCTACGCAACTATTACCTACGCATTTGGATAGGTTTTTTTGTATATTCTCATAAATCATAAATAACTTTGAAAGGGGAATGCAAGATGTGAAAATGATTGTCAATCTTCCTTATAGTTTATCCTGGACACAAAACCCAATAAAGTCAATTACACAGTTCGGGTTTTCCCAATGCGAGTATTAACCACAAATTGACCCAATACGTCATTCCAGAAATACAATTGGAAACTGTTACGCCGAGTCTCTATCTGTCGCGTATGGGAGACCCCTATCGACAGCCGGTCAGAGTCATGAGAGAATATTTATATTCATTTATTTTGTGGATAAGTAAACAATAGTATTCATTGACCGACTGACGCATGAAGTATAAAACAAAACATAATTTATTTATTAAATAATAATATAATAAGTAACATTTGAATAACATTTGAATAGCAGTTCTATTGTAACGAAATAAAGGTCTGCTCTAAATAAATTTGTTATTATGGTCTCGCTATCATCTATACGGACCACTAAGCGGAAAATCGTCGCTACTAATTTCGATGCAATTTAATCGAAAAGTATCTATAAACTTTTACAAAAAAAAAACAAATCGGTTCAGGAATGACTTTGAGGTTACAAACAAAAAAAATACACAACTAAAAAAATTAACAATATTAAAAATAGATATTTTCGTCATAACGCGAGTAAAGCCGCAGATAAATAAGAAACATATTTTTTTATAGATCCATATTGAGTTACCTCAAAGCTGAGCGCGTTAGCAGCGAGTAGATCAGCTCGCTCGTGCACGCGCCGCGTGTGCGCGCGCAGGCGCTGCGTGGCCGCGCACTGCTCCGCCGCCTCGCGCGCCGCGCCGCACAGCGACAGTGCGGCCGCCTGCGGGGTCAAGGGGCTCGGTTACGGTCAAACCTGGTTTGAGGAGAACTAGTTTGTCATACTCGTAATTTACCCCCAACCAAATTGCCAGTGTGGAAACTTTTTAGGATTTAGTCGAAGCAAAATATGTTAGAGCTGTGCGGTGGCTACATACTAGTCTGGCACAGTTTGAGCTCATCGGCAAGTAAAGAAGAGGATCACGAAAAGATGATTCTAAGGCACCCCCGACTGAATGAGTTAGGTAAGGTTATAACTGTGTTATAGCTCTGTTATTAATCACGTGATAGGCCAGCGATTGAAGCGAGCTGTGACGCAACAGGAACCGGCGATCGCTACATCCAACATAGCCGCAGTCCAATTGTTTTGTTTGAATAAGTTAATCTAGAAACGATAAACCAGTAAACTGGTTTGGCCTAAAATCGAGTTTGGCGAATAACACTTTTTATTTTCTAAAGCATTTACAGGCCAGGAGCACTCCGCATTTTAGGAATTAAACTATCAAACTTAAATTACGCGTCGCGTAGAACCAATTCAACGTTTCACGGTCAAAATGTCGTATTCCCAAAATGTTCAACGGTGGCAAAATGTCCGACAGTGTCAAAATTTCCATGACAACATGTCCAGTTCTCAAATTGTCCGACAGTGTCAAAATTTCCATGACAAAATGTCCAGTTCTCAAAATGTCCAACAGTGTCAAAATTTCCAATTCTCAAAACAACCAATCTTTGAGAATGTGGTAATGTTTAATAACTCATCAAAGCGCTTTTTGAATACTTATACAAACAATAGATAAAAAACACCGACTTCAGAAAAAAAAACAAAAAGCGTAAATTACTACCAATTGTCGGTGAATTTGTTTGTTCCATTGACTTTTTCGCCAACGCCTTCCGAAAGTAAAGATATTTTTAACCACATTCTTAAACTTTGACACTGTTGGACATTTTGACAACTGGCCAGTTTGGTCGTGAACGCAATTCAGTAGGGCTGCCGGGCGCCAGTCGGCTCGGAAGTGCATCATAGAGTTAATTGCTCGCACGTTATACACAATATCACCGAAGCACTCCCGCCGAGAGAGCCGTTAGCCCGGCAGTGGGACAGTACAGGCTGGCAAACAATAATATCACACTTACCCAAGCACTGCCGCCAATGGTGGCCGGCATTGCCATGTAGCAGTCGAACTCCTTCTTATCCATGTTGAGAGACTCGGCTGTCAAATTCTCTATGAACGACACTGCGCAACACTAGAAATAACAACAGAAAAATTAAAGTTATCTATCTTGATACTAAGACTAATGTTGATAGAAAATTACAGTTGTTTAGTTTTATGGGTGGAGTAGCAATCTGTCATGCAATGAGTCCCAGAAGACGGATGTCGTCGGCGAGGGAGGCCTCGAAAAAGCTGATGTGACAACTTCTGCGTTGCAACAAACGCTTCTGCGTCTGTGACAAATTAGCCAGGGAAAACGGCACAGAAACCCAAGATTGGAAGGGTAGTGGGGAGGCCTTTGCCCCACAGTGGGACAATATAGGCCAACCAAAAAAAAGTAATCATATTCGACCTTATTACAAAAGTTAAAACCTGGGTTTAACTTAGACTTGGTTCATCTCGCATACAGTCACTTACTTTTGAATATTATCGAAGTGAGACGGCCATGCGAGATAAACCAAGTCGAAGTTAAACCCACTTTACTAATAAGGCTGCAATGGTTTTGTTAGAACCATCTTAGAAACTTAATCATACGCCACGTAATTCCAGACGGGTTAGGCAGAGTTGTATCTATTAGTAAAGCAACATTTCACGAGCACGTTAACATTCCGAAAATGCGTGCAAGAATTTAAAATCATTACTGAAAAACTCCTGATATTAAACCCAATAACAAGTTTTAGCTGACCTGAGAATCGTGCAGTCCCGCTTGTAACTAAAAAAAAGTACAACTTAATAACTAATACAGGGTTATAAAATGTAGAACTTACAAGGTTAGTGAAGTAGTACCCTCCCTCGCCGGTCATGAGTCGCTGCGCGTTACAGAAACGCGTCACGAAGTTTATGTTGCTCACCAGCCGAGGCGGGTTCGCTTTCAGCACCTGAACACAATAACTAACTGTTCACGCCAACGCCGGACCATCAGCGCCATCTGTCGTGCAAGACGGGGAGCCACCAGCAACATTTTGCTACCAGCTGGTACCGCCATCCGCCGCAATGAAGATCTGGCGCTGTGCTACCTATCGACTCATTCTTCGGTTCATACTCATTCTCATCGCCTATAAAAGGCTTGTTTTGTATAGAATAATTCCCTTTTTCCTCTCACCCTCTCCCAACGACAGACATCATTTATTCAATATAAACGATTAAAACACGCAAGTCGATTTATTTAACACACAAACCGGGAACGGAACCTCATCCTCAACCGAACTATTTAAAATTAAGTACTAAATGAACGAATGAATGATGTTACCAAAGATTTGTAACAATTTCTAATTTCAAAGAGTGTCCAATGTCCAAAAGTTGTTTCGCAGGCAATTCAAAAATGCCTGTTTCTGGTTTATTTGAAATCAATGGTTTGACTTTTTGTTAAACGAGTTATGCAGGGTGTATTTTTCAAAATTTTAATTTTATACTTAATACATGCCATTACTTCCCAGAACATGATCTTTAATCGCGAATTCGCGATGCTATCGAAAGGTGCTAATAAATAGTGTTTTCAAAATTCCACAGTGATGCAGCCCTGATGCAATGATGCAGTTTAAGTTTTTATCAAAATCGGACTCCTTTCAGTATTTTTCGCTACTCTTCATACATAGTTTTACTTTCACTTGAAAAAATCATACTAAACAATACAAGATTTTTTATTATTTTGATTATAATAATAAAAAATCTTGTTAAATTCATGTTTGCAAACATGAATTTGTGTCAATACCTAATCTTGATTAAACGCAAAAACATTTTAATACTACTATAAAACTCAAAATTTCAAAGCTAATAAGGGTCAACGACCCGGGGTCCAATGACCTGCAATGAATTATGTTAGTTTAAAAAAATATGTAATAACGGCTGGTGTTATATGTATACGCGTAACTTGAATACCGCGATACAAGATAATATATTATGTGAGTTTAGGTCGAATGTGGCAGTAGTCTTTTTTATTCGTGCAATTAAGTATGTAGTTATACTCAATTAAAAATGGAATGAATTAAATGTCGCCTCATATGTGGAGAAGTTCTCACCGTAAATATAAGCGCAGGCAGCAAGTCATCAGCGGACGCGGGCGCGGTGCCGCACAGACGCAACACGTGGCGGCAGCAACGTCGCACGCGCGACAACTTGTCGCCCGGCGACAATGCGCTGTCCATACCTAGCAGTTCTGGAAAAAAGGATACCAATGTGTTTAGAGAGGATTATTAAATTTAATAAGAAGTGACACTTATTGCCGAATTACTGTGTTTTGTTATCTAAATTGATAATGTTGAAATATGTTCATACAATGAGTAACAGAACATAAACTGAGACCCCTAAGTTTGTTTCAGATCTTTCTTCTCAGAGTAGTTATTGGAGGTCGTATATTTATGTATATACTGGCCTGCTAGAAATAATCATATGTAACACATTGCTGTCACTGATTTTAAATAAGCTTAGTTACGGGTTGTTTATGTTCTGTTAGATTTTGTAACTTGCTTGTAAAATATTAACCACGAATGAATATACTCTACTATCCCACTGCTGATCTTATCATTATTTCAATTGTAGTCAGGTAAGAAACACAGGCCCCATCTGTTTTAAAAAAAGTGAAAATGTTTGTAAAAACATTTTTGCAAAATAAACATCATTTATAATATAAAGCCATGCCTGTAATCCCCGCAAGGTCATGTAGAAGTGTACCCAATAGGACACCTTAATTTCGCTGGTTATGTTTTGCTCCAAAACAATATCAAAGTACAATGGGAGTTAAAAAACTAAAATGTACTCCGAAAGCCGCTCGCCCACCCAGCTCAACTGCTGGATATATCCGAAGTGGTGACAGAACACTCACCGCTGATGGCCTTGTAGAGCAGCTGTCGGCACTCGGCGTTGTTCCTATCGAGCCTGCACTCCAGGTGCCGCTCGCCCACCCAGCTCAACTGCTGGATACGCTCTGACATGGCTCGGTCTAAGCGCTCGTCTTCGGTTCCAATTGGCGAGAATACTACTGAAGGCAATCTGTGACAAAGAATTACTTAACATGAATTCAGAATCTCAACTCAAGAAATCTGGGCGTAAGACCAAAATAAATAAAATTTATCTCAAATAGTTTACTAGTAATCAAAATAAACTGATTTTAATAAGATAGTTTTCAAATTTTCGGTTCATCATCGTAAAGTTCAAAACTCTTTGCAATCAAACAGTAGAGGGATCTCCTTATAAAACTAAATTGTGTACGTACTCGTGTAAGTAAGTCATGGCGTGTTTCTCTACGTAGTCCATGAGCAGTTCCTTGGTGTCAGCATCCACGTTCGCGAAGTGGTGCGACGTGTCCATGTGTTTCATGAAACGCTGCAAATTGAGCAGTTGTGGCGTTAGATCAAGAAGTGACAAACTGTCACTTCTGTTCCTAATTCAGCAGTGACATATTTTAGAAGCAGAAAGGCTGGGGCAATTTCAGAAATAAAAGTTTCACTTCTAAAAACAAAATGTGTCATACAAAAGCTTTTTTTTTTGCAAATAGATTTTGGGTTTACAAACACTTTTACACGGCTTTTTTAAGAACTCAGAGGTCAACAGTCTCTTTTAAAGTCTAGACATAATCTTGGTATACTCACACATGAGTGCTGTGCAGATTAGTATCTGAGATGGTCTTTTTAAGAAAGAGCCACACAGATTTGAGTGATGATAGGTAAATGAAATAGCCTAGGTAAGCTAAAATAGAGTAGTTATTTATTTGCAACAAAGTTCACCCTAAAAACCGTCACAATGACTTAGGTAAAATAGGCTTCGAGTTGTTAGTCACTATTTCAGTGCTTTTATCTTTGTGTCGAATCGAAAAAAAGTACCGCATTGCGATAAAGCCCTCAAAGCACAGATTTATCGCACAAACAAGAATGAAACTGATAAGCCCGTAATGAAAGTGACGCGGTTTATGTTTAGGCCGATTCCCTTTGCCACCGGTTAACAAATGCATATCAGAATTGTTCAACAACGCTAACACTTGGTTTGGTTGGTGAAATTCATGTATTTTTTCTATCATTCTAAGATAGCGTTATATAGTTTGGTTCAGGCTTGGTGCCGGCGTTAAGCTGCGCAAAACGCACTCTTAGGTATCAGCGCAGAGGACGCTACATCTTGACTGTACAGCGCAGACTGTCACTCGTAGTTAACTTCTAAGCCACCATAGATATAGGCTCTTACATGTGGCCCTCACCTGGTATTGAATCTGAACTCTCTCTGACAGTTCATCGACGCCCAACACATTGGCATACTTGATGACATCCATGATAAAGCCGTGCACAAACACGCGCGCGTCCCGGCACACTTCGGGGCCCAGTTGTGGGAAACGGACGCGGTAATCCCGTTTCATACCGTCGTTCACCTGACTTGGGATCTTGAACTCCGGGGGACGTTTCTCAGCATTGTCGTGGTCATCTGGGGAGATTGATTAAGAAGATAAATATAAATATAGAGTTGTAACAGAGAGTGGCGTTATCGACCAACACTTGCTCTCGTTATGTAATTGGATTGAGTGCTTGCAGTAAACGGTACTTGTTGAACACGGCTGGTGTTGTTAGGCTCCTCGCCCTGGAACCCTGCTATTTAGATTCCTGTATTTTCCGGAGTAGTTTGCTTTAAGCTAAAGTTGACATGTATTTCGCTATTTATCTATTTCCATCATCGAATCCCACTTACTCAGACACTCACGGTAACACTGGAAGCAGACCCCGACGTGGTTGGGAAGGCTAGACAGATGATGAAGACTTTGTGTAAGCCCTCAGATTGTCTCGCTTCTCTTCTTAGGCAAATTAGGCCTAGTATAATCCATTTAAAGGAATGCACCCAATTACTAGCGAGCAGAGCGGCGGCCCTGACTTACGAACAGTAGGTCGTGGGTTCGAACCCAGGCAGGCACATTACTTTGTGCAATTTATATCATCACCGCTGCTCTCAAAACGGTGAAGGAAAACATCGTGAGGAAACCGGCATGTCTTAGAACCAAAAAATTCGAAGACACACACAGTGACATTTACCAATCCGCACTGGGCCCGCGTGGTAGATTATAGCCCATTCCCTCTCAAAGAGTGGAGACCTGTGGGAACATTAATAGGCTGTTGATGATGATGATGATGATGATGATGATGATGATGATGATGATGATGATGATGACCTAATTACCAATAATCTACATGCACAGATAAAACCTGCAGCCTGTATAATCCTGAAATAAAAGTCGTTGTTGATTTCGATTGTGGTGGGGTTTGAAACGACACGACAGTAGTTTCATGCTTTTGGTATGTTTAAAAGCTTGAGTTCCAAAATATTCACCTGTATTACTTTTCTTAAACACGCTGAACTTTAACAAGTTAGCTTTCTTGAGGGTCTCGCTCTGACGGTGCCTCTTCTCCTCAAACTTGGAGAAGGAGGAATGGGAGGTGACCTTCAGTCCTCGGTTGTCTGGTTTCTTCGTCTCCGGTTTGGGTAACGTTGCTGATGATGCTTTTTCTGTAGAGACTTAAACAATTTTAGAATGGTACGAAATCGAAATGGTTTTGCAATCAGCATAATTTTTGGAAACTGGACAATCTCCATTGTGTGTATGTGCAATAATTAAATAATATTCCTATTGCTGGAGCATAGACAGCCTCTCTATTAGAGGGATTGGGCCGTAGCTTGTAGTGGACCTGCGTGGTGGATCATGCAGGTCCACTACAAGTTGTAAATGTTAGTGCTAATTATAGCAGATTTAATAATATTGATAATTATGGGAGTAAGAATCTTAATTACGGATACGAACACAGTGCAGGTGTGCTATTTTACATAAATTATGCATTTGCAAAATATTAAAAACCACTAAAAAGCCAAACATCTCTGTAATACCTATTTAAAAATATTTAATTAGAACAAAAGTCGGAGATATGGTCTAAATCACAGATGTGATAAATGGTGATCAGCATAGTAAAGTCATTATGTACACATTTATACATAAAATATTTGTAAGTAAATATTTCTAGAGTCAATGATCGCGACACGTGCATCCTATATAAGCCTTATATTCTATACACATAAGACTTATATTCTATGTGCGCCGTAAAATCCACTAGGCAGGGATCTATTGAGTGAAGTTGACAACCTCGTTGGTTTAGTGTTCGGCAAGCGCGAATATGCTCTGCATAATATCCTGAGTTTGATTCCCAGGTCAGGCAGTGTTATAAGGTTTTTCCACCAGGAATTTATCAGTAAGCAAGCAGCAAGCAAGAGGTAATTTTGAATAATTTTGTTGTGGTTGTATAACGTTTGAAATGTAAACGTTAGACCATATTTTTGTTGTATTTATTTTAACAAGTTTTCTTAAATCTAATTCAAGATCACACTTGATTTGGGTGACTAAAACTAAGCTTTAGTAAAAATAAGTAAATTATATTTTATGTATCTGTTATTCTGAACGTTAGGTGGATCACCTGTGCTAAAAACATTGAAAGGTCAAATCGCAGGTAAACAACCTGGTGTCACAAACATCTGACGAAAAATAAACAGATGCAACCAAAAAAAAACGACAAATCTTACAATAACAAATTTTCCAGATCTAACTACATGGTTTATTTCCACTACATAATATTGTGTTTCAGAAAAGTAATATTTATCAAGTATGTTTAGGGATTGTATTAGTTTCTACCTACCCTTATAAATAAATAAGCACTAGCTTATGCTTATGCGTTGTGGTTTAAAAGAAGATGTAGTGACAAAAATTGAAAAGAGTATGCTAAGGTGGTTCAGTCATGTGGAGAGGATGAATGGAAGTCGATTAACAAAAGGTATTTACAAGGCAGATGTGAGCGAAAACGCCGGGTGGGGACGCCCTAGAAAGACATACACTGATCTTATTGGTCCCGTTCTTCAGAAAGGATAGGTACGTAGTACTAGCAACCGGCGTGCGTGTATGACCAGATGTAGGATGAATGTGGACGAAGCAAATGGAGAGTTCTGTGTCTCTGCCTACCTCCATGGGAAAAGAACGTAAGTTTATGTATGTATGTATGTATGCTCAAAATCTACATGGGTTAGAGTTCAGGATAAAATACTCTAAAAAGAGCGTAAGTTGTATGTATGTATGTATGTATGCTCAAAATCTACATGGGTAAGAGTTCAGGATAAAATACTCTAAAAAGAGCGTAAGTTGTATGTATGTATGTATGTATGCTCAAAATCTACATGGGTGAGAGTTCAGGATAAAATACTCTAAAAAGAGCGTAAGTTGTATGTATGTATGTATGTATGTATGCTCAAAATCTACATGGGTGAGAGTTCAGGATAAAATACTCTAAAAAGAGCGTAAGTTGTATGTATGTATGTATGTATGTATGCTCAAAATCTACATGGGTGAGAGTTCAGGATAAAATACTCTAAAAAGAGCGTAAGTTGTATATACGTATGTATGTATGCTCAAAATCTACATGGGTGAGAGTTCAGGATAAAATACTCTAAAAAGAGCGTAAGTTGTATGTATGTATGTATGTATGCTCAAAATCTACATGGGTGAGAGTTCAGGATAAAATACTCTAAAAAGAGCGTAAGTTGTATGTATGTATGTATGTATGCTCAAAATCTACATGGGTGAGAGTTCAGGATAAAATACTCTAAAAAGTACCTATAGGACACTCTCATTCCATGTCCTATGTCAATGTCTCAAGAAGCCTGTTGCCATCAACCCCGCAGATATGCAACTCTGGCCTTCTATTGAGAAATTTCTTCTGCTGAAACACCCTTCTGCTCAGCAGAAGCACTAAAGAGCATTAAGCCAAAGAGACAGTCCCATATTCCCACGTCATTTTCTGATATAATACCGCGGCACACCTAACCATTTACCTTGACAACTCAATTACTTACTATCACACACATAATGTGAAAAACCATGATTATCTCTTAGATAACTGCCAGGAAGGTGAAGTTCACATTATCTAACTGTTAAAGTATAAACACCTTTAGTTAAAATACATTATCTTTGATTAATTTGATTTGATATGTATCTTGTTACACAATTTTGTTGTTATAGCATCCTATTTGTATTGTTTTTTTACGTGCGTCAGTAAAGTTTTAAGGACAAACTATTTATGAACTGTACTGAATCGTTTCAAGAATAAAATGGAAGTGCTTTATCTCCCGTTAGGGTAATAACCCTTTCTCGGGATGTTTATCATGAAAATAGTACCTCACAGGAACAGGGGAATCACTCTTCTCATGGAGAATCGTACATGAAAAACCTAACCAATTGGGAATCTAAGGGAAATCACCCATTATTCGAGGAAATTTGGAGTAGACTCTAAAACGCATCATACATATTTCATCATAATACACTCATAGGGACATGGGTTAGCTAAAATACCACCAGTTATAGCAACTATATGGCTAAATTAAAAACACTATATTGGAAACAAAGGGACCCTAACTCATTGGGGCCAAGCATAATATAGAAATGAGTATGTTTAACTCTAAAACTTTTTTTTTTTTTCCTCTAAGTTTTATCTGCAATCAGGCTTCGGACTATGAGCGGATGAGTTTTGTGTTGCTTGCAAACTCTAAAACTAAATTAAAAAAACCAGATCAGTTTTACAAGGCAAAGGACAACACGGAGAGAAATGTCAAAGGTAGTAGAAGAAAGTTAGAAAATTGAAGTATAGAAAATACAATTTTCCCTTGCAACAGTGTTAGTATGTATAGTATCAGAGAGTTGGGGTGGATCAAATAAATTTCCCACCATTATGTAAAATACATGTTTTGGGCATCGTATTAAGGACACCAGCATGCTATACAATTTAATGGTTCCTAATACTCACTGGGTTTTGATATCAGATTCCTACCCCAGTTGCCAATAAAACAAACTATAGATGTCCTACCAACCTAAATCAAAGTGTAGATGAGTAAATCAATATTTAATTTATAATTAATTATAAGTTTTACGAGGTGTGCATTATTTACTTTGTGGAAACATAACTATGATCATAATTTATTTATATTATTATAAGAACAAAAGCATTAATTACATAAAAGCTTATTAATTTGTTTACTTGTGTATTATTTCCCAAGTATTGCTTGTCTAGACATTTTATCTTGAATTTATAATTATGAAGTACATCAAATTATTATGAAGAGGCAGATAAAAATAAAATAATATATTTTTTTGTACTTTTTATCATAATTTAGAAAAATAGGGACTGCTGTCCAAAGGCCTCTCGCCTTTGGACAGCAGTCCCTTTCTTTAACTTCAACAGGCAATAAAAAAATCAGCCAGTAAAAAAATCCAGTTGATTTGATATTAAGTTTTACATTTCAACACATTACAAAGTATTGTGCCAGTTGTATGTAAATAAATAAATTGGCACCTTGTTTGCAGACAGATCACGTTAATACCAGAATGCTGATGTCATAATAAAGCGATAAGCAATTTGTTACAGTATAATATTTGTTTGTAGGTTTTATAGTTTGGTAGTAACATATTTTGAGCAAATTTTATTAATATTATTTTTACCAAAGCAAACCTAATTAACCAAAACATGTTGCAACAACCCCAAATAGAATAGGTCAAGGGCAAAGGAGAAGGTAACGATTATTTTATTTTTTATAAAATCAGAACAAGTGAAAAGTATTGTTTGTAAGATTTGTTCAGAATATTGTAAAGTGTGAATACTAAATGTATGACTCACCAGCCTTCCTCTGCCGTTGCATTTGTTCTCGGTGACACTTTGAACAGTACCCCTGCCACTGCGGGTTTCCAAAATAATCACAGCCATTCTTGCACTTCAGGTCACTCTGGTCTATCCGTAGAGACGGCATCTTGGACGCAAACATCATATACTTGTAAGACCTCTGCAGATTTGGACCAAACCACATAGTCACAGTTAAAATTTACAAAACAATATGACTTGGATATTGGTATTTTAATAATTTTGGACCAATTTCGTCAACCATCTATTTCCAAACATCCGCTCGCGGCGTTCAACGGCGGAACAATACTTTGATCAACAATTTAGTCAACTTTTAGCGCTCTGCACTCGAATAATCTCCCATTAATTTCGATGACGATGTTTTCAGCCCATGTTTGGCAATTTTCGAGAACGGAGAGCGGTTTTGGGCGAAAAACAGTATTCATTTCAATATGCAGCGCTAACGGTGGCCGTTCAACGATTTCCTCCGTTATATAGGCACCTCTTATCATGAAAATGTACATACTCGAGTATCTGATAACCAAATGAATCTATCTATACATATATTTGTTTACGTGGATAGTGCTACGTATAGCTAATGAATACTAGAAGAAACAGAGACTCACCTTCAATATTGTAACAACAACTGGTATCTGTAATTTATTATTTAATTAGAACAAAAGGAATTATAACATCGGTACACAACAAATCATTTTATTTCAACTGACTGACAAGTGACAATTGACTTGACATTACTTTTTTTTAACGTCATCGACATTGACATAGATTAAACATTACATTGATTTAAAACAGCTGAAAAAATACTCCGACTATCCTATTTATTCAGATTTTAATCTTCAGTGTCGTTTAGAACGCATTTTTCTGAATGTTAAATTAATTCTTGCTCCCATCAGCCTTTTTCGTACTGGTAAAGCGTGATACCATATCTCATTAGTCGGTGGATTCATGAGTAGGATGCTGCCGTGCTCCAATTCAATCTTAACTGCAAAAAAAAACAAGAATAAACACCTGAATAAATTCTTCAATGGACAAAAAGAGAAACGTATAAAGCCAACGCTACGGAAAACCTCAGGCATAGTCTGTTATCAAAATGAACGTGGTTGCTATGGTAATAAAACAATAAACAAGAGGACAATAATGAGTAATATTTTTGCTTTGCCCATATAATTTATTAAATTTATTTAAAGTTTATCTAATTATGGATATGGCAATGCAAATTAAAGATGGACAGTACACGAAAACTATTTATACTATGGTAAGACAAGAACCCACCAAGAATACTCCTATGAACTAAGTCTAGCTAGCTACCAGCATCAAGATTAGGTATAATAACGCTCCATACCTAGGTACTTACTAACTGTATAATTTTCTGCTTGGTCTTTTCCCTACAATGTTGGGGTCAGCTTCCAATCTAACCGGAATTTTATTTTATGCTTTGTGGCCCATACCTAACAACTAGTTATAGTTATGTACATTATTTAGGTAACTAAGTAGGTACTTTTATGAGATCGACTAACACAATTTTGTTATCAGTGTAGTCCTCAAATAGCGGTTAAGCTTTTTGTATAGTCTGGATAAACGTAACAAACTGGTGGGAATGTCCAATATTGTAACAGACCATCTATCTATGTACGTGCACTTGTAGGTAGTGTTACACTCATGATATTAGTTGGTATAAGAATCATAATAAGTATAATATAATTATTATGATTGCATATCTCGCCACATTAAAGCTGAACTCAGAAGAACCTGGTAAACGGAAACCTGGTAGATATACTTAAAAACTAACCCCCTTGACTGCACCTATCTATGGCAATACCGTCTGGTGCTAGCGTCCCATATATTGCAATCTCTGAACCAGGGTTAGTTTTTACGAGGCCCTTCTGCGACCAAACAGCATGTACCTAGCCTTAAAACACTTAAGTGCATAGAGCATTCAAGTGGAGTGGTCAAATAGTCACACTTCAACTGTGATCACGTGATTAGCATGCCATACAGCATGAGAATGACAAGAAAAACCCCCAGACTTCGGCCACTAAAAAAAGTTTCATAAGAGTAGAGGCTAAATTTCCAGACTATAATATCTGAGTATACAATGACATGTGTAGGCAGAAACTTCAAATCACCATGCTGCTGTTATCCGAGGATTAATAAAGGCTTACCTACATATAGGTACTTATTTCCTTTGACTTGGCCACGTTCAGTCGAGGACTACCTACCTTCATAACCTTCATCAATTAGGTCTGTGTATGCTACAACGACGATCCTTCCCGGCATTACCCATGATCCATATCCTCAAGAGATCTTCCGGACTAATAAATACACAAGTTAAACTATCGATACAGTCCCACCTTTGGCCTTCGCTTCGGGAGCACAGTGATTCCGGAAGCAAGCATTTTCCTAGATTAGATCGATAACACCATGTTTCACACAAACAAGATATTAAATAACCCAACCCATTGATATTAACAAGGAAATGCTAAGGTTCCAAGGCTAAATATTCGCGAAAAAAATAAAAACGAAAATTATCTGCAATACGCGCCGTTAAAAAGATAAGTCCATCGGATTTAGCGCACGGCTGTTCATTTCGTAGGTAACTATAACGACAGAAAGATTAGATTAACGACAGCGAATGATAATTATAATACTTTCAACCAAAATTAATCTAATTTCTTCAATTCTACAAGTGTTTCTATCTAAGGCATTGGCTGAAGTAGGCTATCACACCCAAAACAGGAAACACTGCCTTCACGGGATGAGACCTTGTGACCAAGAGTCAAAAATACAGATTATTTACTTCTTATAGTTGTGCCAATTTCGTTACGAATTTGATAACGTTAAACCCCTTTATCTTTGAATGTAAATTAATGTGTTAATAAGCCGATAAGAAGAATGATAAATCTACTGTCGTTAAACAAAGAGGAATTTCCAATGTGATGCAGAGTTATCAGGGGAAACGATTAATTGCATATTTATAAATGCACTTCAGTCGCAACTTCACTGGGTTACATAATAAACTCCGCATTATTACTAGGTACATAATATTATTGATAAGCGTCTTACTTAAAAAGGAAACCAACCTTGGTTTGTTTACGTAGGTATTTCAAAATTGATTCAATCAGTTCTATCGTATGATAACTCAAGTTCTAGACAAAGGCTTGTGCACGAACAACGACGATGAGACATACACGCCTAAGTTAAGGATGTCGAAGTGACGAACACTTAGATAACCTATTTTCAGATTTATGTCAAGGCATGAAGCATTTCAGCCGATAATCGATGAACAGGGACACTTGGTTATATAGCATGTCCTTTTATGTTCCACTTATAATTTAAATAATCTAATTAGATAATCGTTATACAAGTCGTTATTGCGTTAGATCCCAATTTACTATCAAATTTGATAATCGATAATCGTTTTTTCAACAATGACCTTTGAACTATTACAGATAAAGGAAGCGAGGTACAATGAAGCAATCAAGGCTCTTAATGATGCCATCAACTTTAGCCCGAACCGCGCCGGGCTTTCACTTCTCGGGTTCTGCTATTTCAGAACACAGTCATTCGTCGAAGCAGCTAATTGCTATGAACAGTTAGCAGCTATGCATCCTGACATACCTGAATATAAACTCTATTTCGCTCAAGCACTTCATGAAGCTTCTATGTATGATGAAGCTTACAAAGTCACAGTACAAATAACCGCCCCTCTACTTGAAAGAAAAGTCATCAAATTGCAATCTGCGATCAAATATGGCGAGGAAGACACAATTACAGCAAAAGGACTGGTGGATTCGTATCCTCAAGAAGATCCTGACAAAGATATAAATCTAGGCTGCTTGCTGTTCAAAGAAAATCAATATGAGGAGGCATTACAGAAGTTTTCACGAAGTCTCAACGTCGTGGGATTCAATGCGCATCTTCATTACAACATCGCACTTTGTTACTTTAAACTTAAAGAATACCCTCAAGCATTAAAGCATATAACTCTAGTGATTGAAAGAGGAATCCGAGACCATCCCGAGCTTGCAGTAGGGATGCAAGCAGAAACTTCAGAAGTGAAATCTGTTGGAAATACATTAACTCTCCATGAAACAGCACTGACAGAAGTATTTAATCTGAAAGCTGCTATTGAATTTCAACTGAAGAACATCGAAGCGGCGCGAGAGGCCTTAAACGATATGCCACCCAGACATGAGCACGAGCTGGACGCGGTTACCTTGCACAACCTGGCATTAACTTCTATCGACATCAAGCCAACGGACGGCTTTGAAAAATTACATTTTTTGCTTCAACAAGACCCTTTCCCAGCAGAAACATTTGCCAACCTACTCCTTCTATATTGCAAGTTTGAATATTTCGATCTAGCAGCTGATGTTTTAGCTGAAAATGCACAGTTCACGTATAAGTATTTAACGCCTTATCTCTATGATTTTTTGGACGCTATAATAACTAGCCAGACATCCCCCGAGGAAGCATTCCAGAAGTATGAGGACATTGCCTCTAAGCACGCAGAACAGCTGAGGAAGCTTACAAAAGTGGTACAGGAAAGTCGTTCTCAAGGGGATAACGATCAAGTGAAGAAAGCTGTCGTCGAATATGAAGAAGCTCTAGAAAGATACATCCCAGTGGTCATGGCTCAAGCTAAGATCTACTGGGATATGGAAAATTATGGACAAGTTGAGAAGATTTTCCGCAAGTCTGTCGAGTTCTGCAACGAGTCAGACGTGTGGCGACTGAACGTGGCACATGTTCTGTTCATGCAAGAAAACAAGTACAAGGAAGCCGCCAGTTTTTACGAGCCCATTGTTAAGAAACAGTACGATAATATTTTAGATGTAAGCGCAGTTGTTTTAGCTAATCTATGTGTGTCTTACATAATGACGTCGCAGAACGAAGAGGCTGAGGACATCATGCGAAAAATTGAAAAGGAAGAAGAGCAGCAAATATTCGAAGACCCTCAAAAGAAGTTCTATCATCTCTGTATCGTAAACTTAGTCATTGGTACTTTGTATTGTGCAAAGGGAAACTATGAATTTGGGATATCAAGAGTAATAAAATCTCTGGAACCTTTCAACAAACGTCTTGGTACCGACACTTGGTTTTACGCAAAACGTTGCTTTTTATCCTTCCTGGAAAACCTAGCTAAGCACTTGATTGTTGTTAAAGATAACACTATAAAGGAATGTCTACTGTTTCTCGAAGGTTGTGAGACATACGGGCGTCGCGTGAGTACTGTTATCGAGAACCCATTTCAAGAAGAAGACGCCCACACTAAGGCTAAGCAGACGGTGACGTACGAAGCGAGACTACTGAGGTACATGTTCTACAAGCTAAGGAATATTGACGACTCTGTCACTATAAATAAGTATGAAGATTTGAAATAAATACTCACCAGGAGGTATTGGTTTTTTGTCCTTTCCTGGTTTCCGCGCATCTCTGTGTTTTAGTACAAATGTCCGTTCTTGTCCGAAAGATATAGAACCAATAGGACACGTGGGATCTAATTCTGGTTCATTGTCCCTGTGTTCGCCCATGTGGTCATTCCCGTTTCTGTATCTATGAGAGGAATGTTCAGATAACAAGTCTGGTAATCGAATACTTGCAAAGATAATTTTTAACCTGTTGATGCAGAGTCTAGAATGTTTGCAAATGAAGCCTTCTCCGTTTTCTAAGAGTGTACACATTACATTGCTACCGCGATGCTTCTCAGTTATTAAGTTAAGTTATTTTGCTTTCCGTTGAATCTTTCTTTCAGAAACATTATGTTACAGACATATTATTGCAGACTTGAATAATTGAATTAGATAAGTAATCTGGTGACGACTGCGTCGGTCACGTCAATGCACGTCTATTGTTCTATTCGTTACTATGCCTACTAATGATTAAGATATCTATAGATTTAATAACTTAACGTCACGTCTGTAATCCCCGAGGGATAAGACAGAGGTACACCGCTGTTCATATTAGTACTCTCACATTTCGCCAGATACGTTTAAGGCCCATCAACTGTGCATTAATTGAGAACCCTAAGTTTATTTCAGTAAAACTCAGGTCTAAAATGGCCACTTTGGCAGATCATAATATGAATTGCGTTAAAAAGCGTAAAATGGACTTTACATAGTAGTAACTGCGTTTGTTAAAATTTAGGAAAATAGATCTTTATAGGAAAACGATATGAATTGCGTGAAAATTCGTAAAATGGCCACTGACGCAGTTACTATTATGAAAAGTCCAATTCACGCTTATAAACGCAATTCATATTATGATCTGCTAAAGTGACCATTTTAGACCCGCAGGAGATTCTGCAGAGCCTGTTTTGCACCGAAATTTTGTTTTTAATTTCGCAAATAACTGGTAATACAGTTACCATTTTCTGGTTATTCTCAAGTATTAGTACCTACTTAAGTACCTACGTTTGTAGTGTTTTCTTTCTTCTTTTTTTAAGGTATATTACTAAACTTACGACTGTAAGTGGCCGTGTCCACTTACAGTCCAGTCATCCCGTGATCATGGCGCGTCGAAATATTGGGAACTCATTAAAGTTAAAAATCACGGAACTTACCCTCATCACCATACATAAGTTCCTTTAGGTAGGTACCCATAAGTACCTAAGTAGGTACTAATAATTCGTTATACGAAAAATAAAACTTACTTATTTACTAAAACAAAGTCATATTTAATTCCTTTAAGTGCTACTAGAAAGTCCCGCAAGGCCAACACGGGCGCAGGCCAGGGTAGGGCCGGGACTGTCACTCCAGAATATGTGTACGTTATGCCAGGGTCACCGTACGCAACTTGCTGCCGTGGCAAAGGATATATCTTGCCGAAAACTCTAAAATAAATATAGACTGTAGATTCAAACATGTTAAGCTAGCAGCTAGATTAGCGGGTGTTGCTTAATCAATACTGAAACTAATTAGAGATACCTTTTGTTTTTTTAAATTTTAAACGAAATTATGACGAAATATACCGACCTATACTAAGACGTTAAATATTTGTATATTTTGGTGTGTGGCGGGAATCGGAACTAACCACGACAATTATTACAAAAAAAAAACAGAAATACCAATTTAAAACGAAACGATCAAACTTTATACATAGTTTTAAAGCTTTTGTGTTTCTTACTTTACTTGAGATAAATCTCCGGTGTAATATTCCAACGTTTCTTCTAGTTCTCGAAATATGTTACTTGCAATAGACTTTGGTACAGCAACTGCATACTCTATATCAAGTCCGTCTTGTTTAATTGATTTCCAACTCACTACGTTCACGTCGATTTCTTTTAATTTTTCCATCCCTAAAAACGGTATAATTTTGTAGTATGGCAACATCAGATATAAATAGGTACAAAGAAAGATAGTTTTTTTTTCAATTCTATGTGGGTATGTACCTACATACTTTTGGTGATTTATGTAGGTTGTCAGCAGTAGTGGTGGATTAGCACCGTGCTTAATACACATATCATAAAGCAAATGCTATCGTGGCTCTCACAAGTTGTTATTTGCTTATTGCTTTTACATCGCACTCTCTGACTCTGCCGGTCGCGCGAAAAGCAACAAGCAATGAATAAGCATTAAGCAGGGTCCGGGAGCGGCGGGCGCACGGTTGTCGTCGCATGCTAGCGATTCCGGTCGGTTGTGTGCGTAATCGTTATAAGCACCGTGGACGATTTTGCGATCTCGGGCGGCTCACGTAAATAAATACGTAATATAGTTACAGTTTTGCTTCGTGCTTTTTTAGTGTAAATAAATTCAGTGTTAGGACACGAAATATTGATATTATAAACATAAAATTGTGTAAATAAGGACGATTGATGTAGTGAGATATTGTGTTGTTATGTTGTACGCCTATAATTGCTTTAAATAGAAAAAAATAAATAAATTTTATTTCAAAATAACATTTATTTAATTATAGACAGTCCTAAGCCTGGAAAGTATGAAGGAAAGTTCATTGTATTTTTAACGGTTCTGTTTTTATCGTAATTCATAAACGGCGAAGTAATATTCTTTTATAGCATGTTGCCACTCACCGATATGCCTACGCGTTTAAAAATATAAATATATAAAAAAGCTTGCTTAACATATAAAGCATTAAGCATTAAGCAATTGCCTTAAAGCAACTTTGAACACCACCAGCAGGGCTATTGCGTACCTTTTAAATGTCAGTGGCTATCATATTGTCCATGGTTTAACTGTCAAATTGGATTATGGTTTATTACAAAATGAACCATTTGACAGTTCGTTGATGGACACTTAAGATAGCCACTATCATTTAGAAGATACGCAATATGAATAAATAACCCTTTTTATATTATAGTACTCTGTGTAAATAACCCTGTTGGAGTGAGAACTCAATCATGTCGCGCTTGTCACATGAAAAAATTCACGCACAGCTTGCAGGGTAACCTTGTATTGCTGAATGGTTGTAGAAAGTTGGAAACTTCCCTAATCGGACGCTAACCGGCGCAGCTACCCTAATTAAATTAAACATTTTTAACGTTGATTTGTTGTTTTCGAAGTACATCGTATCTTTTAGTTCAGGTTTCTATTTACAGAATAACAGGCATCAAATAATTCTACTAACCTTATTTAGGTTCAGTCAAGTTCAATTTCTCTGATGCGAATCGCGGAGCCAGGTAAAAGTGAAAGTTTACGGAAATAAATGACACAACAAACAAAATATTGAGGTTATATAAATAATAGGGTTCCGATGTTGCCAAGTTCATAATAATTATAAAAATACATTACGATAACGGTAAAAAGCAATGAACTTAAAATCTAAAAAAAAACCGTGGCTATGTCGTCGGTGTTCCCGAGTTCATAATTATGACTCCTAATTTGGAACGCATTTACTCGCGATCTAGGTTAGCTCGTTCCATTGTCGACCTCATCTCTGCCTTCAGCCCGCGACCTCGCGTATTGTGGCGATTTTATCTCTATCCTTGATCATGCTACACGTGCAACACAAGATTGTGGTCAAGAGACAAAAACACTAATAATTCAAAAAATAAAGAAACATAAGTATTTATTTCTCAAATAAAATCTCATCCAAAGGCAAAACTTCTATAGATCATGCATTCAATTACGTCGGTTCCCGTAGCGTGGGTGTTGATTTCGTAAAATTATTGTTACTTTTCATAAACTTCTGAAACACTTGAGAGCCGGTTACAAACCTCTGTGTTGTTATAGGACAGTTTGTAGAATCATACCGGTGAGTGAACTGCAATGGTGGTGTCGCTCTATATTCACTACTTTCAGTATTGATAACCGTTCTTGAACTGAAAATAAACGTAGAAATGTATTTTTTTAGGTTAGTAACAGTATTTTACTGACTCATTGGTCAAGTGGTCTTAAGCGCGACTGTTGAGCATGAGGCTGATGGTCGAGGTTCGATTCTGGGTCGGGCAAAGTAGTATTGCGTTTTTTTATCAGGAATTTGTCAGTACCTTAGTTTGACAACACGGTTAGCGCAGTGACTGAGCGATTGGACTGCTGCGCTGCGTGTCGCGGGTTCGATCCCCGCATGAAACAAATGTTTGTATGGCCTACAGTTGTTCTGGGTGTTTGGTTTGTGTATGGGACTTAAACATAACTGGTGAAATGTGGATACCTATAGGTACTACCTCGGCTCACCTCTGCATAAACCCTTGGGGATTTCAGGTGTGTCTATTTTGACATTCATTATCAGATCATAACGATTTGATAATGAATGTCAAAATAGAGTGTATTTTGTATGTCCGCAGAAATCGAGGGCTTTTCAAAACTAGAAGCGACTTCCTTAACTTAAATACTCGCAGTAACTACGAAATAGTAATAAGTACCCAAATTCCAATTAACGAATACTCAATTTTGGAAAACGCAAGATAAAAATCTCAAAACAAAACCAAAATGCTCAACTGCACTGAAAACCTAGTTCTTACCGAAGTATAAGTAGGATACACATTTTTTTTTGGGGGGGTGTGAAGTCATCAAATAACCCCTCCCGCTCTTGGGCAGAGCAAAAGGGAGTGTCAGACTTCTACTGTCTAAAAACCACCCATGTTCCTTCTTAGCCCTTTATGTCGAGGCCGCGGTATCTCTTACTACATCCCGCAGCCATGTAAGATACACCTAGGTTTAACTGCATGTGATGGCCATGGCCGGCTAGACTTAGTTCTAGCCGGCTAAACTTAGGTGTAGCCGCACTTCGGCTATCGTATTCGTATATCCGACTTATTGTCAGGTCTACGTTGTCCCTCCGTATCTAAATAGGTACGAATGCAGGAAAATGAAAATATTGTTAAACATTCACAACAAATCATTTTAAAAGAGTAACCAAGAAGTTTATTGCCGATTCTTCTTCATAGGAATCGACCAACCCGAACCGTGCACCCATGTACGCCTGCGTGAAATGTAAAAAAAACACTTACTTTATGGAATCTAATAGACAGTCTTTGTCGAAATAAACGGTATACTGTCGGATTCTTCGAATAGTGTCTCGATTATCAAAATCTGATGTGTAATCGTATTCGTACAACCTTGCAATAAGACCATCTTTATCTTTGACCGTACAGACGAATTCCCCAGGGAGGCCCTTGAGCTTGGGTGCGTCAGATACAAGAGGTTCAAGAATCTCGTCTTTGATGATTTCTCCGAATCGTTTATCACCATCCGACCTCCTGCTGGATGCATATACCTGATCTGGACGCTCAGATAACTGCCACTTCGATTCGGTGGCTGCAGGTGTTACAGACTGTTCTAAAAACTTTTCGATCTCTGCGCCTACATCACCATTCAATAAATTATTAGAAGTCTTAACAATAAATCGACTGCAAAAATGTATAAGTTGCTTGTTTTTGGATTTATATACTTCATTCATTATTTCTATTAGACTTTTCCCCGCTTGCTCTTTTTCTAAAGTGAGCTTCTTAATCCGAGATTTCAGAAATGAGTTTTCTTGATGTGTTAACAGATATAACTGTTGGAAATTAACATAACTGGACCTGTTTTCTTTCATTTCCTTTTGCGCGTTTTCAATGTGCCGAGCTAGTCTATTTTTTGCCATATTTTCTAACTCATACTGCATTCTAATGTTTTTGTTTTCGTGGATAGCTGCGATCAAAAGCTGACCTAGATTTTTTCTCTCTTTGTCAACGTCCTGTAATTTTTGAAGTAGCATCATATTTATTCCTGGCCTTTTTTCTTGGCCTGATTCCTTTTTCACTAAGAAGGCGTATAATTTGTTCCATAGTTTGATAGTAGAATTGTTCATGTGAAACAATACTATTTTACTGTATTTTTTGAAGCATTCACACGCCCTTTTAGCGGCAATTTTTGAAGACCCGGTTAATCTTTCAAAGGCAGCACTTGAGTAGAGTTTTGAAATTTCCTTTTTTGTTAACAACACAATTTCATTTTTCCTATGGTACAAAGACACCGCAAGAGCTCCAGCGAGAAACATGAAAAAGGGCAAACCGGAGGTACTGTAGGCCTTGTCACTTCGATGCTTAAAATATTTATCTCTTCGTAATTTCTCTATAGTTGTATTTCTGGTCATTTCTAGGATCTTCTGGTAACCTAAAACAATTTGATAGGTGATAATGATGCTTTACAGATAGTATCTAATAAATGCAACTCTTTCATTATTGCCTAGAAGTCATACTCACCGTCCTGTTTAATTTCAAAACTTCTTTTGACAATAAGATCAATGCCGCACATTGATATCCACATTCCAAGGGTCAAGCCAAGAAGCCATTTGAAAGCTATGTACATTTTAATAGTTTAATAACGATTTAATCATAAAATAACTAAATAATTTACTTGTGTTAAAATACAAAAGCTTAAACTTTTAATGAATTTGCTTGTGTTATAATTTGCTTGTGTTGTCTCACTAAAACCGAAATGTGAATTTATTGAACCTATCGAAACCATATTTTGCAAATAACAAAACTTTTCGTCAACTAAATTATGACATTATTGCTGACTATATCGTTGTCAAACTTATTTTATTTATTGACGACCAGTATGATTTTCCGACAAACGTTTGGAATACAGTTTTACCTGGTTTTACCACAGTTACGCTTCAAAATACAAATCGCCGACTTCATAAAAAGCTGCTAAACTGAAGGACTAGGCCGAATTTACTTGATTCGTCTAGGATTGGTCCACACTAGCTCGTAATAGAGGTAATTGGAAAGAGCGAGGGACTTTTGTCTTTGGTGTCTTCATTGTCCACTTTAGCAGATCATAATAGGAATATAATATTAGAGAGACCGCAACCACCCCACGACGGGGGTTGCGGTCTCTCGGGGCGGTGTACGTGTCTCTCGACATCGTCAACGCCTTCAGAACCATGCCCTGGAGCTACATTAGGCGCTCCAGTATCCCTGTCGGGGCCGCGGGTAGTCCTCTGGTTATCGCGGCCTCGACATAGAGGGCGAAGAAGGGACATGGGTGGTTTTTAGTCAGTAGAAGTCTGACACTCCCTTTCGCTCTGCCCAAGAGCGGGAGGGGTTATTCGATGATTTTACACCCACCAAAAAAAAAAAAAAAAAAAGGCGCTCCATCAGTATCACTAAGTGCCAGCCTATAATACCTTCGTCGTGTAGTCGGGGCCTATTTACTTATTTGACAGACAGGGCTGTCATCTTTCCCGGTCAAGACGGAGAATGGAACCGGCAAGAGGTGTCGTGCGGTGTCCCACAGGGATCGGTTCTAGGGCCACCCCTGTGGAACATCGTTTACGACTGGGTGCTGCGCGCCGACGTCCCTAAATAATTATATAAGAGCCCTAACATCATACCTGTAATGCTAGAAAGATTATGGCAGAGGTGTACGCATTAGTACCTTGTATATACCGACATTTCGTCACTTAAGTTAATCCCATGTGATAAGGCGAGCCTACGTCCGCCAACCTGGTTCAAATACAGACTTCGTGGCTGCTACTTAAATAAAAAATGAAAATGAAATTCCTGATGGACAAACCCAATAACACATAATGAGGTATTGCTCTTATTTGTTCCTTTCGGTAGGTATATTCAGAATTTCAAATGTTTCTGTCCTTCCATGTTTGATATACCTAGATAAGTGAGGAGAGCATACTTTTACAAAATTAATACTGGGACAAGAAGCTACCTGTGTAGATAGCGTGGTACTTTTTTTAGTTCTTAATAATTCCATGTCTGACTTTCGCTAACTGACATTCTATAGAAATCATTCACAAACCATTGGTAGAATATGTGTAAATTATAATGTTCTAAGATTTATGAATAATTTGATAAAATCACGGTACACAATGATTGCAAAATTTTAATATTGTTGGTGTCTCGTAAAGTTTTGATGATAGAATATTCGATATTATTTATTCTGTTTTGTGTTTTGTATAAACATAGGTAGTACAATACAATAATATGGCAAAGTTCATAATAGACCCCGACGACAAAAGTGTTGTAACTACATTGCGTATATGCATTCGTGATGCCTGTGTTAAAGGAGGTAAGTACCTTTTTAGGGTTCCGTAGCCGAATGGCAAAAAACGGAACCCTTATAGATTCGTCATGTCCGTCTGTCCATCCGTATGTCACAGCCACTTTATTCGGAAACTATTAAGACTACACAGTTTAAACTTGGTAGGTAGATGTATTCTGTGAACTGCTTTACGATTTCCATACAAGGAACTGAAACTAAAAAAAAACTTATCATCAAACCCATTCGTGTGAGGTGTCTACAGATAGGTCTTTCAAAATGAGATTGAGGTTCCAAAAACCATTTCCCCTAAGGCGACCTACTGACCCCATTTTTCCTTAAAGTCATCCGTTTGAAAGATAGACACTTCCAAAGTGCTAATTAAAATGTGTAACCCCCCCTAACTTTTAAACTAAGACAGTGAAAAATCTATAAAAATATATGTTGTAGATCGCAATGAAAACTTTCAACCAAAGTTGGTTTGAACGATATACATATAATAAATAGTTTTTGAGATAAAGCACATTTAAAAAACCGCAAATATAACTTTGTCATTCATACAAACACCATGAAAAACAAACTTATCACAAAATGTGTTTTTCTGTTGCTGCTTTGACAAGAAATAATATACATTAAAGGGGTGTCCCTACTACGATGGTGCGGAACCCTTAACGAGCAAGTCCGACTTGCACTTGGCCAGTTTTTTTGTGGATGGGAAATCATTAAATGCCCTACTCTGGGCGGAGTGGAAGGAAGGGTGTCACACTTCTATACTGACTAATAAAACCCACCCATGTCTCTCGTTAGCCCTTTGTGTTTCGAGGCTACGGTATCTGTTTCGAACAGCCCCACAGCCCCGACGGGAAGGAGGTACCTAAGTACCCAGGCATCCACGCGTATTGCCAAATGTATGACGTTTAACGATTAAATATCATTAAATATCTCTGAGCACCGCAGTACCTAAGTAATGTATGATCCTAACCACCACACAAAAGAGCAGCCCTAATGTAACCAGAATACGAATGGGTCCTTCATCCTTGTGTGCGTCAGATTCGATTTAGCAGTATTTACATACATTAATTAGACCATCGGTGGCCCAGTGGTAGCTGATCCGAATTACGAGCAGTAGTTTGAATCTAGACAGGCGCATTACTTCGTTTAATTTAAACGGGGAAAGAAAACATCGTCGTAGGAAATTGTCCTTAAACCAAAAATTCAAAGACTTGACATTTACCAACCTGCACTGGGCCCGCGTGGGGGATTAAGCCCTCTCATAGAGATGAATATTTTTTTTTTTTTTTTTTTTTTTTTTTAAAAAACTTTGCCCCACACTAGGAATTTCTCCTGTATCGTGGGTGCGTTTACAAACATTTAAACTTCACATACACAAATACCCAGACCCGAAACAACTATCTGTAGGTCATACAAATATTTGTTCCGTGCGGGAATCGAACCCGCGACACGCAGCGCAGCAGTCCATTGCTTGAGCAACTGCGCCAACCGTGCCGTCATATTGAAGCCTGTGTCTCAGCAGTGGGAAAATTATAGGCTGATTATGAAGTAGGTATACATAAATTCACGCGTTTATCCCATGGGGGTTGGCAGAAACCACTAAACGTCAGCTGCTACTTACTCCTTTTACCTCGTCCACGTTCCTTCATCTGGGTCATAAGTATTTAAAGAACTTTAAAATCTATCCGAAGCAATCAATGCAAATATATTTCGCCAACCCTGTGCCGCTTAACTTCGTCCGACTTCTTATCCGCGTCGGCTCAGACAAATTCGCGCTAAGGCAGGCGGTTCTCCCGTCGAGTCTGCGGGTTTTACGAAAGAGATACCGCGGCCTTGACACAAAGGGCAGCGGGCTCGACCTAAAAACCACGCATGTTCCTTCTTAAACATGCGTGGTTTTTAGTCAGTAGATGTCTGACACTCCCTACCGCTCTGCCCAGAGCGAAAGGAGTCATTTGATGATTTCCAAGTTCAACCCACCAAAAAAAAAGCCAGGCGGTTCTTCCCCCGAACATAAACATTTGAAATATGAATTCAATGTGACCGCATACCTTACGTTTACCCTGTTCCAGCCAAGGTTAAAAAATGAAGTAAAACTTTCTCTTTTATGCCGCTGTAGGTAGGTACATGTTCACAAACAAAAATTACTTTATTAAATGTTACAGGTGCTGGTGTGTTAATAGGTACTATTTTGTCGACGTTTTTATTGAATCGGCAAAGATGGCCTATCATAGTCGGTTTAGGCATTGGCACTGGATATGCTTGGGCCCATTGCCAGTAAGCGAATAAACAATTATTCTTTTAAATTGTAGAACCTGCTGTTGTCAAATATCTATATAGAAACCATTTGAGTCTCATTGTAAGTACTGTTGCAGCTTAACTGAAGTTATGTTTGAGTAGAGGTACTGTAGTATACGCTTAGTTTTACCCAAAATAACACCTTCCTAATTTCTTTTTTATGGGCAGAGGGGTATCTAGAGATATATTTCAGGGCAGTGGTCCCTGAGCGCCTGAGATATCATGTCTGATGCGATGAAGCAGAGTTATCACCCAATGAGAGTCACAGTGGGTAAGTGCAATTATAATAGTATCTAACTCTTACTGCCGCACTCAGAGAGCTGTAGTAATTACTTAGGCCATCCCTTAGTAAAGGTCTTAGTGACAGTTTTGCCATACAAAAGTATGTCAAATCTTTACTAAGTGACGGCTTAAGTAATAATTAAATATCTCTGAGTACCGCAGTAGTTAGATAAGTTTACAGTAGCACTTATTATGAACTTTTTTCTATTGACGCCACGCTAGCTTATAAAGCTACTTCAAGCTACTTCACTCAAATCTTTGACGCGTTTTAACTTCGTCAATTTTTATTGATTTGATAAAACAAAAAATAATTAATATTTTTCGATAACGGTATCCAATATTTTTCGATATACGGTCAGTAAACATCCCTAATAACGGAAAGTAGGTTATTTAACTCTGAAGCTACTAATATCTAAATATACATATAAATAAAAATGAAGTGTCTGTTTAAAATGTCAAAATAACAGCTTCTTATTCAATTTCTGTCTGTTTGTTCCAGCTAATCTCTGGTACTGGTTCACATTTAAAACACTTAAGTTACTTTTATCATTTTAATTTATTGTTTACAAAAGTATTATTAACTAACCAACCAAACTACACCAATTTTAATTTTAGTTCCTTCTAAGCAAAACTATTTCTGGTTTTGAAATTATGAGTCAATTAACCTTTGGCTTCAACCATTATGTTACTCTTTATTTTGACAACTTTTTATATGGATGCATTTCGGATATAAAATATTTTTAACTCTCATTTAATAATTAAAAATAAACATTAATTCTAAATAGTGATGTGCAGGATCGTCAAATATGTATATCTGCGGACACGGATCCTGATACAGATATTAGTGTCAAGATTCGATGTATAACTTATAAATACTACTTAATCACATACTCTAAGTTACTAATGCAGCATTTCATCCTGTCAATTAAATTTGAAAATAAATAAAAGGCCCGTAAAATATACGTGAGAAAAATTACTGATATGGACTTTTCTTCCAGGGTAATCTGCGGATACGGATATCTCGAACATCACTAATTCTCAAACAGAAAAAGTTTACTGATAATAGGTCTTAATCTTTTAATCGAAGTAGTCTCTTTACTTTCACTTGTATAGCTAATCCTAAAAGGGCAAAGTTTTTTTTGTACCATTCCTTATTATAGTTGAGGTGTAGTTTCCAGTTTTTGTCCAAAAAAGCTTTGTAAAACACACTCATTTCATCTGCTGTGAGGTTCTGGTTATCTGCCACTACATTATTCTTTACATATTGTTCTCGTTCCTGTAATTAATATAAAAAATAATTAATACTTCATGTAGCACAAATTTGCCCGGAGAGGTAGGAAACAATTGTCACTTATTGGATGCTCGTCCAAGGAAATTACCATTGAGGTAGATGGGGCGAATATAGTGTGATGATTTGATCCTGTTTGTGGGGTAAATATGGACAGAAATTGCACAGGATACAGATATCTGATAACAATTTAATAACTACTACTACAAAAACTTTAAAAAGGTAGTTAAAGGTAATAAGTGAATATTTAGACCACATAGGTATTAACAAATAAAACAAACTGAAAAACGTACATATGTGATAAAATGGCCTATTTTTGATAAGAATAAAATCAAGATGGCAATATGCTTGGTTTTATTGTAAAAGGTACAGTGTTATAATAATAAATCATTATTTTTTTATTCTGAGTTACCAAATGCAGAAAATTTACAATTACAAATAAATTAATACAAGGTTACAAAAATTGTGGTTGAAAAAATGAGCTTTTGTGTATGGTAAAGTTTAAAAAATACCTGATAAAATTGTGAATTATGTTTCTCCCAAAACTTCTGATTCCACTCTTGAACTTCTGCTCTCATTTCTCTATATTTCCTTTCCAATTCAGTTTCATTGGGCGGTATTTTAAATATGACCTTCCTTAGATTCGACACTGGATCAGGGGGACCCACCATATCCGTGCTAATCCTCCTAGGATTAGGAGGTTGCATCGACTTCGTTTCCTGCGTAGTACTTGCATTTCTAATTACAAGTAAGTATGATTTATGCCTGTGCAGCTTTACAATTCTATTCGATATCATTTTAATTTTTTATCTTTATTTGATAGATGCTTATTTAACACATTTATAGGGAAACAAACTGCATTAGGAGTTAGGGCCAGCACCAAAAGCAAGCTAGTAGCAAGCAACGAAATAAGAAAACGAAAACTGCAAACTGTTTTTCTGAATGTTTAACAACTGTCAAAATCAGCTGATAATATGTTTTTTTTAACCGTCAAATGTCAGCTATGGTTTTTTTCCTACCGGTTTTTACTTTGAAAAGACATAACGGCAGTAAGCATGGCTACTGAAAGTGCCAAATTCGTCGGCAAATGGGCTGACTCAATTTAAATTTTCATCGACACGCTAAGAAGAGTACCTTTGCGTACGTTAGCGTAAAACTTAGGACAGCAACCTAGGTTTTTGCTGGTCAAGCCAAGGTCAATTACTAGTTTTAAGTTAACTCTGTCAGTGGGTCGTCTTAGGGGCGGATTTGTTAACTCTTACAGAATCATGTTCTCATTTATTCTAGGGTTGCTTTTATGTAACAGTGTATATTATGCAAAAAAAACAACAGTACCACCTAAGCCACTTGTTAATACAGCCATACGATCGACACGATGGTCAAAAAGCGATGCCTACCGTAACTTACGTCAATGAAGCTGTAGGTCCACGGTCGGCTGCAATACTGGCCGAGCTTAAATTCTATGTGTAAATTTTTTTATAGTGATTCAGAAGTTCTGATCATCAAACTTCCCATACAAGCTATCCCTGCGGCTGACAACAATAAGTACTAAGAAGAGATCATTTTCCTAGACCCGTTCTCCATAGACTTCCGGAAAAAATGGGTTGTTCTCCAGTGTGATGATCTGAATCACTACTTAAGAGATATTGCGCTTATTTTGTTATATTCTGTATATTCATAATTATTATGTTATGTTATCATTTATTATGATATTATGTTTCCGTCCTTCCGTGTTAGTCGTACATAAATGAGGGGAGCACACCTTTAAAAATATTATTATGTACTACTGGGTCAACTTATGTAAACTGGTAGTTTTTGTGATTTTTAATAATTCCATGACTGACTGTCGCTGACTGACATTTATAGAAATCATTCACAGATCATTGGCAGAATTTTATAAATTTTGATATTTATAATAGTTGGTTAAAATCACGGTACAAACACAATGATTTAAAGATTCTGGGCTCTGGTAAAGTTTTGGTGGTAGGATTTTTCGAATGATAAATTATTATATTTAAACAGAATACAACATGGGCAAAAACCTAATAGACCCTGACGATAGAAGTCCTCTTACTACACTGAAAATATGCGTTGCTGATGCAGTTATGAGAGCAAGTACGTATATAATAACCACCGTGTGCGTATGATCCGACCAAATGTATCAATGTGATTTAGTATTATCTCAACCACCACACAGCACGCAAGCCGGCTGGTGACCCCCACAAGTAGCCACAATGTACCATGGCCGTTAAATACAGGAAACAGGGGGTCACTTTAGCAGGTCCTAATATGAATTGCGTTAAAACGCGTAAAATGAACCTCTCACAAAAGCACTACGTGTGTGACCATTTAGGAAAATCATAGGTCATAATATGAATAGACGCAGTTGCCTGTGAATACGAATGGGTGCTTGACACTTCGATTCAGTATTTCCATAGGGGTAGGCAGAAGCTACTGAATACCACCAGCTGCGATCCTGATCCTAACATACTCCTTTCACCTCGTGCACATACACCTGAGTCAGCAGTATTTACAGAACTTCAAAGTCCGACTTCTAGTTCGCGTTTCTCAACCCAATTCGCACTAAGCCAGGCGGTTTATTCCACGAACTCATTATTATGTTTTCGATTTGGCCGCACAGCTTACTTACGTTTACTTCATTTCAGTGAAGGTTCATTTCAAACTACGGAAGAAAACAAACCTTCTCTCTTAATTACGCTATAGGTACTTCTTAATAAATGACTTTATGTTACAGGCGTTGGTGCGTTAATAGGTACTGTGACGTCGATGCTTTTCTTAGCTCGGAAAAGATGGCCTATCATAATTGGGATAGGCATTAGCATGGGATTTTCTTGGGCCAACTGCCAGTAAGCTTTTAAACAATATTTGGAAATTGTAGAACCTGGTGTTGTGAAGTAGAAATCATTTGAGTCATTGTAAGTACTACTGCAGCTTTAGTCTAGCAGTTAAGCTGAAATATTGTTCTAGTAGAGGTATTGCAGTACTTTGCTATATTATGGGGTGCTACCGAGCTAGCAAGTGCATAATGTTGTATTTTCGGTACTTAGTGTTCGAACCTTGGCAATCTCCTACAAAAATTAGTTGGATGCTTCTGTCAACTCGTTTTACATACCTACTACCTAGCTGTTTCCCGCGCGTCCGTTAAAATTACTTACGTATAATAAAAACAATACTTCTCAATTTGAATCGGATTTTGTTAACAATATCAAGGGTTAATAATTTTTGGCACGGAACCCTTATTATTTTCCTAAAATAAAAGTAAGCCTAAGTTACTCCTTAATATCAGTCCCGTCAAAATCGTTGTTTCGGAACTTTGCCGGAAAAAAACAGACAGACAAACAAACATTTAAACAAATGGTTTTTCTATAAATACTGTCTAATATACTTTCTTAAGCATTCAGTAAAAAAGGCTTATTTTGTAATCACAAACAGACATAAGTGTGATCTGTTAGATTGTTTGTGATTACAAAAGAATTTTTATGTTTTTTAGTTTTTGTCATGCAGAAGACCTTGAGTAGCACAGCAGCTGGACGCGGAAGGTAGATACGAAACGCTAGCATAGCTAGTTTCAGACATCGTCATTGGTGGAGAATCAGTTAATTTCATTAAGATTTGCAAATGTATCAAGTCACCATTTCGTACGTACCAGGGGTTCTAGATGCCCTGGCTGGAGACCTTACACTCAAGACACTCATAGGAAAGGTGCGGTTAGGCAGTAAAAAGCCTCCGTTGAACTGCGAGATGCCATTCACCAAGAAAAGGCTGTCGATTAAGCAATCTATATCATTTGACCCCGTACTTACAAACGCTCGGCCCAAGATTTTTATGCGGAATAGGCATAGACATAGGCACTCGTTTTAGGAATGATCAAGTTTGGTTATAAAGTTGTATAAATCTTGCTGTAAAATCAGAACTACGGAAGAAGTACTGCAAACGGGGCATTGTAATATTGGCGACCGGGTTTTGCTATCGTCTTTCGTTCATATGGTTCCGTGTCCAAAGGGTTGTCAACGGGACCCTATAACTAAGCCTCCGCTGACCGTCCGTCAGCCGGAGTAGGTCCATCTGTCGGCCAGCGAGTTTTATTTCGTGATCCGTAATAATTGTGTGGTGTTTCTATTACTAGCTGACCCACGCAACTTCGTCTGCGTCACAATAATATATAGCTTACAACCTTCCTCGATAGATCGACTATCCAACAGTCTTATTTTTTTAAATTAGCTTTCTAACGTGGAAGGAATTTTCAAAGTCGTCAGAGTAATTTTTGAGTTAAATCGTAACAAACAAAAAATCTAATCTTTCCTCTCTATAATATTAGTTTAGATTACCTTAGAATATATTATTAAACTGAGAATTACTATAGGTACATATCATCATCATCATCATCATCATCAGCCTTATATTGGTCCCACGTAGGGACTCAGGCCTCCTCTCTAGAAGAGGGATGGACTATAATCAACCACGCGGGCCCAGTGCGGATGGGTAGATGTCACATATGTTTGAATTTTTGGTTCTAAGATATGCCGGTTTCCTCACGATGTTTTCCTTCACCGTTTTAAGAGCAGTGGCACGTGTTGAAATAAATTACACAAAGTAATGCGCCTGCCTGGGTTCGAATCCACAACCAACTGTTCGTAAGTCGGGGCCGCCACCACTGGGCCACCACTGCTCACAAAACAATATACAAACACCTTGTAAATATTATGGTGCAATAAATATTTTGAATTTGAATTTCCCGGAGGCCAGAATCTCCCCGTATCTACATTGGGACGCGAGGGCCGGCGCAGCGGACCGCGTAATTATTTTGTCGCGCGGACATTTTTACATTGCGATATCTTCCAAGATATTTGTTTAAACTATTTAAAGTAAACAGAACAAATATTCTATATTAAATTTCCATTCTAACAAACACATTTATTTAGATATACAGGGTGTTTGGAAGGGAGCTGTACATACGCCTAGGGTAGAAACTAGGGATAGTCTGCTACCTACCCCCGCCCATTATATTGACCTTGGCCTCAAGGTTTTTTTTTAATTTAAAATTATTTCTTTACCTTACTACGGTACTTCAGGCTCCATAACTTTTCTTCTCCACAATTTTCTGGTGTAAAATAATTTTTTGCAGGACCCTAAGACTCTAACGATTAAAACAAGACCATTAGCCGACCGGTCCCATGGATAGATTTTGAGCTACAGGTAGTTTTAGTCAAAAAGTCAAATAAAAAATAATAATAAATTAAAAAAAAACCTTGAGGCCAAGGTCAATATAATGGGCGGGGGTAGGTAGCAGACTATCCCTAGTTTCTACCCTAGGCGTATGTACAGCTCCCTTCCAAACACCCTGTAGATTAATACCATATGAGTTAAATAAGCTTCGCAAAAAATAACTTTATTTAACCTAACATTTCAATGTTAAAAAATGGTTACAGTGAGTTAAAAAATCTTAATATGTGTAATTTATCTAAAATATGTATGTATTTAGAAATATATAAGTACTAGCTGTTGCCAGCGGCTTCACCCGCTACAACTCGAAAATTATCCCACGGATCATAAAATTGGGATAAAAACTATCCTATATGTTAATCCAGGGTATAACCTATCTACATACCAAAAATTTCAATCAAATCGGTCCAGCCGTTTATGCGTGAAAGAGTAAGAAAACATCCACACATCCATTCTCACAAACTTTCACATTTATAATATTAGTAGGAAGGATGTTTATCAGTTGTCTAGTACCCATAACACAAGCTCTGCTTAGCTTGGGACTAGATGGCGTTGTGTGATAGTTGTGGAATATTATTATTATTATTATTCCTTTATTTAACTTTATACATATAAATTATATTTTTAAATATTCCTATACAAAATAATATAAAAAACATTTAGAAATATAAAAAATAGTAGCCCACCGGTATCGGGAACAGGGTCCAAGCTACCGGCAGTCAGGGCTCCAGAGAAAGGAACCTCCTAACAATGCGAGCCGTGTCCAGGAGTACCGCTCTCTGTATCAAGCCCCTGATCCAGCTGCCTAACGAGAGCCTCCTCAGATGTTGGTCGAGGCTCTTGGCAATTAAGCCATTGGCTGAAACGACTATCGGCACAATGATCGCTGAGTTCACTCCCCACATGTCGACAACCTCGCGAGCCAAGTCAAGATATTTCATTTGTTTATCTTTCTCAGCTTTCACGAGGTTCTCGTCATGCGGGACCGTTATGTCAACAATCATTGCGCGCCGTTCTGATCGATCCACCACCACTATATCAGGCTTATTGGCTACAATAGTCCTGTCAGTGATGATGGATTGATCCCAGTACAATGTGATACTGCCATTTTCGAGAACTGGGTCGGGCACATACCTGTAGTACGGCACTTCCGATTCCACAAGGCTGTATTTTAGAGCAAGTTGCTGATGGATAATCCTGGCTACAAGGTTGTGTCTATGCAAGTACTCTCCGTTAGCTAGACGAGAACACCCAGAGATAATATGACGGATTGATTCACCCGGACGCGGACGGTGGCATGCCCGACATATGTCAACCGTGCCGTCCTTCACAATAAATCTCCGGTAGTTATTCGTCATTATAACTTCATCCATAATTGCACAGACAAAACCTTCGGTTTCTCCAAAGAGTTCTCCGGATCGTAGCCAGGCTACGGACGCTAGGAAGTCTACGTCGGGCCCGTGTAGGGCCCGGAAAAAGCGTCCGTGAAGCTCCTTACTCTTCCATACCTCCATGCGTTCATTAGTGTCAAGCACTACAGGTTTGCGCCAGTTCTCTTTAGCCAAGGAGAGCGGGGTAAGGTCCTTGTCCACCGCGACAACATCTCGATGCATCCCCACGTCGGCCTCCAGGAAATATTCCCTGAGACTGTATATCTCACGGTTGTGGAGAGTCTTAGCATTTAAAAAGCCTCGACCTCCACACTTTCGTGGGATATACAGTCTCATAACCGAAGAACGTGGGTGATGCATTCGATATGCGGTTAACAATGTACGGACCCGCCTATCCAGGGCATCTAGCTCTGTTTGAGTCCATTTGAGTATGCCAAAAGAGTACATCGAAACCGGCATGACCCAACCGTTGAAGGCACGCACCTTATTTCCGCCTGATAAAAGACTATTAAATACTTTTCTCAGGCGGCCAAAGAAGCGCTCCTTCAACGATTGTTTCATGTCGGCAACGTTGATGCCCAGCGCTTCCGACATACCCAAATACTTGTAGGTTTCGGTTGCTGAGAGGGACCTAAGATTTATGGAATCGGTGAGCTGGGTTCCCACAGATTCCACAATCTTCCCTCGCTTTACATGCATGACTGTACATTTGTCCACACCGAATTCCATCCTGATGGCGCTACTGAAAGCTTCAGTGACCTTCAGTAGTTCCATCAGTTGCAAATCGTTGGGGGCAAAGAGTTTCAGGTCATCCATGTAAAGGAGGTGAGATATAACCTGACCATCTCTCTTCAACCGAAAGCCTAGACATGAATCCTCCAGCTGAGTGCTAAGAGGATTCAAGGCTAAGCAGAACCAAAGAGGACTCAAACTGTCGCCCTGAAATATACCCCGCTCTATCCTTATCGGTTCGCTATTCCTCTGGATTTGTCGACATCCTGGATAGCGAAGGACTGTCCTCCATTGCCCCATACACGTCATCAAGAAGGTGCTTAGGGTTGCATCAATTTTATACAACTCTAGCACCCTCATGAGCCATGTATGTGGCACCGAGTCATAGGCCTTCTTATAGTCTATCCAACATGTCGACAGATCCTTTCGGCAACGGCGAACCTGCTGGCTAATGGCCATATCAATAAGGAGTAGCTCTTTTGTACCACGGGACCCGTTCCTACATCCATTCTGAGAAGTAGACATGATAGAATTGTCGTCAATGTGTTTGTTAATTTTGGTTCTCAAAATGGATGTAAGAACTTTATAGACTGTCGGAAGACAAGTAATTGGTCTATAATTTTTAGGTTCCGCGGTACTACCAGATTTATAGAGCAGGTGGGTTATACCTGTTGTCAGGAATTCGGGCAGCGACCCTAACTCTAAGGCTGACTGGTAAAGAGTCGCCAGGCGAGCGTGCGATCTTGTAATCCACTTGACCCAGAAATTGTGCAGCCCGTCCGGCCCTGGAGATTTCCAGTTGGGCAACGGACGGACTGCACGAGCAACGTCTTGGGGGCTGATAGTGATTGCCCCCATTTCTGATACTGGATCGCACGCTCGCTCGACATCTCGAGTCCATTCACCCTCAGTATGGCTGACAGGCACCGACCAGATGCTGCGCCAGAACGAACACATAGCGTCATCATCCGGCAGGAGCGTGTCAGCCACACCTTGGTCTGGTCGCTCCCAAGCCCTGTAAACCCACCTTTCATCGCTCTGGAATGTGCGATTCTGAGTGTACCGCTCCACCCGCCGCTTATACCTACGGATACGGTTTGCCCATGCACACACTTTCTGCTTCCAGAAGTCGATACGTTCTGTGATACGGGACATGTAGTCTCGAGGACTGATATCAGTCCCCGCAAATGCCCGCCTCACAAAACGCATCACTCGAGGGCGACTGTTGCTCTCCCGGAAGCATATTAGTTTGCCGATGAATGCTCTGGCCCTAGTAATGCGTCGTTCAATCCTAGACTGCCAAGCCGGTACAGCTAGTTTCGGTCGTGTAGCCCTGTCATCTGGAAATTTGACATGAGCTACACGACATGCCGTTACAGCCGCGCAATACAGAATTGAATGAGCATCAGTAAGGTTTTCGCAATTGTCAAAATAACTTGACAATTGCGAATCCAGAACAGCCACCAGCGCCCTATTTTTATTGTGCATGGGCAAACGAGGTAAACGAGGTCTAAGTTCGGGAGACATAAAGCGATATTCCCGAATCACACTCTCCAAAGTACTCCTTATCTCCTCATTGCACTGGGTACTTACATCAGTAGCCATGTCATTACTCATGTCGTGGTTAGACGTTATGGTCGTGGCAAACTGTGGTGGTACCACATCCTCCGACGGTGTAGCAATGGCATGGCTACTCTGCATTTCAGTTCGCAGGCGATCAAGTACAGTGTCATCCAACATGCGATTACGCTGGATGACTCGCACTTGATCCGACAATCGTTGCGCCGACACGTTGACAACCGGCTCAAGCACCTGAAACAGAGAGAGCATCCGAACACGGTACGCGGTCAGGTTGTTTCCTCCCTCTGTAGCCCCATAATATGCGCGCATGACGTTCTCATTTATGGACTGAGTCCATCTCATGCGCGACACATTTCCACCGGCAGCGGGGACCCTGTTCGGGGCCCGGTTGGCCTCGAGGTCCCAGGCCCGCTGGTGGCCGTCCTCTTCCTCGTCGTCCGCACCGCGGTGGTGATGGTGATGGCGGCGGTGATTCTGATGGTATCGACGACGACGGGGAGAAAAACTCGTCGCTGGAACTCGACGCAACTACAGCTACCGGTGACACGGCGTTCACGGATGTGGCGCGTCCCGGCGGCTGCGAGGCGGAGCTCAGCGACGAGCCCGGAGATGGTGGGTGTGTCTGCTGCAACCTTGCTCGGCGTCTGGTCAGCATTGGTGACTTTATTTTGACATTATTTTCCTTAGTGTGTGTTTCATTTTCGGTGGTATATTTTTAGTCCAGTAAAACCTTTTTTTTTTTCTTTTTCATTGTTTGTTGATGAATGAATGGTTTCCAGAATTGATGGACCGGTTTTATTGAAGAAATTTGTAAAATTTTAAAATTAAATTCGGACACGGAAAAAAATATGTCATGTCACTTTGACACTCGAGCCACAGATTATATTATTATTTATTATTATTATTATTATTATTATTATTAATAAAAGATAGATATATGCTGTCGCGGACTTTTTTTTAGAACTTTTAAAGATAAATATTCCTTTCATACATCATATTTTCATAACTTAAACCATTTTCGCAGCGCACGCAACGGAAGCTCTCAATAAGGAATATCGTTTCCCGTTTATGCAACATTTTTCATTTATGCTCCACTCCTTTTGGTTGTAGCATGATGTTATATAACCTAAAGCCTTCCTCGATAAATGGACTATCCAACACAAAAAGAATTTTTCAATTCCAACCAGTAGATCTTGAGATCTTAGCGTTCAAACAAACAAACAAACTCTTGAGCTTTATAATATTAGTATAGATTGTTGTTACAATAAATAATAAAACAATCAAAAGGGGCATCGTCTGCCTACTACAATAATAATAATAATAATAATAATAATAATATTCCACAACTATCACACAACGCCATCTACAATGGTACGTAACTCTTCACACACGAGTGTCACTCGCGCTTATTGGGCTTTTAACATGTTTGTCTATCTCGGATCTTCTTTCGTGGTGTGGAGTTCAGAAACTTCTAAAGCTAATTTTTGAAAACCAACTGATGTAATGCAACACAGACGATGACGGAAAGATCCCAGACATTGACGGTTTTTCACAACCGAATGTCATTACTGTCAGTGTCATATCTATATCTATCACTTTTCGTGTCGTGCAGTGACAGTCCTATCAATTTTCACTAAGTACGAAGGAATTATGTAAAAGCCACAAAATCAGCAATAAACTCAGTTTTCGGTGTACGATCCAAAATAAAAAAGCACAGGTCAATCAAAATTCGCTTCTCACATTTAATTTTGTGCTAAAAAAAAACAAAGTTCACAATGGCAAAAGATAAAGCTGCAGATGCTGAAGATTCATACAGGAGGAAGTTGGACATGTGTATCACCGATGCCATCGTAAAAGGAGGTAAATATCGAAATACATATCATTCTTTATATATTTTTCAAAGATACGCTTCAGGTACGCATAGGTCGTCATAAGTTCACCAGTTCTTATTCCATTTTTCCATGACTGACGTAAAACGACCCGGTGGCGAAAGAACAGAGGATATATGTAGCGGCTTTCTTGTGTATTTATGCTTAATTGACTCGAAATTCCTGAGCTTGCAATAATAGAATAGTAGAGCTGGACAACCTTTCATTGATCATGAAAATTAAGCCCTGTCCTTTCCCCTGCAGACAGTGCTGACGGATTTTAATAGTCAACTTTTATTATCTGATGAGTCAAGCACTGTGCTTGCTTCTCTGGTTTGTTCAGGTGTGTGAGTAATTAGGCTCTATCAGCAATAGGAGTACCTATTTGCTGGCTTGTATAAAATGATGCCCCTGATGAAGCTGTGGAAATGGAAAAGTTTTGTGTCAATAAATATGTTATTGTTCCATAGACACAAAAAACATTGTTTTTTCTCTCAACTGACTAAAATTTTTGTGTTACAGGTGGTGGCCTATTACTGGGCACAATTGCATCAATAGTTATCTTTAAAAGGAGATGGCCCATAACAACAGGTTTAGGCATAGGCATGGGCTTTTCTTTCGCCAACTGCCAGTATGATCTAAATCCTAGAAAGAATACTATTTAAATAATTAGCATGTAGGGTCTACAGTTGTCAGGTAGGCATCATTAAACATAGGATTAAGTAAGTATTGTAGAATAAGTTTAGTATTTTAAAGTTATTTATAGATTTACGAGGCTGCAGTGTGACTGCGGTTGATTACACCTTGACATGTGATTGTGTGGTGTTGTCATATAAATATTTAATTGGTACTTTTTCTTAATCTTCTGTTCCACTACATTTTATCCGTGTAGGAAACAAAAATTTAAAAAAAAATTACTGATGAAGAATTTCTTGGTGTGTGGGTTCAGAAAAATACACTGCCATGTCTCTTTGTGTGATAGTGTTGATTCCACCTTGTATTTTAAATACTTGGTTGATGGTAATGAACTGCAGTCTGGTTGCAACTGTATTTAATTATTTTAATTAGATTTTTTTCTTATTTCAAAGTTATGTCATTATTTTCATGTAGCTATATTAGCAATTACTGTAGCTGCTTTTTTCTATCCTAGGAGAAAAAAATCTTATTGAGGGAGGCAAGAGACTAACATACAACAGATTTTTTTTTTTTTTTTTTTTTTTTTTTTTTTTTTTTTTTTTTTTATTCCACAACTATCACACAACGCCATCTAGTCCCAAGCTAAGCAGAGCTTGTGTTATGGGTACTAGACAACTGATAAACATACTTATATATTTCTAAATACATACATATTATAGATAAATTACACCCAGACACAGAACAAATGATCGTGCTCATCACACAAACATTTGTCCTGGGTGGGAATCGAACCCACGACCTCCGGCATAGCAGTTAGGGTCACTAACCACAAGACCAACAGGCCAGTCAAGATTTACAAAAGAGCTGCTTTAACCTGTTAACAGCGTTTATGTATATCTGAATAAAAGTCCCAGAAAAATAAATTATTGATATTGTGTGATAATTTACGAGTTTTCTGAATCTTATGTAGTGGAATTAATAAATTACAGGTGGACATGGTGTAACAGACACAAACCTGGGGCACACAAATAGAATATCTTGAGTAAGGTATGTATCACATCAGATAACACCATGCGTCTATGCAATAATATAGCCTGGGATCCCGAGGGTTAGACCACCATGCTAAATTATAGTACATTACTGCCGCGGTCTATAATGACTACTTTGCTGGTCGCGCTGATGATGGCCGACAGCGCAGCGTAGCGCAGCTCCAGGCCGACACAGCGCGGTCAGCGTGCAGCACTTGATGGACGAGCTGAGATAAAGGCCGAGACCGTAGGCCGAGGCCTTTACAGCGAGGACAGCAAGGGCTGCAATGATGGCCAAGCTGAAAGGCCTAGAGCGTAGCTAGGCTAGCTCGAGGCAATCATAGCGTGACCAGCGAAGCAGTCATTGTGGGCCAAGGTTTGTATAGTGCTTTTACTCAAAAATGCAAGTACCTAATCTAAATAAAACCAGCAAGTAATTTAAATAAAAAATATATTAATTAACTAGACTTTTAATTAAAATGACAATTATGAAAAGTACAGTTACTAAAATTCAACACCGACTTTCCCGGTTTGATATTACTGATAGTTTGCGATAATTCTAATGCGGTGTTTGACTGCTGGATTATTTCTTCATTTATTACTTCATTTAAATCTTTTTTTTTTTTACCTTTAGACGTACAAACAGCTGTGTTTTAAATAAAATCTTTTTGGAATTGATTTTTTAAAACGTTGAAACGTCAAAATAGCGGCCGGCAAAACATTGCCGGCCTGTTAGAGCGGCCAGCAAAACTTTGCCGGCCGCTCCTTGAAACAGACCGGCAAGGTCGACTTTGCTCAAACAAGTTTGTCAAAATAATGACAACATTACATGCATTTTTGAGTAAAAGTAATAGGGGGCAAGCCTATTATTATCAACCAGGCACAAATTCAGATACCCTGGCTGGTACTGGGAAATACGTGAAACCCCAATAATACCATTTCCATTTTCCACCCCAAAAATAAATTAATAAATAAATGGTAGTTAACTAAAAAATGTAATTAGTCCATCAGATAGATTTCCAAAAAATATTAGACACGTTATTTTTATATTTTCACGTAAGCAAACAAAGAAGACGAAACAGTGCTTTGAAAACTCGTGTGACGTCATATTCTAAGACATTAGTATGACATGTTTTAGCGGTTTGTGACGTCACAAACCCCCACTCAACAGTTGCAGTGGCTAGTGAGAAAAGAAAGCAACCACATTAATCACACACACACCTTCCAGAATAAATTATTTAAAATCTTATGAGAGCTGCATCTACATGTAGCTCTCATAATCATCTAAGTAAGCACCTAGGAGCTCATGGCTAAATAACAGTTGCATCAAGATTATTGTCTAGGTTAAGAAAAACTTAGTGGCCACACTCATGGGGATGTAAAGCTATTAAGAGGACAGGGGTTGCTCACTATCCTGCAATGTTTTTATTTATTTAACTTGCAACACTATCATTACAGGCATTCAAACTTAAGACAACCATTCCATATAAAATGCATGTCAATTATATTAAAATTTATTTTTGCTTTCTCTTTCAGCTTTCAAATATCTAAGGGTTACCGAGAACAAACATGAACTCTGGGACACCGATTACAGCATTTACTTTATACCATGAGCAGCTGACAACTACATAGACCAATCATAATTTTATGAAATAGATGCAGTTACCTTATTAAGCTGTTTTATTTACCTTCCTTAATGATCTGAAGTGATCAATTGGCTATTTGACTACTGTTAAAAATTATAACACAATTTGTGAAAAAAAGTAATAAAATCGATCTGAAAATGGCATAATTTTAACTGATTTTAAATGACGTGTTAGACAAAGACAGCGTTATAGAAACGTGACGTCATATTTCATGCCGCCATAGTTACGTCACGGTTGTTACGTGGTACAAATGTCCGTTTTGCGCGACAAAGATAGAAAGTGCCCCCACCAAAAACTTCTAAAGCATGTAGATTGTAGCTACTCCATTTTTTGATCTATTTTATTACTCTTTTTACACATCGTGATAGTTCTGTAGTGAATTTTTAACAGTACGCTATTGGTCCGACCCTACCTCATACCACCAAATAGATCGATAAATCGCCTAATGCGCAACTTGACCCCCAGCGTTAATCTTACGTGGCGCGACCTGTAGCCAATTATAGATCAATCAATTAAGCAAATACATTGCTCTATTGTGAGGTCCACGGGCAAGTCACGCCCGTCTTCAAATTATCTCTGGGGGGAGGGGGTTGTTAGTCTCAGGTCCTCTAGCTAACGGGAAGAGTACTTGCATAGACACAACCTTGCAGTAGCTAGCGCCATCATTCGCTCTAAAAATACAGCCTTGTGAAATCTGAAGTGCCATACTATAGCAGTTCCCTTATACCCATTTTAAGGGTCTCTTCGTGCGGGACCATTGTCAATAGACGCGCAGCCACGGGCGTATGCCTCGCGACACGATAATTTTCATTGTTTTCCTTCCGGGTGAGGCAAGTCCTGACCGACCGCATGAATTGCCTCAGTCAATACTTGTCTATTGACAATGGTCCCACACGACGAGAACCTTATGGAAGCCGAAAAAGAGTAGATCCACATCGCTATATGGGTCATCCGCCAATTGCCAAGAGCGTCGACCAACACCTGAGGAGGCACTCTTCACGCAGCTGGGTGAAGGGCTCGATTATGAGGCTGCTTTGCCACCAGATATGTGCTATGTAGCTGTGCTGCGAGGATGTAATAGCTAAGCTGAACTATGTGACCGTTTCCACTGATACTAAGCTATGTAGCGCGGGGCACGGCGAGTAAGATATGCTATGAAGATGCGCCGCCGCAAAATAGCAGCGCGAGGAAGATGCGGAGCTAGAGCTATGCCAAGTATCGATAGGCATTCATAGCACGCATCCATAGCACACATCCATAGCACGCATCATTCCATATAAAAAACATATCTTAGTTGAATACGTTTCCACCAGTGCTAAGCTATGTGCACCAATGAATATGATTGGTGGATATAAAACGCATCCATAGCAACGTAACATAGCACATCTCTGGTGGAAAAACACACGGGTCGTGGTGTTAGGTTCCTTCCTTCGGAGTCCTGACGAAACAACGACTGTAAGCTATCGGCGCGGAGCGTAACTTGTGTTAGGTTTTATAAATAAATCGTTAAATCATTTTTAGTCCTATAATGGGACACTTTATTTCTTACACTGGCAACACCAGTGAGAACGAATAAGATTGAGAGATAACGTTTGATTTTTTGGGAGAAGGACTCGGCCTATTTTGCTCGGGCCAGCATCGAATACGGACGTGATATCTGTGTAAAGACGGAAATATAACTACCCTTCAATTAATTAATGTGACTTTTATTGTTCTACTATATTTAAGGTGAGTGTTCTTACATTTCAGAAGTGGGATAAACCTGCTTATATGCTTGCGCAGTGCTATACTGCTTACTTATATTGTATCAGCTTAGTAACAGTTCAAAGAATCCCTTAATGTGTGTGTAATATTTAGAGAATTGCAATTTTTTTTTAAAACGGTTATTTTTTTTCAAATTGAAAAAAAGAGGGTTGTTTCTAGGTCATACTAGTAGGTCTACAGGATTGCTTACCTATTATTACTGGAGTGCAAGTGGCACAAAATTCCGTTATTTTTAGCTACGAAGCCCCGTTTTCGAGATATTGTAAATATACCGCCGTTCGTCAACATAAATTTTGTTTTAACGTGTTTAATTGAGTAGTACAGCGCTTACGTTTACAAGTTTCAGATTAACGATGCCACGTTCGAACGAATCTTCTCCACGGCGGCGTTTAAGGACGCCAACCCAAAGAGAAGCTGATCGAAATGCAGACTCAAGCAGACGGAGTCGGAGTCGCATGCGCCGAGAAGGCGACAGCAATCGCAGTCGCAGTCGCGTGCGTACTCCAGGTCAAAGGCAAGTACGTGACAGTGCCAGAAAATTGGAACATGAGCTGGAACATCATCGCGAGCGGCTACGCGCTCTGGAGAACGAGTTGAGCCGGGACCGCAGTCTTAGACGACGGGCCACACCCCTCGATGGTGCTGAGCGTAACAACCGCCGCGTGTGGAAGGACAACGAACTGGACCGGTTGCGGGTTCGAGATGGAAGCTTGCCTCGGGAACGCAGCCCTACAGTGCGAAGATCCCGTGAAGTACGTGATGCTGTTGACACCGCGTCGCCGACACGACGGAATGTAAGGTCAGACAGTCCAACTTTTACCTCCAAAGATGTCATGAATATTATAAATTCTATTGGTAACATTAAGTCTCAATCTCAACCGTTAACTGTGGCATCTCCGGTGCAGAATTCAAATAATAATATTAATCATAAGAATATTTTATCAAATTTTGACCCTTCTTCAAAGGGTCAGCGCATTGATATTTGGCTCAAAAAGGTGAACGAATGTGCCACTGTCTACGGTTGGGATGAAAGAACCATCATACATTTTGCTATGCAAAAACTCCAAGGATTAGCCAAAACGTGGTATGAGAGTTTAAACTCTATACTATTCAGTTGGAGCGAGTGGCAACATAAATTGACGAGTGCGTTTCCATTTGAACAAAATTATGGCAAATCCTTGGAGGACATGCTCAGGAGGCGAAGTAAAATTGATGAACCCATAGAGGTCTACTATTATGAAAAATTGGCCCTCTTGAACCAATGTGACATCGAGGGCAAACGCGCTGTGGAATGTATAATACATGGTTTAAGCGACAGAACTATGAGGTCTAGTGCCAACGCGATACGGTGTACCCAACCTGATCAGTTATTACAATTTCTGATGACTAACAAGGAGATTTCACAATTTTCGGATCGTGCCAATTTTAAAGTTAAATCCTCGTCTTCTACATCAGAGTCGTTAAATAATAATGCTACAAATCGAACTACAAAGACTAATAGTAATAGTATTCGCGAACTATTTTGTTTTAATTGCAAAGAGAAAGGACATCCTTACCTTAAATGCCCCAAACCCTTAGTTCAATGCGAGAAGTGTCGTAGGTTTGGTCATAAAATCGAAAATTGCACTGTTAAATTTGGAAACGACAAAAGGCCTGAGAATGTACAAAAGACAATGCGTATATTAACGTCGGAATCAAATTCAAAGTTCATCAAAGAAGGTAGGATTAATGACGTTCCAATAGAAACTTTCATAGATCTCGGTAGTGAGGTCACTCTTATTAGACAGTCCGTAGCTTCAGCATTAGGTCTTACCTACGATAGTCCTTCCATACCTTTAAAAGGTTTCGGAAGTGACATAATACAATCCAAAGGTGGGGTGGATGTGGATTTGAGCATTGATGGTGTTAGAGGTCGTGTTTTGTGTCAAGTAGTAGAGGACAGACTTCTTGATTTACCCTTGCTTGTAGGACAGTCATTTACTGAACAGTCTCATGTCGTAGTGTATAAGAATGCGGAAGAATTAAATTTTTTTGACGGTAGCAATGCCTTTGGATTTCCGCTATTAGATATAGGAGATAGTACATCGGTCACCGTGGAGGTTGCTTCTGATGTTGTCATTTATGGTCCAGCTGTAGTTAAAGCCCGCTTAAGTACTTCTACGATTAAAGATGGAGATATTTTATTAAGTGGGAAAGTGATAGGGAAGCCAAATCAGCAGTTTACCGTTAATGGGGGGGTGTATCGGGTCAAAAGCAGCTTACTTTATATTTACATAACGCCCTTGTCAAAGTTCTGTCAATTGAGAGAGGCGGTCGTTATAGGACGGGGTACTAAGATTCAGGTAGTTAGACGCATATACACATCTTCAGATTCCTCGGTGGCCGAGCACGGCATAATTGATGTTAGTCAGTTAAAAATAGGTGCCACAATCGACGAATCTCAGCGACGACAGTTGATAGACATACTTATTAGGTATAAACATTGTTTCGCGACGTCTTTAAAGGAACTAGGGTGTACAAGCGTCGCTGAGATGAACATTGAACTAACTAGCAACCGTCCCGTTGTGTACCGACCGTACAGATTAGCACATAAGGAGCGTGAGCAAGTAAGGGAGATGATAGGAGAAATGTTACAGTCCGGAATCGTGAGAGAATCTGTTTCTGAATATGCTAGTCCTATCATATTAGTGCGCAAAAAGGACGGCAAGCAGAGATTATGCGTCGATTATAGGCTCTTAAATTCTGTAACGGTGAAGGAACGGTACCCGATGCCGATAATCGAGGACGAGATTTCCCGACTCTCAGGCCAAGCATATTTCATTACTCTGGACATGGCCTCTGGTTATTACCAAGTGCCAATAACCGAAGGCTCAAAACCGCTTACGGCATTCGTAACCCCGGACGGCCAGTACGAATTTAATCGTATGCCGTTCGGGTTGGCGAATGCGCCCGCTGTTTTCCAGCGGATGATGAACAGAGTGCTGGGATCTGCTAGATTTACAGAGGCTATGGTTTACATTGATGATGTCTTAATTTATGGAAAGACTGTATACGAATGTTTGAACAGGTTTGAAAGAGTGATGCAATTGTTAGAGAAGGCGAATTTGACCCTCAACCTATCGAAATGTGATTTCCTTCAGAATCAGATAATTTATCTTGGGTACGAAATCAGCGCTGCAGGCGTTCGTCCCGGTAATAAGAAGGTTCAATCTGTACTAGATTTCCCTTGTCCGACCAATTCGCATTCAGTAAGACAGTTTCTTGGGTTGGTGGGCTATTTCAGGAAGTTCATTAAGAACTTTGCGATCCTGGCACACCCACTAAATAGACTGCTCAAAAAAGATGCGGATTGGGTTTGGGCCGAGGATCAAGAGGTGGCTTTTGGGGCGCTTAAGGATAGGTTGGTAGATAGACCGATATTAGCGATTTACGAACCGACTGCTGAGACAGAATTGCACACCGATGCAAGCAAAGTAGGAATTGGAGGGATTTTGCTTCAACGTAAACATGCTGGCGATTCCTTTCAACCTGTGGCATACTATAGCCGGCAAACTTCTCCAGAAGAGAAAAATTTCCATGCTTTTGAACTCGAGACCCTGGCTGTAGTATGTTCGCTCAAGAAATTTCGAGTTTACCTGTTAGGGCAAAGTTTTAAAATTGTCACGGACTGTAGCGCTTTGCGTTCAACATTCTCAAAACGAGACATGATTCCGCGTATAGCGCGTTGGTGGCTTCTGCTACAGGAGTTTCAATGCATTGTAGAGTATCGCGCCGGTACTAGAATGGCACACGTGGATGCTCTGTCGCGAAACCCTGTCGAATTAGTAGATGACACAGTTGAGACTGACCAGTATCCAAGTATTATGTTGATTAGCAACGAGGACTGGTTACATACCTTGCAGATGGGAGATTCTGAACTCCGTCGAACTCGTGATATACTTACTACTGATATGGATGCTGATAGTTTAAAACATATAAAAGAAAACTATCTGATTAAAGATAACAAACTTTATAAATGTTTAAACGGGGATAAAAATAATTTACGCTGGGTAGTACCAAAGGGCGCAAGGTGGCAACTCTGCCGCATGAACCATGATGATATCGGACATTTTGGTGTAGAAAAGACGTTAGAGCGTATTAAGAAAACTTATTGGTTCCCCAAAATGTCTAGATTCATAAAAAAATACGTTCAGGCGTGTCTTGAATGCGCATACTCAAAGAAAAGCGCTGTTAATGAGGGCCTTTTACACCCAATTACTAAAATAGAAGTGCCTTTTCACACCATTCACGTTGACCACCTTGGGCCCTTTGTTCGTTCGAAGTTAGGCAATTCTTACCTTTTGGTGATAGTGGATGCTTTCACGAAGTTCGTTTTAATTAAACCAGTGCGAAATACTAAAACGCAGACGGCCGTAAGAGTTTTTGAAGATATTTTCTATACGTTTAGGATCCCCGACCGTGTCATAAGTGACCGTGGCACTTGCTTTACATCCCACGCATTCAAACGTTTTTGTTTAGCTATGGGCATACGACATATTTTAAACGCAGTTGCTAGTCCGAGAGCGAACGGTCAGGTAGAGCGGTACAACCGTACCATTCTGAACTCTTTGACTGCCCAGAATCTTAATTTTGATGAGAGGAATTGGGATGATAAAGTAGGTCGAGTCCAATGGGGCATGAACAATACTCGACAAAAGACCACGGGCAGGACGCCGGCCGAAGTCATGTTCGGATTAAATATGAACGCAGAGATCAATCCTAGGCTTAATGAGTTAGTACGGGAAAGTAGGGAGGAATTAGATCCAGATATTCTACGAGAATCTGTCAAAGATAAAATTGACGTTGAACAAGAAAAACAAAAATCCGCTCATGACAAAAACCGGCTTCCTGCACGTGTATATGGTGAGGGCGATCTTGTAAAGATCACAAGAACTTCGTTTGCAAATGATGGCAAAAGCAAAAAACTAATTCCACCTTATGTTGGACCTTATCGTGTGATTGCTGTGTTGGGTAACGACCGTTATAGACTGGCGGCTATACCAGGGTTGTCTAGTACTAAAAATAAGCGCAAAACCACTGTAGCTGCCGATCGCATGTTACCATGGGTTCACGTGGCGGCCTTAGATGTAAACGAGGGCAATGATAATGATGATGAAGATGAGACGAATAGCTGTAACGATGAAGACACGGATGCGTAACTTTGTTCATTTTAGAGATTATTTGTCAACGAAGACGTTGCATAATTATCATCATCATCATTACTAATATGCTAACTGACAATAGATTAACATACAAATTGAACCTAATTTCAAATTATATAGAATGTTATAGTGATTGTCACCGTTTGTTTATTACAATTGATTAATGTTACTCCCTGGTCAAATTGTTAAATTATAACAACCGTCTTGATTTATCGAATAAACAAAAATAAATAGTACAAAGTGATCTTGACATATAACTGTATTTATGTAGAATTATGTTTAGAAAGATATAACTGACACATATAACATATAGATTGATTGTGTTGAGATATGATGTAATTAATAATGTAGTAAAATGTTCCGAACGACAGTGAATAAACAAAATTGTAAATAGATTCTGCCATTCGTTATTTATGTATTTATTGCTCGTGAGAAAGAGGGTTCACAAGCAATGTCACCCTGGTATGTGAGAAGGAGGGTTCACTACCACCGTGACTTTTGATATTTTATTATATTTATGTATTTATTGCTCGTGAGAAAGAGGGTTCGCAAGCAATGTCACCTTGGTATGTGAGAAGGAGGGTTCACTACTACCGTGACTTTTGATATTTTATTATACTTATGTATTTATTGCTCGTGAGAAAGATGGTTCACAAGCAATGTCACCTTGGTATGTGAGAAGGAGGGTTCACTACTATCGTGACTTTTGATATTTTATTATACTTATGTATTTATTGCTCGTGAGAAAGAGGGTTCACAAGCAATGTCACCTTGGTATGTGAGAAGGAGGGTTCACTACTACCGTGACTTTGATATTTTATAATATTTATGTATTTATTGCTCGTGAGAAAGAGGGTTCACAAGCAATGTCATCTTAGTATGTGAGAAGGAAGGTTCACAACCATCATGATTTGTTGATATTGTTTATTACATTTACTTCAAGTACATATATCGTTTTTGAGAAATAGAGAAAACAAACAAACTGTATATGTTTTAGAAATAGCGTGTTAATATTGTAAGTTCGGATTCGATGCTGTCACCTTTATTGACCGAGTGTTAGGTTGTAGCTAACTGGCTTGCGTGCATGAGGACATGCACGACGTCAGGATGGTCGAGTGTTAGGTTTTATAAATAAATCGTTAAATCATTTTTAGTCCTATAATGGGACACTTTATTTCTTACACTGGCAACACCAGTGAGAACGAATAAGATTGAGAGATAACGTTTGATTTTTTGGGAGAAGGACTCGGCCTATTTTGCTCGGGCCAGCATCGAATACGGACGTGATATCTGTGTAAAGACGGAAATATAACTACCCTTCAATTAATTAATGTGACTTTTATTGTTCTACTATATTTAAGGTGAGTGTTCTTACACTTGGAATCTATTCCCAAAACCGGGCTACTATTTTTGTGGCTCAGGATTTTTTGTTCACCATTTTGAGGTAGGTGAAAATTGATGAATAATTAACACAAGATATAATAAAACACAAAAATAAAGAACAATATTTAATCATTTATTGTACAAATCGATACTGGAATTAAGATAAAGGATAGATTTAGTGTATCTTAACAATAAAAATAATTTAAATACAACAATAATTATATTTTAGTATGAATAGACAAGCTTTACCAACAACCCATATACAAACACCCAACGTGGTGATAATTATAACTATAAAACATGGCAACACAGGTTAAACAGCACATTTATACAGGTTCGTATTGGAGGAACGAGACGGGCAGACGGCGGCAATCAGAGAGAGATAGAGCATTCGTATCTCAAACTTATAGAACACTGGTTCTGGACTGGGTGAAATATAACCGTTTCCTCAAAAAGGATACGGCGATATAAATCAGTGACATTTAAAAAGTAAACATTCAACAAGTGCAATCATAACAACAATGATGTATTAAATACAAATATTAATTAATTGTAAACATAACATCACGCCTGTAATACCACACGGGATAGGCAGAGGAGCACACCTATATTTCGCCAATTATGTTTGGCCTATTGTGTGACCAATCAACAATCAAAAGGCATGTTTGTTTGGCAACGCGCATGCAGAACATTATAACGTTTGAACAAGTCCCACCAATAAACAACGTTGAACAAATACAATGAAAACATTCACATAATTATATATATTGTTAGATTTATACAAATTTGTCTTTTTTATTTATAAAACAATTTCATTTTGTAATAAAATGCACTTTATTGTTACCATACACAAGGTCGAGAAATAGGAAAACAAAAGAATTTCTTAAACTAATTGTCATGCAGAAGAACAAATTATATTTTGTTCAATATTATAACTACTATCATAGACACAATACAAGACAAGAATACTTTAATTGGCAAGAAAAAAATTCTTCACAACTCCATAATAAAATAAATACCATATCATTTTTGACTGCCACATTTGAAAACCTGTGAAACTCGATATATCATTCCGATTTGAACACAATTTTGTAAATACCTTACCAATAAATAAACACTTTTACGACCATCTGAGCCAACTTGCGCTTACATTTTGCTGTCGCAATACCTCGCGTAAAAAAATCAACTAGCTAACTTTTTTGTCAAAATTACCACACCAAAATTACTCTCATATTCCGAAGGAAGTAATTAATTTTGTGTTAATTTATTACCCGACTGCGGCGAAGCTGAAAAGGAGGGTTATGTGTTTGGAGTTTGTGTATGTATGTCCTTTTGTTCCCTCATAACGCCTAAACGGATGAAGGGATTTGAATAAAATATACGTCGTTAAATTCGTCTTGATGGCGCGAGTGTCACTGGCTACATTAAAATTAAAAAAAAACAAAGAAAAATTTCGGATTTTGGGGGCCAAATCGAGAATTTGAAAAGAGTTTTAAAAGGAGATTACAAAAATATATGACACTATTCAGTTTGTTTTGTCGGGTTTTTTAGTTTAGTACTTTAAAAAAAAAACTGTTTTAAGCAAACGCAGTTGCATTTGATGATCTATTGACTGCATTAATAAGCGGGGTTCGCGTAGCTGAGTTTTAGGCTAGATTTTTCCCGCCGATATGCTAAGATTGAGTGTATATAAAACTGGCTTCATTGAATAAATAAGAGATTTTTGGTTTGTTTATTATAGCAGATATGTGTCCATTTCTAGTGATACATTTTGATTGTGAATTGTTTTTACATAATTATAGTGTCTCGCTAGCTAATTAAATTAGATCTTATACAGCAATTTCTGACCCAAGAGACAATGCAACAACAAAACTTATTCGCAATGCGCATGTTAGTTTCTCACGGCTGACGCTCAAATACTCACTATTGCGACAACTAAAATATTATTCTAAATTATAACATAGAACATTTGGTAATACATTTGACTAGTACATCGTTCGGGACACCCGACTTCACTCACAGGAACAGTACACAAGATGTTAATAGAAATATAAAACAAAGTTTACGCTACAATAACTATCTCGATACTAATACATCATATAATATAATTAGCGATTTTTCTAGCAATCAGAGAAAATGTAAGTCGTTACTTGGACCAAGTGTTGCATACAAGGTGGGATATCGACCCTCAAACGAATGCATTTTATATATGAACTGAGACGGTTGTATTGGTGATTGTAATCAGTAAAGTCATATTTGTTACGGTCGCGAATCCTATTTTATTTTAAGAAAATTCAAATTACGGCGGGCTATCTTGTCGCATTCACCATGATTATATTGAAATGATTGAATTCAGCCATCAGTCTGCGGAGCGCCATCCCCTGCACCCTGTATAATTCGTAATAATCAAGACCTATTTTCTCTGCATTATAATAATATTGTTCTCTATGTTTCAACAGGCAAGTACGAAGCTCAATCAATAGTTACTAGGTAGGTAGAATGTATAAAGATTTAAAAACGTGTAAAGTTGTTATTACATGTCGTGATAGATACCTATTTCTATTGCTATATTAAAGACCTCAATAAGATATAAGTGTTTTGGCACTGTATTCTATTGATCCCAAGTTGATATTACAAGAGTGACATGTATGAAGTATAACATAATTTACGCATGTAATAGGGATGTTAACAAAAAAATCTAATTAGTCCGTCATATAGATTACCAAAAAATATTGGACACGTATTTTTTTTCACGTAAACAAACAATGAAGACGATACAGTGCTTTGAAAACTCTTGTGACGTCATACTCTAAGACATTAGTATGACATTTTTTTGCAGTCAGTGACGTCAGCAACCCCCGCTCAAATCTTTGACGCGTTTTGTCTTCGTCAATTTTTATTGATTTGATAAAACAAAAAATACGTATCCAATATTTTTCGATAATCTAACAGACGGACTAATTACTATTAACTATTAGAATCACATTTTTTTTCAAGTCAGTAAACATTCCTATCCCCGAAACGACAAGTTTACTTAAAAGTAGAGTCACGAGCAATAATATTTATACGCTTGGCATAGTTCAAACGCGAATTTCTCATTAAATAACGATTGCTTCTTTGAGATATCTCCTACATTATGATAATATGGCTTTCAAAATATTTAGTTTCGTTACGTAACATAAAATTGAAATCAATATAGTAGGCAAAAATTGTTTCTAAATGTTGCTAAGTGTATACGTCATATTGGTGCTGCAGACTGTACACCCACGTTTCGCCAGTAATGCTAAGAGATGTAATGTTTGTACATATGAGATTCTTATTAATAAATAATACAACACAAAACATGTATCAATCTTCTTCTATGTACCTTATCCTAGCCATAGCAATAGACATTGGAGTCTATGACGACATGTAATTGGGTGAAGTCACATTTGCACACACAGAGCCGCATTTTATTCATCTTTTTTACTGCCACTTAGTATTGCAAATTACTAAAGTGAAGTCCAATCGCCCCATAAAGTGCTTCGGATATTGGCGATCGGACTTCTCGCTCCACCAATCGACGCCTTTATGTGACAGAGTGAGACAGAGATACGCGAAAACGCTGATCCATGCTTGCTTATGTGATTCCACCTATAGCATAGTGTTTACCATCAATGAGTTGCAGTGCCGTAATACTGTCCTTATGACTTATTTTATCGTAAGTTTTCTATAATGCTAGTTATTGTGACATCGTGAATATAAACTGCTAATTTACAGCTAGTTTTATTTATTAATTTATATAAAAGTGTGAATATTTTGTTTTTTTACTTTATTTAATTTTATGCGAACAGGGCCGGTGTCAGCTATGGCCAGATATACTTGTATTTTCTGGAAGGGTGGGTATGTAGATGTGCAGATTCAGACCTAGCTATGGACAAGTCTTCTATAATACGCTTTGACAGACCTTCCCTAGAAAATGAGTTGATTTAAGTCATCTAACATTGTGGAAGGATTTTTGGCATGTCGTCAAAATCAGAACTAACAATACCATTGTGTTTTTTCAATATATTTTACAAAGGTACCTCCTTTAAACTTTTATGAATTGTTATTCGAACCCCAATAGATTCTAACTAAGTAAGTTTGTGTAAGTTGCGCATAGATGTTTAGTTTTTGGAACGAACGCGGCTCGCTTTGATTTCCAATACAAATACTTTAGTTGTCTAAAGTATTTGTATTGGAAATCAAAGAGAGCCGCGTTCGTTTGTCTAATTATAAACAATTACCAGCAGCGGTTTTCTGTCACTATCATTCAAGCGCCAAATTATCCTTGTACCATTTTTGTAAAATTGCTTACATTTCGTATGTAAATTATTCACACCGGCCTCTGAACGTTAACTCTCAACATTTGACCTACAATTTTATTAAACTAATACCTATACATAGTTGGAGACTCAGTTCGCCTAACTAGTCAACATAGGCATTCATACAATTTGGCCTAGAACTCTGCATACACTTCCATTGACTGACGGCACTTGGACCATTATGAATTAGCCGACTTTCCTGTGCAGGTGGAAAAACACAGTTCTAAAATTAATATACCAAGTTTGACATTTCGATGGCTTTTTTTTTCTTGACAAGCAACGTTACCTTGAACTGCGCACTTAAGGTGAATGCGACAAGATAGCCCGCGAAATTTGAATTTTCTTACGTTTTTTGCAATTTGAATGCTTTTTTCATCAAATAATCACTCAAGGCAGTAATATGACGTCGGGGTGGCTTCCGGCCACCGTAGACGCGGGCCTGTGGACGGTGAGTGATGGGCTAGCTCGCCGTCCGTACGTCTTACGATGACGACAGGCCGTGTCGACGGCGCGTTCGTGTTCCACGCGCGCCTCAAAGAGATGTCAGCAACATGGGAGGGGCCCGAAAGGGACGGCGCCCGTCGGGGCTGCGGGTTGTACACTAGTTACCGCGGCCTCAACATATAGGGCTAAGAAGGAACATGGGTGGTTTTTAGTCAGTAGAAGTCTGACACTCCCTTTCGCTCTGCCCAAGAGCGGAAAAAAAGCAGTAATATGAACTGAAAGGGTTGTATTGGTGATTTTAATAATTATAACTCTGTAAAGTCACATTCACTGTAGAACAAGTCACTGTAGAAAAGCCTATTTTATTTCACATACAACCTGACACTGACCGGCAAATTGCATAAAAAGCGTAAGAAAATTGAAATTTTGCGGGCTATCTTGTCGCATTCACTTTAAAGTGTTCATAGCACACAGTATCCTATGCAATGTACTAACTTAACTGCATCGCATTGCATCAATGAAGCTTGGTGGTGGATACATCTTGATTTACGTATCATACCACCACAAATGTTTAAGCCGAATGGATTATCATGCAAAGGTGTATTTTGCGAAACACCCACAATTCGCTAATTCATTCAAAACTTCTGGATTATATTATGCTGGTCCAACTTAGAAGGTAAGTACAGTACTGTTCAAACTTTATGGTGGCACGGAAGTTAGTACCCCACCATAAAACAAAGTAATCAATAAATTTTCACTGCATACGAAGTGACATGTGATTCTGACTACATACGATCTTATATGAAGCGCTTGTCAACAGAAGTATACCCAGAGCGATTGATTAGCATTACACTTGTCCATCCGACTGTATCGATCGAGTCTATCGTACACCATACAGCCCACAACACAACGAAAGTACCACGTTACGAGAAAGCAAGATAACCCAATAATTAAGGCTTTCTCACCACCTCTAGATTGACACTAACCCAAAAAATTACGAAAAATCAAGGCACCGTTTTTGCCAATTGGTCACGGGACCCCATAAGATGAGATAGAATTTATATGAAATTATCTGCGATATAATGTAACAGGAACTTATCCGGAGGTGGCAAAACAGGCCCTATGTTTAAACAACTGTCCGATTCGTACATCGAAAGGATTTTCGAACTTAATTTTAACGTTAATCTACAATGCCCTTGCTATCTTTTCGAACTACGATTCGGAAATGTTGTCGAAACTATCTCCTTGGGTATCAGCTCTAAGGCATACCGTTACAAATAACTATCACACTTATTTATAATCTATGGTCGAGAACGGCAATAACCGGGCAGTATATTTTCTTAACAACAACAAAAAAAATACAAATCATTTGATTAAAACAATGACCTGAACCAAGTCTCGTTTTGGCGTAACTAGGAATTTTTTTAAAATTAAAAACTGCGTAATGACTTAATATTACTTTCAATATAAAGGAAGCCCTACGGGATTATGACAAAGAACAGTCACTAAAATATAAAAATTCATTAACTAACAATAACACAACTTAATAGAATCTTTACCTTTTAATCATCCTGAAACCAACAGTTCACCCACAATACCATATGAAAAAAATACAGGCACAATGACATTCCAACTTTCTACGACTGGCAACCCTAACTTATCTGTCAAACCGGTCGGTGTGCCAACCTTACAACAAAAACTCTTTCTTCCCTCATTCCCAGCTACGCCAAAGCGTCAACGTGTACAGACTAAACAAAACTGAGTGGCTCACTGTGGCTCGTGGCTACTGTGATCGGCTCGCAGTGGTTCGTGGCTCACTTGGTGGTCATGTCGGGCCAGTAGTTGATGTAGTAGCGGTGGGTACTGCCTTCGAACAAACGATCCAGCCAGTTCTCGAGCCCGTCTAGAAGGTTCTCTGTAAATGGGAGATGGAAGAACTGCGATGAGACGACTTACTTTTCTATTGAGACTAAATTATATTATTTTCATTTTGTAAAGTCGCTATACCGTCATATTCGTTACGTGTTTTATTCCACTCAAACTAATATTTTTGCGCAAGATTAACCCTTCATCATCAACAGCCTATTAATGTTCCCACTGCTGGGACACAGGCCTCCTCTCTCTTTGAGAGGGACCTCAAAGAGATTAACCCTTATCGAGCGAAAAATAAAGTTTTTTTTAAAATAGTTCTCATTAAACTACTATGTGTGAAATTCATATAAGAAATGCAAGCCTCCGTCAGTCTTTCACATATAATAATAAAATTAACCTCTAATTTTGTACTACTGGCCAAATTAGAAGATCTTATTGAAATAAGGTGAGCTGGCACTGACTAGCCCTGACAAAATAACATTGATCTTTATTTTCTTCGCAAAAAGGTTCCTATTTGCTGGTGTCACAGGTAAAATAATTGCAAAAGGTCGATGTGTGTCGTCGAGGTCATAGTATAGTCGCTTTTTTTGTTTAATAAAAATTAATTAATTTAATTGTGCCTAATTAAAATAAATGCATTGAGTTTGAGACAACAGATATGATATCTATAAAATTTCTCGATTTTATTTACCTTGCATGAGCACCGGCGGATCGGAGCCCTCGTCGTTGGAGGAAGAGTCGGGCGAGGTGTGGAAGCCGATGAAGGCGCCGGCCTCCGGGTCGAACGTAGCCTCGCCCAGCGACCGCGTCATGCGGCTCATGCGCTGCGGACATATCGACATGCATCTATGACGAAATGTTGTACTCTCCCCGATGGAATACAGAAATGAACGTTTGTGATGTCCACCCCTCATACTTGACACAGCCGGGTTCGGAATTGCGTGGAGGCAGAAACACAAGTAATCAAAACAGTGAATAAAGGGCGGGATAAGTCGGGGGCCACGTGACGGCTTCGGGTCACCGTAGACGCGGGCCTGTGGACGGTAATTAATGGGCTAGCTCGCCGTCCATCAGTTTTATGACTACGATAGGCCGTGTCGACGGCGCGTTCGTGTTCCACGCGCGCCCGCAAGGTTTGATGCCCGTCGGGGCTGCGGGATGTGGTAAGAGATACCACGGCCTCGACATAAAGGGCTATGAAGGAACATGGGTGGTTTTTAGTCAGTAGAAGTCTGACACTCCCTTTCGCTACGCCCAAGAGCGGAAAGGGTTATTTGATGATTTCCCAACCCCAAAAAAGGGGGGGGGGGGAGGCGGGTTGAGGGCAGAAAGACGGTGTTGATAGGCTCTACTTGGAATAAGTATTGGTGTTTTATCTAGACGGATATAAGAACAACACATGCTGTGAAGCCCAAAATAAATTGATATTGTTACGCCGGTCATCTAGAATCTTCGAGAAACCTCGCTTAATAACTGAGAAGTACGCGTGAATTCTAGTAGGTACCTAATTCCATTCTGTAGGTAACTACTGCGCCCGGCGTCAGCGGTACTTGCATTGTAATTTCGACCGTATGCCTATGGCGTAAAGTAACTTCTTCTTTGTTGGTTAATTTATCTTTAAGTTTATTTTTTTGTTAATGTTTTTCTGGATGCTTTATGGAATAATAGCGAACTTTCTCGAATATCTATTGTGTGTTTGGGGTATAAAAGGACCGAGAGAGGACGCAGCGGGACAGTCTACTTTTAAGCGAGACAACGAAAGGTTCGAAGAGATATCAAGTGCGCTAAAGTGTTCAGTTGTGATTTGCGATTGTTTACAAGTGTTTTGCGAGTAATAAAGTTATTTCGTGTGTTCAATTGGTAGTGCTTTTATTTATCCCATACCCAGCTCGTAACAATTTGGTGTCAGAAGTGAGGGATAAATAATGCCGATTCTACCCAAGGACGACACGGATAGTATCCGTACGAGGAGTCAGCGACAACAAGGTATGGACCAAAGGCGATTTGGAGACTCCCCGGCACAGACACCGGGCGGTGTCCAGCCTACGTCAGAGCCAGTCGCTGGCCCATCTGGATCTACTCCAGCACTAGCGGCGCCTGACTTGTCTGCCTTAATGGCGCTGCTGCAAGACCAGGCTCGTCGTCAAGAGGAGCAGGCTCGTCAGTTGCAGGAACAGATGCAACGGGACAAGGAGGAACAGGCTCGCCGTCAGGAGGAGCAGGCTCGTCGTCAAGAGGAGCAGGCTCGTCGTCAAGAGGAGCAGGCTCGTCAGTTGCAGGAACAGATGCAACGGGACAAGGAGGAACAGGCTCGTCGTCAAGAGGAGCAGGCTCGCCAGTTACAAGAACAGCTGCAACGTGATAAGGACGAGCAGGCTCGCCGTCAAGAAGAACAGATGCTCCTGATAAAGGATCTTCACGCATCAGTGGGCAAAGAGCTGAGCGTGATGAAGGAGCAGGTACAGCAGCACGACAACCGTATCGCAAAGGCCGAAGTTCCGATCGCTGATGTGAAGAGGGCCTTGAGTGAAATTAAGGTTGGAGATGGGACTGTGGCTTCAGTGATTGCTGCACCTTCGGTGCGCGGGTTTATAGTGCCGCCATTTGACGGAACATCTTCGTGGTCGGCCTATAAAATCCAATTTGAGGCCGTTATGAAGGCGAATGGGTGGACCAAAGCGCAAGCCATGACAGCGCTCACCTTGGGTCTCCGAGACCAGGCCCTTACCATTCTTGAGGCACTCGGCAAGGATGTGACCTTCGAACAGCTGCTGGAGGCGTTAGAGTCCAGATACGGCGACGCGCACCTGGAGCACGTTTTTCGTGCTAAGTTAAAGGATCGTGTTCAACATAGTGCCGTGAACCTACAACAGTGGGCACTGGAAGTTGAAAAGATGGTTCGGAAAGCATACCGGTCTGCTCCTGCACTCATAGACGGAAATTGGGTACAGGCGTTCGTAGATGGAATTCGCGACTTGGAAGTTCGAGCTGCTGTGAGACTTGGGCACCACGAGACGCTGAAAGACGCCTTAGCACATGCTCTAGAAGTAGAAGCAGTAAGGCAAGACCACCGTACGTACCGGGTCAGAGAAGTTGTGGCAACACCTATACGCGACCGTCCGCAAGGGTACAGTCCCAGCTGCTGCGTTAAAGAAAGGGATCATCTTGTACGCCAGCGTCCGCAAAAGTACAGCCCGAGGTGCTACACTTGTGGAGAAAGTGGTCATCTTAGGTCAAACTGTAAAAAGCGACGCACGACGAGAGATGAACATGATCAATCACAGCAGAGAAAGGCGGCTGAAATGACTGCTCAGCACCAGTGGAGAACTCGCGGTAACGAAGACGTACTGGCAAGACCTTGGCGTGAAGACTGTAGGCAGGGTTCCAGGCAAATAACTAAGGAAGTTGAGTCTGTGAGAAGGCTAAGAACGGATCTCAGCGATGAATGGAAGGAGACCCTACAACAGGCACAACACAATGACTCGGACATCAAGCCAATCTTCGAGTGGATCAAAGCTGGTGCTCCGAAGCCCAAGTGGAGTGATGTGGCTGCGATGAGTTCTATCACTAAAAGTTATTGGGCATAATGGAACAGCTTGGTGATCCAGGATGGAGTGTTGTGCCGTAAATGGGAAAACGCTCGAGGGGACAGCTGTCATCTACAAATGGTTGTTCCTAAAGCTAAGGTACCGGATGTTTTACGGCTGTACCATGATAGATGCTCAGGAGCACATATGGGGGTAAAAAGGACTCTCCTGAAGATCAGAGAGCGCTTTTACTGGATCCACTGTCGAGATGATGTAGAGGACTGGTGTCGCAAATGTACCAGCTGTGCGGCTGTTAAGGGACCCCACACACGAAGCAGAGGTGCATTAAAAGTGTACAATGTTGAAGCCCCCTGGGAGCGGATAGCACTGGACGTTGCGGGACCATTTCCAGAAAGTGACAGCGGAGACAAATACTTCATGGTTGTCATAGACTACTTCACAAAGTGGCCAGAAGCCTTCGCCATTCCCAACCAAGCAGTTACAACAGTCGCAGATAAATTGGTTCAGGAAGTCTTTTGTCGTTTTGGAGTACCCTTAGAAATTCACAGCGATCAAGGGAGGAATTTTGAATCACAAGTTTTTCAGGAGACTTGTCGATTGATGGGTACACACAAAACCAGAACCACTTCTTACCACCCACAATCTGATGGAATGGTGGAACGATTCAACCAGACGCTGGAAAGATATCTGGCAAAAGTTGTGGAAAGCAGGCAAAAGGATTGGGACAAGCACATACAGCCGTTTCTTCTGTCCTATCGGAGTGCAGTTCACGAAAGTACGACTGTAACTCCAGCCTTCGCGAACTTTGGAAGGGAAATACGGTTGCCTGCAGATTTAATCACTGGAACTCCCCCTGATGTCCCACGCAGTGTAACGGATTACGCGAATGACCTGCGTAACAAGTTAAATGATGTGTGAGCATATCAGACAATCCGGACAACAGATGTCTGAGAAGATGAAGACCCGTTATGATCGGAAGGCAAACAGTAGGGGTTTCGATGAAAGTTCTCTGGGCCTGCAGTCTCTACAAAGATAGCGATCGCTTTACGACAAAATTCGGTCGCAAAGCTATAACGATGCGGATTTAAGGTGGACGTAAGCCCCTGCATCAATGGCGCGCGGAGGCGCTGCGCCGGGGGGTCACTCCGCTGCCGCGGCAAATTGCTGCGCGGCGGACAGACCTCCGGTGCGATCTCATGGCGGCATGGAGACAGCGACTGTCGCAACCCCGTGCAGGGCACGCCACGATAGTGGCGGTAAGTCCCCTCTTTGAGGAGTGGCTTGAGAGGCGCCACGGCGCCCTCACCTTCCGTCTGACGCAGGTCCTCACCGGACACGGTTGTTTCGGGAGGTACCTGCACCGAATCGGGCAGGAGGAAACGCCCGGATGCCACCATTGCGAGGATCGGCCGGAGGACACGGTGGAGCACACAGTGGAGGTGTGCCCCGCTTGGGCGGAGCCCCGCCGTGTTCTCGTAGCGGCGATCGGCGGCGGCGACCTCTCGCGCCCGGCCCTGGTGCAAGCCATGGTCCGGGGCGAGGAGGAATGGGACGCCGTCGCCTCCTTCTGCGAAGCAGTGATGCTGGCGAAGGAGGTGGCGGAACGCGAGAGGGAGAGAACCTCTCGTCCCAGCCGCCGCGGGAGGCGCTCCGGGCGTCGGGGGTCCCGCGATGACCTCCGGCCACCGTAGACGCGGGCCTGTGGACGGTGAGTGATGGGCTAACTCGCCGTCCGTCCGTCTCACGACGAAAACAGGCCGTGTCGACGGCGCGTTCGTGTTCCACGCGCGCCTCAAAGAGATGTCAGCAACATGGGAGGGGCCCGAAAGGGCCGACGCCTGTCGGGGCCGCGGGTAGTCCAACGGTTATCGCGGCCTCGACATAGAGGGCGAAGAAGGAACATGGGTGGTTTTTAGTCAGTAGAAGTCTGACACTCCCTTTCGCTCTGCCCAAGAGCGGGAGGGGTTATTCGATGATTTTACACCCACCAAAAAAAAAAAAAAAAAAAAAAAGGTGGACGTAAGCCGGACGCGACCCGTATTAGCTACCAACTTAAATCCGCATCGTTATAGCTTTGCGACCGAATTTTGTCGTAAAGCGATCGCTATCTTTGTAGAGACTGCAGGCCCTGGTGTGGTTGCATAACCCAGTGCGGAGCAAAGGAAAGTCCCCGAAATTGCAAGCAAAATGGGATGGACCATACCGAGTTGTGACCAGGATCAACGATGTCACCTACCGAATACAGAAGGGTCCGCGAGGTGCGCCTAAGGTTGTGCATGTAGACCGATTGGCGCGATATCACGGGACTAATGATGCTTGGGACGAGCATGACTAAGGAGGGGGCAGTGTTACGCCGGTCATCTAGAATCTTCGAGAAACCTCGCTTAATAACTGAGAAGTATGCGTGAATTCTAGTAGGTGCCTAATTCCATTCTGTAGGTAACTACTGCGCCCGGCGTCAGCGGTACTTGCATTGTAATTTCGACCGTATGCCTATGGCGTAAAGTAACTTCTTCTTTGTTGGTTAATTTATCTTGAAGTTTATTTTTTTGTTAATGTTTTTCTGGATGCTTTATGGAATAATAGCGAACTTTCTCGAATATCTATTGTGTGTTTGGGGTATAAAAGGACCGAGAGAGGACGCAGCGGGACAGTCTACTTTTAAGCGAGACAACGAAAGGTTCGAACAGATATCAAGTGCGCTAAAGTGTTCAGTTGTGATTTGCGATTGTTTACAAGTGTTTTGCGAGTAATAAAGTTATTTCGTGTGTTCAATTGGTAGTGCTTTTATTTATCCCATACCCAGCTCGTAACAATATAAAGGCAGGATAATGGTGATGGTTTACCTTATGCGGCTTGGTGCACTCGGGATGCTTGGCGTGGTAGATGCAGAAGTACTTGCGGTGCGGGTTGAGCGCCAGCACCGTGCCGACGCAGTTGCGTGCGTTGAGGCGCAGCTCGGCGCCGCCCAGCGACAGCTGCAGCACGCGCGCGAACCAGCCCGCGTGCCGCGACACGCACAGGTATGCGAACACCAGCGTCTTGTTCCTGACAATTATCATTATATTAGGCTCTCGTTAGGCAGCTGGATCAAGGGCTTGATACAGAGAGCGGTACTCCTGGATACGGCTCGTTTAAAAATGGGACAAGCCCGCCTCACTATTCCCAAACCACTGTAACTTCTGTAAGCCAGAATCAACAGTGGCGACTACAAGAAAAGCGCCGAGACAATGAAGCTCGACGAAGTCCCAGAGAATTGATTTGACTGTCTTGGATCCCGCAACGAAATTATCAGAAAAGAATAGCGGAGGAGTAGGAAAAACAGAAATAGCGGTACTCCTGGATACGGCTCGTTTGTTAACCCCCCTTTTGGGCTTCGCTGCAATCGGGTAAAAAGTAAAGCCTAGTGTCGGCACGGCCTTACGCGCCGACGCCATGTCCCGCAGCAGTACGACCACAGGACCGTCGCAACTTTACTCAAAACGGCGAACCATTACTGTCGCGTCGTGGTCCAAATTTTAAGTTATATCTTTACATATATAATCACTAGGGCAGGTCACGCGGTTTCACCCGCGTAATTCCCGTTCCCGTGGGAATACAGGGATAAAAAGTAGCCTATGTCACCCGGGGATAGTGTAGCTTCCCAACGGTGAAAGAATTTTTCAAATAGGTCCAGTAGTTTCGGAGCCTATTCGTTACAAACAAACAAATCTTTCCTCTTCATAATATTAGTGTAGATTATTGTTATACGATAGGAGCAGTATTTATTTATGTCCAACCTATGCTCAAGAGCTCAGCAAACACCCACGATTGCTGAGCTCTTGAGGATAGGTTGGACATACGGTGGTGTGGCTCATACGGTTCTCGGACGCCTTCGCTTGGCATCACGACGCTGTTAGGTGACAGCTCGGCAACGCAAGAGCCTAGCAATATAATTGACAAGTTTAACATTTGGCCGCCACTCGCCTCATGTAAAGCGATGATTCAACCTAGGGTGGAGCACATGGCACTGGAACTTTGAAGAAATCCAGATAATAATGGTTGGGGAACGCAGAAACCGGCAGTGAATTCCACAGAGTCGCAGTTCCTGTGTGTATAGTTGGCGCCACATAAAATGAACGATAACGGGAAAGCGGGGGTGTGTGTTCGCGCATGGGTACACTCGCGCACGACACTACTAGGCCTATTGCCCGCCCCTACCTCATACCACCAAATAGACCGTTAAATCGCCTAATGCGCAGCTTGACCCCCAACGTTCATCTTACGTGACGCGACCTGTATTAGAGTACTTACTTGCGATAAGGCCACACAATCTTATGGAACTTGGAGAGCAGCTGCACGCGACTCTGCATGTCTACCAGCAACACGATCGTTCGACATCCAGGTTTTAATAATCTGCAAGAAGACGGTGCATTTACAGAAGGAGATTTTTTTCAGTATAGTTTAACAGATTGACCGACAAGAAACAGCGTTAGAAAGTTTACTGATTATCAATTAACGAAGAAAAAACGCGTCAAAGATTTAAGTGGGGGTTGAAGACGTCACTGACCGCTAAAAAATGTCATACTAATGTCTTCGAGTATGACGTCACACGAGTTTTCAAAGCATTGTTTCGTCTTCATTGTTTACGTGAAAAAAAAAAATACGTGTCCAATATTTTTTTTGAACAAAGAAACGGACATACATACATACAGTACGATCAAATTATCTTGACAGGTCTGAACATAGGCTCTGCGAACTTTTGCGCATGTATACTTGCGAAGAAAACTGTTATTGCCAGATAAACAAATATACGATCAGAAAATACCTAATACAGTGAGAAAATACAAATGAAATAAATATCAAAACACTTTTAGATACCTAGTCTACATTTTTAACTCCATTTTCTTTTTCCCCTTTCATATACTGAGCTAAATCGTAAATAATTTTTCTCGCCTGGCGATTTAAAACACTACTATACTTTGGTGGCATATTTGACGAAATAAGTGCCCACTAACTTTTCTAACAAATAATAAAAAATAACAGTAATAATAAAAACAACAAACAAAAACACAACGAAAACTTTTCTAATCGAATGTGCTCAAGACAGAGATAGCAACACAAACACCAAACAAATGTTTGCTGTCGTGTGACTGAGATATAATACCTCGTACCGAATATTGCCGAACTTGCACGAAGGTCACGAAGTTAACAAATGTGCATGTGCAATGGGTGTCGTTTAATCGATTATTCTTCGAATCGATTGAAATTAAGTAATAAATAGATGTTTCTATTCAATTATAAATTGAGGTTTTAAATATTCGTAAACATTCGTTATTCAAGAAGTCTGTAATAGATTTCTAAAATATAAGTAAATCATATCTTTTAACAGAGGAAACATAATGTAACTATACATTTTTTTTTGTAATAAAGACGAAAACTCAATTATTAATGATTAAATTCACTTTATTAGTTAATGTATTCACTTAAATATCTTCTAAACACTAATAATAACGTATTCCAAATAAAACTAATCGATTACGATATTTGATCGTATAAAGGATTGATTGTGTTTATGTAAGGTGCATCTCTAGCCTAGACTACCGCCCCCCGAACTTCACCTCATGTCACCATTTGGTTCCTAATAAATGTTACTGCAAAGCGTTCTGCACGAAGTTCGGACCTGCCAAGATAATTTGTTCGAACTGTACATACTTACTTAAATACATACACGCCAAACACATAACCCTCCTTTTGGGCTTCGCCGCAGTCGGGTAAAAAAGAAAAAATACGTGTTCAATATATTTTGGAAATCTATCTGACGGACTAATTACTTTTTTTTGTCCGGTCTCCTATTAGAGGGGGTGGGAAATCATCAAATAACCCCTCCCGCTCTTGGGCAGAGCGAAAGGGAGTGTCAGACTTCTACTGACTAAAGACCACCCATGTTCCTTCTTAGCCCTATAAAGGGTGTAAAAGTACCCTTAACGCAAATGAAGGGCACATGTTATCCTTACCACTGCGATAATTTTTTGTTCTAGACCATACCTGGGAACCCCCTAGTTACGGAGATATTGGGGGTCAAAGTTCCAAATTCTGCACAGCTGTTTTTGTAAATACTAGTTTTTCTGGTTGTAACTTTACTTAAATAACCTCCATGACCCTTTTACTATTCAAAGCATCCACTAGCACAATGTTTTAAGAGTGCTAAATTGAATTTTACCGTTTCGTAATTTTTGATTCCAAAAAAAAAAGTCGTTCCCAGCAAACATTTTTGCGTAGGGGTACTTAGTTTGATGTACAGAATGCTTGGTTGACCGTACGTGTGAAGGGTTGATTTACACCCCGTGTGTCAAGGCCGCGGTATCTCTTACAACATCCCGCAGTCCAATATTTTTTTGGTAATTTACATGACGGACTAATTAGATTTTTTTTGTTCACATCCCTATTCTGAGTCTCGTCATCGTCTTTCTGTCCTTATCCCACATTACTTGAGGTCGGCGCCACACGTTTATTTCTTCCATGCTCCTCTGTCAACCGCCACGCTATAATATACTCTTTTTTCTTTCATTTAATTCCTCAGAAACGCTGTTTATATTTCCTTGCGTGATCGAATCAGAAATGAGGAAATCCGCATGAGAACCAAGGTTACCGACATAGCCCGAAGAATTGGCAAACTTAAGTGGCAGTGGGCAGGGCACATTGCTCGCAGAACGGATGGCCGATGGGACAAGAAAGTTCTGGAGTGGCGACCGCGAACTGGAAGACGTTGCATTGGAAGGCCTTCCACGAGGTGGACCGATGACCTGGTGAAGGTTGCGGGGACCCGCTGGATGCGAGACGCACGGGACCGGTCAATGTGGCGACACTTAAGGGAGGCCTATGTCCAGCAGTGGACGTCTTTCGGCTGAAATGATGAATTCCTCAGACAATCCAGCCATCGTGCCATGGTCTTCCTTCAAAATTTATATTCATCACTGTTTTAGTCAGATTTCCCTTTCAACTTTTCAGTAACCTGAGATAGGTAGGTACGTACCTCCTGCCGGGGCTGCGGGTTGTTCGAAGAGATACTGCGGCCGCGGAAAACAAAGGGCTAAGAAGGAACTTGGATGGTTTCAGGTCAGAGCAGCGGAGGCTCAGTGGTGGCGGCTCCGACTTACCAACAACAGGCAAGCGCATTACTTTGTGCAATTTATTTTATCACCGCTGCTCTCAAAACGGTGAAGGAAGACGTGTCTTAGAACCCAAAAAATCGAAGACACGTGACTTCTACCAACCCGCACTGGGCCCGCGTGGTGGATTATAAAAAAATTGATGATAATTCATTTGGGAAAAAATCCAATAAAAGGAGGTAAACCTCCTAAAGAAACAAAATTAATTAAATCCCTTTCTTTGAGAGGAGGCTTGAGTCCTTGCAGTGGGAACATTATAGGCTGATGATGATGAGAAGTGTGACACTTCCTTCTACTTCCAGAGCGGGAAGAGCCGTTTGATGATTTCCCGACCCACCAAAAAAATAAAAATGGGTACGTACCTAACCAGTCCGTTATATTTCTCAGCTCGTAACTCGTGCAGTCGTAGTTCCGAGCTGGTCTCGTTGTTGTTCTTCTTAGCCGCGGTGCTCTGTTTCTTCCTCTCTTCCTTTAGACGCTGGACTGACTCTTCTTCTACTCTTCTGTTAAATAGGATAATAATGTGATCAGAGGTTTAAAACAGTGAAGCTTACTACTTCCAGAATTTGTTTGAATGAGATAGGTCACAGTAAAATAATTATGCGATCGCTAATGTCATATTGATAGCCTTGTTCAAGGTCGCACTATCTTCTTATTGGGTTTTTTTCCATTATGAATAGTAGTAGTAGTTGACTGACTAAAAAATATATAGGTAATTCTGTTTAGTCCGTCAGTTAGCAGTCACGGAGTCCATATTTGTGCTCGGTTGATGGCAATAGGCTCGCCCCCTATTACATTGGGACTTAAACATAACTGGTGAAATCTGCCTATCCCTTTGAGGATTACAGGCGCGTTGTTATGTTAATTTCGTAAAAAGTTCAGCTCATGTTTATGTGAAGTGGACAATTGCTGCCTAAAGTTTGATATCAGTGCACTTGACCAAAAACAATTTGCGCTCCATGCGCGCAAATTGTTTTGCGCGAACAGAGATTTGTGCCAACTTTTCAATTTTTGTTAATTTGTTTTCGGCTTTGCTGGTAACGAAAATGAGGACTAAATGAAAATTTAAGATGGCGCCTATCTAAATTTTTAGTTTCCTCCATAGGAAAAAAAATCGTCATCTTGGATTTACAGTTTGACAAAAAACTAAATTCTTTTAGGCTGCGTAGGTAAAGTTTATACAGTATACTCACATGAGATACGCCATAAGGTACCCGGCGGCCAGGACGAGGGTGACGGTGGCTAGCACGGAGAGCGCGGACACGGCGCGTTGCGTGCGCAGCGCTGTGGCGGCGCGTTCCGTCCACTCGCACACCTTCAGCACTGCGCGCCACACTGTGCCTAGCGCTGCCTCGTCTAGGAGCTCCTGCACAACAGTTCATAGGACATCCTTTTGCAGACTGGTGAATGTAGTTTATTCAATCAAATTTAGGCAAAATTCATTTATAGTGCGTGCAAGTAGAAACTTTAATGACATGTGTAAACAGCATGATTTTGATGCTTTTATAACGAGTGTGTCCTCGGCCAGAAAGTGCATGAGCCTTAGCTTTTTTAAGTAAGATTTCGTTTTTTCAGGTTTTTATTACTGTACTGAATGTAAAATGTGAAAAACGACGTGAATTTAGTTTAAGTTTGAATGTTTCTATATTATTTTCTTTTGTGGCTGTATTGTGTTGTTCACACTCTTTTTTTGTAATCTGTTTTTAGAAGTGAGGTCTTTTAATTGGCTGTCAGCCTCACAAACTATTTTTTAATTCTGTTAATCTTAGCTGTAAGTCTTCCATAGTTAATAAATAAATAAATATATTTCCTCTTATGCAATGAATCATTTATGTCGTAAAACGTAACGAACGGCAAGCGCGGCGACGAATACGATGAACTTTGTAGATAGGCAGTAAATGAACGGTTTTTTCACGCGTCATTTGGTATTACAACATTATTTTTTGTTTATTTAGATTTTAGCCGTATTATTTCATAAATGGATTACTGCGCACAGAAAAAGTAATTTTACATTAAAATAAAGGAATAAGAACTGAAACAAAACAAAATCCAGTGGAATTAGATTGTGGATAAGGAGCTGAATGCACCCAGTCAGTTTACGGAGGGCTGTCATGTTACTATTACAATAGGGGATCGGACAAAAAAAAACTAATTTGTCCGTCAGATAGATTTCCAAAAAATATTGGACACATATTTGTTCTTTTTTCACATAAACAAAAAATGAAGACAATACAGTGCTTTGAAAACTCGTGAACTCTTCGAAAACGTCTTATGCAGTACATTTGTCGTAGTACATTTTGACCAACAAATGACGTCACAACCACATCTTATCTTCGTCAATTTTGATTAATTTGATAAAACAAAAAACACGTATCCAATATTTTTCGATAATACAACTGACGGACTAATTAGAATCATATTTTTTTAAGTCAGTCCGATCCCCTATTAGTTTGACAAACTTCACCAAGTCGCGTATCCATTTCCGGAGTTTGTGTAGTTCCTTCAAAGAAATAAAACAAATAATATTGTTCATAAAAATTCCACTAACCTGTACATGAGCTTCATACGCCATAACCTCGGTCGGTTTCAACAATCTCTTAATCAGCAGATCTAACGCTCGTTTAGTCTCGTTTAACCTCTCATGGTACTTCAGCAGTTCGTCCCTAACCTCCGGGTCGGTGGGGAAGTGGTCGTTAGTGCAATGCACGTGGGTGCAAACGGGCCACGTCTCGTTCAACCACTCGTATTGGATGCGCGTGGCTTCACGACGCCAAATGATTACTATGCGATGCTCCATAGCTGATATGTCGCTGCCTGTTGGGATGGTTTGATTTGATTTTAGTAAGGTTTTTATGTGGTTGTTATTTTTTTTTTTTAACTACTTTTGTATAGAATCTGGTTCTTCTAACCTAACAGACAGATGTGTTTCTGGGAAGTTTTTTTAACACTGGTGGCGTAGTGGTGGCTGCCTCGACTTACCAACAACTTAACAGGCAAGCGCATTACTTTGTGTAATTTATTTGATCACCGCTGCTCTCAAAACGGTAGGAAAACGTATCTTAGAACCAAAAATTCGAAGACATGCATGTGACATCTACCAACCCGTACTGGACCCGCGTGGTGGATTATAGCCCATCCCTCTCCTAGAGAGGCCCGAGTCCTTGTAGTGGGAACATTATAGGCTGATTATGATGACGCTCGGCTTTTGAGACCCACTCCTATACCCCTTTTTTATAATGTTTACAGAGGCGGTTGAACGGTAATCTTGGATTACAAGAACAAGCTAACACTGGTGTTATTGGTATCAGTCGTCGACTGAACTTAAGTCGAATTTGACACTTCGCATTTGCAGCATTAATTAAAGCAGACTGCAACTATGGGTTTGACAAGGATTTCTGATGTAGAAGGTAACGTACGTACGGAGGAAGTACTTTATTCGAAGATCCGTCAATTGCGGCCAAGAAATTCAAGGATTGATTTGGTAGGCGATGTCTCCCTGTTGTCATGACGACAGTTGACCCAAGTTCAAAAATGGATTTGTAAAAACTTGTTTCCAGTTTGGCTAGGACATTGCAGGCTTGAATCACCTGATTGTCTCATAAAAAGATGATTCCGTGCTACGGAAGGCACGTTTAAGCCGGTGGTCCCGGCTGCCAAATAGCGGTCGACAAACCATGTCAGAGGCACTTTTTTTTTGTTTTTGGCAGGTGGAAAATCATCAAATAGCCCCTCTCGCTCTGCCCAAGAGCGGGAGGGGTTATTTGATGAGTGTCAGACTTCTACAAATTAAAAACCACCCATGTTCCTTCTAAGCCCTATATGTTGAGGCCGCAGTAACTTGTGAACAACCTGCAGCCCCGACGGGTTGTCAGAGGTCCTTGAAGCGGTTTAGAATCTCTGACACTAGGGTATGTGGGGGTCGTTAGACCTTACTGCCCACACGATACGAAAGCAGATCATGCGCGAAATGACTTGCTAATATGTGCTACCAATCGTTCAATGCTAGGTAGGTGCTCGGCCCCTACCAACCCCAGAGAGCCTCACATATACACTGACCGGATCCGTTGGCCAGCGCGTGTATGAAGGCGGGCTGCTTGTGCGCGTACACGTAGGCGTAGTGCAGGCGCTCGGGCGGCGCGCGCGCCAGGTCGCGCAGTGCGCGGCGCGCGGCCAGTGCGCCGGCGCCGCCCGTCACCAGCACGCAGCACAGGCGACGTCGCGCCGCGCGCCACTCCACTGGGCACACGCTCTCCAGCACGCTCTGGAACAACAGTGCATTCATTGCTATCTCGAATGGTTTTTAGGAGATATCGAAACATCTTAAGCATCTAAGGAAGGATGAAGAGATAGTGCAGTAAACCCACATTGTTGACCTTTTTTTTTAGGAGGAGGAAATCATCAAATAACGCCTCCCGGTCTTGGGCAGAGCAGAAGGGAGTGTCAGACTTCTTCTAACTAAACACTAATTTCAATTGGCTATTTGACTACTGTTAAAAATTTACGAAAATAACACGATGTGTGAAAAAAAAAAAAAACAATCAAACATCGGCTTAGTTTTACCTGATTTTAAATGACGTGCTAGACAAAGGCAGCGCTACAGAAACGTGACGTCATATTTCGAACCGCCATTGTTATGTAGTATAAATGTCCGTTTCGTGCGACAAGGTTAGAAAGTGCCCCCACCAAAAACTTCTAAAGCATGTAGTCAAGCTACTCCATTTTTTTATCAATTTTATTACTTTTTTTCAGACATCGTGTTATTTCTGTTAGTTCTTTGTAATAACATTATATTTTCGTAAATATTTAACAGTAGTTTAATAGCCAATTCTTAAGGACGGCTTTCTGGAAGTTGGCAAGAGATATACGAGTATATGACACCTATTTGCGACGTTGTAAACTTGTACCTTGTGAGAAATATCGCCAGTACCATAATTATACACAGTTTTAATAGCTACAAGATCTAAGAAAAAAGCTGTTACGTATACTTTCCTAAAGATACTCGACGTCAGATGATCAACTGGTAGTCACCATACCTGAGAAGACAGCCGCGGCAGCGTCAACATCTGGTTAGCTTCGATGAGCTGGTGCAGCGTCTGCGTGGGGATCTCGGTGGTGCTGACGGTGGCCGCGGGCTCCACGCTGTCCTCCTTCAGCAGCACCATGGTGTCGATGTGGCGCTGCACCTTGTAGCGCGCTGTCACGTTTGTGGTGTCGCGGGAACGCATGTCTACGAAACTGGGGGGTTTGTGTTAGTCAAATAGATTGCTGAATAGGTGAAATTGGAAGGAAGTTTTATTTTGTCGTCAGAGATCTGGAGTCTGGAGCATATGTGTGATTGAATCGATAGAAATATGCTTCATTGTAAGTACCGTTGCAAGTACCAATATCCAGCTCATTTGTGCCACTTGTCGAAAATCTTCCACCTGGGCACGAATTGCCATGGCACACAGGTTGGGTTGGTTGGTTGGAAAACCTGTTAGTGTGGAGACTCAATAGACGACTCTGACTCTGCCGTGGAGTGTATGTGGTATGTGTAGTGGTAATGTGGTGTTGTTCCACAAACAATGGTACACTTGATAATTATGGTGTTCTACCTGTCCTGTTATTAACACATTACAGGAGCCCGCAAAGAACTCGTCGCTAAATTTTAGGATGAGTAAATAAGAATGTTTTCATCGACACGCTACGCAACTTTTAAAACTGATGCTCTACTCCTATAGCGATAATTTTTCAATTAAATTACGCAAAGTGTGGTTCTGCTGTACAGTTGAATACAGTGTTAATAGGACACGAGCAGTTCGCACAATTTTATTTATTGTTATAATTTTCTTAACATTTAAAAATTGCAATATAGTTTAAAACATAACTTAACAAAATGTTTTATTTTGTTAAGTTATGCGACCGCAATGTAAAGCACATTTGTCAACTACAACTAATTAAAAATTACCGAAACAAACTCGACTCACCCAAAAGCGACTCTATCTCTATAGTGGAATGCAGTGATGAGGTATCTGAGGCGGATGGTCTGACGCTCCTCGAAAATCAGCGCCTTCACCTTGTTGTCCTCGAAGTCAGACACGAAACCGTCTACATTGGCGTCCCCGATCGCGCTTACTAGCTTGTACGGGAACTTCCAGCGCATGAACTCTGTGTACAATGAGATAAAGTTGATAATTCTATAGCTTTTTAAAGTACCATTGCGGGGACATCCACTGCATGAAGTCTGTGTACAATAAAATAAGGTTGAGAATTGTCTAGCTTTTCCAATTCGTTATCTAGTACATATTTTAACTGCGTATTAGCACCTACAAGAGTGTCCAATACGGCAGGAGTTTAATATCTGCTTGGAACTGACGGATCAGCATTTGATTCATGCAGCTTTAAAGGATAAACATTCAAGAGTGTTTAACTTTAACTTGCAGAACGCAATGGGTGTGTTAAATATTGACAAATTCCTGATGGATAAATCGAATAGTACTTGGCCAAACCCGGGAATCACCCCAAGGCCTCATGCTCTTCAGTCGCGCCGTCAACCAACAAGACAGTGACAATATACCGTTACCTTAAAATGCACAATAAGCTATAACCACCATATTTGAATATCCACTATATTGGAAGTAACTATGAGGAAGTATATATTTTTGTAGTTATCTGTGGAAGCTTGTTATTAGCAATTTAGAAATATATTGTTGTTATAATTAGTGTATTAGACTGTAAGCTTTCCTAAAAATATACAAAATAAATATTTTATATCATAAAACAATGACTCACCTAAAATCTTAGGCAGCGACGCCAACCCCTCTTTATACAAATACACATGTTTATCCAACACGAAGGTCAGGACAGGTACTCCATGTACCCCGACCCTTCGCGCCAGACTGGCCTCATGGCCCGCGTGGACGGTTGCCATGGTAACGCCGAGCGGCTGCAGAGCTTCCACTAGTCTCCGCCAGGCGGCCGCTGAGCGCACGCAGTCGAAACACCAGTCGGTGTAGAACAGGACTAAAGCTGGAGTGTGAATGCTTTTCTCTACTATGTTGTTTTCGAAGTGGCTGGAACGGAAGGCGTGGTTAAAATGGTTGAATTTAGGGTATGAGGAACAGGGCGAAAAGTTCCTCATCTCAGACTAGAAAGGGAAGATGCTCCGACCAGCAGGGCTATTGCGTATCTTTTAAATGACAGTGGCTATCATAAAGTGTCCGTCAATTAACTTTAAAAAGGTTCGATTTTATACTAAACCATAACCAATTTGACAGTTAATCCATGGACAATATGATAGCCACTGGCATTTAAAAGATACGCAATAGCCCTGCAGATGGGAGTTGTGTCTGTGAGCTAAAATACCCGATGGTTGCAGTCGGGCTGTCGGGCTGTCGGGATATCCTTATCTTGGGGTTACAATACGAGATGACGAGTTTTAGGTTCTTCATTTGCATCACAGATGTCACTAGCGTACTTGTTTAACCTCCGACGCAAAAACGACGGGGTGTCAAAAGTTTAACGTGTCCGTGTGTGTGTCTGTGGCTTTATAGGTCTCGAACGAATGGACCGATTTAGATTTATTTTCTGTATCAATTTGATGATCTCCTCTTTTTCTTTATTTTAAGTTAGTGACAACTCTTATCAACATAGAATCTGGTTATGTTGATCACTGACATACAGTTCTCTTCAGTTCAATTTATCAGCTTTATAAAATATCGTGATGAACGTATCTTACCGTGCGGTCACAGAAAGTTTATGGAATAAAGTTATATCTTGGTCCTGTGTTCGGAAATGTGTCCCAAAGAACTCTTCGAAGGGATCGTTACTGTAACAAAATAAAACACGTAAAATTATTCACGCCTTGGATAATAGACACGTTTGTGCAGATATGGACATCTATTGGCTAAATGATGATGATGCTTCGATTGCCTCGTTGGTGTAGCGGTTGCAAGCGCGACAGCTGTGCATAAGGTCCTGGGTTCGATATCCAGGTAGGGCAAAGTGTTATTGGGTTGTTCCATCACAAATTTCTCAGTAGCATCCACAGAATCTTGATTTGTGCCCTGTTCATAGCAATAGAGTAGTGGTGGCCCAGTGGTGGCGGCCCCGACTTACGTACAGTGAGTCGTGAGTTCGAACCCACTCAGGCGCATTACTTTGTGTAATTTATTTCATCATCACTGCTCTCCAAACGGTGAAGGAAAACATTGTGAGGTAACGTGTCTTTTGGGAGGGAGGAAATCATCAAATAACCCCTCCCGCTCTTGGGCAGAGCGAAAGGGAGTGTCAGACTTCTACTGACTAAAAACCACCCATGTTCCTTCTTAGCCCTATATGTCAAGGCCGCGGTATCTCTTCCAACATCCCGCAGCCCCGTGGAGAAACCGGCATGTCTTAGAACCAAAAAAAAACGAAGACATGTGACATCTACCAATCCGCACTGGGCCCGCGTGGTGGATTAAAGCCCATCTCTCTCCTAGCGAGGAGGCCTGAGTCCCTGCAGTGGGAACATTATAGGCTGATGATGATGGTAATGATGATAGAATAGGCCCGCCCCCTTTTACATGGGAGTTAAACATAACTGGCGATATGTGGGTGTACGAATAGGTACACGTCTGTGTCTAAACCATTGGGGACACAGCACAGGTGTGGTGTTTTGCTATTCGAGCCTTGTATAAGATACACGTTTGCACAGAGATGACAGTCTATCAGCTAAATGATACGAGTATGCCTCGGCCATCTCGGCCATATGGCGTGTCGCGTGCTTTGTTACTGTTTGCTATCAATCGAGTATGCGAGACGTTAAGACGTTCTTGACCGATTTTACTAAAACTAGACTGAACCCAGACGAATGCCTAAACACGCCAGACGGATTCCTTTAGCGTTACTAAAAAAAAACGGTGTAAACGCGCGCGTCATGTCGTCTGTGTTAGAATAAAGTATGTTTTCTATACTAATTATAGAGAGGTAAAAAGGGTTTAATCTTCGAAACTATTGATCTGATTCCGAAAATTCTTTCACTAACGGGATGCTATAAATATTATCCTCAAATATATAAGCTACATTGAAAAACGTTCCCGTTGGTCAATTTCCGTACATACTTAATGGGATCGAAGCCGCGAGCAAGAGCTAGTGACTTTATACATACCAATACCATCCTTTAGTCATTGCATGACACACAAATAAATGAATGTATCCGATGCATATCATGCATCGTATAGCGATGATGCACATTAAAAGATATTTATATCTTTTGTGATTTCCGAAAATTCCGGAGGTAATGTAATTCCGACCGCATGCTTCGTACTACAGATTTAACTGCGGTACCCAGAGATATTTAATGATTACTTAAGCCGTCACATAGTAAAGGTTTTGACAGTTTTGTCACTGAGTAATACTGATTTAAAGTTTGTGTTAAAGATGATATGGCAACAAAGGAGATTTCTGATAAGATGACGAGTTATAGAGAGGTATGGAACAAGAATAGTCCAAGATCCCAGGGCCACCAGATGTCACGTATTTGAGTCCAGTGGGTCTGTATGTCAGACACACGAGCGATGCCATCCGTTCCCATTCTATTCTATTCTATTCTATTCCCGGGTGAACAGCCACAATACGTCCAAATTTCCATTTTTGGGAGCTTTAAAGCGTCTGTAAAGCAATACGGCCGACTGAAAGTGTTTGGGAGTATTGGCGACTTATTTTTAAGGATATTGCCTAAAATATACGTAAAAATCATCTTGAAGAAAATACGTGAGGCAAGAAATTTTTGTATGAACCTTGATTACCTGATACCTGAAAATTGGCCGTCTAAGCAAGCTAGCAGGTAGGCATGCGTTCTTAGTACATACTAACACTACTCAATCGTCCACATTTCCTTCGTCAGAAAATACGTGACGTCTGGTGGCCCTGGGATCTTACTCTAGAAGACATGCAGCGTTGATCCCATATTAATTTGGGTAAGCACAAGAGAATAATGATGATATCTATTCCTACTGTTAGGGACAATGCTTTTGTCGAGCTGTCGTTTCCAGAGTGGCATGTGACCAGACAATAATAATAAAGCGAAAGCCTACGTAAGTTAACGATACCGTGGCTTATGTTAATTTACTGTTTTCACGACAAAGGTACATGAAACCATCGCGTTTATGACAATGGAAGACAGATAGCAGAATGCAATCATCATGATTTCAACTCGGAATCACCCTCTGTTGACAAGGTCCCTCAGCTATCCGTTCCAGCGCTCCTGAAAATATCGTCAACCCAACGCGCTATTGAATAGCCCTGGTTTCTTTCTATGGCCCTAATGCGGTCGCCACACACTCTACGAGTGGCATGGGAAGTAGCCAGGAAAGGAGGCAGAGACATAGTGTGGCCACTTTACTCGTCATGCCGCACGTCATGCTCCTCGTCCTGCCCATCGCTCCCTATATTGTGGGTTTTTTTTTGTAGAAGCGTCGCGATTAGTTGCGCGAGTAAAGCAGTGTGGGCAGAGCGGGCAACATCGCGGCAAATAGCGGCAGCGCGAGGAGCATAGTGTGGTGGCCGCATTATACAGAATACAACCTAGCTAACCAGAAAAGATATGCGCTTCGGTAATCTTCGCGTTTCCGAATTAGTTAGTACGAACGTGGCGGCACAGAGTAAACTGTAACAGGGGCAAAGCTTTCTGAGTTTTGTATGTTTTGTTTGTTTTGTTTTGCAGCAACTCTCATTACTCGTTTTTTTTTAGATCTGTTAGCACGTTAATACAAAATAAGTAAGAAATTCTGTGTTTGTAACAGCTCTACATGATAGATCGCATAATCGCGCGTTCCGAAAATAGACAGTTTTTGCCGAAGCTGCATACTTTTGATGGAACTTCTGATTTTGTATACTATTTCTGGAGCCATCACTCTGCACAGCTCAGGTAGTAACAGATTTTACGCACCATTCAACAACTACCATAAACATTAATGCAGTGACTCATGCCTAAGGATTGTAAATAACATCAGGATTGCACTTTCAATAACATTGCTGTGACTTTCTGATTCATGGGTTTATGTATCAATAATTTGAAGTAAGAATAATATTTGGTAGTTCAGTGCAAAGCAAGTACAAATTCAGCAACATACATCAGATCCGTAATTGTACTAACCAACTTATAACATGCCAGAAACCAAACATGGCTTAGAACACTCAACTTGCATTGTACAATTTCTCCTGTAGAACAAACCTCCGAAAATCCACATTTTATTCAAAGACTCAACAACCAAAGCAAATTGATTAAATTGTTGTAAAAGTTTACTTTATAGCAATCTTTATTCTATTATAAACAGATGTGTAAAATAGCAAGAATTATTACTTCAGTTGCTACATGGATCTAGGCAGCTTTGGATTATAAACAGCTGTTGTGTGTTATTGTCTTAACTTCAAAGAAACAAGTCTGTTTGTTTTTTTATCAGCTTTACAAAGTCAATCTCTATGAGTTATAGAGATTTATGTATTCTTGTCCACCTACTTGTAGCTAGGTTTTTTTTTTAATAGTTTTTAATATTGTGACCTGTCTAGAACTGAACCGGATGTTTATTCAAACATCATAATCATCAGTATAATAATAATGTTCTCACTGCAGGGACTCAGGCCTCCTCTCTAGTAGAGGGATGCATATGGTAAAGTTTTGTGTATCTGTCACTTATTTGTAAACAGTGTGTGCATTATAAGAAAACTACAATTTCATTTTTTTTTAACCACACCTTTTTTCACATAAAATCATGAAACTCACCTAAATCTTGCATATTGGCTGTAGTCGTGCCTAGGTTTGTATAAGTGGTCGTCTTCGTTCGTAATGCCATACAAGTCAAACGCCTGTCTCCTTTCCGTGTCTGACAACAGTTCATACGCTTGTTTGATCTCAACAAAACGTGTTTCCGCATTTGGGTCTTCATTTTTATCAGGGTGCCTGTAATGTCACATTATATTTTTTCTACAACTTAAATGCCAATTTTAAATGAAGGAATATAAAGAAACTACATTCAGGAAATAATTTTAATAATTATTTTCATCTGCAAACATTCTCTGTATTTTGTTATTGACTAAGAGCAAAATGTTATTTAGCCACATCCCTCACCTCATTATACTGACCACAAGATAGTATTACTGGTCAGTGGGTCGTTTTAGGCGCAGATAAATATTGTATACAGCATGCACTATTTATCTTTAATGCAACATCAATTTAAGAGTAAACACATTATAGAAATTTAGAGTGATTTGTTTATTTACTACTTAATAAATAGCATGCTTTTAGTTTCAAGAGCATGGATAAACACTTACCATTCTTTAGCCAGTTGCCTGTAAGCCTTGCGAATTTCAGGCAGGCTAGCCTTGCGGTGTATCCCCAATATTTTGTAAGGGTCACCGATCTTTTGAGCTAGTACCAGCGGACACAACGCGAGCGCCAGTACCGCCCACAACCATCGCCCTTTCCAACCCTTGCATTTCCATTGCATATTACCAAACAGTTTATTTAGCAACCCTTACGAATAAAATCTTCGTAATTTTCAAGATAACTTCATAGCCAAATCTTGCACTCTGCAATGGAACACATGACTGTTGTATGTGAATCTAATACGGAAAACTCAAAAACTGTTATCAGTCATTTGTCTTAAAATAGAACGGCTGAAAATTCGTGAAATTCTAAAATCTTCTCACAAAAATTACAAAATGTCAATTGGGCCAAACCATAGTCATTTTTGTTGTTTTTCTGCGCAAATAGCAAAGACAACAGCTAGAACTCACTGAACCAAATCAATAAAATACTGTGATTTTTTCAATGAGTTGGTTAGAATTAATTTTAATTTTTATAACCAACTACTGAAATCAAATTTAAAAACATGAACCCTACGAAGTTTTAATTAATTAATTTATTTATTTATTTAGGATCCCCAACAATAAATAATTTTGTTTATCAAAATACTTATTGGTTTTTTCAAACTATAAAAAAAAATAAGTTTAAAAACTAAAACCCGACTACGAATAAAAACGCAGACTAATAAAACTGCGATCATAAAAGTATTAAACAAGAAAAATCGTCTAGTAAGTAGATCATTTGATCAATTATAGAGTACAACCGTAGTCGGTATGTAAGTAAAATTAGAGGACCGCCGCCGTGCCGTAGTCGCTTAGATAGATAGACTAGATTCTAAACTTGTTTACGATCAATCTTTTCTCTTTTTTATTTATAATGCATTGGTGGAATTTCTGTTTTTACCCGACTACGGCGAAGCCAAAAGGAAGGGTAATAATTTCTAAATATGTTTGAGTCGAGCCCCACGATGACGCTAAATAATAAAATGTGTGAAAATTATTACGTAACTGTTCCAAAGGACGACTATGAAAAGAAAAGGACGAATCGACTCTCCAATACAAGTTTTCCTGTAGATTTTTTTTTGGTATTGCCAATTTATACTATTCGATAGTTTGCCTAATGTTGTAAACACTATATTCGGCGAGCATGGCCCACGTCACCCCTAAAAGGTATATATGTTCTGTGCACGTCACGTTCGCCATAACTCCCGGCTGTCAAGTGTCACGTCTGTCAGTTTTTAGAGATTTAATTTCAGTTTAGCGTTTTTTCCCCGTGTTTAGCGGTGTTGTGAATTAGTACATAAATAACTATCGTGCTAGACAAGCACCTAAGTCGTACTTTTATTTAACTTTGCAATTATACCGGTAAGTTTTAATAAGTTGCTTAATTTTTAGGTTATTAGGAGAGGAGGAAAAAAAGCGCAAATACATTATAGTTCTGATTACACAATGCAAACATCATATTTTTGCAATTCATTATTGTAAATAAATTGTAAAATGATGCTTGCATTGTGTAATCAGAAATATTATTTGTGCTTTATTTTTTTTTAAAACCAGGTGGTAGGTTGTGCTTTTTAATTGTTTAAAAAAAAAAACTTAAAACTTAGTTCAGTGAGAAAGCTGCTTAAGTTTAATTTATTTCAATTATTATGCCAAGTATGAGTCCCTACCGACTGACCAGAGTTGGACATAACATAACTGAAGTAAACACTTTTATTTTGGAGGCTTGGAATTCATCAAAAGACTCCTCCTGCTCTGGCGTGGAAGGGAGTGTCAGACTTCTACTGACTACTGATAATCTACCCCTAAGACGACCTACTGACCTAAAATCCACCCATGTTCCTTAATACTGATACTCAGCTGCATCCATTTAGTTAGGAAGCTGACCCCAACAAAGTTGGAAATAGGCTAGGCAGATCATCTCTTAGCCCTTTGTATCTGGGGTTGCAGTATCTATTTTGAACAACCCGCAGTTCCGACAGGAACTCAAGTAACTACTGTGTCAACAGAACATAATAATATGGATATTCCAATAAGATTGACAATCATTCAAAGGTAAGCTATAAATATTATTTTTCCCATAATTATTCTATTTTTATTTTTTTTGGGGTTTGGGAAATCATCAAATAACCCCTCCCTAAATATGTAAATTGATAAAATGATATGTAAATAATCTTTGGTTAAAACCAGAATAACATAGCAGATTGCATATTTTAAAACAGTTGGTTATTACTGAGGACATATTATTCTATACGCTGGTACTGCTATTACTGACTGACCTAAATAATAATGGAACTGCATGTCATAAAATTTTCTGCAAGTCTTTATAATATTACTAGTTAAGTTTGGGCTGTAAATGATTCTTTAAATTATTGCCTTTCTGAATATCAGTTTTCTGAAAATTGCTTGATTTAGTTCTTGGTATTTTCTCCTTTAAGTATGTTTAATAGAAACAGTTAAAAATAGCTGTATTATTAGATAAGTTAGCATAATGTGGTATATCATGAGTATACTAAGATAAGATAATTAGTCTTCCTTATCATTCAAGTCTACATGAATGTTACAATGTTACCAATAATCTCTGCCTGGAATTGGACTCATTTGAATGTTGTTATACTGTCAATACCAAAGAGTATTACTATTCTAACCAGTTTCTGCCAGTGGCTTCGCCTGTCAGTTGGAAATTATCCAAAAGAGTATTAGTAGTAGGATAAAAAGTTATCTATATCCTAATCTAGACAACTATGTGCCAAATTTCATTGAAATTGGTTCTGCCATAAAACACACAAATAAAAACTTTTAAAATTTATCCCTCCTTTCGGGTTTTACCACAGTTTGGTCAGAATGAAGCCCTAGGAACTTCATCTATATAGTGGGTGCATTTACAAACATTTAAACTCACATACACAAGCACCCAGACTTGGAACAACTAACAAATATTTGTTTCTATATTTTGATTGAACCCGCGACACACAGAGCAGCAGTCAATCACTCAGCCACTGTGCCAACTGAGCTGTCAGTGGTTCTAAGGTTTTTTTTTACTCTTTATTGTAATATGTATAATTTAAAAATCATTGTTGCTAGTAACTTACTAGAATTGAGCTTGAACAAAAGTTAAGTAGTTGGTCTACTTTTACTCAATCACATTGACCTAGTTGGAGGTTACTAGTCTTGAAACAATACAATCTATTTCATGATATGAATTTCTTTATTAATATTTCTTCTTTGGGTGTTGATGGATTTAAATTATATGCAACCAGTAAGTTGCGACCAGCACAGCTTCATTGTTGACTTTGTTTAGGTCCTGGAAGGTGCAGGGGTTTGGGCAGGATAGGCAGGAAAGGAGGTAGCGCATGTCCTGCAGGGCTATTGCGTATCTTTTTAAATGTCAGTGGCTATCATAGAATCATAGCGTCCATCGATTAACTATCAAATGGTTAGTTTACAGTACAGTTACAGTTTACATAACCAATTGACAGCTAATCGATGGACACTATGATAGCCACTGACATTTAAAAAGATACGCAATAGCCCTGCTGTAGACTTCACACTGACATTGTTTATACATAGTTAAAACCTGTATAATCTCTCATCATCATCTGGTTAGTCTTTTCTGTCCGTGAGGTGTGAGGTTGAGTAGGTACATGTAGTATTTTACACGTAGTGACTGTCTATTTGACCTCCACAAACTTGTTAATACTGGGTAATACAATACCTCTTGGTGAGACTGGTTGTCAGACTTTCGGGCTTCCTGTACCTTTTCTATACGTATAGGTCGCGCCACGTAAGATGAACGCTGAGGATCAAGCTGCGCATTAGGCGATTTATCGGTCTATTTGGTGGTATGAGGTAGGGACGGGGACGGGGGTATGATATTTTATGTAATATATTTTTCGATATTAACCTACTAATAAGCAATATATTGTGCGCGAGCACCCCCCCCCCCATTCATTTTATGTGGCGCCTACTATATGTGTAATTGACTGCCCCATTGGTCTCGTGGGCGCAAGCGCGACTGCTGTGCGTGGGGCCGGCGAAACGTGCTATTGGGTTTTAGAAATGTCTCAGTAGTCATATCATACCCCCATGCATTAGAAGGCACGTAAAGCCGTTGGTCTGCAATTGATCGCTCTCCTGTGTGTCAGATTCCTGGCCCACCAGACTATGGGAGTGAATAACAGAGAGAAGAGGTTTACTGTTTTTTTTCTTTTGTCTCACACACTTATGCGCTACAATATCTCCGTGCCTGGCTAATCTGAAATCTCTGCTAAGATTGACCGCCGAGACCGAAAACGGTTAGGAGGGCTATATTATTTCCCGTCGGGGCTGCGGGGTGTTTAGAAGTTACCGCGGCCTCGACATATAGGGCTAAGAAGGAACATGGGTGGTTTTTAGTGAGTAGAAATCTGACACTCCCAAGTCTGACCTCTCCCAAGAGCGGGAGGAGTTAGTTGATGATTTTCCAACTGCCAAAAAAAGGACTATATTATTTACTTATGTGTTTTCTCTTATTGTGGACTCCTTTCTAGGTCTTTTGTGTGTGTTTGAGGCCACTGCCACCATTGTTTTGCACAGACCACAAAGAAATCTCCGTTTTGCTGTATTTCCCTACTTGGCTCAGCTACGTTCACCTCGGCTCTTTACTCATTAAAATTCGTTCAACAGTTTTGTAATTCAAATGCAAGTGTACCTAACTGTTTAATTACCCGCACAATGAACATTTTCATTATGTCTATATTTCATGAATGTAGCACTGTGCCTACCTTCACCCACATTCGGATTCCTATGGCGACATAGATGTCCAAGTAATAGTTGGCGAGCATATTGCTAATTACCAGTCTACCTTCCGGGCACAATTCCAAAGTCTGGCCTTGAATTGAGAATTCCTTAAAAAAAGTCGTTTTGTGACGACGCCATTCTTACGTTAGATACCAATTAAAATAGAAAACATCCATAGCTTCTCTTAATTAAAACAACATTTATTCAGCATTAAGCAGTAGGTATACTGCACGTATCAATGAAAAAAATAACTCTAAAATTAAAGTCACATTGTGCTCACATTCATAAAGGAAAATGGAGTAAATAGTCTTTTGTTTATTACTATTATCAACAAAACAAATGGCAATAATCTAGCGCTCTAGAAATTAATTTGCTACTTTTGTTTAAAAATATATTACTTAAGTACGAATTTCTGTTAAGGTTTTTGGCAGTACAGCTAGAGAACAGTGCCATAAATCTGAACTTGGAACCAGTGACTGGCCCACCGACTTTGTAATGATCCAACTAGGATGTCTGTCGCACGACGCCTTTTGCACGTGTGGTGTTTTCGCGGCTTTCCACAGGTAGATATTCCTAAGTGTCCTGCTTCCGCCCCAATTCTATAACTGTGATTCCTCGTATACTATATGTTACTATCGAGACTAAAACCCGTCACAGACGTAGCTATAATAATATAAAGGGTGTAAAAGTACCCTTAACGCAAACGAAGCGCACTTGTTCTACAGGCCGTGTCGAGCGACGGCGCGTTCGTGTTCCACGCGCGCCTCAAAGAGATGTCAGCAACATGGGAGGGGCCCGAAAGGGCCGACGCCTGTCGGGGCCGCGGGTAGTCCACTGGTTATCGCGGCCTCGACATAGAGGGCGAAGAAGGAACATGGGTGGTTTTTAGTTAGTAGAAGTCTGACACTCCCTTTCGCTCTGCCCAAGAGCGGGAGGGGTTATTCGATGATTTTACACCCACCAAAAAAAAACAAAAGGTCACTTGTTCTCCCCACAACTGCGATCATTTTTTTGTTCTAGACCATACGGGAACCCCTAGGGGGTTCGGAGATATTGGGGGTCAAAGTTCCAAATTTTGCACAGCTGTTTTTGTAATACTAGCTTTTCAGGTTATACCTTTAATTATATTACCTCCATGACCCTTTTACTATTTAAAGCATCCACTAGCACAATGTTTTAAGTTTTACCGTAAAATTAAATTTTTGACCCCAAAAAAAAAAATCGTTTCCCAGCAAACATTTAGCGTAGGGGTACTTAGTTTGATGTACAGAATGCTTGGTTGACGTATGTGTGAAGGGTTGATTTACACCCTGTATAGTGGGTGCATTTACAAACATTTAAACTTACATACACAAGCACCCAGACCTGGAACAACTAACAAATATTTGTTTCATAATTATGTTTCTCGAAACCGCAACACACAGAGCAGTAGTTATTCTGTACATCAAACTAAGTAAGTTTGATGTATAGAATGCTTGGTTGACGTATGTGTGAAGGGTTGATTTACACCCTGTATATGTATATAAATATATCGAGATATATTATAGTATAGTAAGCTATAACACACGTGAGCTGTACTATAATTTATATTTTGCCCTCACTCGTTCTGCGGCCGTCCTTGCAAGCGCACGGTTTTAAAGCTAATTATATGTACAGGATGTTCAAATGTTGAAATAACACTATAATGAATCTTGCCCATCGTCGTGCCCAACATATTACACGTTCAAAGACTTAAACGAGGCAAAAGAATGAGCTGTCCAGGATGCTATGTACTGGTCGGACAAAATTTGAGTTGTCGAATCGAAAGAAAAAGAAGAATAAATAAGAGCACTATTTTAAAGTTCCGCAGAGGAGGATTCCTATGTTAAATTTGAACTGCATGTTGCCTTGTCAGGAACAAAAAATAGAACCATCTGGGTAGAGTCGCAAATAACACAAAAGAGAACTCGTAACGAATTTAATTTTGTATCATGATTTATTATCGAATATTTCACAGTACATCACAGTGTTTTAGAAGTTCAAGATCTGCATTTATCGATCTTTATGAATTGATAAAAAATAGTTAATAAAACGCGGTACGGATAAATGCGCAAAAGCATTAGTTGAGCAGGGGCGTTTGTTCGTTCTACCACGGGCATATTTTACAGCTGTTTGTTTGGTTATAAGTGCTTGAAAATTAGATTTTTTCTGGTTTTTGAAACCATTTAATTACTTTGGTTCCCATCAACCAAATCAAAAACTAACAATTAAACAAACTAACAATTAAAAATTCACGTCTCTTATTGGTATTTTTTTCAAACTTCTACGCTGAGCCGTTCTCGAGATCTGGAAAATCACGAAACATTACCGCAGCAAAATCTTGAATAACTTCAGAACCATAGCAACACAAATTTTGCTATTCACACACATTTACTACGCAACTAGAGCTCTATTCATGTATCTATTCATGTATTTGGTTCCGGGCTGAAACGATTTTTGAAAAAAGATTTTGCTGCGGTATCGTTTAAAACATTACCCCAGCAAAATATTGTTTTCTCAAAAAACTCGAAAACTACAATTCGCACAAATTTTGCTATTAGTAAACAAACTCCTTATGACACACTAATTTTTTTATAGTCTAATCTCTCTAGAGCACAACATTTTGCTAGGGTCACGCATACAAATTTATGTCGAAATATGCTTTGCATATATATACAATGTGGATCTGGAACTACGACATTAAATTAAAACTAGCACTGTACTAGTCCATCGAAACATTTTAAAACACGAAGATTAGTAGTTAGTGGAAAATTTAAAAATTGCAATTTTCAAACAAAATAAATAGCAGAATCAACTGCTTAAAAAGTAAACACGCTTTAACTACGAAAAGTCACTGACCTAGTGCGCGGGGTGCAGCGAGCGGCGGCGATGTTGGGCGTAGGTACTTTTTATCGGAGAACAACAAATCAGCGGCATAAACTCACTAAGTTGCGAGTTGTTAATTAATAAAAGATCACTGATTGAATAATTAATCACTTAAAACCTTATTTGAGGCATAATTAAACTAAAAAACTTACTAACTTAACCTAAATCACAAAACTAGCTACCTAATTAATGCCTAAATAACTAATATTACACTAACACCAATAAGTCACAGTAACCTATGCACTAATCCAAATATCATAAATCGTCTTTAATCACAATAACAACAAACTTTTCATAAAATCACGACAATGCGCGCGCGGCTCGTCTTGTGATAAAAAAAGTAGGCGTGTGCTCTCCTCAAAGGGCGCCGCTATGCACTGACTGACATAGTTACCGAGTCAAGGACTTTTTGCCGAAAAAAATTCCGCTCACACACACACTCGCAATTTTCTATGCACCACTAATGCATTATTTGCGTAAGTAATATTACTTTTTCTTTATAATTGTAGTATTTTGTGGGAGTGTGCGGGGCGCGTCAGAGTGGGATCGTATGACACCTTTCTCTGTCTTTCAAGCGTATTGAGACGTTGAGAATAGAATCGTAGGTTTTTGCACAGGTTCCTGACCTTCCTATTTCCTATTTATCTTCGGGGACGCCGGCAGACACCAGACGGGCGATCAGTCCTTTCGTTGTGGATTATTTCGCCCAGTTCCCCATTTTGGTGGATCCCCTTCATGGGTTACTGGTGGTTCCTGACCTTACAATGTTTACCTATTATTACGGACTCCGATCTACATCATGTTGAAAAATAAGAAAATGAAAAATAATTTCCTGTGGCTAAAGTAGTCATTGGATTTGATTGATTTTTTGTATACGGGTCAAGAGCATGCCTTTCTTTACGTGGTTTAGAGGAATGTCAATCGTCCTGCTCCACATTGTATATAGCTACGTCTGTGACGGGCTAAAGCCTTGATTACCTACGTCCGTCGAGTACAGAGTGACGAATCTATGACGACTTCAGAAGACAGAACGCGGCTTGGTGCTTAGAGAAGCATTGTTTCTGCTCTGCCTTGCCGCCATACCCGATACGGATAATCAAGGGCATTCTTCGTTAGTTTAATCAATTGTACCTATAGTTTAAATGGCACCTAAAATTATGCAGAATGATTTGTTGAAAACAAGACTGGCGACCTTGAGGTCGTTCACAAGTCAAATAACCTTTGATTTGTTAAAATAACACTGTTAATATTTTTGCTTGGTCATCCTCGTTGCTAAATAATAAATAGCAGCAGCGGTCAGCCAGAGTCCCATGTTATTTGGAGTCGGTCACCACGTTTTTTTCTGCCATTCTCCCCATTCATCTCCTCCTTTTTCCTTCATATCATTCCTCACACAATCTTCCCTGAGGTATAGAGTATTAGAGGTAGCAGCAGGAACCATGAAGTTTTCGTAGCTTTGAGTCCGACAATGATTGCTTCATTCAGCTACATTCTAATCCAAAATCAAAAATACATTACAAAACAATACAAGTGAGATCCCTTTATCTAACACTGCCTGAAATGTGTATGCCGCCTTTGAATTGCCTCCACTTAACGGACGCCGCGGCCGCCGCCGTAATGAGACAATTGGCTATGATAGTGCTGACGTCACAGCTACCGGTGGGTGTGCGCATGACGCTCGACCAATTGAGAAGCAATTTGTTACAATATAGTAACTAGTGAGCGGCTGCGCACTGATTGTTTGTTATTGAGAACTTGCGGGTTAGAAGACAAAAGGTTCATGGACTTAGTTGAGGCTATCTTCGGTTGGACTGCTTGTTTAGTTGGACTATAATCGATTTGAATTGAGATTTATGACACACTAGCTGTCAGCATATATTTATGTACGTAATTACGTCCTAGAGAATCTTTTGTCATATGAAACAAATATAGAAAATTAAATAGTATTGAAAATACCAATTATAAGTTATTCTCTTCTCAATCGATTCAGTCTTGCCAGAGCGGTCGTGGTTATCATGTTTCGCAAGGTTGGGCAGCAGACAGCACCCGCCGTACAACGTCCCGCCACCTCTGCCTGCTGGCCGTCATTCAAGCACATTCGTGCACGGGAGCGCCCATCGCAGCCTTCACCTGGTCCGTCCATTGGGGATCTTCCCCTTGGTCTTGTGCCTTCGACTTTGCCCTGCACGACTAACATGCCAAAGAATTTCAAAGAAGTTCAGTTCCGACTGCATACTTGAGTGGATATAGGCGCTCTTTTATGCTAAGCTCATCAAAATAATATAGAGGCGTTTATTCGGAACTCGTTCCAATAGACCCCGAGCATCTTCCTCCAACACCACATCTCCAGAGCGTCTATCTTGTGAGTTTCGGTTTGCTGTAGGGGGTTTCGGTGGCGTACAGAAATATGGGAAACACTAACGATTTTACGAGCCTAACCTTTGTGGATTTCGTTATATTTCTGCTCCTCCATATTTTCTTGAGTTTGTCCATTGCACGTCTGCTCATAGCCATGCGTCTCTTCACTTCATTTATGCAGCCTCCTTAATTTGAGATGAGAGCCCCAACGTAAATTAAGGATTATACAACCTCGACGTTTGCTATTTTGGTGACGTTCGGCAAGTTGTTATTAGCTCTGTCGATAATCATCATCTTGCTTTTACCGCGATTTATCTTCAAACCAAACTCTAGGCTGACACGTTCCATTTCAAGGAGTTCTTCCATGAGGCTGACTACTAGAGGCAAAAAGGGTAGTGTCATCTGCATATCGTAAATTTGCGATTTTGTATCCACCTATTGTTGGATTAGGTTTGACTTGGTTTCTAGATTTTGACTAGATGTACGGTGTACATTGGTTAGATGTACACCGTACATCTAGTCTTCAAGGGTTATACGCATAATTATCTCCGTGTACGTATTGAACAAATGCGGCCAAATAATGCATCCTTGTCTGACTCCCGCGCTAGGGTGAAAGCTGTCCGAGAAGACTTAGTCTGTTTTAATTACCCAGTTCCGTCTTCGTATAGGCGTCTAAGCAAAGTTATTATAACACAATAAATATATTGGGTGAAAGTTATACTATCTCAGTCCATATCATGGTATATGTATTTGAGTGATACATTTTATACAGCTGCGTTCAGCCTTGAAAAAGATAGCTTTAATTTAGGCAAAATCATTGTATGTCGGGTGTAAGCTGATTCTATCAGTAACTACTTGTCTTTGGAAAACCTGTTTATAATAAAAAACTAACACATTTTATGCGGATACGATGGAAGTGCTAGTATTTAATATATTTTTTATCATTCCAATAAGTAAATACTCTGTAACCGTGTAGTTTTTCTAGCCACTGTAGGCTATAATTCCAATCAAATAGTTCCAAATGGGCTCTAAATCTAAAACCTACTGTCTGTCTAATCTTCTATCTAATCTATTTGACGCGATAACATCTAAATAAAATACCTATGTAGTAATAATATAACGCAATACCATAAATAAGTGTGTAACAGTAAAGGAATGACAAGAAATCATGATTGAATACAAGCTGACGAAATACAATAAGGATTTTATTGCAATGTAATGAGCGCAATGACTTGGCATACAGTCCGCCGAAATGGACACGTGAATATTTTTTTTGGAATTTCTTGCCGGCTTAGGAATCGACCAATGCATTGAACCGTGCACCTTTTTGTCGACGTTTTACAAGTACCCATGTATAGACCAGTACTTTTTTTTACATGCAGGTAGCCTATCTGACCTTCACAACCCAGTTAGTACTGGCTAATACCATAGCAGGTACCGAATACTTTTTAATAACGTCCTTTCCAAAGCACGGGGTAAATCGGTATAGAAGGGGTGGTCACGGATCCACGGACCAGCCTAGGCAAGCGCGGCATAACCTAAAGATCAACCCGAGCGGCGGTTATTATTTCGCCACGAGCCTAATAAACACTTTGATTTTTGGACTCTTCCAAAACGAACAGCAATTAGTCTTCTCTGCTTATAACTCTACTTGTAAACTTGGTTCATAGTTCAGTTCAGTCCGACCATTCACCTTAGAATGCGATTATTACTCCTCAGGGTCGAATAAGCTACTTTCTTTCGGATTAGCGAAATATTGGCCGTCAGAGGTGGATCGTGCAAGATCCAGTCTGTTCTATTTCTTATTGTGGAATTTTAGACTCAAGGATCACTATCTTCCCGACGGGGTTGCAGTTTGTTCGAAAGAGATACCGCGGTCTCGACACAAAGGACTAAGTAGGAACATGGGTGGTTTTTAGTCAGTAGAAGTCTGACACTCCCTACCGATCTGCCCAGAGCGGGAAGAGTCATTTGATGATTACCCAGGCATAAAAAAAAAAAACAGGATGGCTGTCTTGAATTGTATTGCTTTATGTCAGGGCAGGGTCTATAACTTTCCCGGGGAGTCTCAGGCACGAATATTTTTTAATGAAAACCCTTTCAGAAACGTTTCACAATTTATTTTAAAGAACGGACCTCACTTTTACTGTTTTCAGACTGAACTCAAATTACATAGAAAACAACTACGAGCAACAATTTCCTAAAAGATTATTTTTTAAATTCAATGTAGTTGCCGAATATAGTCAGTTCTATCAAATTACCAGCTTGTAAAGGTTGATTGGAAGGTAGACAACCTTACACAGCACTGAGACTTGCAATAAGTTAAGCAATTGAAGTATAAAGTAGGTAGATACACACATAGCGTAGCTCTACGTTTGTTTGCCAACAAGTAGTATTACATTCGAGTTCGACCTTGTCCGAATGCTCCTAGGAATCGTATAGTAGAGTATATCAGTTATTGTCATGTCGGTACTTCGGTAGTGTCATGTTTCAATTATTGCACAATCAAAGTTACCATGGTCCACCGTCTATACGATTGACTTGGTCTTGGGATCAATAAAATACAATTAAAATATGATGAATTGCAGAAACAACTAGCTTTGAAGGTATTTTAGTCAACTACAAAATCAACTACTTAAGCTTATAGATAGTTAGGGAATTTGTACTACTTATTTGCATAAAATATTGAAAGTAATCACTGTTTTACTGATGATCTGAGTGTAATACAATTCAATTCACCTGACACTGCAGACTGCAATACAATAGTATCTATCTGGTTCATCGGCAAGTCATAAGCGAAACCAAACATGCACAGTCACACTAACCTTATTTCGGCTGCTTACACATTTGCTACTGGGATAAAAGTATCCTATGTGTTAATCCAAGTTATAAACTATCCATATCCAAATTTCATCCAAAATCCGTTCTCTACTTCTTGCGTCACAAACTTTTGTCCATCCAGCCTCACAACTTTCACATTTATTACAGTACTAACTGCTTCCCGCGATTTTTTTCGCGTGGAACTTTTGATGTTTATGAGGGATAAAAATTTATCGTTATCCTTCCCCCGGATATAATCTATGGCTTTTATAACGATCTAACTATCCAGCCGTTTAGTCCTGAAAAGGTTACAAACAAACATAGTTACATTCCCATATCGTATAATATTAGTATGGAGTATGGATTTGTATGCTAAGACAGGCCGTATACATAAAGAAAGCTGGCAGCCTACCAGCGCTTATAGGAACCAGTCCATGCAGGAAACCGTCACAGGCATTCATATGAACAAGCGCCGATTAGCGCCGAACGTCGCCGACAAGTTGAATGGTAGATCGGCGCCAGCTTACAGCTTTCTTTCTGATTTAAACACTGATCTGTTATTTAATTAATTGCTTCCTTTTTCTCCAGAACTCATCATGTTGGACGTACTAGCCGACGTTCTGCAGCCCTACAAGGACATCGTGGGCACCACGGCCGCGGTTGTGACCGTGGGCCAGATGTTCTCCGGCTCCTTCATCTGCTGGGACATCTACAAGCAGGGAGGCACCAGAGGCATTGGCATCATGCCCTTCCTTGGTGGTATTATTATGTAAGTATTGGTTTATTTAGCTAACTTGGCAAAGGTCTAAGACAGTCAAATCATTTCTCTGGGACTTCGTCGAGCTTCATTGTCTCTGCGCTTTTCTTGTGGTCTCCACTGTTGATTCTGGCTTACAGAAGTTACAGTGGTTTGGGAATAGTGAGGCGGGCTTGTCCCATTAAAAAAAAAAAATAACTTGGCAAAGGATTGCTTTTCATATTCTTATTAATTTCGTTGCGGGATCCAAGGCAGTTAAATTATTTATCTGGGATTTCGTCGAGCTTCGTTGTCTCGGCGTTATTCTGGTAGTCGCCACTGTTGATTCGGACTTTCAGGAATTGCTGTAATTTTGGAATAGTGTGACGGGTTAACTTGGCATGGCCGTTCAAGGGTGTTACAGCTAACTTTGTTAATTCCTATGTTTTGAATCCAAGATGTACATTATGACAACGCTACCCTTTTTTTACTACGATTTTATTTTCAAATTATTTGATGCATTAATGAGCACGATGTCTTTCATCATTGAGGCTTGAACAATAATCTTGGGTACCTACGCTCCGAACAGATAAGGACTTTCTTCCGTCTGGTAGATATTACCGCTATTTTTGATTCCTATCCATTGGTGGCCTCATTATTTTCCCGGGCATTGGTTGTTACAAATTATTATGCGCATCTGTCGGGCGGAGAAACAGTCCATCATCTGCCTCCCCTAGCCTTCCACCCTTCCACTTAACTCTAATTCAATAATTATATTGCAGGAGCATCCTTAACTTGAAGTTCGGCTACATTCTCCGCGACGACAAGATGATCCAAGTCAACCTGATCGGTCTAGCCCTCAACATCGTGTATAGCATGGTCTACTTCCAGTATACCCACGAGAAGATGAAGGTCTGGGCACAGTTAGGTCTCTCCGGAGCCTTCTCTGCTGCTCTTATTGGATATGCTAATATGGAAGACCCTGCGCTGGTTGAGAATAGATTCGGAACTATCATCACTGCTTTCATGTTCTATTTGATCGCCTCGCCGCTCTTTGGATTGGTAAGTCTATGTCTTCTTTAAGCAGTATTTCTTTTGTTAGCTATGGTTGTCATGTGTCTGTATTTACCCTGAATACTAAACTGTGTTTATAGACCGTTTCTTCAAGTAGTTACACTATATTACAGGAAACTTGAATAACGCTCAAGCTAAAGTATCGTATTTCGAAATATATTGTCAATAATGAAAAATGTGCAGTAATGTAACTTAGTAAATAATAATGCATTATGTACCGAGCACAGACAGGCACGTGATTTTGACGAAGCCTTAAAATGCAGATACTGCATAACACTTGGTACGACCGTTTAATACCGCTGTTAACCTTGAATGCAGATTTATTAGCATTCCGAGATTCAGTATGACTTGCAACAATGGGTATACTTGATATCTACATAATATCTTTACAAAGCTATTATAAATGTAAGTCACCTTTCTTGTCTGTTCGTGTCGCAGCGTTCTTTGAAACAGATTTGGATGATTTTCGGCTTACACCAAACATTATTTAGAAGTATTATTCCAAGAATACAGATATACTTACATAAACTCACACCTTTTTCTCATGGGGGTAGATAGAAACCACAGAACGCCACTATGGTCCTTTCTTTGGCTTCTTCCACGTTCATACTGTATTTGGTCATACATATACGCCAGTTGCAAGTACTATGCTCCTGATCTTTCCGAAGAACCTCATTAATAACATTCATGTGAATAATTGATATAAATAAGATTAGACTAAACTAGTTACATTATACCAACCCCGCACTAGGCCCGCGTGGTGGATTATAGCCCATCCTTCTAGGAGAACCTAGAGAGGAGGTCTGAGTCCCTGCAGTGGGAACCTTATAGGCTGATGATGATATTATAATAAAGATGTCTGTTCAATAATCATTTTGTGAAGTCGAGCGTACCAAGGGCTGGTCGCTAGTTATTTTTATTTATAATCAGCTTCTGATTGTGAACAATGACTAACCGTGATATTGATTGTTGAAACTACCTAAGTATATCATTTAGGTATAGAGTTTTATATCTACAGAGATATTACGCAACGATCAATAAATAACATCACATACAAATTCTTGTAGATATAATATTACTGTGTTATCTTATAAAGTGATTACATACTCTATGAACTCGGGCACTTAATCACGCACATAATTATGTCGTTTGATACTGTAATGTACTGATGCATATTTATTTTGTTATTGTCCGAGTATATCCAGATGCTTTATTTCTGAATGCTGGAATTTAGGGCTCTGACTTGAGATTTCTCTCTGTCAGAGGCTGATAATAATGAAGGTGTAGGCATAGTCATCTCTCGGTAAAATCCTATCCCATTTAAAACAAAACTTGTAAAAAAAGCCAAGTCGCACACTTCAGTTCCTTTACCGTAAAAAGTAGTGAGATCCAAGTCAGTTAATATATTCAATCCCTACTTCAAAAATCTTTGATGTTTTAAATAAATAGATTGACTTGGCCATCGCATTTATTTATGGATGTCTATCTTGCCAATCTCGGTCTAAAAGCGTCTACTGAGCAAGGCATCCGTTAGCGGGTCGTTTAAAGTGTTATTGAGTTTTTTCATCAGGTATTTGTCAGTAGCTGCCATGGGGTCTAGATTCGTGGCAATAGGCTCGCCCCCTTATTATAATGTACCTACACCCCTGCTTAGCCCTTCAGGGATTAGGCGTGATGTTAGTTATGTGGTATCTTTTTTCGGTACGAGATTACAAGCGTCACATCACTTTGCAACCAGTGTAGCGATTCCCGCGCAGCATTTCCCCATGAAATCGCGATGTGATGTACCATGCTATTGTTATCTGAACCTATTTTAGTGGAGTTCATTCTGGTCATTCGATAGAGGGTAATGGCAAAAAATGTTTTACAAATAATATAAGTTTAGAAACCTAATGACCTCTGTATCGGCGCGGGTGACCTCATAAATTAATGGGGTCTCATTTGCGATGAAATCAGATAGATATAATTATGCTAAATGTATTCACAAAAACCATTATTATCATAAACACCGAAAAGAAATAATAATCATGTTTACTTTTTGCTTCGAATCTTGATATTTCACCGCTGTTACAAACACTATGATTGCGGGTAAACTACCCTCTTTCTTGTTTGCCATTTGCGATCGGTACCATGTAACTAAACATGATAAATATCCCGTTATCAGTCTTTATGAGTGTTAGCGACCATGTCAGTTGAATAACTTAAAACCATTATTGTTGTATTACTGAAAAACTTGGAGAAGTCCTTTCGTTATTGAGAGGTATAAAACCGACTTGGACGTAACTTTGTGTTTGAACTGGAATATTCACATGAAACATGTTATTATTTGTTTTTCTCGCTCTTTCTCTCTATATTGTATGTTTTTTTCACTATGAATCTATTGCCATTGCAAACGAACGTGAAGCAAATGACATCATGGCTTGGAAAGTGTACCTATAATATTTTAGAATCTGAGTATGAAGTTATATTATTCTTCTTAGGTCGCAAATTCGGGAAGACTTTCCGTATTTTTGGCCTTAACGTGCTAGCAATCGAAATTGAAGTTAGCCGAGAATTAAAGTGGTATTAATACATCTTTTATTATGTGTTACAGAAAGAAATAATTAAGAACAAGAGCACAGAAGGCTTACCGTTCCCCATCATCCTGTCGGGATCCGTGGTGACCTTCGCGTGGCTGCTGTACGGCATCATTCTCAGGAACAAGTTCCTTGTGGTAAGTGTTGACTACATTTATGGGAGGAATGGCCATATTTATGAGCACTTGAACATTATGTTGCAGAGTTGATAGTTCAATTAGTGCATTCGCATACAGAAATGTGGTTCTTTATTTATTGAGTAAATAGAATCAATAAATTAAAGTCATGTTTGTTTTTAGATAGTTAAACATTTCAATTTCATTTTGACTACCCCTGAGGAGAATACATTTTTATGACGGACATGACTTATCCTCACTAGAGAACTTTTAGTCTGTTAGAAGTCTGTTTTTATTTAAATAATATAAAGATCCATTTTTCTTTAGAGATTTACTAAACACTATGAAAATCCTTAATAGAAAAGCAGTACTTAAGCTAGGTTTTATCGGTAGTAACAAACCCAGTTTGGCCTCTCATTCTATTGAAACTTCATACTACGCTAGACCTAAGATCAAAGTGTCACCACCTACTTACCTGAACAATCAAGTTTTAATTTCGCCACGTGTACCTACCTACTATAAATAAGATAATTATGTTATCCATAAGATTAAAATGTCACATAAAATATGAATGACGTGTATTTGTAACATATTTCCAATTATTGAGTAACATCGTTCCTTGTGACTTACCTTATTGAGATTGGCCACATAAGGTAGATCAGATTGATTCGATAACGTTATCGGTAGGTATCTTACGCCAAAATGCGATATACGAGCCTATTAGCGTATCTTTACTATTACAGTCGTGTGCAATAATGATAATAAAGTAGGAAATACTGTTTCGTGTGTAACTATCTCACGAGATGTTAATGCCTGCACGTGGTTTGAAGTACCTCAGGTTAACGCTATATTTTATAGGTTCAAGGTGAATTAGCTAGAGAAACTCCGCCAAATGAAAGTTATTTGACGAGTAGTTTTGTTTGTATAATGTTTAGATGGGGTGTCCATTACACTGAAAAAAAAAACAAAACATTGAACTGCACTGTTCAACAGTAAAATATGAGTTATGAGTTTTTTAATATAAAAAAATAATGTTGTTAAATGTTTTAACGACAGCTCATTAAAGTTACTGAACGTTAGGCTCATATTTTACTGTTTAAGTCAGTACAGTTCAATGTTTTACTTTTTTCAGTGTAACTTGACGAAGTTTCGCTTGATATTTTGGTATAACCCAGTACATATTTGAATGTTGTATTATCAAGTTTTAGAGGCAGAAACTCATCGTCTTACAGGACCGAATTCAAATTCTGTTGCAACCAAAGTTGATTTAGGACCATTTAATTACAAACGGTCAATCAGAAATAACTAGTTTCCTGCGTGCCTCGGAAAGTACGTTAACCTTTGATCCCGGTTGACATTGCATGTCACACTCAGTCGAATGTCTGAAAAGCAGTCTTATATTTATGAAGTTTAATCATATTTTCTTTTACAGATCCAAAATGTCGTCGCTGTGGTACTTTGCAGCTCGCAACTGGCGCTCTTCGTGATCTACCCTTCGAAACCGAAGAGCAAGGAGAGGAAGCCCAAGGCCAAGAAGGCCGACTAAACCAAATAGGACAGAACACATTGTTGCCTCGCTAGTTAATAAGTATAGTCTGGTTTTGAATTGAGGTCACTGAAGTTAAGAACTTGTCAAACTGTATTTAAGGTTTAAAAACCAACCACGTTTCTACTTAGCCCTTTGGTTTCCTGGGCCGCGGTATCTCTTTCGAACAACTCGCAGACGTTGGTCCTTGTCCCTTTAGTGTTGCTGACATTTCTAGGGTGAAGTGCCAGGGTAGCCCGCGAAATCAAAATTAAATTTTCTTACGTTTTCGCATTTTGTTATTGCTTGAAAAGTCATTCAAAAGAATTAAATCAACTTAGAGAGTTGTATTTATTATAAGTCTGTAAAACCCTCTTTAAATATACAACTTGGCACTGACTTGCAAATAACAAAGCACAAGAACAATATTAGAATTCCAATGTTACATGGAAGAAATCAGGTTAGTTAGAGTTTGACTTGTTCCTAACGAATACCTCAATCAGAAACTGGGTAATAGTCTGGGTTTTCTTAGTGCCTTTATGCGACCATTATTTTTTTATGAAACTACTTCATACTACGTAAAGTAAATAAAATGCACTAAAAAGGTGTATTGGAGAGCATTTACTTCAAATATTGTACATAACAATTTTTAAAAAGTATTTTTACATTATTATAAAAAAGGTAACTAAGAAAATGATGACTTTCAAGTTAGATTTATTTAAGCATATGGAAATTGTATGGGGTACCCGTCATATTATCTTATGTATTCTTATTTTTGTCATACTGAAAAATCACGATATTGTGATTTCATGTGTCCTTAGTAAGTACCTATATCAAATAATTATTTTTAAATGTTGACGGACTATGTATGTATGATAGATTTTTATATTGTTACTAATAAGTATAAATAAACATTGTAGGTAGGTAGGTACTGTAAAATCAAATATAAATATGTAATTATACTATTTACCTTTAATTTTTACTTTGTGTTTAGTGGGCTTCCAGTTAACGTAGAAATCGTTATTTTTTTAATCGAATTTATTGTAATTTGTTAAAGATTGTTTTTATAATGTCATATCTTTTATCATGTAATGATAACATTCCAAGAGCTGTACACTACTGCATTTAGAATGATAACTTTGCCCCAACATTTTACTAACTAAACTTACTTTTTAAATCTTACTAATCAGACAATGAATAATATCTATTACATACCGAACCCAGCATAACATCACGCCTGTAATCTCTGAAGGTTGGGAAAGTTGGGAAAATAAGCTAAGCAAAGAAACATTATTTTTTACCTTATTTTTAAATGCTCAATCTCAAGTATTACTTTTCTGACTCACGTAACAATATAATATGTAGTTTTAATAGCTCAATTTATTATCCCAATCTATTTGGGGTCGGGTAGCAATTCTAATAGCTCAATATAACAATGAAAGATGTGAAATTACTAACTTGAGAAAGAGTCCCTTTCGACTTCTGAAAGTTCAAAGTTCTTTGGCTACGGCGATATGTCGTTGCAGTCACATTTGGAATGGAGATGTTTCCTGACAAAAAAATATAGGATTCTGTTTAGTCCGTCAGTAAGAATATCGAAAAATATTGGATAAGTGTTTTTGGTTTTATCAAATTAATAAAAAAATGCGAAAATAAGTTATGAGTTAAGTCACTTTCTGGTAAATATGTAAAAACTGACGTCACACGACTTTTCGGAGCACTGTATTGTTTTTATTTTTTGACAAAATATGTGTCCAAAATTTTTTGGAAATCTATCTCACGGACTAATTAGATTTTTTTGTCAACTACCCCATTGTAACTTCAGTAACTTTTGGATTGATCAATCGTAGAGAAGCCGGGATCGGGGATCGTACTATGTGTGCACGCAAACGCAAACATCTTTCATCGAAATCGATTGCGCCATTTTTATAAACGTGATTTGCTTTTTAATGTTAATAGTGAAAATAAGCAGTTGTTGTATTTTAAAATATCCTAACATTGTGATATCGAACCTGTGAGATTGTGAATTAAAATAAAATAAACTTTATTAGAACATCTAACTTTTTTTTAATTTCCTTGGTAATATAATATAAATTTAGCGCGGTAGTGTTGTGTACGTCAGATAGGCAGTCACTCCAAGTAAAATATTAGTATTCAGCTGCATCCCATTCAGAAGCTTCCAGCAAAGTGGTAAAGCCGAGGCAGCTGATGAGTATCTGAGAGCGCAGTCAATGAGAGGTATGAAGATGCGCAGCAGAGACTACCATAGAGAAGCGCTTCGGTAGCCAACTGTAACGCAGTAGCCACGCGTCGCTTCAGTAAATTTTAGCGATTAAAAATCATGATTAGTGGGTCATCTTAGGGAAAATCATCATTCGGAAGGTTAAATCCCCATATTTTAATGGGCAACTTTATTATATCTATGGCAACTACGGAACCCTCCATTGCGCATGGTCCAACTGGCACTTGGTCGGTTTTGTGCATAGAAATACAAAAGGTTTTGTGATATCAAGTCGCTACTTAACTCTCTTAATTCTCTTGGTGAAATTATACAAAACTTTACTTATATCTTTTATTTACTTATTCTATCTTCTATAGTTTCTGTTTGAACAAAGCGTCAATGGTGAGCTGCAGGATTGGCTCCATGCTGTCAGTGACGGTCAGCGCGATCTCAATGCGGCCCTTCTCGAACGGGAACACGTTGGGAAAGTTCTCGGTTGGAGCTGTTATGTTGGCAATGCCGTGGTAACCCTGCGGATTAGGAAAGATACATAGATAAACTCACGCTTTACCTATCGAGGTAGATAGAAACCACATAACGCTACCTGCTACGATCCTTACAAACACCTTTATTTATGAGAAAAGCGCTATTGAGTGTCACTTAAGTGCTGTCTGTAAGGCGCTCCCTGACCGGAACATTAAGAAGCCTGTTGCCCACTGTATAATGTTTGGTTTTCCTCTCTCTTACATGGAAATGCTTCTGGTACTTTCTGGCGCTTCCTTTATAGAGGTCCCTGTGTTTTAATAAAGGGTTTTAAACTAGGTACCCTTAAGTTCTCCCTGTCATTGCATTCATTTTTGTGATATAGACCTTATCTGGAAACCTAGTTACGGTGATATTAGAGGTCAATTCCGAAAGTTTTTTTTTCTTAAAATTAGCGGTTTACAAGATAATAATTATACTTAAAAGCATCCAATAAGACAATGTTTTGAGTGTAATACATTGAGTTTTAACGTAAAACGTGATATTTCACCCCAAAAAACCTAGTTTCCCATTAACATTTTATGCGTAGGGTTACATAATTTCATGTACATACCTTATGCTTGGTTGACGGCTTCGTGAATGGTGAAAGAAAGAAAATGTATTTATTGGTCCCACACAGGACAGTACAAATTGATAAAAAATAACAATAACCAAAAAAACATAATAAACAATGGAAAGAAGTCGGATAAAAACCAAATATTGGTCCTGTACGAGACTGGCTGGTATTCTGATTGGGCCCGACGTTTACACCCTATACAGGGTGTAAATTAACCCTTCACACAGCCGTCAACCAAGTATTCTGTACATCAAACTAGTACACCTGCGCAAAAAATTTTGCTGGGAAACGACTTTATTTTCAACTCAATGTAGCACTCTTAAAACGTTGTGCTTGGATGCTTTGAATAGTAAACGGGTCATGGAGGTAATTTAAGTAAAGTTATAATCTGAAATACTAGTATTTATAAAAACAGCTGTGAAAAATTTGGAACTTTGAATATCTTCGTAACAAGAGGGTTCCCAGGTATGGTCTAAAACAAAAAAAAATATCGTTGTGGTGGGGAGAACAAGTGCCCTTCGTTTGCATTAAGGGTAGGTACCTTAACACCCTTTATGGTTAGCTATTGTCGCAATGATATTGACAGTAATTTAAGCACAGGTAAGTATATAGTATTCAGTACCTAGATATATGTCGAAAGCATACCAAATGTGTATGGGCAAAATGTTGAACCACAGGTAGCCAGCTGACTGATTGATTGATTTTACATGATCTATTGACTACTTTTACTCACGGGAGGTAATGGACACACAATTCCGGCGTTCTTGAGAGCACCGCCTACGAAAGGCTCCTTATTGATGAGGTCACAGAACTTGTGAGTCAACGACACGAAGGAGCGCCGGTACTCGTTGTGTAGGAGCTGACTGATGCTTACTGAAAGCTGCAATTAAGTGCTGTTTATCATTGCTGTTTAAGGCATAGTAAAAAGCCGCAACCTTTAATTATTTTTCATTACTCATTATGCTCTGAAAGTAGGTCATAACATGCCTGCAGAGCGGGTTGAAAATACTACTTTTCAGCCCTAGGGAGAATCACTTTCAACTGACAGCTGTCAAATTATTAAAAAAATGACTATTTCATTTCATTATTTTGAATATGAAAAGTTGGAACATATATGTTCCAACTTTTCATACAGCCACTAAATTACAGCGCGATTTAAAATTAAAATAACATAAAGTAACTTTAGAATTTTAGAATATAATTATATTGTGACTTCAATATAATTAAGTTTTAATTATTACTTTAAAATAACATAGATTTCGATAAAATCTTTGCCATTTTTTTAAATGTTGAACATGAAAAATACTGGCTGTATAGCTGAACGACCAGAGGACAAAAAAAAAACAAAATAGGCGGGAAAGCGACAACATTTGATCAACACTCATTTTTTCTTTAATTGTATTTACCTCGGGTAAATTACTTATTTAGTCCCTCGAACTATTAGCGCCCTCACTACGTTACGGGCGCAAAACCCCGTCTCTGGACTAAATAAGTAATTTTCACGCCTTGTTTTTGGGGGGCGGGAAATCATCAAATAACCTCTCCCGCTCTTGGGCAGAGCGAAAGTGAGTGTCAGACTTCTACTGACTAAAAACCACCCATCTACGATAAAAACTTTTCACGATAACATAACATAACATCACGCCTGTTGGGAGAGGTATAACCGCCATTTCGCCAGTTATATTTAAGACGACGACTTATTCACGATTTATGGCAAAAATAAATGCCTCGGCCTCGTCTTAACTGTAATGCGCTCCCAACTAGAGTTCTTTACGGTTGTTTTAGTTCGGAAATAGGAGGGCGGTATACTATCTACAGAACCCTAAAATATGACACATAGTTTTTAATCGTAAATTCTTATCTACATGGTGTTAAAAATATGATGCAACCAAATTCAAAATCCTTCAAACTCTTTTGTTTATCTCTCTATCTATATTTATAATCTCCTACAAGGCTACAACCCAACTCTTCAAAGTTTTAAAATATTGTATAATAATAAATTACCTAATATTATGCAATATAAGGTACTAAAACCCAACTGAACCACCGAGGCAAGGTTGTTGAGTTTTTTTCTTTTTAAACGTTGCCCCGCACTCTCCTGTATCGTGGGTGCGTTCACAAACATAAACTCACATACACAAATACCCAGACCCGGAACAACTATCTATAGGCCATACAAATATAAATTTGCTTCTTGCGGGAATCGAACCCTCGAGTCCCGCGACGCGCAGTGCAGCAGTCACTTGAGCCACTGCTCCAAACGTGCCGTCAACAGCCGTGTTATAGAGCCAAGAACTGCCGTAACAAATGTCCACGTGTATCAAACGAAGTTTTTCAAAACACTTTTGAACAGATACAATAATAAAACGAAAAGTATTTTTATCGCTAATTATGAAACAATAACTTAATTTGCTTTTTTGTTCGCGCTTTGCTTTCGACAGGTTGAAAGTGACCCAAAGGTATGAAGCCGCTAAGCAGCCTTTGGTATTAAAAAAAAAACCCCAAGTATAATGAATTATTTTTTTTATTTTTTAAATAAGTTAAATTAAGAGCGCCTTGGTGTTGTGGTCGCAACCGTGACTGTTGAACACGAGGTCCTGGGTATCGAACCCGGGTCAAAGTGATATTGGGTTTTTACTTCACGAATTTCTCTATTAATTATCTATTTCATGGGATTTAAACATAACTGGCGAAATGTGGATCTACTATTAGGTACACCTGTACCTAACCCTTCGGGGATTACGGCGTGATGTTATGTTATACTTATAAATGTTAATTTATTCATAAGAGTAAATATTTGTTTCAATAATCATGTTTTTCAGCTAACTATGAATAATGATAATGCCTTGATTTTGGCCATGTTGACATTTTTATATTTTTATTGTATGTAATTCCAATGCCTGGCCACTTATTTTAAGTCTGAGTACTTATAATTTGTTAATTCCGATTTCGGTTCCAAACTTTTAAATTGGAAGTCTTAATCGGAGGTCGAAGCATATCAGATAGCGGCGGCAGAGCGTGGCGGACGCGGTAACGTGTACAAATTGCATGCATTTTATTTTACTAAGCCCGCCCTTCTAGACTCATCATTCTTCTGCCACCATCTCGGGCTCCGCCTCCGACTCCGACTCTGATTCCGGTTTCGACTCCGACAAACCAAATTGAAAAACTCCGATTCGAAACTATGGTTTCGATAAAAACACCTCCGTAACATCCCTAAAAAAACCTGTTGCGGTGAACCCGACTAAAATGGAAGAAGGACAGGATGATGATGATCATGATGATGATTAGTCAAGAATAAAAGTTTAGATATCTAACCGTAACATTATTAGCAAATGTCTGTTTCGATGTACCCAGCACGTTGATATAGTACTTAGACTTCCTGGAGTATCGCCGCACGTTCACCGTCCCGTTCGGGTACAGATATTTAGAATTCAGATATGTCAAATTTGCTCTCTCCGGAATCACTTCCATGCACTGAAATAAAATTGAGTGAAAGGTGAGTCATTCCCAATGATGAAAAGTCTTAAAGCTACTGTCCTTGGGGTTGTGAATGATGGGAGTGGCCTACGGTGGCCGGGAGACGCCTTGCGACTCCCCACGCCCGGGTCGTCCTATTTTGTTCTATCACTCGGCTATCAAGCTATCTTGCTAAAAACGGTCTTGCCTACCCCAAAATAATATGCTCTCTTGTTTTTTGGGTGGGTGGAAAATTTTCAAATAACCCCTCCCGCTCTTGGGCAGAGCGAAAGGGAGTGTCAGACTTCTACTGACTAAAAACCACCCATGTTCCTTCTTAGCCCTATAATTATGTCGATGCCGCGGTAACTTGTGAACAACCCGCAGCCCCGACGGGATAATATGCTCCCTAAGTCAATATTTCTATTTAATGTGAACTACATTACTAATGGCTAATTTACTATTTTATTAATCGGTTTCTAAAATTAAATATCTTATCTACGGGGCGACGAACGTAGAGATTAATTGAGAAACTGAACAGTTTAAAGTAATTCTACTTACTTCAACAGCATAGATCCAACCCAATATAGAAAATAATATAAAATTAATAAACAACATGATCCTTGTCTAGGGATGCCTGAATAGGAGATCACACTGTTTAAAAAATAGTATATATTACAATTACAAAAACGATTTCTGAAAATTGGCGATGTCTGAAAGCGATAAGATGGGCACACATCGATTAATGTTAAATTAAACAGTAAATAGGCAAAACTGCTCAGTGATTTACAAAAAAACATGTTTTGTTGCAAACATAGTTTAAATAAATTGACCACTTTGCTAAAACGTACCTCGGTAGTAAATTACAACAACAACTTTTATCTGGCTAGAAAATCTGAAATTTCACATTGTTTTATATCTTTTATTTTTTAACTGGCCTTGTTAGTTAGTTCTTTATTTATTGGTCAAGTTGCAACTGACTTTAAAACCATTTCCGACCGTTCCATTTCCGTTTTTACCGATTGAGCTGAAATGTACAAATCTTTGTTTCAGCAGGCAGCACAGCAGCCGGGATCGCCTCCTCAAGAGAGAACTCCCTAATGGCACCGACACGAAACTTTGTACGCATTCGAAATTGAAAGAGAAAACAAAACTACCTACTTTTACTTTTTGAAAAAACTGCTCTTGAAATATATTATGTTGTTTTACAAGCTTTTTGTTTCCACATTTCCACAAAAAAGGGAAAAGAACAAAAACACAAAAAGCAAACTTCAGAAGAAAAATTAGCATAAGAAGTCGGAGACATTTGTTTGTTGGTTTTCTTTTTTTTGCCACCGACTTCAGAAGCCGATTTCTCATCTGAAGTTTTTCTTGTGTTTTAGTTCTTTTCACTTTTTTGTGTTTTTGAAGTCGGTTTTTATTCAATAACATATTTTTTTCTCCATTTTTAGTTGTATTGTATCTTAAATAAACAAATAGGTATTTACTATGCATTTAACATTCAACCATGAAACCTAACCCTTAACCTTCAATATTCCTTTATTATTGCTTTCAACTCCTAACTGTTGGAGAAGGTAGTCTATAATCATTTCACTTACAACCTGAAATAATACAACCCAAGGCTCAGACCAAATAACTTTTTATTCGGTCTGAGAATATAGGTACGTCAATATAGTATTTTATTAAAATACTATCCTCCAACTTCTAACCGATAAGGAGTTGTACCTTCCACCATCAGCTCATCAACATGAAGTGATGCTGATTGATTGTGACTGCTAGATGCAGTTTGTCAAAACACCTTTGAACAGATACAATAATAAAACGAAAAGTATTTTTGTCATTAATTATTAGGAAACAATAACTTAATTTGCTTTTTTTTTCCGCGTTTTTCTCTCACCAGGTTGAAATCGACCCAAAGGTATTATTTTTACTTTAAGAAGCCGCTAAACAGCCTATGGTATTAAAAAAAAACCTTTGGTAAGTATAATAAATAATTCTTGTTTTTTTAATTGAGTTAAATTAAGAACGCGTTGGTGTTGTGGTCGCAACCGTGACTGTGGAACAAGAGGTCCTGGGTTCGGTTTCCGGGTCAAAGTGATATTGGGTTTTTCCCTCACGAATTTCTCTATTCTTATCTATTTCATGGGATGTAAATAAAAATAACTGGCGAAATGTGGATCTACTATTAGGTACACCAGCATCTACTGTTAGGAACATATGTTATACATATAAATGTTAATTTATTCCTAAGAGTAAGTATTTGTTTCAAATTCGAATACTTGAAAAGCTTTAGAAAAAGCAAGAAACACGTAATACGTGCCTATAAAATTTGAGGGTTGCCCTCGATTTCTCTGGGATGCCATCATCAGGTTAAAATAATAACCTGAAAGAATGCAACTAGCGTTCCATAAGTAGTAAGTACGTATAATTTTGAAAGAATTGTCTTTATTCTCCTAGTGGTTGAGGAGTTGTACCAACTATCATCAGCGCATCCACATGAGATTAGAGATTATCAGACGCAAATACATGAACAGCTTTAGAAAATATATATAAAACGTAACAAGTGCCTATAAGATTTGAGGGTTGCCCTCAATTTTCCTCGGATCCCATCATCAGATCCTGACTTGGTGTCAATGGGACCACCTCGTGAGTATACTCTTCGAATACAAAATGAATTTTGAAAATCGGTTAGATCTTTCCCATAGGTTCCCTTCACGGAAACCTATGAACTCCAAAAAGTATTTATTAAAAAAAAAAATACCTACTGGCTGGTAGTAAATCTGTGACATATTCTTCAGCACAATAATGTCGGCAAAAATAATCCAGAAGGAGTATTATTTTTTATTTATTTATTATAGTTAGGTTGGAAATCTTGTGATGAAATTCTATGTAATTAAAACATACAAGAACATTTTTTAGAAAATGGTAAGTTCGTTCCTTTGTTTAGACTTGTCTTATTCGTTCGCATTCACGTACTACCGTTGATTGACGCACCACGCATAATGCGGCCGCCACACACTCGACGAGTGGCATGGGAAGTAGCGAGGAAAGGAGGCAGAGACATAGTGTGGCCACTTTACTCGTCATGCCGCACGTCATGCTCCTCGTCCTGCCCATCGCTCCCCATTTCGTCGGTTTTTGTTTTTGTAGGAGCGTCGTAATTAATTGCGCGAGTAGAGCAGTGTGGGCAGAGCGGGCAACATCGCGGCAAATAGCGGCAGCGAGGAGCATAGCGATGAGCAGCGTGAGGAGCATAGTGTGGCGGCTGCATAATATGAACTTGATCATAATGATGTTCTTGCTTTTTTTTGGGAAATCATCAAATGGCTGCTCCCGCTCTGGACGGAGCGGGCCGGAGCGGGAGGGAGTGTCAGACTTTTACTGACTAAAAACCCTACTTTCCTTTTTTAGCCCTTTGTGTCCGTGGCCGCGGTATCTCTTTCGAACAACCCGCAGCCCCGACAGGACATAATCAGATGCTTTGAAAACGAAATATCTTATTTCACATTAATTTACTTAATTTCAGCTATCCAAGTCTTTGGCACGATCTTTATTGAGAAACGCCCAACAATATAAGTTTGCTTGCAATCCTGTGGTATGTTGAAATGTTGATTTAATTATTTAGGAGACATTTTCTGTATGATTACCAATATTTTTCCCTAAAAAAAAACCTAATAAAATGTCCCTGAATAAAATGCGCTATACTGCGCCCAATAGGGATCTATCCATAGCGCCTTTCCGCCATTTATTTATTTTTAGAAAAACCGAGAAGTAGCTAGTAAGAGTAGGTACAATTAAATTGTAAATCGGCTAGCCCTAAGTTACATATATGCTTGATAATAGAAAAGGTTTTTTTGTGCGTAGGTACTATATGTATGATAATTTTCTTTAAAAACATCTATATTGCCCTTGCAACTCACAACTTTATCTTGCAAAGTCTACAAGCTTATCGATGAAGACACATTCACACCCTGAGGTACTAGGTATTACCTCAAGCTAGTCACTAGACTAGCTTGAGGTAATACCTAGTACCTTTAGACTTTCTAGTTACAGTACAGAACTAGAAAGTCTCATTAGTATACCTAAATATATTTATACGCAGTAATTCTGCTTATCATGTCCATGTTTCAGTATCAGCTATTACACCACAAGGACGTATCTTCTTCAGCAGAATCGTTCCTTAGCGGCACAAATGCCAATTTCCTGGAAGCCCAGTATCTGGACTGGTCAAAATCTAAGGGATCGGTCGACGCAGTAAGTAAAAACAGTGTATTTGTCTTATATCTATGTATTTTTAACTGGGTTTCATAAACAGTTCATTTCAATTAAACTTTAACCGTTTATAAATATTTTATGGGTGGTATTTCAATGGCAATGGCCACGAAAGTTTCGTGCATATTGCACGAAACTTTCGTGGATTACCTACAGTAAAATTATTAATTGTAAAAAAAAACCAAAGTCGCCGATCGAATACGTAACACCACAATACGCTCCAAGACAGGCGTCGCCGATGTTTGCGATAAGTCTGCGAGGTTGAAATGAGCAGTCTCATTTCCAGGATGGGTCAAGTCAGATGGGCCAGAATCGTCACACAATGGGTGCCTGAAGATGGTCGTCGTCGCTGAGGCAGGCTCAAGAAAGCTAGCGTGACGATTTGGACTCATTACTTAGGTACTGATTGGCCAGAGAAGGCAAAACATCGGGAGAGATGGAAAGGAATGGGGAGGCCTTTGCTCAGCAGGGGGACAAAATAGGCTAAAAAATATACATATATAAGTAGTACATTGTTTTCACCATAAGTCTGGGGATCCGCTTTAGATTTATCGCTTTGTAAATTTTATTTTCGTTAATAAAATTAAATAAATTTATATTTTTTGGCAATCTTTGTGTTGCGTAGGCCTAGTGGGAGGCCTATGCAACACAAGAACCGATGACCTGGTGAAGGTCGCGGGGCGCCGCTGAATGCGAGACGCACTGATTCGATGATGATTATTTTTTGCAGTCATGGGATGGTTTCTACGATAGCCTGTGCGGTCCAGCGTTAAAGATTGAGGAAGTTCAGGACGAATTTAGTCCTCAAACAGTCAGTATGTTGAAAATTTAATGTTATTAATTGTTATTTTATTGTTGATGTAATATTGATTGTTTTCTGGGCGTTTTAAATGGCCACTTTAGCAGATCATATTAAAAATTACGTTTAAATTCTTAAAACGGCTGCGCTGTTTGACGCAATTCATATTATGATCTGTTGAAAGGGCCATTTTAGACCCTCTGTGCGAGCAGTATTTTAGCTGTTAATTTTTTTTACAGAACCGAAGCCGACTGGTGGTTCCACTTCCAGCGACAGTGAAGCCGCAATTAAAACCAGAATTAAATTAAATATGGCTGTCGCAAGCTTAATTCGAAGCTATCAGGTAAATGAAGAATATGAGATTGGTGTCTGTCCCCGTCCCTAACATTATGAATGTAAAAGTTTGTGAGGATGGATGGATGATTCTTACTCTGACACGCAAAAACAGAACGGATTTTAATGAAACTTTACATGCATGCATTATAGCTCTAAACATCAGTATAAAACACAGGACATAGTGTGTAAAGCTATCGTGTTAAAAAAATACGCAGGTAAAACCTCGAGCGGAAATGGCGGAAGTTATAATATAGTCTTAATACATAAATATGGTTGGTTTCAGCTTCCTAAATATAATAGTTTTCAACCCGAGAGGCCCTACGAATTGAGGAGTAATAAAAATAATTGATGCCTGACAGATGATGAGGTGAAAGCGAACGGGGGGGTCTAAAATGGCCACTTTAGCAGATCATTTATAATAGGATCATAATATGAATTGCGTTAAAATTCGTTACATTGTCACAGGCGCAGTGCAGTCACTATTATGAATAGCCCATTTTAGACCCCCTCATATGTGTATGTTGCTCTCTTGGGGCGAGAGTGGTCCTATAACAACTAACTGAGGTACTCGGAGATTTTTAATGATTACTTAAGCCGTCACTTAGTAAAGATTGGACATACTTTTGTATGACAAAACTGTGAAAACATTTACCTACTAAGTGATGGCCTAAGTAATCATTAAGGCTCTCTGAGTGCGGCAGTAAGACTTAAATGGCTACTCATCTGTTTTCACAGTTAAGTTTTAAATAAGGCATTTAACGTTGTGTCCGCAGGCTCGTGGTCACTTGCTCGCAAAGACAGACCCTCTGAACCTGACGCTGCCAGCCAGGCTCCTCGCCGATAACAAGAGTCTGGCGCTCGACACCAAGGGAGTTTCTAGCCATATCGTAGCCCGAGAGTTGTGTTCGGAGTTATGTAAGGATCAATCATTTAATACGTCACACAAGTCATTAAGTATGCGGCCGCCACACACTCGACGAGTGGCATGGGAAGTAGCGAGGAAAGGAGGCAGAGACATAGTGTAGCCACTTTACTCGTCATGCCGCACGTCATGCTCCTCGTCCTGCCCATCGCTCCCTATGTTGTCGGTTTTTGTTTTTGTAGGAGCGTTGTGATTAATTGCGCGAGTAGAGCAGTGTGGGAAGAGCGGGCAACATCGCGGCAACTAGCGGCAGCGCGAGGAGCATAGCGATGAGCAGCGCGAGGAGCATTGTGTGGCGGCCGCATTACATGGCTTAATATAAACACCACTCGGGTCGATCTTTAGGCTAAGCCGCGCTTGCCTAGGTTGGTCCGTGGATAGGTGACCACCCACTACATACCGAGTTTCCTAAGTGCCTTGGAAAACTCGTTAAGCTGTTGGTCGAGACTGCCATATCTTTGACAATCGCTACAGGTAGTCAATGACCAGAAAGTCTGACAACCAGTCTTACCAAAGGGTATAACTGTAACTAGTATTAACTGGATTGTGGAGGTCAAATAGGCAGTCTCTCCGAGTAAAATACTGGTATTCAGCTGCATCCGGTTAGACTGGAAGCCGACCCTAACATATTTGGGACAAGGTTAAACAGAAGATGACATGTCATTAGACTGCCTCGATGGGTCTAGTCATGTAATGGTCGCTCGCACGACAGTTGTACATGAGGTCCTGCTTTCGATTCCTAGCTCGAGCATAATGTTTTGTGTTTCCATAAGGAATTCCTCACCGAATGGATTTAAACCTAACTGGCGAAACGTGGGTGTAATATAAGTACATCTCTGACACACTCTTCGGGGATTACACGCGTGATGTTGTGTAGGAATAAATCTAGGCTTCAGTCTTTTATTTATTTAATACTAGCGGTCTTCGCGCGGTTTCACCCGCGTAGTTCCCGTTTCCGTGAATTTCTAACATAGATAAAAGTAGCCTATGTCACCCGGGGATAGTGTAGCTTCCCAAAGTTGAAAGAATTTTTCAAATCGGTCCAGTAGTTTCCGAGCCTATTCGTTACAAGCAAACAAATATTTCCTCTTTATAATATTAGTATAGATACTGAGGTGGGGTTGGTATTACTTCCTTTAGTTTTTGGAAGATTAGATTCTTGTGTCATTATCTCAATATTTCATTTTTTAAATTTCTCTATCAGGCTTTTGAATGACCTATTATGTATTATTTCTTAGCTGAAAAACATATGGACATGAGTTTCACACTGCCTGCCAGAACTAACATCGGCGGCGATGAAACCTCATTAACACTCAGGTGAGGTGAGATTTAGAGCACATAATAAAACAGCACAGAAAACCAGGCTAAAGTTCTCATGCCAGTGTGGACTGTGCTTTACTCTACTTACTTTTCTTTACTTTACTTTAGGTAGGTACTTTAGTAGCGAAGACGTCTGAAACCCGTCGGTGCGAGCTTGCACAATCATCTGCTGTACTAGTACTTCACTATCGAGATAGTCACAATTCACAACAAACTGAAAGCATAATTATTGTAATAGACGCACAGAATCTTAGCTGTACCAAAATCAAAATATTTTATTTCACATGTCTACAAACGCACTTATAAAACGTCGACAAAAGGTGCAAGGTTTGAGTTGGTCGTTTCCTAATCCTTTCGGAGAAGAACCGCAAGCAACTCCATGGTTTGATGGTTACTCTTCTAAAATGATTGGTGTTGATGTAATTAACCCAATGATTATCCAACTGATATAATAAATAATATTTACTTGATTAGGGAAATAATCCGCCGTCTTGAGAATGTGTACTGCAAATCCATCGGCATAGAATATATGCACGTGTATGATATCGACGAAGTACAATACCTGAGGGAAATGATGGAGACACCAGGAGTATTCGATCGGACCCACGAGGAGAAAAAAAACATTATGCGACGGCTTACCAAGGCTGTGTTGTAAGTTGATTTTAACGACTAAGTAGTACTTAGGTCCCGTCGGGGCCGCGGGTTGTACACTAGTTATATCGCGGCCTCGACATAGAGGGCTAAGAAGGAACATGGGTGGTTTTTAGTCAGTAGAAGTCTGACACTCCCTTTCGCTCTGCCCAAGCTCTGCCTGATTTTCAAACCGCCAAAAAAAAAAAAAGTAGTACTTAGGTAGGTACTTAGCTAAGTTATAGTTAGTTACCTTAGGTAAGCGTGGCGGATAAGTGGATTATGGCCCACCCACGCTTACTGAAAGCAGTACTGTTTTGTCTCAGCAATGGTAAGAACATTATGAAAACCGATTATCCAAATCGTCGTTTCAATAATTCCCTTTTTATTAGACTCAAATAAGCTTCGACCAGAGCTCTACCACCTCGAAATGTTGGTGGCTTCGGACAGGTCCCATAAAGTGCAAGTGGGATTCCACATAGGGCAAGACAGGAGGTGAGTCACGGTTTGTGTTGAGGCACAGTCGCATCGTGCTTTATTGGAATATCCCCACCGCCGAGAGCAGGAGAATTCAGGAGGAGGAGTTATTGCAAGCGCACCTCTATCTTGGTTTTAATACAATATTTTTAACAGTATATTACAGTCGGGAACTACATACATAATTATAAATCAATACTTACTCCTCCTCCTATTGAAGCTTGTAGTAGGCTCCGTGAAAATTTACGAGTTAGATGCATGTATCAAACTCACGAATCCGTGATCGTGACCCATGGTTCTTCCAATAACGCCGACATATCGGAAACACAAAAAAAAAACAAAATCAAAATCAAAAGTCATTTATTCAAATTAGGCTGATAATCAGCACTTTTCGAACGTCAAAATTTACTTTACTCTACTTATTTACAAGAGACAGTCCCCCAAAACGCCCACCCTTCGGCACTTCCTAGTGTTTAGCTGGAAAGAAGAAGTGACGGAACAAACTCCCCAGCAACACATTCTGTCTGTTATGTTGGTTAGAAGAACCAGACTCGATACAATAGTAAGGTGTAGGTAAGTTCATTTTAGAGTTACTACAGACACAAATCAATAATAAAAAATTATATAATTATAAACAATGTAAAAATAAAAAAGTACATTTAACAAATTTTTGTAATGTAGGTAAGGCACAAATGTTGATATCAGTGCTGTAACTATTCGTACCAAAGGGCGTCTCGATGATTAAAAACCACTGTAAAAGAGAGTAATTCTTTCTTTCTTTTCTTTTTTTTAAAAAACGTTGTCCCCACACTAGGAATTTCTCCTGTATCGTAGGGGCGTTCACAAACATACAATAAATGGAAGAGAAAAAATAAATAATAAAATTGAGAATAGTTAGAGACATCCACAACTTTGTAGCGGCTAAGAGTTACCAGGGAAGCCGCATGCGCAGAAGCTAAAGCCAAACTTTTTTATCTTCGACGTGGTCCTTGATTTTATAATATGCTTTTTGAATAAGGGCACGTTTAATGTAGTTTTTAAACTTTCCATCGGTCAGTTCTATAACTGACTTAGGCAACTTGTTATAAAAGCGTATACTATTATATTTTATATAATATATATATTTATTAATATTATGTTTTCAAGACAAAGATAAGTTCTATTAAATCAAGGATGTTTTTTTCGCAATGTTTTTTAGTTTGGAAAAGTACTTCGCGACAAAATGGCCTGCTGAGAAGAGGTTTGGGCTGGAGGGTGGCGAGAGCATGATCGTGATGCTGGAGGAGATTGTGGACCACAGCACCAGACTCGGTGTGCATTCAATCGTCATGGCTATGCAGCATCGAGGTTACTTTTTACATCTTAACTCATTAGATATGGAATACTACAGGGTGTCTACAATATGAATTGCGTTAATATTCGTAAAATAGACCAAGGTAATTCAGTAAACGCTTTGTTCGCTTTACCCTCGTATAGTCTGAAGGGACTGCATTTCAATGGCAGTGGGGATGAATCAGATGAAGGACTAACTTGTTCCCAATGCGAGGCATGGCCTTGTCTTGTCCTTAATCCGGGTCCTTATTAAGCAAATCCTGAAGATTAAAACCAATAAAACTGTCCGATCCGGTACTCAAAGGTCACCTACTTTTGTGGCTAACGAGGCAGTACTAGTAAACTCGTACTTTGCAAACAATCCCAATCGGGGATGTTTTTTTATACACTATGCTGTTTGCTGCAACAAAGCTTAGCTGCATTCAGATTTAAAGGATAAAGGTGGCCGGTCTTATTCAAGGCATATTCTGTATTTCTCCTGGGGTGGTAAAGGCCTAAAAAGCGCTCTTATTTTAGCACTTATTGAACAAAGGCAGCGGGGACCACTTACGAGTACTAGTCAACTGAGGCACAGGGTCCAGCTGTTTTTAGACTGTCTGTCGTCATTGCGTTAAGGATAGGCCTACCTATACTTAATTAAAAAAATTCTCTTATCTTCGAATCTACATATTTTCAGTACCCTAAGTGTGGTTTTCATTCAGGTCGTCTAAATATGTTGGTGAATGTGTGTCGCAAGCAGCTGTGTGATGTTTTTGCCCAATTCAAACCGATGGAGCCCAAGGAATCCGTAAGTTTTTATTTATTTAGTGGTAGGCAAAGTTTTTGTCTGTCAGTAGCCAAAAACATGATCAATAATATAATTAGATAAAAAATCACTTGCAGATACTTATATAAATAAGATTTTGATATACAGTGTTTGGATAACGGATAAGGATACTTTAAGGGCATATTATATTCCGTCGGGGCTGTGGGTTGTACACTAGTTACCGCGGCCTCGACATATAGGGCTAAGAAGGAACATGGGTGGTTTTTAGTCAGTAGAAGTCTGACACTCCCTTTCGCTCTGCCCAAGAGCTGGAGGGGGGTTATTTGAAGATTTTCCACCCGCCAGAAAAAAAAGTGCATATATATTATATGTAGGTATACTCATTTCTATGGACAAATATATTGCGTTAGAAATAATCCTAACACCCTGGGATGGCAGTCATTTTGTTTTTTTTTAATCCCAGGTGTCCGGCGACGTGAAGTACCATTTGGGTACTTACGTCCACCGGTTCATCCGGCGGACCAACAAGTACATAAAGGTGTCGATGAGTGCAAACCCCTCCCACTTGGAAGTCGTGACTCCTGTCGTGCTGGGCAAGGCGAGGGCAGAGCAGTTCTGGAGGGGCGATTCTAAAGGAGACAAGGTTCTTTTTATTTTTATTTAATACTTAGGTACTAGTGGCCCGCCCCTTAAATTATGATAATAATTGGTTTAATAAGCGATGTAGTTTTTTCCACTCGCGTAATTTGCTTATTTCATTAACCCCAAAAGAATCTAAATGTTGGCTAAATCAAATCCTGAATAACACCCACACATCTGTATACCTTAGGGAGCTTTTACAGCAATTCGTACCTAAGTAGGTGTACGTATACTTTATTACTCTCATTGAAAGACATGAGTTAGAATGGATCGAATTATCATTTCATGTCTTACAACCAAGAAATTCGAAGGCATGTGACATCCACCAACCCGCACTGGGCCCTCGTGGTGGATTATAGCCCATCCCTCTCCCAGAGAGGAGACCTGATTCCCTGCAGTAGGAACATTATAGGCTGATGATGATGATGGTGATGATTATCATTTGGAATGAACGTGCAGGTGATGGCGATAGTGATGCACGGGGACGCGGCGATGTGCGGCCAGGGTGTGGTGTACGAGTCGTTCACGCTCAGCAACCTGCCTGCCTTTACCACCCACGGCGCCGTGCACATCGTCTGTAACAACCAGATCGGATACACCACCGACCCACGCTTCTCCAGGAGCACACCTTACTGCTCTGGTATGATGCCATCTCCTCATCTGGGATAACTCTAGATTGCGGTTCAAAAATGCACGTAACGGACCGAATCGGAACACTTTATTTAAGTTTTTAGCGCTCTCCCTGATACAGATATAGCAAAAGCCATCGACGCGCCAGTTTTACACGTAAACGGCGACGACGCGGAGGCAGTGGCGTACGTAGCACGCGTGGCCATCAGCTTCCGATGCAAATTCAAGAAGGACGTAGTGCTGGACCTGGTCTGTTACCGCAGACATGGCCACAGTGAGGAGGACGAACCCATGTTCACGCAGCCCTTCATGTATAAGAAAATAAGAACTATGAAAACTGGTCAGTTAATTCTACACTTGCCGTAGATTTCGAACACTTCGGTTTATTATTTGGCCTTCTAACGTTCAACAAAGTTTGAATCTGCAATTTTCATTCGAAGAATGAATGAGTAAGCTACCCCGACGAAGACCACAAATGTGTAATCATCGTGTAAGTCGCTTTTTGGGAAGTTCAACGACCCGTCGTAACGCGGTAGGTAACATGGGAATTTTCATACGTACCTAGAGCATTATGTATTTCGGGTGGAATTGTGAAGTCTGCGCTTCTTCTTTTACTAAAAACCATTCCAACTCACACTATTAGCTTGCACGCACTTCGTAGAAGCAGGAAATTTTACTATTTATACTGTAATCGGAATATTTACCACGTTTTCAGTATAAATAATATCTAGTGTTAGTGATCATATCAGTTTAAAACCTTATATCAGACACATGTTCTTCTGAAACTAAATAGCGCTTATGTCTAATTACAGTGGACGTAATCTACGCAGACAAGCTAAAAGCGGAAGGCGTCGCCAGTGAAGCTGACATCAAAGCAATTCAGAAGGAGTACACGGACACTCTCAATAGTCACTTTGACCTCTCTAAAAAAATAACCCAGCTTAGTATCGGAGAGTGGATCGATACGCCGTGGACTGGATTCTTTGAATCTGTAGACCCGTCCATAGTAAGTGCCCAAGTTCTGTACTTTGCTTCAATATAAATTACTGTGTGTAAATAAACAATTTACATACTGTAGATAGAGTAGTCGAACTATTCTTGATTGCATTTGGCAATTCGACAAATTTTAATAGTTAAGTATTAGGTATTTGATGTTTCCACTTTCCGATGCAGACTATCAGACATCAAATATTCTGCCTTTTGCTCACAGCATAATAAAGAATCAACCCAAATCACCTAACATTTTAGCAACTTTTAATACCTAGTAAGTACCTACTGTATTCTTCCAAATTCAAAAATTTTTCAGATTAAAGAAACTGGTATAACTCAAGATTCAATCAATACCATAGCGAAACATTTTAGCACGCCACCGGAACCGTGGGCCTTCGAGGTTCACAAAGGCATAACAAGGATGCTGAAACTCCGTGAAAAAATGGTTTGTATGACTGAACAGCTGTTCTGCAGTGGACGTCACTTGGGTGATTTCCAATTTTGGTGGTGGATTTTCAATTTTGGTAGTCACGCTAAACTGAAAATATCCCAAAGAGTTATTGAAATATTCTGAGCCCTCTTGAAGGTTATTCTAGCTACGACTATCTTACAGGTTCTAGGTATTTATTTATTTATTTTACTATTTATGTAGGTACACACAGTAGACAACACAGGAAAATAACAAAATATAACATTTGAGTACAAAGGTACTGCTTATTTCTTAAGAAATTTCTGCCAGCAGACCTGCAAAAGGAGAAATGAAAAAAGAAATGTAGACAATAGTGTGTGAGAGGCGTAAAAGAATTCTGTGTGTATGTGCCTTATTATCTAACTTAACCTATAATAATAAATATACATATAATATAAATACACAATGCTAATATATCTCGACATCAGAAGCCTATGGTCGGATGTACAAAACGATCTGTTTGTACATACGACCTTATGCTTCTGAAGTCGACATATATAAACAAAATAAACTTACTTAAGTAGTTAATTTTCACAAAAAAAAAAGAAAATATGCCACCCAAATTGAAAATTACCCACCAAAAATGGAAATTTTACTCATTTGACTGAGTGGTGAGCAAAAACTTAATCTGCAAGTATTGTGTAGGTGGCGGATGGCATTGCGGACTGGCCAATGGGTGAGACGCTGGCGTACGGCTCTTTGCTGCGCGACAACGTGCACATTCGCTTCACCGGCGAGGATGTGGAGCGCGGTACTATGGCGCATAGGTACTGTACAGACCTCTACCTGTAAGCCTTCTCTACACGTCCACAGATGCATCCGTAGACGTCGACAGATGTATGACCACGAGCCGAATAGTCGACAGACGCAACTTATACGCACGCAACAGTATTTTTTTTCCGATTCCACCGGCAGTTTTCTGCTTGATACAACTCAAGAAATTAAATGTTTTCATGCCAAGGAGATTACAACTTAACCCACACATTTGATTGCCTTCTGCTCATAGACATACCCATCATCAATGATATGTTGTATAGGTACTACTGGTATAAGGAGTCACTAATAATGCAACGCAACAACAACTTGCACTGTCTAATACTCAAGATAGAGGTAGACTCAGCCTCAAAACGATGTAAACACGGAGAAGGAACCATTTTGTTCCAAAGCCAAAATCAACACAGCCAAAATGTTTTTTTCGATCAGAGCTTATCAACGTGACACTCAAAAGCTTTGCGTGTTTTGTGTATATAATAATGATGTTACCGGCTAAACCCAGGCAAGACTAGTTAAACGAGCCAGCCTCTATGATCGTTGTTTTATGATGAGTCCTATTTTGGCCTAGGACGAAACTAGTTTGGCAAAGTAGTAAGTCGCTGAAGTAGGCTGAAGATATATGGCTATGATTGCAGGCACCACGTGTACCACCACCAGGGCGTGGACGGCGCCACGTACCGCGTGTTGGACACACTGTATGCCGACCAGGCCCAATACTCGCTCCACAACAGCTCGCTCTCCGAATTTGGTAACACTAGTAACATTACCACTCTAACGGACAACTAACTTGACCGCTCGCATTTCAGCATGCGCATGCGACCTTTTTATGATCTTTAACTACACAGGATGGTAGTTTTCACGCAAACCATAGTAGCTACATAATAAAAAACTGAGTCAGAAAAAAGGAAAACTGAAACAGTAACCGTTGCCGCGTCGGTGTCTCTATACTGTTTGTCTCTCCATCAGTAGATACCAATAATTTATAATAATTATCAGATCATCCAAACTATTGTGTCTCTCTACATAATTTAATTCTGTGTACTATTTCATCCGCAGGCATTTTGGGTTTCGAGACTGGATACTCATACTCAAGTCCGAGAGTGCTGTCAATATGGGAGGCACAGTACGGTGACTTTGCGGACACGGCACAGCCTATGTTTGACACGTTCATCGCGAACGGTGAGAGCAAGTGGGTCAGCCAGTCAGGCGTCGTAGTACAACTACCTCACGGTATTGACGGCGCCGTAAGTATTATTGAAAATTGAGAACAGCGTCAAGCCACACGGCTGTATTTCAGGATGTATTTATGGTACCTGCTTTATGTAGGTACCCGGATTAATTCTCATTTTTTTTTTCAAGAAAAGATAAGAATATTTCTGAGAAAGTACTTAACTAGATCTCTTATAGATTGGGATGGCCCCATACTGACTTATTAAAAATGTATTTACTTTAAACACTAACTAAATTATTTCGATATTGCCAACATTGCCATATTTTTTTACTCGATTCTAGACATGATAGTGTAATAACCCCTCATATAATAATGGCAGTACCTAGCCTCTAGAGTTGCTCCTTGTGCACTACGTAAGAGATGTCCATCAGAATCCAAAGCAACGGTTTCGTTTGTGCACTATCAGGGTCCCGAGCACTCGTCAGGTCGCCCAGAAAGATACTTGCAGCAATGTGACGACGATGAAGAATGTATACCAAATTTGGAAGACCCGCAGTTGGAGTGTAAGTCTTTTAACATCGTACCGGACCGGATTACGTTCCTGGTCGGTCAATCTCGTCAGAGACTAGCCAGTTAGCCTCATAATTATACAGAAGACGTTGTAAACAAATATGAGCGCAAACACGAGTTGTATACCTACTCTCTTACCTTAATCTCGTCGTCTGATGGGACGAGAATCCGACTCCACCGAAGATTAGACACACTGGACCATCTGATGGTCTCGTGATAGCAACGTCCAATTCTAACCGTGGGATCCTGGCTTTGATTCCCAATACCAGGTAGTGCGAAGTATGTCGGGGTTTTTTCATTGGGAATTTCTCTGTAGAAGCTCGGAATTCGAAGTTTGATCGTAAGATAATCCTGTAAGTGCGTAAACCCGTTGGTTCTTTTACATAATTTCTTTTCAATTTTACAAATTAGCATCACCCGGACTACATTCCCCCCTTCCATTGACTTTAAGGTACCGTTTAGAAGAGAGGGGATTCTTACCTCGTGGATCGAAGTAATATATATGTATTATACCTAGGTATATTAGTTCGTGATTCGTAGCAATAACAAAACTGATCACCTTATAAACCCTTGCCTTTCCGTAGTGAAACAGTTGCGGACGGCCAACTGGACCGTGTGCAACGTGACGACCCCAGCAAACTACTTCCACTTGATCAGGAGACAAATCGCCATGCCATTCCGCAAGCCACTCATCCTTTTCACGCCTAAAGTCGGCCTTAAGCACCCCTACTACCGGTCAACGTTCAGTGATTTCGTAATTGGGACAAAGTTCAGAAGGTGAGCTCCGAAATAGTATTTCAATAGTAAAAAACATTTATTCACACACAAATTGAGTTAATGTAGTTATAACGAGTATGTTTTTTTTTTCGTTTTTCCATAGAGTGATCCCCGAAGAGGGACCAGCCAGTAAACAACCAGATAAAGTCAAAAAGCTCATCTTCTGTTCTGGCAACGTAGCGATCAAGATTGATGAGGAACGGAAAGCTAAGAAACTTGAAAATAAACTTGCCGTTTGTCGTATTGAACAACTGTACCCATTCCCTTACGACTTAATTCTCAAGGAGTACTCTAAATACGAAAACGCGGAGAAGTGCTGGTGTCAGGAGGAGCACAAGAACCAGGGTCCTTGGCCCTTTGTCAAAGTTCGTATGGAGAACCTTTTCGAAACGAAAGTGACGTGAGTACCTACGGCTTGTTGTCTACACGTTGAATAGGCTAACTTCGCCATCTCCACTAATATAACAAGTAATGCATTGCTCACGTAAGGTGAGTAAGGCATCGTCATCATTATCTGGCCCTTATCCCAATTCGTGTGGAGTCGGAGCAGCATGTCTTCTCTTTCCATACTTCCCTATAACTCGTCATCTCATCAGACACCTCCTTGCCCACCATAATATATCATCCTCAAGAGGAAATGCGGGAGGTCTTTTCACCATAGAAATGCTCTCGCCTGTTTTATTAATTGTTAATATTGTTAATAAAACTATATTTTTTACAGAATAATAAATATTAACTACTTTTACGCCCCTTTGTTTTTCCTTTTGATGATATATTATTTTTCTAAGCACTAGAACCCTCAAAAAATGCTCAAAATTACTTTTTTAGATCGCTGTCAAGACAGACCTCTAGTGTACAAATTTGACAACTATTAACGAAATAAGAAAAGCATAGGGGCACAGATTACATTTAGTGTCTAAAATATCTTATAAATTGGTACAATATTGAAGGAGGAAATAGGCGAGAGTCAAACCTAGAAATAGTACTTTTTGTTTTTACTTAAGCTATTGAGTCGGATCTGCAGTTGTCCTTTTCTGGCGTCCGGGCACCTAGCACTCGCAGAGCGACAGCGATAGATCGCAGAGCAACACCTAATTTTCTCAAAAAAAAAGTCTCCGCCCGCATTTCCTCATAACACAATCCATCCATCGCTTCTTTGGTTTTCCTATTCACTTGTACCCCTCTACATTCATATTCAAAGCTTTCCTCACGACATTTTCGTTATTCCTTTCATTCAAATTTGAAGACATGTGACATGATCTACCAACCACACTAGGACCGCGTGGTGAATTATATATAGGCCTGAGTCCCTGCAGTGGGAACATTATAGGCTAGGTTGATGATGACTTAACGGGCGCCCCGTTTTGTGTTTCCGATAAATCCCACAAGAATACTTAATTATTTTTTCTTTTTTTTATAAAAACGTTGCCCCATACTAGGAATTTCTCCTGTATCTTGGGTGCGTTTACAAACATTTAAATACCCATACAGAAACACATCCAGACCCAAAACAACTATCTGTAGGCCATGCAAATATTTGTTCTGATCGGGGATTGAACCCGCGACACCCAGTGCAGCAGTCGAATCTCTCAGCCACTGCGCCAACCGTGCCGTCCATACTTACTGCTTGTCTGCCCGCAGATGCATATCAAGACCAGCAAGTTCAGCGTCGGCGACGGGTATCAAATGGAAGCATAATAAAGAATTAAAAGATCTTAAAGAGAACATTGTAAAAGGCTGCTAATGTTTGAAAATACGTCTAAGATCTTTTTGCAAATTTACGACTGAATTATTGAGATTAATTTTATTATTTTGGAGACTTGGATATCAAAGATACACTTTTAAAGTTTACATTCCTCTCTCTAAAATGATTGTACCCTGAGATTGTTTTGTTTTGTAATTGTCCGTTTGTAATAAATAAAAATACGAGTTGCTAGGTATTTCATTTATCATTTTGTCCGCATAATTATTATTATTATTATATGCTAATCATTTCCTTTATTCATTTGTAACCAAATTTCATACATTTTTAAATATTTCCTATTAAAACAATAAACAAACATTTAAAAATATAAAAAATTGTAGCCCTCTGGTATCGGGACCAGAGTCCAAGCTACCGGCGGTTAGGGCTCCAGAGAAAGGAACCTCCTAACAATACGAGCCGTGTCCAGGAGTACCGATCTCTGCATCAAGCCCTTGATCCAGCTGCCTAACGAGAGCCTCCTCAGATGTTGGTCGAGGCTCTTGGCAATTAAGCCATTGGCTCTGACGACTATCGAAACAATGATCGCTGAGTCCACACCCCACATGTCGACAACCTCGTGAGCCAAGTCAAGGTACTTGATTTGTTTATCTTTCTCGGCTTTCACGAGGTTCTCGTCATGCGGGACGGTTATGTCAACAATCATTGCGCGCCGCTCTGATCGATCCACCACCACTATATCAGGCTTATTAGCTGTAATAGTCCTGTCAGTGATGATGGATTGATCCCAGTACAGTGTGATATGGCCATTTTCGAGAACTGGGTCGGGGACATACCTGTAGTATGGCACTTCTGATTCCACAAGGTTGTATTTTAGAGCAAGTTGCTGATGGATAATCCTGGCTACAAGGTTGTGTCTATGCAAGTATTGGCCAGACGAGAACACCCGGATATAATGTGACGGATTGATTCGCCCGGAGGGTGGCTTGCCCGACATACATATGTCAACCGTACCGTCCTTCACAATAAATCTCCGGTAGTTATTCGTCGTCATAATTTAACTTCGTCCATAATTTGACAGACCAACCCTTCGGTTTCTCCAAAGAGTTACCCGGAACGTAGCCAAGCTACGGACGCTAGGAAGTCTACATCGGGTCCGTACAGGGCCCGGAAAAAGCGCCGTGAAGCTCCTTACTCTTTAATACCTCCATGCGGTCGTTAGTGTCAAGCACTACAGGTTTGCGCCAGTTCTCTTTAGCCAAGGAGAGCGCGGTAAGGCCCTTGTCCACTGCTACAACATCTCGATGCAACCTCACGTCGACTTCTAGGAAATATTCTCTGAGACTGCATATCTCACGATTGTGAATAGTCTTAGCATTTAAAAAGCCTCGACCTCCACACTTCCGTGGGATATACAGTCTCATAATGTATTCGATATGTCGTTAACAATGTACGGACCCGCCTATCCAGGGTGTCTAGCTCTGTTTGAGTTCATTTGAGTATGCCAAAAGAGTACATCAAAACCGGCATGACCCAATCGTTGAAGGCACGCACTTTATAACCGCCTGATAAAGGACTATTAAATACTTTTCTCAGGCGGCCAAAGAAGCGCTCCCTCAACGATTGTTTCATGTCGGCAACGTTGATGCCCAGCGCTTCCGGCATACCCAAATACTTGTAGGTTTCGGCTGCTAAGAGGGATCAAAGATTTATGGAATCTGTGAGCTGGGTTCCCACAGATTCCACAATCTCCCCTCGCTTTACATGCAGGAATGCATGTTGGAAGACACGTGATCGGTGTAATTTTTGGGCTCCGCAGTACTACCCGATTTAGTTATTCCAGTCGTCAGGAACTGGAAGCGACCCTGACTCTAAGGCTGACTGGAATAGGGTTGCCAAGCAAGCATGCGATCTTGTGAACCATTTAATCCAGAAGTTGTGCAGTCCGTCCGGCGCTGGTGATTTCCAATTAGGCAAGGGACGAACTGCACAACCTACATCTTGGGGGCTGATCGTTATTGCCCCCATTTCTTTTATTAGATCGCATGCTCGCTCGACGTCCCAAGTCCAATCACCCTCGGTATGACTAACAGATGGCCTTATCATCCGGTAGGCACGTGTCAGTCATACCTTGGTCCGGTCGCTCCCATGCTCTGTAAACCCACCTTTCATCGTTTTGGAAGGTGCGATTTAGAGTGTACCGTTCCACCTCAAGCTTGTACCTACGAATACGGTTTGCCCATGCATACACTTTCTGCTTCCAGAAGTCGATGCGCTCTGTGACACAGGACATGTAGTCTTGAGGACTGATATCAGTCCCCGCAAATGCCCGTCTCACAAAGCGCATCACTCGAGGGCGATTGTTGCCCTCCCGGGAGCAGAATAGTTTGCCGATGAACGCTCTGGCCCCAGCATTGCGTCGTTCAATCCTGTACTGCCAAGCCGGTCGTTCTTTCTTTTTAAGGAATTCTCACGGTTACTTCTCAGTTCATCTTTGCCATCATTTAATAATCAAACAAAATATGACAGCAACAATAAGAGTAGGACATTATTATCATATTATGATACCATCTTTTTGTAGGGTGGGATATCATCAAATAACCCCCCCCCCCCCGTGTCAGACTTCTACGGACTAAAAAACACCCATGTTCCTTCTTAGCCCCTGTGCCGAGGCCGCGGTATCTCTTTCGAACAACACGCAGCCCCAACGGGTTATGATACCACCTTGAACTCCAACAACACAACCATAATTATAGTGCATTCACCATCTCTAATCCATTGCAGTAACAACCTAATCAGACGTTTTAACCAAGCCGAGCATCAAACCCAGATTATAAACTTCATATTTTATTGTTATCCTTGGCATTTGCACACTTGTTACCCGTCCGGCGACGCCAGTTACCAAACCACTAGTACTTTGGATTTTCATGCACCAACTTGGTTTTTGTTTGATTGTCAATCTGTGTTGACATTGACAATCAACTTGTCACTGTCATGTCATTATTAATATAACGAACCCTTGAAAAAACGAAAAGTGAAAGAAAACACGACGAAGCCGACTGGCGGTGCAAGTCAAATCATTCAAAGTTTTAAGGCTAAACAAACTATAATGACGTCTTCGTATTTTGATTTCTTTTGTAAAAATATTGAAAGTGACGATGCACAGAATGGAGATCGTATTACGGGCACCTGTTATTCTATGTGCCCAGAAGAAGAAGTCAAATTGTATGTGTACACCTGTTTTAATACCTACTTTATTGAGTGACTAGCGAACGTCACGCGGTTTTACCCGCACAGTTCCCGTTCCCGTGGGAATACAGGGATAAAAAGTAGCCTATGTCACCCGGGGATAGTGTAGCTTCCCAAAGGTGAAAGAATTTTTCAAATCGGTCCAGTAGTTTCGGAGCCTATTCGTTACAAAAAAACAAACAAACAAATCTTTTCTCTTTATAATATTAGTGTAGAAGTCGAAACTTATCGAAGATAGAAAGAAGACTTCAAGAGGAGAAAGAGTGAGAGTGTAGAGTGGAGTGTGATGTTATAACGAGTTATGTTACATGGAGTTTAATACATTATTAATTAAAACTAAAGTATGCAAAATAAAACTAACTCCACATTTTTATAATATTTCTAAATTTTCTATTGCGCATCTTTTTAAATTTCAGTGGCAATCATAGTGTCCATCGATTAGCTTTCAAATGGTTAAGGTTTGGTACAAAATGGAACTATTTGGATGGACACTCTGATACCCACTGATATTTTAAAAGATATGCAACAGCCCTGTTGAATACCTCTTCTGTATAAAAAAGAGCACTGACTGTTTACTCAATTTGTTAAGGCGTGAGGAGGAGCATCTAGTCCATGTTCTTGAAGTGTGGGGCAGTGAGCGGAAGCTGGTGAAAAGCTACAGCCGCTCTGCAGCAGACTCCAACATGGCTGTTCCACATCTATTGCGGCCTTACTCCGTGCTCGCCAACACTGTACAGTATCTACTGCTGGAGTAAGACCGTTTGCATCTCAATTTTATTAACTGAGTTTTATTGTTGTGTAATTGTTATGCCATTATGTTTTTTTCATCACTGGATGGATGATTATGGACAGGGCCTCCTAATATTATTGCTAACCTGCTGCTTCCCATATATTTTCAAACAAAATAAATTTAAAATATGTATGTTTTTCTTATATTTACTTTTTTTCTCAACCAATAATGAAATATAATTATGCGAAAATGCTTTAGATCGCAAGATTGCCTTCTTGACATAAAACAACAATCTTGACATAACATTATAAAATAATATGTTCTAGTATCACTAGGAGAGTAGATGTCCCCACCTCCATTGTGTATGACTATGTGAATGACCGCCTGAGAGCCGTGAGACAGGAGGCTACCATACAGCGGCTACCTCCTGAACAGTGCACTTGTCTTCTTGAGCCTATGATTAGGTTTTATGTTTACTATGGCTATACGTAAGTGTTTTATGTATTTCTTTTTTAAATAACCTGTTTTGTTGCTAAATCAGCTCGATAAAATGGTGGGATTGTAGATATAAATAAGAAAGGAGATGCATGTAGTGAAAGTAAATGTATTGGACGTACTCGCTACAAAAACACATGCAGTTAATTAAAAGCAATATTTACAACAAGTGGACACTGCCTACTGCTGCTTTTAATATTTTTATGGATGGGATTATTGTTTTTAGAACTTTTATAATCAAAATATTATGGTATGCATAAAATACGCAATATGTTTTACTCCATTCACTTTATTCTTTTCATATTTAGAATTTGTAAAAATTCTATTTCAGGTTGTCACACCTTCCCCTAAAGGACTACGCCCCAGTTCTCAACAGAAAGTACTTACTGGAATGTATAAAATGGTACCTTTCATGTCGCGACACCATAGCCAAAGCACGAGGGAAAATAGACCACCTTACGGGCTTCCTCTCAAACCTAAATCTGAATGACAAGGATAGGAAAAATACACTTGTCAATGACCAAGTGCTGATGGAAAGCCTGTACATATTGTGTAATCTTGATGATTTACATCCACTATTCAGATATGTCAATATGTCCAAAGAAATGAAGAGGTGAGGAAGATTTTGACGTATAATTTTTTTCTTTTGTTTGTGTAGACTGGTAGCCTGTGCTGCCAACTGAAATCTGCAATTATACTAAATCAATTACAAGTGAATAGGGAGGTCAAAACCTCTCCCTGGCCCTGGACTCATTGACAGCATAGAAAACATAGAAATAGGTATGTGTGTGTGGAATAATCTGCTGTTACAAGAGTTCAAACTTGTCTTAAAAAATATGTTGCGCCACACTAGAAATTTCTCCTGTATCATGGGTTTACAAACATTTAAACTCACATACACAAATACTCAGATCCGAAACATACTATTTGTAGGCCATACAAATATTTGTTCCGAGCGGGATTGAACCCGCGACACGCAGCACGGCAGTCCAATCGCTCAGACACAGCGCCAACCGTGCCGTTGAATGGTTATTTTGTTTTTTAGTAATTTTTATTTTTATTTTTCAGAGACAAGAATCTTCAAATAGCTTACGAAATAGCAATAGCAAATCTTCAGGGTAACTACATAAGAGTGTGTATGCTGTCAGACAAGCTGTGTGCTTTGTCATACTGTGCCTTGCTTACCTACTTACCAACATTACAACAGTAAATATTTCCTTATCCACATTCTTATTTATTCATTGTATTCTAGCCTATGCCTAGCAAGATATAGGCTCCTCCCTTACGTGCGTCTCGCAACCTTCACCACTTTACTTTCATATGAATTCAGTAAAAAGCTGTTTGGAATTAAAAACAGACAATTAAAATTTTCATTTAATTGTATGTGCATCTTAATAGGGCTTACTTGTATTACAGGCGTGCCCTCCAAGTGATGAGCCACGCGTACCACAACAAGCGGCTCACGGTGCCCGGCGCGACTCTAGCGCAGTGGCTCTGCTTCCGAACGGCACGCGAAGCTACTGCGGCGTGCGCGCATTACGGGCTAACGGTAGAGGGAGCCACTGTGCGGTTCGATAAGACTGACTTCAAAGCAGATGTTGCTTTGGTAAGACTGATTTATTTTCTTTTTTTTGCCCCCACTTAATTAATTTTGGTATAAGATTACCGATAAGCTAAGACGCTGCCTGATGTTGTATTGTGCAGGAGGTGTGTTGACGTCCGTTACACCAAAAACATTTTATGGGCCGTTGTAGTGTACGCGCTCCCTGTGGTTTACATACCTCGTTTGATTTGATCAGCCGAGTTTGGCCGAAGATGCCTGAAAAAGATCGGCGGATATCGGTTTAAAATAGTGTCCTATGTACCGTCCCAATCAAGCAGTAGGCCTGTATCACCAACCTTTTATAATTATACTTTTGCTATAATGCTCTTCAAGGCAAGACAAAGAGTTTTATTTGATAAGTTTGTTTTTTTTCCTTTTAGAACACACCGAAACCTCAGGACATAAAGGAAAAGTTCGACCTAAGTATAATGGATATCTTTACCTACAAAACGCCTAAATAGCATTTTATTTTTTATTATATATTCTATTAAAATTATTTGACTGTTAAACTGATCATGACCTCTTTGTAAAAATAATATTTTTTTTCTAAAGATAAATTGATTAAAGAATTATTTTTTCTGTTAACCACAGAACTAAACTAAACAGGTAGTATTTTTCAATGAATAAAACGATTATTTTATAAAGGAATCCTTTATTTGTTTTATTTACATAAGAAAATTCTCCTAATTATGCAATAACTAATTACAATGGACAACAAAATCTATCTAATATCAAATGGTTGCATGGCTCCCAATGTCCAATTCATTCCATATGTATGCTGTTTACCTCCATATCTGATACTAATGAGTACGGCGCCGGAGCGACGATAATTTATTTATTTTTTACTATATATAATAACAACAATATGTAAAAATAGCCAAAATGTTAGAAAATATTACACTGTCAGAGAAGTGAGTTCCAAAATCTAGTCAAATGTATTTTATACTCAATAGATAAGACTTACTTTAATTTATTCTATAATTCTCTTATTGACTGATATAACAAAATATGGTGACATTTCTCTGACAATGTAAGAGGGGTGAAGGTGTAGCAAAATATAATAACAGCTTTGCCTACAACATAATATTATAACAGCCGAGAACCACACTCCACTCCACAACTACATCATAAAATAAATTAATCCTTATATTGAAACAATTTCATTGTAATCCGCAATGTTGACCATGCTACACTTTAATTAGATTTTTTGCTTATACATGAGTTACCGATACACATAATAAATGCTCCATTTTCAATACACTGGGTTCCTGTGTAGTGTGCCAATGGATAAAAACAATTTTGAAACAAAAATGAGTAATATCACAGATCATAAAATCATGAGGGTGGCCGCATAGTCGATATTGCGGAGCTTCGATGCGGACAGTGTCGTGAATGGTAACTAATCAGTTAGGATGACGCTATCGATTCGTAGACAAAATTTATTTTTAATGAGTACCCATATGACTACGTAAACACTCACAATATAAATAACCAACATGTTTCAGAGAACTTGTGAAAGCGTATAGACATAGCGTTTCTAAACACACAAATATTATTAATTCATAAGATATTCTCCATGTAAAATTTATCAGTTATAACAATTTTATACAAGTTGTGCCTACAAACGTTACGTTTGTTAGATATCGATTTGAATACATCCGTTTGGTAGCACCTAGATGTTAATCTTAATAAAGGGAAGGTAAACATTAAAAGTAAATTATAAATCGTCAGGAACCATGTAAAACTAAAATAAATTCAATACAACAAATGAATGTCATAACAAGTTTTAGACGATCGTCTACGCGTGATTTAATTGCGATTCAACACATAAAAACTGATAAATAACTTTAAAACAACAACAAAAGCTCTAATGTACAATAGAGGTATATCATTCAAGTTTACATTGACATGAAACGTGTTCACCTTCCTAGAGGTCGACTGCGGCGAACCTTACGGTTGTCAAGTCGCCCGAGGGTCATGGACTGCGGGTATGGAACTGTGTCGCCGGCGTGGCAAGCGAGAACATTGTATAGAGAAGACGTTAGACAAATCCGTAACATTCGTGTTTAACTTTATACTAGACAATACTTAACTAGTCTTTCACGCCGACGGCACGGGCCCACACTCGCACACACACACACAGTAGTGGAGCGCTCGGCCGCGCTGACAGCTGCCGCGCGACGAGAGCGGCGGGAGACGCTTCTTGTACCTTCCACTGGATAAACACAAGTAACATTGATTTACTTGTACGCAATAATATGAGATCTGCAAATCGTTGTCCAAAGCGCGCAGCTTTAGACGTGGAGTGGCAGACACCGTAGGGTAGTAACTACTACAGGCGTATGACGATCATATGTATAAGGTATCTATAGTTCGTGTCGGGGCTGCGGGTTGGTCGAAAGAGACAACGCGGCCTCGACTCAAAGCGCTAAGAAGGAACATGGATGGTTTTTAGTCAGTAGAAGTCTGACACTCCTGCACTGCCCAGAGCGGAAGGAGTCACATGATGATTTCCCACCTTCCAAAAAAAGGGTACCTATCTGATCTGGTTTATTGGTTCAGCTTTCTAAGTACAGCACTGGTTGAACTTGAAGCGTTTTATTGCCGCACTCAGAGAGCTTTAATGATTACTTAGGCCATCACTTAGTAATGGTTTTGACAGTTTTATCATACAAAAATATGTCAAATCTTTACTAAGCGATGGCTTAAGTAATCATTAAATATCTCTGACTACGGCAGTTAGTGTGTTAATGTCGCTTAGGATAAGTGCGTTTTGTTATTGATTTTATGGTTAATAAAGATATTTGAAAATGAAAAATAAAATGATCTTGAAGCAGGAGTCTGATTCGCAAAACTACTGTTTGTTTTTACTGCTGTTAAATTTTCAACACGTTGATAAGTTCTGGGAATCGAACTTTCTGCGTCAAGACTCACCGTTTCTGTTCTGTCTTACCTCATCAGCCGTGCTTCTAGTTGTTCTTTAAGAAGGCGTCGTCGAAGAGTTCGAGCTCGTGCGACAGGTAGTTCGCTTTATTGCGCAACTTCTTGGCGGAGGTGGAGGCGTGCTCCAACATCTTGGTGGCTTCCTTCACCTCGCTCAGCTCTCCGTCCATCTCCGTCGTCGCCTCGTCTATCAGCCGGCACAGGCGCGCGAACATCGTTGATAGTTCCCTAGGAAGTAAGACGTGTCATATTCAAAAAGTATTTCAGTTTTGCAATACATGCATATCACAGTGTTAAATGAAACTTCATCCATCCTAGGAATTATGAAAACTACAAAGATATACTGCAAATTTTCTTCATTGTTATTGATACTCCTCTTCATTAAATAAATAAAAGTTATTGACAGATGCAAGTGTGCGTCTGAAATTCCTGATTTCTGAGGGAGGGGGGGGGAAGATTTCTTTTTCCTTACCTTTTAAGGTGATAAGGTAAGTAAGAAATGAAATGACAAGATGACTTGTTCAAGGTCGGCGGTATCCACTGGACTCAATACAGGTTCGATGCCCTATTTCTACCCGTGTGTTTTTCTTTAATTTTGCAATAAACACGGCACATTATAGGAGCATTAGACGAAGTGTTGAGTTAAGTGCATGTTGCACCTGGATACTCACTGCTGCACTTGGTGGCTGCAGTTGGCGGAGGTGAGGTCCACGATGAGGCGCAGTTTCTTGCTGGCGTGCGCGACGTACTGCTGCTTGAAGACGCGTTGCTGCGCGCGCGCCGTCCACGTGACGCGCTCGTACGCGTACAGCGCGCCGTACAGCGCTCCCGTCACTAACACGAAGCGCCAGCCCACTGTCTTGAGGAGCTGACGACATTTTATTACAAACTTACTGCTATTTCACCAGATTATATGAATGACTTCAATGAGACACAATGACTGGAAATCCCTCACAATGAGTGAGAGTGTTTTACTACTCACAAGTCCGGACAGCAGCAGTCCGCCCATGGTGCCCTGGCTGGTGAGCGCTCCGACGGCGAACTTGGAGACCAGGCCCCACTCCTCAGCCGACAGCCCCACGTGGCTGCCCAGCGAGGGACCGTTCGTTCGTACTACTTCCATCGACGACGGGTTCGAACTCACGGATGGAGGGATCTAGAATGTTAATGGTAAATTTTGTTCAGAAAATAAAACTTTTTGATGCAAACAAAACGAAAAAAAAAACGTGTGGACGGCGAAATAATAAAAATGAATACCACTCGCTGTCAGACAACGCCCAGCCTAAACTGTTGATGCTGAGTCTAGAAGCAACAATTTTTTTCTCGAATTCGTAAAATAATGAAAATGATGTACGTCAGGCTGGCCCGGCCCCATGGAATTTAATAATGAGATTGTTATCAATCCAATGTACCCGGGTATACTAATATATGTAACACCTTCATTTTCAATGTAACTCTTTTTAAAAGAAATTACGTGCACTTCTTAGTGGCCGGGCCAGCCTGACGTTTTCAGCCCGGCCACCTTGTTTCCCACTAATCTACAAAAAATACTGGCAATATTGTGCTACAGATGAAATGTACCCTATAATTTATGCATATGTAACACAAAATCGAATCCTAAAATGCAATAGCATACGAAATATTAGCGGTTGCAGGTGGCCGGGCTGAAATTATTTCGTTAATATAAAACAGTAAAACTGCAACACCTACCAAAAACTAATACCAGTACATAATGAGATATAGAGATATAGAATACATGTAACGCTTTCATTTTAAATTATAATACATATTTAGAAAGAATAATCACTTGAAATTATATTTCAGCCCGGCCACCTGAAAGCGGTAATATTCCCTAAAATCTTATGCCAATTTGTACAGTAAAACCTGATACAGCTATGAAATGAAAGTTACATTCGTTTCGTTTTAGTCGTATACCTTTAAGCCTTCTGTTTGACTAGATTATCAAAATCTGAGAAACTTGCCGAAGAGTGACTATCATTTATTAACTAATTTCAGGACATTTGGTTTGTTGAGTGAAACAAAATTGGTAATTGTCATATTTTTTTAATAATCATTTTTGAAATTAGTTAGACAACATTTGTACTTATATTAATTAGGTACTATAACAATTGTTAATTATAAATAATGTAAAAAAAGGTTACACATTGATAATAACACAGTTATCAAAAAATTATAGTAATATCAATATTACCTTAACATCGAACATTCATTCATTCAGAATATTAGAAGATAATTTTTGGTTAAATACTTATTATACCTTGGTAAAAAATCACAGATTTTCATAATGATTTTTACATCAACTTTGAATTTAAAGTTTTGAAAACTTTCAATTAAAATTATGCTAATATAATTATTACAACAATTCTTAAATAAAGAGAGAACCATAGTTCTTTCAGTGGCAGCTAATGGAAATATAGCTATGTAGTATATATAATTTAACATAATATTAAAATCACAGCTAAAAATCACAATGTTAACTTGTATAATTAAACGTATGCTAATATAATAATCATTGCTAGCCTATATCTGGCATTTGTACTATAAGTATTTTGACTAATTCAAATTTAAATATATTGCTTATTAGAATCGATAAAAACGTACTAATCACTTGATTATGTTATTTAATCAAGCTAAAATGTACGTCAAGGAATGTAAAAATATTAAATCCAAATTACTTTTTTTAACACTAGACTGTAAATCGTCATAACACATCCACAGATCTTGATTAAATAAATGGCATTTATAATGTCCTAGATTTTCCCCCAATACTACATATTCAATAGCACCTACAATCACATAAATATTAGTTCTAACTTTGATAGATAAAGGTATATCGTTCAATATTATTTGATCTGTTCCATTTAAATCAAAAGATATAATATTCTTTACATTATAGCTGGACAAAACAGTGCCCGGGCAATCGTGTTCACAATCCTTCGAAATAACGTCTATACAAATTGAGTCTTCTAGGGCTGATATTCCAAATGTTTTAATTACGTTCATATTAATGGGTAAAAATGGTACTGTTCTTTGAAGTTGAAATGCACATTTTTCTTCGGTACATGTTTTTGTAAATAGAGCGCTATAAAATAATTCTAAAATCATTTGTTCAAACAAATTTGCGACATTGCATTCACAATTTATATCTATTGTATTTTTCGAGGATAGTTTGTAGTACTTTTTACATATGGTATTTCTTAGTTCGTATACTGCGGCTTCAGATATGTTTTTGTTACCTATAAATTGTATATAATTACATAACATATTATTATTATTTTCAGTCTGATCTATTTATTTATTTTATCAAAATACTTATAGTACAAATGCCAGATATAGGCTAGCAATGATTATTATATTAGCATACGTTTAATTATACAAGTTAACATTGTGATTTTTAGCTGTGATTTTAATATTATGTTAAATTATATATACTACATAGCTATATTTCCATTAGCTGCCACTGAAAGAACTATGGTTCTCTCTTTATTTAAGAATTGTTGTAATAATTATATTAGCATAATTTTAATTGAAAGTTTTCAAAACTTTAAATTCAAAGTTGATGTAAAAATCATTATGAAAATCTGTGATTTTTTACCAAGGTATAATAAGTATTTAACCAAAAATTATCTTCTAATATTCTGAATGAATGAATGTTCGATGTTAAGGTAATATTGATATTACTATAATTTTTTGATAACTGTGTTATTATCAATGTGTAACCTTTTTTTACATTATTTATAATTAACAATTGTTATAGTACCTAATTAATATAAGTACAAATGTTGTCTAACTAATTTCAAAAATGATTATTAAAAAAATATGACAATTACCAATTTTGTTTCACTCAACAAACCAAATGTCCTGAAATTAGTTAATAAATGATAGTCACTCTTCGGCAAGTTTCTCAGATTTTGATAATCTAGTCAAACAGAAGGCTTAAAGGTATACGACTAAAACGAAACGAATGTAACTTTCATTTCATAGCTGTATCAGGTTTTACTGTACAAATTGGCATAAGATTTTAGGGAATATTACCGCTTTTAGGTGGCCGGGCTGAAATATAATTTCAAGTGATTATTCTTTCTAAATATGTATTATAATTTAAAATGAAAGCGTTACATGTATTCTATATCTCTATATCTCATTATGTACTGGTATTAGTTTTTGGTAGGTGTTGCAGTTTTACTGTTTTATATTAACGAAATAATTTCAGCCCGGCCACCTGCAACCGCTAATATTTCGTATGCTATTGCATTTTAGGATTCGATTTTGTGTTACATATGCATAAATTATAGGGTACATTTCATCTGTAGCACAATATTGCCAGTATTTTTTGTAGATTAGTGGGAAACAAGGTGGCCGGGCTGAAAACGTCAGGCTGGCCCGGCCACTAAGAAGTGCACGTAATTTCTTTTAAAAAGAGTTACATTGAAAATGAAGGTGTTACATATATTAGTATACCCGGGTACATTGGATTGATAACAATCTCATTATTAAATTCCATGGGGCCGGGCCAGCCTGACGTACATTGAAAATGAGTAATAACCCTCCATCGCGTCACAGAAGAAGGGATAATGAACATCATTATATATCATCATTATTATTATTTCATAGCGTCCATCATTTTTTAGAGTGTAAAATCTAAATTATTATTTTGTCTCAGTTCAACTACTACAATTACCTCACTTGTTGTTATATAAATAAATAAAACTTTTTGGAAAAGCAACAAATAACCACAATAAGGTGGTGCCTTGGGCATCGTTGGTTAATTCACTATATATCTTGTACCTGCGTATACGTCGGCGGATTCTTGAGCGCGATCTTGTTGGTGTTCTTGCCCTGGAAGCGCTGTATGAGCGCAGTGATGCCGTAGGAGAAGCGGAAGGACAGGTCCTCCGTGAAGTCGGCGCAGAGGTTGTCGCAGTTGAGTCGGTACAGCACCTCGAAGGGTTGCTGGTGCGGGATTATGTAGCTGGCGGCCGCGGCGCGCTTGTGGATGGGTAGGATGTTGTACATGCGGTCTGGAATATTACACATACCAGCGTCAGGGTTAGGAGCACTGAGAGAGAAAAGTTGAGTAGCAATGGCTGCTATTGTTATCCATGCTTGCCTGCAAAATCAAGCTTGCGACATAAATACGCCCTTTTTCAAAAGATCGACGTTTCGAATTCCCCTTTTTTCTCCTCAATAAGTGATCCTACTGAATTATTTATTAAAAACTAATTAGTCCGTCAGATTTCCAAAAACTATTGGGCACGATTTTTTTCTTTTTACCGATAAACAAAAAATGAAGACGATACAGTAAGCACTGTATCATCTTCATTTTTTGTTTAAAAAACCCATGATCTCTTCGATAACGTCACATAAAAAATTTACTAACATTTTTTACCTACAAATGACGTCACAACCACCACTCTTCACTTTTCTCTCATCTTTGACGCGTCTTATCTTCGTAATTTTTTATTAATTTGATAAAGCAAAAAACACTTATCCAATATTTTTCGATAATCTGACTGACGGACTAATTAGAATCATATTTTTTTGACTCCGTCCGATATCCCTATTTTAAGAACTACGTGACAATTATGTCTTGGTTCCTATCAATTTTTACTTTAAAATCTTTTCGAATTTGTCTGGTAGTCCTCTACTCACAGCCATAAAAATGTGCCATATTTTTGTCATATAAATGTGCCAATTTTTTGTCATAAAAATGTGCCAATTTTTTGTCAGTGTTAGAGTAAGTTTGCCTGGATCAGTACCATTTAACTCGACCACTGTAAAGGGAACTAAATCATCTGACACACGCGCCACCGACAACGAGAGATTTGACTGAGCAACTACTTTCAACCGCCAGGCACACTCATGCCAAGATTGTCATTTCGTTATAATCCACTCATATGTGTAACTTATAACTCTTCAAATTATAGGCAGAACAGTTATATTGTGCGTGTTATGTTAGCAGACATTGCTATGATCTATGCAATAAATGCGAATTATATTCATTCGCAATATTGTGAATTCGGCCAGAAGGTGCTATAGCCTAAAATTTTTTAAGTACCAGTAGGTTATAAATAAAGCGGTTTTCTTTTGTGAGGATTTGATATTGACTTTCTGGTGACTATGGTTTCTTTTTTTCTGTTTGTGTTTGTCAGCTGTAAGTCCTCCATATACTAAATGAATAAAAGGTTTCCATACCAGCCATCTCCTTCTGCGCCTGATCCATCTCATTCCCGATATCGGCCGACAGTCTCTTCTTGAGCCGCGAGCCCAGGCCGGCCTCCACGTGCCGATGCAGCGCACGCTTGTACTGGTCCAGGTGCGCCCGCTCCGTGCGGAACGGCGTGTCGTACTCGTCCACCAGGGCCGACAGACGACGGATCTCCTGGCTTAGCGTTAGCGATACCTGGGGACAAGCGACACTTCAGTACAACTGGGGAGTTATGAAATGTGACACGCTAAGTGCAGGGTTTGAAGTGATTGTAAGGAGACTAAATATGGGGCCACAGGTTGTATACTAGTTTTCGCGGCCTCGACATAGAGGGCTAAGAAGGAACATGGGTGGTTTTTAGTCAGTAGAAGTCTGACACTCCCTTTCCCTCTGCCCAAGAACGGGAGGAGTTATTCGATGATTTTCCTCAAGCCAAAAAAAAAAAAGGATACTAAATATGTTATCTACGAACACATATATTTATTTATTCTTGGCATCAAATATGGCACTTCATGTTTTTACCATATTTTTGATGCTATGAATTGGATTGAATTTTGAGATAAAACTGATGTAAAGAAAACATAACTCAAGAACTACCGGCTTGCCTTTTTTTTTTTTTTTTTTTGATGGGTGTAAAATCATCGAATAACCCCTCCCGCTCTTGGGCAGAGCGAAAGGGAGTGTCAGACTTCTACTGACTAAAAACCACCCATGTTCCTTCTTCGCCCTCTATGTCGAGGCTGCGATAACCGTTGGACTACCCGCGGCCCCGACAGGCGTCGGCCCTTTCGGGCCCCTCCCATGTTGCTGACATCTCTTTGAGGCGCGCGTGGAACACGAACGCGCCGTCGACACGGCCTGTTTTCGTCGTGAGACGGACGGACGGCGAGTTATATTACCGGCTTGCCTTGAAATCAAAATCGGTTACCTATTTGGAGTATTTGTAACATACAGGGTTTCGATTGTAAGGGGCTAAATCTACCCGTCATACTAAGCTGCTTTTGCTAAGTATCTGTTCATTATGAAAAGATTAATAAATAGCCCTGAGTGGAAGAATGAGGACATAAAATTCCAGTAGCTTCATTTAGGATACAAATAAATGATAACCCTCCGCCGTAGTCAGGTAAATGGTGAGCAACTCCTATGGATTTTCACATTATTTTGGTAAAATACAACAATACTACTGGTTTGGAATATAAATGATGATCGTACAAGCCGTATCGGAGGGTGGTACTCGTCTACTATGGTAGATAGCTCACGGATCTCTTCTCGTACTACCACGCCAACCTGAATGGAAGGTCGGATACACGTTATGGACTATAATGGTTATACAAGTACCTAAGATTGCTAAAGTATGGCCCGGCAAAGGTAGCCTGTGGCCCACAATAACCTTAATTTGTGACAAAATACCTTTAGAGGGGGGGGGGGCAAGCTGCGCATTAGGCGATTTATCGATCTATTTGGTGGGGGGGGGGGGCAGACGGACCAATAGCGCACCGTCAAATATGCGATGTATTTTTGTCGGTACGCTAATAATCGGTCCGTCGTTCTAAAAATACCATCGCGCACAAAAGTTTTACGAAATGGTTTTGACATAACAATTGAGAAAAATGATTTATGACGTAAATTAATAATAATAATAATAATAATATTCCACAACGCCATCTAGTCCCAAGCTAAGCAGAGCTTGTGTTATGGGTACTAGACAACTGATAAACATACTTATATATTTCTAAATACATACATATTATAGATAAATTACACCCAGACACAGAACAAATAATCGTGCTCATCACACAAACATTTGTCCTGGGTGGGAATCGAACCCACGACCTCCGGCCTAGCAGTTAGGGTCACTAACCACTAGACCAACAGGCCAGTCAAATTGTTTTGAGGCTGATAATAATATTATTGATAATTTAAAACAATGCATGAAACGGACCGCAGAGGCAACAAAATGTTGCGAGTCTACAGTGAGAAAAATTGTGTTTTTAATTGAACACATTTACAACACACACCAAACGTGTTTTAATTAAAATTAAAATATATTTTTTGATGTCCCGAAGAGCGGGTTCGAAAATAAAACAATACACCCCCCCCCCCTTTCCCTTCATCGTTTATTTTATGAAGCGCGAACTTTATGACTGTTTATTACCTTATGCTCAACACTCTCGACCATGCGATTGATCTTATCCTTCATCTGTCTCGTGATGGTGGTGAGTTGTTCCTCGATGGCGGACAGCTGCTCATGCAGTACGCGTTGCTTCTCTACCTTCGCCGCCTTCTGGTCCGACGCTGTGTTATATACCTGCGAAATTCGGTTTAAAGACATTTATTTCTCAAAGAACAAATTACAGTTCACTTAAAGAGAAACTTAACTAAATTAACAATAGGTAGGTTTACATTACGACGTTCAAGCCATCCAACAGACCGAACAGTAAACACCGAGGTTTATCTATATGAAATACAAAACAAAACAGTTCACGCAAAACTTATGTTAACAAAACAAAAATACTTATATTTCTTCGTGCTTAAATGTTGATATTCAAGAAACTGAACAGATTTATGTATATAAAATAACAAATGGTAAAAGAATTTATTCCTCATCAAGAATAATTCACATTATGAGAAAACTTAAAAAAAATAAATAACATATCTTAAGGTACGGGAATCTAAGTTCATAGTAAAAAGTAACAAATTAAGAGGGTAAGCGACCACAATTTTACAAAACAAATAAGCCAATCACCAACCAAGCAAACATGGAAACAAACTAAAAGTGCTAGATGTGACAAAATATGGCATCACAAAATTATTCTAATTCGTTATTTCTTGTGTTCGTTAGTTTTGGTAACGGTTTCTATAAAATGAAACAAAAGTTTTTTTTTTTTTTGGTAGTAGGAAGGTAGGTAGGTAGCAGGTAAGTAAGTAAGTAGGTAAGTAGAAGCAGGTAGGTAGGTAGGTAGAATTAGGTACGTAATAGGTAGGTAAGTATGTAGGTAGTGGGGAGGAAGTAGTAATGCCAGGCATAGCTAGTGTGATTTAAAAAGCTTAACTTATGTGTCTAATATAAAATTTCTTAGGCCTTTTTTAAATGTTGGTATGCTTCTACACTCTCGGATTTGTTTGGGTAATTTATTGTATAACTTAACCCCCTCATACTGTATGGTTTTTCTGCCACACAGGGTTCTCACTCTTGGTACTTCTAGGTCATCTTGATTACGGGTATTATATCGACGAGTCTTTTGTGTGAATGAAATATTTGTGTGTATGTTGGTCTTAAGGATCTTTCGGATAGTCATGCATGTATGGTATGTATATAATTGTTCTAGGTTAAATAATTTTGTTTTTTTGTAGAGTAATTCTGTAGGAGTTGAGTAGTTATAATTGAAGAGGACTTTGATGATTTTGTTTTGTGTTCGTTGTAGGTGTTGTTGATTTGTTTTTGCAGCTTGTCCCCATACTTGGATCAGATATTCCAGATGTGGTTTGACTAACGTGTTGTAAATAGTATGTCTTAGCTTGTAGGGTACGCATTTTGCAATATTACGTAAGGCTCCGGTTAGTGGGAGTATTCGAGATTTTATGTAGTCAATATGCGGTCGGAATGTCAACTTACTGTCCATAATTAGGCCTAAATACTTTTCATGCGTTGATTTTCGTAACGGTTGATTATTTATTACAAGATTTGGAAATGATGGTATTTTTTTATTCTTTGCTGAAAATATCATGTAAGCAGTTTTACTAACATTCATAGTCAGGAAGTTTTGACTTAGCCACATATTCAAAATATCAAGATCTTTCTGTGCATCTGAAATGATATCAGTGATGGAATCGCCAAAGTAAAAAAGACAAGTGTCGTCTGCATACAGTGACACATGTCCAGTCAGTCCAGCTGTACTAATGTCATTTATAAATATGAGGAAAAGCAGTGGCCCTAGGACCGATCCCTGAGGTACTCCACACTGTATATCGGCCGGGTCACTAGTAAATTTGTCCAGTTTGACGATCTGTTGTCGATTAGTGAGATAAGACTCAAACATTTTGTAGGCTGTTGAAGTAATTCCAATGATTTTTAGCTTTTTCAGGAGAATAAAGTGGCTAACAGTATCGAATGCTTTCTTTAGATCAATGAAGACACCTAGAGCTAATTGTTTCTTGTCTATATTATCTTTTATTTTAGTAATTAAATCTACAGTAGCCGAAAGTGTATTGGAGTGTGGACGAAAGCCATATTGGTGCGTGTACAGAAAGTTAATATCAATTAAATGTTTAGATAGGCGTGTATGTAAAACTTTTTCAAATATTTTGGAAATAACAGGCAACACTGAGATTGGTCGGTAGTTTCCCGGGTCAGTTTTAGTTCCCGACTTGTATATTGAGGTAACTTTGGCTATTTTAAGACTGTCCGGAAACACGCCACTATCAAAGCAAATGTTTATGCAATTAGTTAGGTCAGTTAAGATTAGGTTCTTAATGCATTTTATAGATTTTGTTGTAATTCCATCAATTCCACTGCTGGTATCATTATCCAAATTATCAATAATTTTGGATATCTCATCCTCAGTACAATATTCTAAAGTGGTTAGTTGAAGGTCGATATCTGGCGTATTTAATGTAATTTGTGGGTTAGAATTAGTTTGTATTATATTCTGGGCCAATAAAGAGCCAATAGTAGCAAAATAGTTATTAAACGCGTTACAAATTTCTTCACCGTTTGTTATGTCTTTGCCGTCAACCGTCAGTTTAGGAAGAGTACAGACATTGTTTGTCTTATTTTTAGCTAGGGTGTTTATCAATTTCCACATTTTTTTGGGGTTCTTACTACATTTTGAAAAAGCGTCATAATAGTAATTCTTTTTATCTTCTTTTATTTTACATTCTACTCTTTTTTTAGCAGTTTTATATCTAGATAGTAATTGATATTTTTTTTGATCCATCAAACAACCACGCCATAATTGATTTCGTTCATTAATATAGTTAATTACTGTTTTATTAATCCAGTTCTTTTGTGGTAGGTTTAACATTTTGTATTTTATTAATTTCGATTCATTTATATTCCTTATTATATATTGTTCAAGAATGACATAGTGGTTTCTTTCTTCTGTCGAGTCGTGTTTTAGCATGTTCTCATACAGAGCTTTGTAATCTATTGCATCATAGTGGACTTTTTGTATTAGGGTCTGTTTGTATTGTTTGAGTTCTAGGTAGATTTGTTTGTGGTCTGATAGTGTTGATTCAATTATTGCCATGTGTACCTTAGCGTTCCATATATTAGTACATGCATGGTCTATTATGGTTTTTGTGTTCTTAGTTTGTCGCGTACAGTAATTTTCGTGTATATTGTTTAGGATATAGTACCCTGATTCTTGTATAGCATCTGTGTAGTCGGTTGTTTTGCGCTCACTATTAGTCGATATTAAAGTCCCCAAAAATAATTGTCATGCGATTGCTTTTTTCCAATCTTTGTGTGTAAATGTTAAGAAAGTCGCTCTGGTTAGTATTTGGGGGTTTATAAATTAGACCAATGTCAAGAGAGTGTTTTAATAAGTTTATCCATAAAAAATTGTTACCGCTTTCATATTTTTCCTCTTTTATATCAAATTTTAAACTTTTGTGTATGTACATAGAAATACCCCCACCTATACAATCTTTCCTTAAATTAAATATATGTGTGTAGTTGGGTATATCCAGCATATCGGCCTCAATTTTAGACTTGATCCATGTTTCGGTTAACAACACAATGTTTAGGGTATGATTGAAGCCGCGTAGGATACATTTTAACTCATCTAACTTCCCTGGTTTTACCAAACTACGCACATTAGCATAAAATATTCTTAATGCAGCTGGAGATGTACATATATTTTGGTAGGTATCTACGTATTGATAGGTCACGTTATCTAAGTCAGAAGTGTCGTAGATGCATTGTTGAGTGATTTGTTTAGTGAGTAGTTTTTTGCTGATTTTTTTATTATTTTTGGTATTCCGTTTATGTACCTTATCGTGAGATCTGTTTCACCACTTTCCGTTCGTCGTATCAATTCCGCACGTTGATCTTTCATATATTTTATTTGCATCGGTGTTTGATCCGGTAATATGCGAACGTTCTCATTGTTGAGATTCCATTTATTACGCAGAATGTGCATAACTGTGTCTTGTTGTTGGAAGGTAACCTTAAGATATCTAGTTTTTTCCGAAATTACGTGGTATTATGTTACATAGTTAGCATTAATGTCGTAGATCATAAAACTGCCCAACTAAAATAGAACTAGGCAGGCCATGTGTTCGGGATAAAAGCTGTGCCCCCGCCCGCACTTATCACAACTGGAGCCCCGACACAGCTAGACGGCGCGCGGCACACCGAGGAGAAAATGGTTTATTGGCGAGAAGAGGCGCAACACCGAAAAAAGTAGAAGGAACGAGGGAGGCCTTTGGCCAGGAGTAGTAAAGCAAGAGTTAAAAAAAAAGTGTGCTAAAGAAAACTACGATTAAAAAACGCCGCTCTTTCTGTCCATCGTTTAAATATAACAGAGACAAAATAATGACTTCGCTATTTTCCGCGGCAAAATTTGAAATAAGCCCAGAGGAACATAATATCCAATGTCCTAGCACTCCTAGCTAGACCGAGTTATGGTCAATCTCAAATAGAGCTGTAGTCCCAATCTGTTTAGGCGTGCAGTCACATTTGATTAGCCAGCGAAACTCAAAAGAATGGTAATATCGATAACTAAATAAAGTCAAACAACAAATATTGTCATTTTTTATTTTTTTTATTTACTGTCTTCCTTGAGAATAGGGTAGTTGACTTCTTTATGGGGTTCAGGTTTCCGCACTTAGTCCTTGAAGTGGACCATTGTGCGTGTAGGGTAGTTGACAAAAATAAAACTAATTAGTCCGTCAGATAGATTTATCAAAAAAATATTGGACGTGGATTTTTTCTTGTTTCACATTAACAAAAAATGAAGACGTCGTTACAATTTGGTACATTTTTTACCAGAAAGTGACGCCACCAGCCCCCACTCGCGATCATTGACACGTCTTATTTTGTAAAATTTAAAAAAAAAACGTCGCCGGAGGGCCGGGACGTTCGAGTGTAACAAAATACACATATAATATTTTTCGATAATCTAAAAGATGGACTATACAGAATCATATTTTTTAGTCAGTCAACTACCCTAATGGGTAGAAGTTGCCCAATATCATGACCGCTGGGAAGAATGGAGAGAGACCTGTGTCCAGCAGTGGCACAGTATGGGCTAGCTACATTTCTTTTTTTCACGCCATTTGTTGAAGCAGGCCAAGGCCGCATATTACACAAGTAGACGCGGTGCCTCACCAGTTCCAGCGCCTGCATGACCTCGGCAGCGATGTTCTTCCCGCGCCGCGAGTGCTGCGCGAACTTGGTGCGCACGGCCGACTTGCTGATGCACTCCTCGAACTTGCGCTCGAAGTCCACGAACTCGAAGTAACGCACCTGGTGACCCTCGGCCAGGATCGGCGCTGCAAGTTCACCATCAAATTTAATATGACATTTTGGTGCGTCGAGGAAGACACACGATTTTCGGATTCTTGTGCGTATTATAAACACTTGCTTCAGTGAAGGAAAACATTGTGAGGAAACCAGCGTACCTAAGAGATGTTTCTCGATGACATGTAAAACTGAGTCAGATCCCATGAGCGACATAAAAACCCTGACACCATACGATAAAGTAAGAAAAATTAATAATTTAATTTTCAAATGAACCCGCCTGCTTCCAAGTTTTGTTTAATTTAAAATGTGTTTGTTTTTTGCTTTTCAGTTTTTTCAGTCGGGTTTTTGTAAAATTCTTCGCAGGTGATTTAACTTTAGTGTTTGTATGACTTGACTTGACTTGTATGACTTTGAATTTATTTTAATTTTAAACATACAAGTGTCATATATTTTTGTAATCTCCTTTTAAAACCCTTCATTTTGATACTCTACTCGATGGTAATGGTTTTATTTAATCAGCGATATGGCCCCAAAATCTTCAAATTTTATTGTTTTTTTTAATTTTAATGTAGCCAGTGACACTCGCGCCATCAAAACGAATCTAAGGCGTATATTTTATTCAAATTCATCCGTTTAGCAGTTATGAGGGAACAAACAAAGAAAAGGACATACATACATACACGCCAAACACATAACCCTCCTTTTGGGCTTCGCCGCAGTCGAGTAAATTAGCGTATGTATGTTAACTTGCTAGTTTTAGTCCAATAGCAAGTACGTAACATTTACGCAATCATATTCGATTAAGTTATCTTGTCTAGATATTGCAAGGATTTATGAAGTAAGTGTTTATAGCTCACAGGAGACAGGCTTCTCTCTCTCTCGCATGCGCGTGAGTAGCGCCTCCTTGGCGGAGATGAAGAAGATGCGTTCCTCGGCCTCCTTGGGCGAGCACACGCGCAGTTCGCGCGACAGGAAGTCCACGCAGCGGTTGGCGTGCTGCGTACGGACCTGCAACCAACGAACCACTAACTACTTCAAACAAGCCAAACGAATACACTTTTAGGGGCATAGCGATATCCAGATTCAGGGCGTACACTTATCAACGCAGAATCGCCTTGAATAGACCAGAAATAAACGTTTATGTACCTCCTTGCAGTGAAAAAGAATAACCTGACGGGTCGAGTCGCGTTGCAAATTATTTTTTTTTTTTTTTTAATCTCCTTTATTTCCTGCAATCTGTCTTGTCGACATTAAGCTGGATTTTATGTATGTGTATGTAGCGTGCATGGTACAGTATCCAATGATATGTCCATTTAGTATGACTTTAGATTTTTGTCAGACAAGATCTTGAGGAGCACGCCTTTTAAGCCTTTTAAATGTTTGGTTTGGTTGTTCTTCCATTAAACTTCTTGCCAATTGGTTTGGATGTTTTACAATTCTTTTGCAGTAGGTTAGTAAGGAGTCCTTAATTTCATCTTTGACAGTCTTGATTTTTAGATCACGGTGTAGTTGATTATTTGTAATATACCATGGTGCACCAGTTATCATTCGTATGGTTTTTGACTGGAAGCGCTGTAAGATCTCCACATTGGACTTGGATGCAGTGCCCCATAGCTGCAAAGCATAAGTCCAGATTGGTTTAAGTATACACTTGTATAGGAGGAGTTTGTTTTCCAGTGTAACTTGGGATTTTCGTCTCATGAGCCAATGTAGCTTTCTAAGTTGTAAGTCAAGTGCCTTTCTTTTAGTTGTTATATGTTTTTTCCAGGTAAGTCGTCTGTCTAAGTAGACTCCTAAGTAACGAACCTCATCTACCTGGGGTATCTTTATCTTATTAAGTTCGACTTCTGGACATGTTTCTCTTCTTAAGGAGAAGGTGATTTGGACTGATTTAGCTTCATTTGCCTTTATACGCCAGTCTTTCAGCCAGTTCGAGATATCATTTAGGTTCCGTTGTAATTTCGCTGATGCTCCAGCTGCAGTATGATCAACGGCAAGGACCGCTGTATCATCAGCAAATGTTCCTGTCATTGTGTCTTGTCTATTCGGTAAGTCTGAAGTATATATTAGATAAAGCATTGGACCCATTACACTGCCCTGCGGAACTCCTGCTCTTATTTCGTGTAACTGTGTAGTAGCGTCTCCATATTTAACATAAAAGTGTCTGTCGCTAAGATATGACTTGATGAGAAGGTAGAAATTTATGGGTAAGCCTTTACGGATTTTGTACAAAAGCCCATCATGCCAAACACGGTCGAACGCTTGCGAAATGTCCAGGAAGGCCGCAGAGCAGAGTTGTTTACTTTCAAATGTGTAATTTATCTGTTCCACTAGCCTATGTACTTGCTCTATTGTACCATGAGATTGTCTGAAGCCAAACTGATGGTCGGGAATAAGCTTGTTGGCTGTAATTTCCGGTGCTAGACGTTTGAGTATAAGTATTTCCATGACTTTAGATGGAACTGGAAGAAGACTGATCGGACGGTAAGATTTTACATCAGTAGGGTCTTTGCCAGGTTTAGGAATGATAATGATTTCTGCAACCTTCCACTGTGGTGGAACGAAGTTTCTCCAGAGACATGCGTTATAAAGGTAGGTAAGGAATGTGATGCCGACGTCAGGTAGCTCTCGCAAGGTCTTGGCCGTAATAAGATCATACCCCGGTGCCTTATGGATGTTGATTTTTTTGATCGCTGTAAGTACTTCCTGCTTAGTGAATTTTTTAATTGGTTTATCCAGCTGATGTGGTTGATCAAGTTCAGTTTTGATTAGACCGGTTTTGCTAGATCCATGGTCGGTGTTTGGTGTAAAAACTTCAGCAAGGTGTTGGGCAAATACATTCGCCTTATCTTTATCACTTTTCGCCCATGTACCATCTGGCTTCATAACAGGAGATCGATGTATTATTGGTCTCTTAAGTTTTGCCGTAGCTTTCCAGAGAGAGTAATCGGTGGCTTGGGTTGCATCAAGGCTTTTGAGGTAGTTCTCTATTTCTTTATTTGTGTTTGTTTTTAGGGCTTTTTTCAACTTGCTTGTGATGCTATTAAATGTGGTTTTATGCCCCGGGTATTTTGTTTCATGCCATAGTTTTCTGGCTTTGCGCTTTGAATTTACCAGTTCCAAGATATATTTAGAACACGAACTGCTGGGTTTGTCGTTTTCAATTTGAGGCGGAGTTGCGGCCCACGCGGCTTCATGTATATTCTTGTTGAAGTACTCGACTGCTTGAATTATATCCTCATCTGTTTTAAGAGGTATCCGACAGTCAAGGGATTGCTCGACAAGGTCGCGGAATAATGGCCAATTTGTCTTTTTGGTATGTAGCTTACATGTTTTGATGACATTTGTGGCGTTGCAGTCCACTAGTGCAATTACTGGTGAGTGATCTGACGACATTTCATAACAAGAGAAAATAACGCAGTTTTTCTTGCTTTTTTTGACCGTCTAAGCCAATTCATATCAGTAAGGGTTAATCAATTACGATATTCCTTGGTAAGACTGGTCACTTTCGGGCATCAGACAACTGTCCAAGATCTTCAAATGACAGCCGGGACCAATGGTTTAGCTTCCTTTCCGATGCACGGAGGAAACTCGGTACAACAGGGTGTAAATTATTAACACATCACACAGCCGTCATCCAAGCATTCTGTACATAAAACTAAGTACCCCTACGCAAACATTTTTGCTGGGAAACGTATTTTTTTTTGGGGGTGAAAAATCACATTTTACGGTAAAACTCAGTGTGTGCTAAAACATTGTGCTAGTGGATGGTTTGAATAGTAAATGGGTCATGGAGGTAATTTAAGTTAAGTTATAACCTGAAAAACTAGTATTTACAAAAACAGCTGTGAAAAATTTGGAACTTTGACCCCCAATATCTCCGTAGCTAGGGGATTCCCAGGTATGGTCTAGAACAAAAAAATGATTGAAGTGGTGTGGAGAACTCGTGCCCTTCGTTTGCATTAAGGGTACTTTTACACCCTTTATACATATAATGGGTGGCCATCTATCCACAGACCAACCTAGGCAACTGTAGCTTATAGATTGATCCAAGCGGCTGTTATTATCTAGCACGTGCTTCTCCTTCTCCAAACTTGAAGCATGTATCTTTTAAATATAAGAATGCGAACTCACTTGATCCAGATACTCAGGTTCGGAAGCAGATGCGTCCCATCTATTGTTCAGTATGAATATGTTCGGTTGCGATATTTTTGTAGACACTTTGTGAAAGAAATTCTTTTCCTGGAATGAGAAAACAATTATTACGATTTTGATCCTCAATTATTTCTGTAAGAAACTTTTCTCTATTGGGGAACACCTATCAAAGGTCAGACAATGTAGATTTTTTTTAAACTAGGAATTTCTCCGTATCGTGGGTGCGTTCACAAACATATAAACTCACATACACATATACCCAGACCCGAAACAACTATCTGTAGGCCATAGCTACAAATAATTGTTCCGTGCGGGGATCGAACCCGAGACACACAGCGCAGCAGTCAATTGCTTGAGCCACTGCGCCAACCGTGCCGTCAGATGATGATAAGATGGCATGACCAAGTCTCTAATATGATCAATTTATTTTGAAATAAATGCTATATAATAGATTTTCAATCAATGAAGACGTTTGGAAACAGTTAAGCTAATGCTATTAGTTTCACAATCGTCATCCCTATTAAAACACCACTCGTCGAGGTTGTGTCACGTGACACGTTGCACGTTACATGTTACAGGTTACTCACGGTGACCATGAGCGTGGACTCTGCGTTCGCGACGAGCACGAACACGTCGGCGTCGAGGCAGTACTTGTCGATCCACTCGTCGAGGTTGGGCGTGACGTCGACGCCGGGACTGTCCACTAGCACCACGTCATCGCGCAGTAGAGCGCACAGCTCGCGCGGCCAGTACACGTGCACTAGCGAGCACTCCTGCAGACGCGACGCGCATAGTGCGTGGCCCAACTGGCTTACAGACTGCAACACAGAAATAAACACCATCATATTCGAGTTTTTAGAAAGCAGTGTAAGTAGTAACGAGAACCATATTCGAAAAGAAAAGAAGCAACAGTCTGTCACGGAGGTGCAGGGCAAACGGTCTAGGAAAGCCAACTAATTTTATGTAATCTACTTTAAATAGGGTTTTTTTTGTTAGGGTATTTCACCAAAAAAATCTAATTAGTCCGTCAGATAGATTAAAAAAAAATAATGGACACTTTTTTTTTCTTTTAAGTATCACTTAACCAAAAGATGAAGACGATACAGTGCTTCGTCAATTCGTGTAACGTCACAAGGTTAGTACTTTTTTACCGACAAAGTGACGTCAAAAGCTCCCACTCATGATCTTTGACACGTTTTATTTTCGTAATTTTTATTAATTTGATAAAACAAAAAACCACGTGTTCAATATTTTTCGATAATCTAACAGACGGACTAATTAGATTTTTTTGGTAAAATACCCTATTAGTAGTCTAGTATAGTATCGTGTCAGCTTTTGTCCGCAACTCCACATTCACAGCGAGCCTTTTGCGTACAAAGACCAACTGTTTTTTTGTACGATCATCAAGGTATTAGCTCATTTCCGGAGCCGTCATGGCGTAAAAACTCGCTCGTCACTATATCAAAACACACTATGTAATATTAAACCATAACATCAAACAAATAGAAGCTACAGTCACCTGCACATTGAGCTTCTCCTCGGACCCCTCGGTCCGTAAGAAGGACTCGTCCGTGTCGGAGCCTTCCACTTGCAGGAAACAGTTGGTGGTGTGGCCGATACCGCTCGGAAGGATTTTGTCGTGCAGCATAGCGTTTATCACTGTGCTTTTACCATTGCTTGTCCTGGAAACAGATGGTAATAATAAGATTAGCTGCTAAAGAATTGCGAATAACCTGCAATGTTGAAAAGAAGTCTATACTGATACTTTAGGCTGAAGAAAATGAGGTGGTAGGACAGGTTTGTACCCTTGAATCAAACTGATAAATTGAGTATGAGTGTGGAGGGGTGGTAAGGGCGACCAAGGAAACGATGGATGGGCTGTGTTCAAAGGATGATATGGCAAAAAAGGTTTCTGATAAGAAGGTGTATTTTCAAATGATTTCTTTATTATTATAGCTAGCCTATGTTGTCCCACTGCTGAGCAAAGGCCTCCCTCCATTCCTTCCATTCCTTTCAAATGATTTCTAGAACATAAATATTCAAAAAAGAAAGAAAGAAAATGCATTTATGTACAAAGAGTGGTACACAACCGGACGTAATGCAACGCATTACTCTTCCACCCAACCTTAGGGTCAAACAGCATAGGGTATAGTTGACAAAAGAAAACTAATTAATCCGTTCGATTTCCAAAAAACAATTGGCTGCATTTTTTTTTTTTCACGTAAACAAAAACTTAAGACTGTGCTGTGTGTGACAGTGCTTTGAAAATTTCTGTGACGTCACATCGCACTACATTTCTTACCACGTAGTGACGTTAAAAACGGCATTTTTGATCTTTGACGCGTTTCATCTTCGTAAATTTTTATAAATTTGGTAAAACAAAAAACACATATGCAACATTTTTCGATAATTTGACTGACGTACTAAACAGAATTGTGTTTAGTCAGGAAAAATCTCAATTGTAATACAAAAAAAACGTAAGTAGAATACTATTAAATATTGTATGGGTATATTTTTTACACACTCGACTGATTTGAATGATTTGATCGTTTTAAAGATATTAGAATGTATAAAGGGTTTAAAAGTACCCCTAAAGAAAACGAAGGGCATTTGTTCTCCCCACCACTGCGATATTTTTTTGGTTCTAGACCATATTATATTGGGGGTCAAAGTTCCAAATTTTGCACAGCTGTTTTTGTAAATACTAGTTTTTCAGGTTATAACTTTACTTAAATTACCTCCATGACCCGTTTACTATTCAAACCATCCACTAGCACAATGTTTTATGAGTGCTACATTGAGTTTTACCGTAAAATGTGATTTTTGACCACAAAAAAAAATTGCGTATGGTTACTTAGTTTGATGTACAGAATGCTTGGTTGACGTATGTGTGAAGGGTTAATTTACACCCTGTATGCTTACCGACCAAAGAAGGCGACTTTCATGTGATCTCGCTTGAGCACTTCCCGTATGGCTTGCACCTTGGATACATAGGCCTCCACGTTGGCCAGGTCCTGAGGCGTCGCGATCCCATTCTCGCCTGTGACCGCTGCAACAGTATTAAATGTATAATTGCAAAATTTGATCACTGGTCTCTCAGGTAGATGTCGGAAATGTAAAGTATAATCCAGTTTGTCTATTTGGTATATTTCCAGCCAAAACATACGTTGTGTTTTATGTCTGTATTCCTTAGCTAGTTTCTCCTAAAGATGGTACATTTTATTTATGGGTTCTGGAATATTTACAATAGCAGCCATTAATGGTTATTGTATACTCCTGAAGAGTACTCCTTAACAGGTGAACAAAGCGTCAAGAGATTACTCGTTTAATTTTATGACCACACACAATATTAATAGGTGGACGTATCCCTGATGGTTCAGAAGTCTACGACATTTCCATCGATCACCCCGTATAAATACGAACTATTATTACGTCCGAGATACTAATCTGACATCGTGCTCTTAAACGTTCAACTTAAAAGCACGTTAATTAAAGTCTAAATTTGAATACTTTCACATGCTTGGAGAACTGCTGACCAACGCCAATTTTCACTTACAAAGTTTCACCTACATATAAACGCCTTTGAAAGCTGCGCGTTGTTGTGCGCTACTGTGTTATCTACTTTCAGTGCTTACCCGTGTGTTTAAATTCCAATATCGCGCTACTAGTAAAAACTAACCATAGCGAGTTATAAAGCGGGGTAGGCACGCGTACCGTCCGTAATATAAACGCTTGGTTCCGCTTAGCGCCCCGCGTCCATTTTATTCTGATGAGTCAGTATTTCAGTACAACTCACACCTTTAGTACATAAGCACACATAACAAACGTTGTTATGCAACTATAAAATGGGTATACAAACAAGCTAGTTTAGTTGGAAATACGCCAACACAACAATCATTCTCAAATATGAAATATCATGTTGCTACATAAATTGACCGCATTTGTACACGTGGGGATATGTTTAACGTTTTAAAGCAAGCGGAAAAGCTGGGCTAGTGTTTCTATTAGTATACGGAATCTATAACAAAAAAAACTTGTTCTTTTACATTAGTCTGTTATTTGTTCCGAGTAATCTCTGAAACGGCTGGACCGATTTTAGTTCGACTTGTTTGGCTGATTATTATAAGGAGTAACTTAGGCTAGTTATATTTTAGGAATAGGATATGATTTCTGTGCTAACAATAAAATTCATTGAAATTTTTAACAAAATTTGAATCAAATTGCGAAGTCAAACATTTTAATTTCACTGGACGAAAATGGGGGCATGGCTAATAAATAAATATAAAACCAATGGTAGTGACAAAAAAGATAAAGCCTCACATTTAAATACATACCTAAAAAGAAATAATTATGGAAATGCATAGAAAGAACCTTCAACAGTAGTTATTAAGCTGCTGTTAGTACACAACTTCCATAGCACTGTTTTATTGTGGGAAACCCTTTATAGTATGGCCGTCTATTATTAAAATATTTAAAAAATTGATATTGTGAATGTGAGGACCATGTGGGTCTTTCTTAAATTTTAACGATTGTCTGGCAGTTTGAGTACTTTAAGTGACCCACCCAATTGTCCTTTCTTTGGTATTGTTCGTCGTGACGTTGAGCTCCTTGAGTTATACCTAAGTCGAGCTCCACGATAACTGACAAATGCTTGCACTGACTGGACGGGTCCACTCAAATCTGTGTGGTGCTTTCTTCAAAAGACCATCTCAGACATTAATCTGCATGGTCTTCATGTGTGTATTATACCTTATTGTTAACCCAAACGATTTTAAAAGATTAAAAGAGTAACCTTTGGAGTATCTTGCCGGTTCTTCTCCTTAGGAATCGACCAATGCACCGAACCGTGCCCCCTTTTTAACGACGTTTTATAAGTGCCCATGTAGGCCTATGTGAAATAAAAATATTTTGATTTTGATTTTGAACATTATTTATTATTTGATCTCGTGTATATACGTGGGTATGAAGAAATTAGGAAAGTTCAAGACGTTTAAATAGGGTACCTAGTTTCCTGGCTAAAAACTATGATTCTGTTTAGTAGGTACGTCAGTTAGATTATCGAAAAACAATGGAGACGTTTTTTTTGTTTTATCAAATTAATAAAAAATTACTAAGTTAAAACGGATCAAATATCAGGAGTGGGGGCTTGTGACGTGATTACGTGGTAAAATTGTACCTAGTGCGATGTGACGTCATACGAGTTTTCGAAGCACTGTATCGTCTTCATTTTTTGTTTATATGAAAAAAGAAAAAATAGGTGTCTAATATTTTTTGGAAATATATCTGACGGATTAATTAGATTTTTTTTGTCAAAAACCCAGTTATTTTTTGAACAACCGACAGTGGGTTATTTCGAAAAAGTTGCATTCCAATAATTCCACAGTTTACTAAAAAACAGCATAGTGTGTCAGTGACAGTGTTCAAGTGTCACACTTTCCTAAGTGTATGTTAGCGATTAAGCGAAGTGAAGCGATTAAAGTATTATCAGGGATTAGGGCGCACGTTATGAATATTTTCCTATTGCTAGAACCAAGTTTCAAGGTCGGACAGAACTTCGCGATTGGACAAACAAGGACAATAATATTGTTCTTGAAAACTCAGGCAAGGTTAAAGAGAACTAGCTAGGACAAGGAGTCCGACTAATCAATACTATTTATACTATAATTATTATAAATGCGAAAGAAACCCTCGTCTGTTTGTTATCTTTTCAGGAATAAACGGCTGATCGGATCGTAATGAAATTAGGCAAGGAGATAGTATATAAAAAAAAGGAAAGAGCTGCTTCCCGAGAATGCGAGGAAGTTCCCGACGATGCCTGAGAATTCTCCAAGAGACGCGTGATTCGTTGTAAGGCTCCGTTCTAGTCCATAATGTCTATTATGCTGTGTAGATTTCGATATAAAAAATTCGCTTCCATTTTATTACGCGGCCCGGCAATGTAAATTGATCCTTTTTTTTGGCGGGTGGAAAATCATCGAATAACCCCTCCCGCTCTTGGGTAGAGCGAAAGGGAGTGTCAGACTTCTACTGACTAAAAACCACCCATGTTCCTTCTTAGCCCTCTATGTCGAGGCCGCGATAACTAGTGTACAACCCGCGGCCCATGTAAATTGATCCTTACGTTTAAAACACGCGCTAGTTTTCGATGCATAATTCTCTTAAGTTCAATTAAAAATTAATGATAATGACCTTTATCCAAATGATAATAAGCCGTATGTTGGCACGCGACCTTAACAAGCCGTTCATAGATCAGCCATAGACATTATAATATTCTACAGATATGGATTCAATTCATAAATAATAACTACAGTACCACATATCATTCGTAAATATTTTATTTAATATGAGTAATGTCATGGACAATCTTTTTCATTTACATGTCTGGCCAGTACTTAAATGTCTAGATAGGCGTTATGTGAGAATTCGGTTTTTAAGTCTCGAGACATTATTTATTTAGAAAAAGTTATCTGTGTTAAGATAAGTGGAAAAAGGGAAGGGAGGCCTTTGCCCTGCAGTAGGACACAAATGGCTAATAAAGAGAGAAAGTCTGTGTTAGGGAGAGACCTCACTTGACTTGAGCCAGTCAGACGAAGCAAAAAAAAAATATTAAAAGCAAATAGTCTGAGTGGTATTCAAGTTGTGTTGTCTGAAAGGACATGAGAACAAGAACAACCAACTCAAGTCTTTGCCATGTTGATAACTGTGATTAGACATTAATGTTACATGTGTAGAAAAAAGCAAAGACAGTACTGTTTCACCACATGTGTTAACATCCATACCAATAGTCGTTATTGGCCCTACACAACTAATCACACTGAACATATAAAAACAACTATCTGCCCTTACCAGAACGGATATGATCAAGGATCTAGGTAGGGTAGGGTATTAGTTGGAAACTACTAAAATCTCGCATCATTTTTCAAAGATGAAGACATTGATTTTAGTCAAGAATTGCAATTCTATACTATTGGTTTCATGGATTAGTTCAGCATAAATTATAATTTCCATAAAAGGACTTGCTGATGATCATCAAATATTTACCAGCTCAAATGGCTCAAAGGCTCAACAGCTCGGCTGCGGGATGTTGTAAGAGATACCGCGGGCTTGACATATAGGGCTAAGAAGGAACATGGGTGGTTTTTAGTCAATAGAAGTCTGACACTCCCTTTCGCTCTGCCCTTTTGCTCTGAGTGGGAGGGGTTATTAATTTGATGATTTTCCACCCCCCAAAAAAGGCTCAACAGCTCTCTGCATCAATCATGCATCGAGTGATAATTGAGAATATTCTTACACATGAATATAAAAAAAACTATGTCATTAGCTTACCATGCATGAAAGTGACAGCATCCTTGACATAGTCATCAATCTCAACAAATATATCATTGATCTTCTTCTTGGCCCTCACAAATATCTGTAGCGGCGAGTCCACATTTGACATATTCACGCGAACCGCACCATTGTTCAGCATCGCAACGTTGTGGGGCCCGTCGCCAGCCATCATTGATATCGTACGGTTAACATACGCAGCCATACGGGAAGGAAATATTCACGGTTGTCGTTAGGTGGACCTTATGCCGGACAAGCCAACAATATAGTCACTGTATCACTTCTACAGTTTTAACAATACATGCACGGTAAAACTGCAACAAAAACATAACAAGGCGTAAAAAAGTGCAAAGAAAATAAAAAGACACAGGACCTTGCTACACTAACTACTTGTAAAACAGCTTTCTGACATAAAGCCTGTGAATATTTAAGAAGAGAAGCTGGTTAGTGGATCGTCTTAGAGGCGGATTTGCTTTTACCTGAGTTGCCTATATTTAGTTATTAAGACAAGTAAATATTCACCACTACTTATTCATAAGACCATGGCTACGTTTATTTTAAATCTGTTGGTCAGGTTCACTGTAATGATTGTACCACAGTCCTAAGATCTTGATCATAACCATTTATGGTTATTGGTGATCACTGATCAATCTATTCCCAAGTTCAAATCTTATCAGGAAAATGAGACAAAAATATTGATAGCATGTGACTGTAGATAAGCATTTTGTGTTTTAGTGCGAGATCAGATGTAGCCTATAGTGTAGACAGCATGCAGCACAGAATCTGACACTGAATGAGATCACAAGTACTGGTGGTGGTATCAAGTGGCTACTCACATTGAGGTTATGTTTGTGGTCAAACTAAGTAACGCAAACACCTCTACTGACGAAACATTGAGGGTAAAGAAAGAAAGAAAGTGCGAAAAAGCATAACACCAAAAAAAGCTATCAAATGCATGTAATTTGCACCTTATCATCTCGTTGCATCATCGCAATCGATGCGCATCCCTGTAAGTCCAAGCCGCGTGAAAATTTGTACACACTTTAGCGATCTTTTTAGAAATAAACTATAATGATTGAAATAAAGTACGCTGAGACAGGATGAGACGTAAAACAACTGACAGCCGCTAAATATAAGTCAAAATTCATTGATGATAAAATTCACTAATACAGCCCGTTTCCTAATGATTACACTTTTACACAGCTAGAATCAGTACCTTAACTTACCTATGTATTATAGCATATTATTGGTCATGTTAATCCTTAACTAAAATTATTTTCGGCAGAATATTACCATTTAATTTTTTTATAAATTTATTTCCCTGTTTTCAATTTCCGACTTTCCTTTCTTCTGATTGTACCGTTCCCTATTGCATTTTCACGTTTTGCTATTGGATTCTCCACCAATAAAATAGTTAAGATTTATATTACAACCAATAACACGCAAGTGTGATTATATGCAAGCAAAAACGTTTAGTGATCGCTACTTCAATTTTATTTTAACGGTAAAACACCAGTATAAATGAGTACCTCTAGAATTGTTATAATTTCTACATTTATTTTTTATTAGTCTAAGCAATTTATTTCGTCATAATAAAGAAATCAGAAAAACTTTAAAGAATACAATGATATTCACAAAACAGCTTTTTTTCAAATACGTTTTAAATGTTTCTGTTGCGTTGGTATGACGAGATTTTGTATTTTATTTAATTTTAAAATTAAGTATGCAGGTTATTTTATCCTCTTTTGAATTCAATTTGTTGAAACTACTGTTTTTTAATGTGAAAACTGATCAGCGTATCAATTGTTATAAATGATTACTTTACAGTTTAACACTCCAAATGCGCAACTAAACGTATCATATTCCAAATGTCAAATTTTACAAAAAGTCAATGGCGGATGAATGAATAGAGCACGAAAGCCGCTTGTTTAGGCGAACTAATTCTGATTTTTCATAAACAAATACTCTGTTCTATGATAGAAAGTTGTTACAGATTTATTTTACTCTAAGCGAATATAAATAAGCAATATGTCTCGTTCTGTCCGTGCGGAAACTAGGAATCGTGTCAAAGATGATATCAAAAGAGTCATGCAAGCTGTAGAAAAAGTTCGCCATTGGTAAGTTGTACATTCGTAACAAACATTTTCTGTAAATTTGTCAAATTCTATGAAATAATACCGTATCCATTTTTAGGGAGAAAAAATGGGTGACGATTGGCGAAACGACTATGAAAATCTATAAATGGGTTCCAATATCGACAAATGAGCAAAAGAAGAAACACGCGGCTAAACGTGAAAATAAGGAGAACACATTGACGCCGAAGAAGGTGCACGACTCCTCCAATTCCAACTTCGGCATGGCTGAAGATTCCAACACATGTGAGTTAAAGTAAACAATATTTGTCTAAAATCTCGATACTCACGAAAATAGTGTCAAAAAATAGTTTCATATTTTTTAAGATGGTGGATTTTCGGATCTAAGCAAGTGGGTCAGGGTTCAAAATGTTATGAAATCTGCAGCATAGTTATAAACCATTTACCTGTTTGCAACTGATATGTCTGTTTATGATTGTACATATTAAATACATATTGCATTACACAAGACTACAGCTGACCACAGTTAATGAAAAACAATATCCTTCATTTTCAGGTTTTTCAACAGTGAGTGACTCCCAAGGACCTACAGAATTCACCTCTACAGCATTGAACTTCTCTGAAGACTCAAACTCTCAGAGTAGTGGTACCACGACTCCAGCCAAGCGGTTAAAAACTGACTGAGCCTCGCTCAACACATAAAGTCTTCGACACTAGACTGTGCTTACATTGAACAAACATTGAGGACTTGTTGGTACGTGCTGTGAGTTTATTTCATAAGTGTGCATTCAAGGAGTTAGTATAAATTCACCACTCATCGCTACAAATGCGTTAGTGTTTTAGTTTTATACTTGAGCTTAGTTCTACAAATATGTACCAACCCACAGAATAATGTTTGATTTCTGAGCTTACAATGATTCTTTTTAAATCTGTTTTATATTCATTATGTTTTGCTTGTTTAGGGAAGTGATTGTACTAGATAGTAAATTATACCATATTTAGAATGTTGAAAGTTTAACTGAATTAATAAGAAATGTTGGGTTGACACATTTTAGCAGAACAAAGCCTACTTTTGGACAAGTTATGACCATTAATTTAAAAATGTGTTCTTAATTATTTTGGTTTACTATGACCAAGAGTGATGTAATTTTATTTGAATGTATCATTTTGTTTTACTTTGCTAGCTCAAGGTGTTATTTCTAATGTAAATATTTCAGTTTCATAAAATGTGACTTAATTAGCTTAATTTTAGCAATATGACTAATTTAATATATTTTTTAAGTTCAACATAGGGTTTGGGATTGGTGTTGCAAGTTATATTTGCATGTTGAAGAGCATAAATGTATTTTGTACAACAGTTTCTTCCTCTATGTGACTCAGTACAAAACCCTGTTGTGGATGATGTATTGACAAGTCTGCTTAGTACTACCACTTAGCAGATTCTTACACCTTGGTGGTTTGTCTTTTCTGATAGCAAATTTGTTAAGATGCTGTGCATAATTCTACAGGCTGGAAGGTACAAAGAAAGCTGTTACGATATATTCAGTATATCTTTCTGAAATTTTAAATTGGTTATTTAAAAAAAAAAAGCTGTTTCCTACAAGATACGGATGTAAATTTTTAAAGAGTGGAAAAAAATATGTGGGTCCCTACCCCCATATTTTTTTTATATCAGAATGCTGTACTGAATATGTGGTAACCATTTTCGTGTTAGTGGATGTCCCACCCAGTAAAGTAGAGAAGCCTGCCTACATTCATTTTCTTTTGGTGACACCATAGAGATATGCCAATGAAAAGTGTCACTGATTGAATGTTGTAATAAAAGTTCCAAATATACTTCAAGCTTGGGCTCAAGTTTGCAGTATTATGGTGACCACTGATTATTAATTTATTGACAATAGTTTTAGAGAATTTCCATCATAATAACTATGCTGTGTTCAAATATTCTTTTTATACCATTATTTTGCTTATACATTAATTTTGCTGTGTGAGATTAATGCCACTTATGTTTTAATTATTGAATTATTATTGTGTTACAGTCCATAAATCACCAATATGCAGGTAATAGAATTCTGAATGTTTTGTGTTTATCAAATAATGCAACAAATTTTTGTAAATGTAAATTTAATGTATCATATACTATTGTAATATAATATTATAGTAAATAATAAGAAGAAATAAAGATATATAACTTATTAATTTAATTTTTCATCAGAGTCTGTGGACGTAATGGTATTTAAGGAAGCCATTGATTCCAGTCCAGATCGTAGAGATATGTTATCTAATTCTTGAATGCCAATTATTTCAGTAACAAAGTGGCTGAAGTTAATAATCTGTAAAGAAAATAATGCAACAATTATCTAAAGTTTAATTAATAACATGGTATTTGCTACAACTACAGTATCTCATTACCAATTAAAAAGGCCTCCCAAAATTTGTCACCTGCGAATTCAAGATTTCGATCGAGGTCTAGGCAAGTAATTTATTCATCATCATCAGCCTATTAATGTTCCCACTGCTGGGACACAGCTGGGCCTCCTCTCTTTGAGAGGAATAGGCTATAATATAATCTACTACGTGGGCCCAGTGCGGATTGGTAGATGTCACAAGTCTTCGAATTTTTAATTTTAGGACATGCCGGTTTCCTCACGATGTTTTCCTTCACCGTTTTTGAGAGCAGTGGTGATAAAATAAATTACACAAAGTGATGCGCCTGCCTGGGTTTGAATCCACGACTTACTGTTCGAAAGTCGGAGCCACCGCTCGCGCTGCTCTTTTATTTATGCTTGGAACTTTCAATTATTCACCCTAGTGGTGCTGAATATTTCGGCCACTCCATAATTTTTCACCACACTAGTGGGAACCTATATTCTAAGAGAATTGGTATTGGTGCCGCTGCTTAAGTAAGTTAGTCGTGGGTTCGAACCCAGGCACATTACTTACTGTAATTTATTTCATCACGATTGCTCTCAAAACGGTGAAAGAAATCCATCGCGAACCAAAATTTCGAAGACATGTGACATCTGCCAATCCGCACTGGGCCCGCGTGGGGGATTATAGCCAATTCCCATTCAAAGACGAGGCGTGTTCCAGCAGCGAGAACACTTTAGGCTGCTTAAGCCTAAGTGGTACCTTGGGTAAAAATGAGAAGTCATTTTCATTCATAAGTGCTCTATCTTCACAGCTGTGGCCACAGAGTATTGTTAGCAGATGCCAACACAATTCGCGCGAGAAGAATTCACCTGCAAAACAAAAGACTTACGAATGTGAATTAATCTGAACATTATCAGAACCGACAAGAGACGCACACCCATACGAATCCAAATTTAGGCACAGGTGTAACTAATAGTACACCAACATTTACGTAATAGTGGGCGATGGCAACGGGCCCATCAACCGCGCACTAATCTAATCTGCGTGGCTGCTATTGAGAAATATGGAATCGAACCCAGTAGGTACCACAAGCTCAGACGTCGCACTTGCCACCATTAACGCGGCAGCCAAATTCGTAACGACCGACCGACGGGTATAACTTAGCTTTACAGGTACCTATAGCGTGCACAGCCTTACCATTCGTGCCAAGCATTTCAATGAAATCGTCTCGTTTCATGAAGCAGTCCTGATTAGGAGAGATGTGAGCGAAGGTACGGAAGGCAGACCGGAGGCGTTTAAAGCTCTCACCGAAGGCCGGCCGGTGGTTCAAGTAAAGCTTCACAAACTCTTCAAAATTAATCTCTGTGACTGGCTTCTTGAGATACACTTTGTATTTCGCCTCGACTATCAAGTTTTCCACCTGAAAATGTTCTGATGTAATATGGGAGTGCCTTCACAACTTGAATAAGTTTATTCCCGTAGGACCTTGCCAGAGGCAGTCCTAGATGGATTCGCCGTATGGGTAAATCAGACAAATGCCCAATGGGCCGGTGCGTTCGACTTTCTTGTGCTATATAAAAAAGTAACAGCGCATTACATCAATTAAAATAATATTTCCTACAATTCAAAGCCTAGCATGTCATTGAGAAATAACTAATGGCAATTTTACTAACACTGCTCGACCCAGGAATCGGATCCAGGACCTCATGTTTAACAGTAGCGTTTGCGACCAGTTAACGTGTCACTGACTCTGGCAGGGCCACCATCAGGGATTTTAGTTTTGCTAACACAAAAATTTTGTCGTTAATTTCTCCATATTTGTCACCAAATATCAGAATTTGTCGTTCACTGGTTCAAAAGATTTATGGGTGTATAGGTCGCAATTGACACTCAGTTAACCAATGGCACGCGTGCCATTGATGGATGGCACGTTACACAATATTTTAGGCAACCTACCATATTTTCATCTTGTAGGCACAAGTAGTTATTTCCAGTTAAACATGCATATTAAAAGTCTCTTACAACCCTTATTATACTATAGATAATAAGTTACTTAGCATCTAATCAGCAACCACAGAAGTTACAATAATTTTACTTTAATTGGAATTCCACATACAATGGAAACATTTGTTACGATATAGGTCAAGTTTTTTTTCTTTTTGGTAGGCAGTAGATGTTTTTATTTGAAAATTATCTGCCAATAAAGACCAAGCTCGTGCCGTCTAATATTATTAGACGGCTCGTGCAAGGTCTCCAAACATACCTTTAGAAAAAATGGCACGTTGATCCATAAAGGCCATGCCTGCACTAGACTATCGAGGCATTCCGAGCACACAAATATAGGTACGACCTCAAAATGTTTGTGTAGGTACCTCATATTCCGATGGGAAGAAGCCCAAAGCCCTCATCAGATCAGGAAGTGAGTCAATCGGTATGTAATCCTTGACCAGTCTGCGGGCAGGAGAGAAAGTCCCTTGGCACAGTATCTGGATGTAGTAGAACAGGTCCCGTATTTCCTGGAACAGCCACCCGGGGCGGCCGTCGTCCACGAGGCAGTAGTAAGGATCCAGGTCTATTCCACCCCGTGTTGCTGTCACATCTACAGATCTGGTGATTTTATAAGTAGATAGGTAAGTTAAGTTGAAAAGGTACCTAAACGTAACTTACATGCGGATATTGCATTATTTCTCTTAGTAAAGGAGCTGATGTCAGTTGCATTTATAACTAGCAAACTTCAACCCCTTCTATGATGGCGACGCCTTCGAGACCTATATTATATAACTTTTATGTAAAACTAGCACTTCGTCCGCGTGTAAATTATGTAATAAATCCTTCCTCGAGAACCACTCTATCCATTGGTGAAAACAGCATGAAAATCGGTGCAGTAGTTTTTGAGTTTATCGCGAACAGACAGACAGACGCGACGGAGGATTTTGTTTTAAAATATGTAGTGATACACACTTGTATCGAGTGGACCATTGCGAGACTATGGTGTCTCGAGCACCGATTGTGAACAGAATCCCAAGATCTTCTCGGAAACACATTTGTAAGACCTGAAAATTCAAAAACAATTATTTTTACACAACCATAAGAAATCATAAATTAAGTAATGGTCCGAACCTGATGTTTGAAGGACACGCTTAGCTACTATTTGATTCCTATTTTCGGTAATAAAAGAAAAAAAAAATCTAATCTAGTGTAGTTGTTTCAAAATGACTGATAGTGCTAGAGAAACGCGTCGTAACACTAGTGACGTAGGTTACGCGTGGGGTAAGCCAAAGCCAACTGATTAAATAAAAAATATTGTTCGTTCAGGTAAATTCAATCTTGCGGTAACGAGCTCGCTTCGCCCGCCTTGCTGAAAGTGAGGTACCTCCTGCATTCCAATTTTATTATTTTACTTTACTTATTACTTTAAAATATTAATTTCAATATAAAAATATTATGATATTTAAAAAAAATAAATATATAATGATATTTTTACCGACTAGCCGCTTAAAGAATAGTAGCAATCGAAATAGAATTGACTTCAAAAATGAACTATAAATCTTCATTTCAGGTAGTGACTACAGGAGGAAGCAAACAGCCGACGGCCAATTTCTTTAAAAGATCCTTCTCCATCATCTCCATATATGTTTACATTTCAATATTCTCCGCGTATTTTTATTTCCCTATCCTAATTGTGTCTAGATTAAAAAATATGGTAGGATATAATGTCTGCATTGATCTTGTGAAAAGGTGTTGGTAGAATAGGGCCTGGCTGATTCGAATTTGCCCACGTCAGATTAATGATCAAATCCTACGCCACGCGACAGCGTAACATTTCACCTAGAAATACGACTTACTGACCGACTGACTAAATACATTAACAAAAATAAATTCAAATTAATTTTATCTTATCACTTTGTCGGCGTAACTCATTTGTATATTCATCCCAAATTGCAGCTTTCTAGTACTAAGAGTCTTTGTGCTATAGTGCGGACAGACAGACGGACATGGCGAAACTATAAGGGTTCCTGTTTACTACGGAACCCTAATAAACCTGTGATATACCTTAGATGGATGCGCCAGCAGCGCGACATGTTTCCACGGATTGCCATCGAGCGGCATCTTCTGCAAGCCGACCACGTCCTTACAGACAAACAGAAGGTACTGGCTACCAGCCTTGCTGGTCTCTTCCGCCTCCTTCCTGGTGATCAGCTGCATCTTGCTGACGGGGTAGTCGTATCGAGGACCCAGCACCGTCGCGAGGGTCATGGTAGTCGCGTAGTTTACTATCTTGTATTTGAACTGTGAAATTGAACTGATGGGACTTGCAGGCAAGTCAATGTGTTAAAATTGCTTGTTTAGATTTACGAATTTTTTTATAAAACTCAAGTGCAAACTGTGCGACACGTTTTCAGTAAGTCGGTGGATTGATGCTCTGCTCATTGCCAAAAATGATATTCTAGCAGAGCAAAACATAATAAGGCATTTCTTAAGACAACTCCAGAAGGGAGAATTCAACTCATATAAGCCTAAATATGCCTTTGTGTTGCAATTAGAAAACAGTGAATTACACCTCAACAGTTTACATTCAGAGCAAAAACTTCCAAGAGATTGTGTAAAAACATGGAATTCATGATAATCAATTACCTCATCAGTAGCCAGCAGTATGGTCGGTAAATTAGACCTGTATTCTTCAGGATGCTGCAGTACTTCGTCTGGTGTGGGCCACACTATGGCGGATAGTGGTACCGCAGTCTGGTCCACCCGATCCAGACTTGCGATCTCGAGGATACCTAGAATACTTGTATGTCAGTCTCTCTGCTACTCAAAATCTAAAATAGGACCCAAGTCTGCCCGAAAACCACCGTGCAGTTAAGTTTTAATATCTGTTGAGTGCCTCTTCGGCTTAGTGGTCGCAAGGACGACTGGTCGACAAGGAACGACAAGTCTTGGGTTCGATTCGCGGGTCTGGCAAAGCGTTTTTGAGTTTTCCTATTGGGAATTTCTCAGTAGCAGCCACGGACTCATCTGTTCCCGGCTGATGGCAATAGGCTTGCCCCCATTGGGATTTAAATCACAACTGGCAAAATGTGGTTTTACACCACTGCTTAACTCTTCAAGGATTACAGGCGTGATGTTATGTATGTATAATAAGTTGTTTATAATGTACGTGTTGACGGACTAACAGCCACATGGTGAATGACATTAAGAGGATAATAGATAGGACCTGGTTGAAGATCGCGTAGACCAGAATGGTACAAACGGGAGGATGTATATTCTATACTCAGCAGTGTGTGGAACAAGGCATGGCTATGATCTGAAGGTGTTTGCAGGGGGGCTGAATGGACCTACAATGGGAAGGTTTACAACACTACATGTTGGCAACTAAGTTTGTTAAACCTTCCTGTGATTGTGATTAACTTTTTGCTTTTTGGTGTTCCTACATGTTACTTAAATAGTTTTTTTAAGTAAGATGTTTAAATCATCATCATCAGCCTATAATGTTCCCACTACAGGGACTCAGGCCTCCTCTCTAGGAGAGGGAGGGAAATTTTTGGTTCTAAGACATGCCTGTTTCCTCAACGATATTTCCTTTCACCGTTTTGAGAGCAGCGGTGATGAAATAAAATACACAAAGTAATGCGCCTGCCTGGGTTCGAACCCTACGACTTACTGTTCGTAAGTCAGGGCGGGGGCCGCCACCACTGGGCCACCACACTGCTCTATTAGTAAGATGTAGGTAATACTAACACCCATATGGCCAAATGGCTGACATTTTTTTCAAGGTGTTTACTTTTGTCAGTTCCCTTACCTCCACCGCTGGCCGCGAGGTCGTACTCCACCATGCAGCGGTCCAGTCCCAGTGAGACCAGCTTGTAGTCTCCGCTGTCGGTCTTGGCGGGCAGGAAGGTGACAGCAGTGATCTCCCTGTAGTGCGAGCGGTGTTTACCGATGAACAGCCAACAGTACGATGTGCAGTCGTACTTGTAAACGCAAACTGTTCTGAGGTCGTCCTGCGATTGAAGATTTGCTTTAGTTTTAGTTCTACCTGGGTAATTATAAGGTATTCCAAATCTATATGAGGACCGGCTTCCAGTCTAACCGAATGCAGCTGAATATCATTGTTTTACATGGAGCGACTGCCTATCTGACCTCCTCAAGCGACTGCCTATCTGATCTCCACAACCCAGTTAGTATTGCGTTAGGCGATACGCCTTGTTAAAACTAGTTGTCAGACTTTCGATTTTCGGGCCACAACCTGTCAACTAGTCAAAAACCTACAACTGACAGCAGAGCTCGACGGCTAAACGTGCTTTCCCTCAGAAAACTGAGTACCTATGTAATTGGTGGTCCGCCATCCACGAACAAGCCTAGGCAAGTGCGCCTTAACCTGAAAATCAACTCGAGTGGCTGTTATTAATGAGTCACGAGTTCGTCCTCCTTTTAAGTGAACAAAGAATCGAAGACCTGTATGGCATCAACCAACCCGCCTTGGATCCGCGTGTTGAACAACGGTCAACTCCATCATACAAAGGGAACATCATAGGCTCATTATGAACCAACTTCTTATTCTGTCTGTATCTAATCTATCTAATATGGCCCCTTTTTACCGACGTTTTAAAAGTGCCCATGTAGGCCTATGTGAAATAAAAATATTTTGATTTTGATTTTTGACTCCAACGATTTGCATGAAATTAAGTACGTGAGGGTTTTGGTGGTGATAAATCGATCTGAGATCCGAGATAATATGTTTCATTAAAAAAAAACCGAGCAAAGCTCAATCATCCAGTTAATGTGAGTAAAGTGTGCATAGATTAAACACTTAAGCTGTTTCCCGCAGCTTTGCCCGCGTAGATGTCGGTCAAATTATATATACTTGCACATATTATAAACCTTCCTCGTGAACCACTCTATCCATTGGTGAAAACAGCATGAAAATCGGTGCAGTAGATTTTGAGTTTATCGCGAACAGACAGACAGACGTGGCGGAGGACTTTGTTATATTATGATATGTAGTGATGATTCTTACAGCAGTAGCCATGTTTAAAGAGTCAACACTGAAGCTCATATAGCGGATACTGCCGTGGGTGTCGAAGAAAGGCTCCGGGGTCATAATGTCCAAGCTCATGGGGTCGAAGAACATTATTTGACCCGTGTTCAGGCCGCAGGCGAGGTGCATACCTGAAACCAGTTTGTTTTAATATCAAAAGCGCCAAAGTCAGGATGTCTGACTCAGGACATTCCCAAACGGTAGGCAGGAACTGTGTAAGGTCCGAAAATTAGAGATAATAAATGTCTTTTATGACTGCATTTATAACTGACGGTTGAATTTTTGAAGTGATTGTATCCACTACAACATTTTAACATGTTACTTTTCAAAGATAAATTCCACAATTTCCAATACCTACTTTTTTATAATATCAAATAGAATTTTCAAAAATGATAGTGAAATAAACACATCAGGTAATTAAGCTCTAATAAATTAAAAGGTTTCAAGCATAGAGAGGTTCCGTCAATGGCGAGGAGCCAGCAGCGGACATCTTTCGACTGAAATGATGCTGAAGAATGATGAACAGAGGATTTTATGCAGGGAAACACACAACAGTATGTTCTAGAACCAAACAGTTCAAATCACCTGATGGCGCGTACTGTAAGCAAGTGACAGACAATTCAGGCACGGTGATGTCATAGTTGCAGTTGATGGAGTCGTCTTCAGGGGGCACCACTATCGTATACACGCGCCGCAGGTCCAGTCGCCGGATTAGCTTGTGGTCCGTGAAGTTGATCAGCTCCACGACGCCATCTTTGTAACCCACGCACATGAGGTGTCTGTGGGTGGTATAAACAAAAAATGGAGTGTTTTTATGCTGCACCACACAAATTGAAAAGGCGAGGCGTACGGTCTAAAATAGCTTAGTACACCCCAATTCAACAGTTATGTTTAAGGTAAAATTAAATAAATCTTTGTTTACAAAAACACTAACTTTTGTAAAAATAAAAAGGAGAATGTTAGGTTTATATATCAACATTGAACGCATGAAAGGAAAGTAAGTAGCCAGTATTTAAGTCAGACCATGTAGCTCTCAGTCGAGTCATACGAGTAGTATTGCCTATTGTTGAATTTAATTTTTTTATTTTGGTTTTGTTATAATATTTATTAGTTTATTTTATCTTTTTAATTATGTGTTTTAGTATCATTGTAAGTATGTATTTTTTTTTAAAGTTTATATTGTTTTTTAGATATTTTGTACCCTCTACCACACACAATGTTGTCTTAAGCATAAAGTCCGCATAAGTAACATTTGTGCATAAAGTTTAAACAAATAAAGTTTCATACATGAAACTTTATTTGTTTACTAACTAACTAACTACCCTATGGCACAGAAATGTCCGTGCAATAGGGTAGTTGATAAAAAAAAAAAATTATGCGTCAGATAGATTTAAAAAAAAATTTGAACACGTATTTTTTCTTTTTTCAAGTTAACAATAAATGAAGACGATACAGTGCTTCGAAAAGTCACTAGCCCCCACTCACGATCTTTGACACGTTTTATTTTCATCTAAATTTAATAATTTGATAAAATAAAAAACACTTTTTTTCGATAATCTAACAGACGGACTAAACAGAATCATATTTTTTTAGTCAGTCAACTACCCTATTTGACCGTTGAAAAATTTTCTCGTCAAGTTAATTGCTACTAGAACTAAAAATGTGTGCAATATATCGAATCTGGTTTGAAAGTTGCAAGATTTCACCTAAACATACATACTTACAGACAATAACTAACCAACCAATTTTAATAAAATCTTATAAAAGGAAGTCTCACTTCTCCGGATGTACGCTGAGTGACAGAACGCAAGACCTCTTGTTGTCTATGATATTCTTGTAATTCTCAGTGACAAAGTCTACAAATCCAACTCCTTGGTTGTGTGTGCCTGTGGAAACATTTAAGTTCGTAGCTAAGTAGAGTTACTACTTAGCGGCTTGGGAAAAAAACGCTAGATTAGATTATTATCTAATGCAGCGCTTTGTAGTGTAAGCACCGTAGCATGAGAAGGCGGCGTAGCATGGATACGCAGCGTAGCAAAGGTCGTAGCAAGGGGAAGTATACGCGTAGCATACAAAAGTCGTAGCCGCGTAGCATGGTTACGCAGCGTAGCAAAGGTCGTAGCCGCGTAGCATGATCACGCAGCATAGCAAAGATCGTAGCAAGGGACAGTAGCAGCGTAGCATGGTTACGCATCGTAGCAAAGGTCGTAGCAAGGGGAAGTATACGCGTAGCATACTTAAGCAGCGTAGCAAAAGTCGTAGCCGCGTAGCATTAAGCAGGTTAGGTTACGCAGTGTAGCTAGGGACAGTCTGTAGCCGCGTAGTATGGTTACGAAGTTTAGCAAAGGTCATAGCAAGGCAAAGTAGCCACCTAGCATGGGAACGCAATGAAGCAAATTATTATTACTTAGCTAAAAAACGTTACGTAGCGGAAGGAAGGGTTCCTCATATTCTTCCAGGCACTCTTTTCCTGCGCGACCTCGAAGTTTATAACAAATAAAAATAATCTTACAAACGATAAAGTCCCTGACAAGGAATTGCTTGCCGTCAACGGTCGCATTAGTGGGAAGACGCATTTTTATGAGTTTCTGCTTCCTTTCGCCAGTTTCCGGGTCCTTCTCCAGTACCACGTTCTCCCAACAGGGACACGGCGTGTTGCCTGCGGTGGGGCAAGTCAACATAACATTATTACTGGTCTGCTGGAAGACATTCTCAAAAAAAGCACCCCCCGCCCACGCTTTACTTTTGTGCCTACTCAAACTATAACGCGGTGCTTTTAGAAGTATTTTATTGTAGTTGCTTAATAAAACCTAACGCTTTGTTTAAAGGCTTAGCCAGAGGCGTGTCGCAAGTTAAACTTCTGGGTCGAGCAGTGGTACTCTATTGTTTTTCATCAGACATGTCGTACTAGCAGTCCATCTATTGATCTTCCCTTATGAAAGAAAAAAATCACTAAAGGAAAACTGGCAAAATATTGGCTGAAGAATTCCGGCTTATTTATGACAATAATGCCACAGCATCTTCTACCAGCCGACCGACTTTAGGACGAAAGAAAACAACATTGTGTAAGGCCTCCAAATCCAACCATTTCTTAATGCTTACACTTAGGATCCAGTATCATGTAACTCCTGGGCGACACGTTGAAGCTGAGCCCCTTGACGCGGTCCACTGTGAAGCCGTGCACCCAGTACACCAGCTTGAGCTGGTCGTCGTAGAAGTGGATCTCACCGGCACTGTTACCCGTCACTATCACACTGGTGAAGAGCATTCTATCAGACATCGCCATCTGCTGAGCTCTCATTTTGACAACAACAATACTCTGTTTTCTAGACAATTTGGTAGTGGACCTGGCTTAGTTTTAAAAATCAGTTAGACTCAAACTCACCAAAACATAATGCATATCAAAATTCCATCCATTTTGGTTCAAAAGTAAAAGAGCAGGCCTGCAGAAATTGTGCTGTATTCGGTTAGAACTTGTCTTCCTAAATATTTTTTGCTATGGCACCAAAGCTGTGTGACCATTGTTCTTGATTTAATATAAGTTTTGGTTAAATCTGTCTTTCGTATTACATTTTCGATTGCTCTTTTAAATTTGGACCAAAAATTTATGAAACTTGGCTGATGCATCTTCTTTTGAATCTGCCCTTAGTTACATGTCAACTGTTTAAAACTAAGTTAGTAATCAATTATTTTACAACTAACTCATCGACATATTTAATGACATGAATCATTCTCTTATTCAACTTCAACATCTTGATGAATTTCAGTTTGTAGACGTCGTCCGAATCCTCCACGTTCAAGTTATACGCCATGGAGTAACCGTAAACCAGCACGGCTCCACGGCTGGTCCCCAATATTATCTGGGAGGTACTCTTTACGAATGTATAGCACATCAGCTTTCCATAGTCGGGGTGCACATTCACTAGAGCGTTCACCTTGAGCTGCCAGCGATTTGTCACTCTTTTGATTCCTCGCTCCATCACAACGATTCTCTGTAATTGATTGTTGTTTCACTCCAGGGGCCTTGCTTGCATCAGAACCAGCTATATATATCAATTGATAAGGATAGTTCCATATTGTGGTAAAACTTGTCAGCAAGCAAGACGGTAGAGAAACTCACTGGGCGCTAAAATTGTGATGGAATATTGAATTGAATGTCTGTACATTCAATATTCCATCACAAGTCACCAGTCTTTTTTTTTTATTGTATTGCAGTAAATGTGTAAATAATTGGGGAAAAAAGTTATTCACCCTTACAGTTTTTTTTTAGCGACCCGCCTTGTAGCCCACGGGTGCAATGTGCTGCATATTTTTATTAAATCTTCCTCGTGAATCACTCTGACATGGGCTTCGGGCAGTGCCTTTGTGAAATGATACTCTTGTATCGGCTCTGATTCAAACTTTTTATTTGTACTCACGCTCGCAGCACCGAGAAAAATATTTTTTCTGGTCAATATCAGAAATTGTTCTGATTTTGTTGGATTAAAACCTATTTCAAGGACTCCATCTCGAGGTACATCAGCTTCAAATGTCGCTTAAAACAGAGAAAAGTTGTCTTGTTATAATTTGTTCTATTTGTAAAATAATTATAATAATATGAAATTAACTTAGGGAATGTGGAATTTAGGAAATATGTACCGCTATCTACCGTAATATGTCGTTGGTGAGGTCCTACAGGGTAAACAGAGTTCACACTAACCGTAACCTTTGCAGTAACGCGAAATGAATGTAGACACTAAACTAGATACAATTGAAGCGATTTTCTCCTACTGTTTCGTTTTCACGAACATGTAGTATATTATTACGAAAGCAATACTATACCATAGTATTACGAAATAGATCTTATCTCGAAGTAGATATCGTTATTTCACGAAAAATCTAAACCCTTTTGAATTCTCTTAACACTTTTGAAGAATAAATACAATTAATTGCTCGTGGTGGTACACTGGTACACCACCAATATTTCCAATAATTTGACCTACCATCCCCATACTTTTTTGGGAAAATCATCAAATGACTCAACAATGAGCGGTAGGGAGTGTCAGACTTCTTCTGACTAAAAACCATGTTCCTTCTTAGCCCTTTATGCCGAGGCCGCGGTCTTTCAAACAACCCGCAGCCCCGACGGGACCCAGTTCCCATCCTGTGTGGGACTTACCATGCGGAACATCTTCACCGTAAGACCAAATCCACCAGTACAGCACCATCTTCTGACCAGGGTACGCTAAAGTTAGCATGTATTTAGCATCAGCGCTGAGGGCCACTTTGGCTATCTTAGCGTTTCCATGCGGCGTGAAGTATGTCTTCTGAGGGAACAGGTCCTTGAAGTCCCATACGATGAGCACATTTTCTGGCCCTGAGTCAGCAGTCACCAGCCATTTACCCGTCGCGTCAGATGCTATGCAGGTGATCACGTGTCTCTATAAGAAGATACACACTGGAATGGTAGTACACAAAAAGATAATATTCCTTTTCTAAGTATACCTACATTATAGTGTGCAACGCAATAATAATTCCTAGAAATGTGTTGTTATGTTGTTATCAATAAACGACACGTTATAGTCGAGTAAGGCGTTATGGGCACAGTGCGGCGCGTACTAGATATACCTTTACCTACCTACCTACATAGTGTAAGAGCACCTACTTCCTGACTATAACTCTACTACTGTCAAATCGCGCTTCTGACGAGCAAGCTATCGTTAGAGCGTTACAACTGAATAACTAAATTCTGACGTCATAGAAGAAGGTAGTCAAAACATGGAACATTTGGTTTTCATACGGATCGTGATACACACATCAAAAGTGTCTAGGGATCAAGCATTTTTATGCGGATTTCTTGAGATTGAGATGTGGCTTTGTAATAAATTTATGATTTTATAAATTTATATGGATCCTTTTTGGTGCATTTCATAATTTGAATCAGGAACTGTGAATCAAATTCGAGTAAAAGATGAAAATCAGCTGTCAATATTTTCCCTATAAAAACATACAACGCATTGAAGACATTATTAGTGCTACTGTTTCCCTACTACTGATTAAAACCAACGTTATTATGGAGCGGCGACGTCATTTAAGCAGGGAAGAAATGCTCAGAGCCGTGGGAATGATAGAAGCTGGTTCCCGGCAACGTACTGTGGCTTTAGCTCTGAATACAAGTCAGAGTGTTATCAGTCGACTTTGGACACGTTACCGAAGCACTGGTACCGTGGCTGAGCGCCATGGAGGACGGTATCGCTGCACCACACGGAGACAAGACCGATACATTCAAATCTTAACTCGAAGAGCTCCAACAATAACCGCCATGATGTTAGCCGTGAGGCTTCATCACTCTTCAGGGAACTTAATTAGCGACCAAACAGTCAGAAACCGCTTGCATGAAGTGAACCTTCATTCCCGAAGACCGCTACGGGTACCACCTATAGCAATGCACAATCGTAGGATTCGATATCAATGGGCTCTTGAACACAGAAATTGGGCAGAAGAACAATGGCGTTTCGTGTGCTTTTCTGATGAGTCTCGTTTTGGTATGAGACTGGATACAAGACGTATACGACACTGGAGAACCCCTGGACGCCAACAGCGATTAAAATCCTGCCAGGAAGTCCATCCTTATAGTGGTGGAACCATCATGGTATGGGCGGGTATTTGGATCGGCGGAAGAACTGAGTTGATTTGGATCAGAGGCAACCTCAACGCTCAAATTTATGCTGAGACGATTGTATCAGACGTCATCGTTCCTCTACAAGTGCAAATCGGTCCCTTATTTCAGTTAATGCATGATAATGCACGACCGCACACCGCAAGAGTTGTAAGACAGACTCTCGCCGCAGCTAACATCAATGTCCTGCCCTGGCCTGCTCAGTCGCCAGACTTGAACCCGATTGAGCATGCATGGGATATGCTACAGAGAAGAGCTCTGCCGAATATGGAGGGTATCCAGTCGCAAGAAGACCTTTTTTTGTTGTTGCAACGAACATGGGCGGCCATTCCACAGCGTGATTTGGATGAACTCATTTTGAGTATGCCAAACCGATGTTCTTGTGTTGTTAGTGTTCGCGGTAGAAACACGGATTATTAATTGTTTAAGTTACCCAATAAAATTTTAAAGAAAACTGTTATTTCAGTCTTTTTTTCGAACTTTAATGTTAGTGGTTCAAATGTCAAAAATCCCTTTATTAGGAAAATGGCAAATTTCTTTATTAATGCAAAGGTGACTTGGTTTATCGTTACTGTGACAAACGAAAACACTTTATTTGATGAATCCTTAAAGAAAATTTTAATTAATATCAATCAGGAGAAAAGTTATTGCAAAATTATATGTTGATCCCTAGACACTTTTGATGTGTGTATTTGAGTTATAAATCTTGGCATTCTAGAAAAGGGAAAAATTAAAGGGTAAGGGCTTGAGTTTATGTATGAGTACAAGTTTCGCAGCGAGAAAACACTATACCCTTCATTCACTTCAATGTATGATATGATATTTCTATGGTATGGAGATATCAATAATATTGCTAGGGTCTGCCCCATTCGGCAAAGCCGCATGACAAAATATGACATTTACTATTTTTATCCCCTTATTTTCTATTTTTTATTCCCTTATTTATATCCCTATCTATCTAGAAGAGCAAGAGTCTCACGTGTCCGTTGAGCAGCCACATCTGGTGCGTCGTCCAGTTGTACAAGACCCCGCAATTAGAGGCCGAGTAGAACAGTGTGGTGCTACCGTTAGTGTTCAGGTTGATCACTCCCACTTTGTGGTTGTACCCGTTCATCCAGTTCAATTTCTGCATCAAATAATTTATGTTAGTGGGTGTACTTTTCGTTCTTTCAGTTCACGTAACGTTCAGGGATGGGCTAACTACAATAAGTGTTGATAATATCCGGCCTTGTAATTTTTTAACCGACTTCCAAAAAGGAGGCGGTTCTCAGCGTTTTTTTTTGTATGTTTGATTCCGGATATCTCCGTCATTAATGAACCGATTTTCAAAATTATTTTTGTATTCGAAAGAGTTTACTCCCGAGGGATCACCTTTGTCACCAAGTCAGAGTCTGATAATGGGTAACCCTCAAATTTTATAGGCACTTGTTTCTAAAACTGTTCATGTATTCTTCTAGGTTTTGATAAAAATATGTAGTTTGCGTCTTCGTTTGGTATTTACTTCAACAAGCTTCGTGCGAGCGACGCGGGTTGCTAAGTTTGTATTGTCTGATGTTTCACAAGAAACGTGCACTTACAAAAGGAGAAGGTTTTTGTATTCCTGGACTTATACCGAGTTCGTCATGGTATCTTGAAAATAATCTAGATGGACTTTGGTGTAGTCTAGGTTGCAGAACTGACAACATACTAGAAACCTTGAATTTTTCTCTTGATTTGGAGCTAGACATTTTGAATAACTTTATTTTAACTTTCCTATTATCGTGCTCAAATTCAATATATATAATTATTAATTCAATTATTCATCAACGACACACAGCAATCAACAGTAAACTGACACTATTTGTCATTCCGTATGTTTCTTTAAAACTCGGATTTTGTTTTGTAACACGAAGGTTTTGCTTTGCTTTACACACCTTGGACAGTTCATCCTATTTATAAGTGGTCTATAAAAAACAAGCTCAAAACACAAACCAAAACAATGATTGTTCACTGAACATACACAATACACGTCATACACATGGTGGTCAGAGGGACACCTACTACGTGTAAAACGCTTACAACATACTCAGAACATCGTCCTAAACGCCCCCACACCGCATAGACACTTTTCATCGGTATTTAATTCTAATAAATCAGCTAAATCTGTCTGATTTCAGTCGGTTCGATTCCCGTCGCAGGCGTTTGAAAATCTCCGAATCCCCTGAATCTGTCGTTCTCGTGCGTACCCAGGTATAAAAAGTAAATGGATTTCTATTTATATAAATTATCAATATTTTCTGTACACAAAGTACTGATCTTCCGCCGAAGGTCGTTAACCAGATCACCGCGCAACTGTAGTGAATCATTATCTGGAGCCAAAGGTCGGCCCGGTACAAGTCGCTGGGCTTTATCGCCTCTCATTCCTCCACCACTAACATGTACGTCAAGAGTGTTTTGTGTTTACTTGGCATCGTTTGCTATACCGTGACTTGCAGGACCATCTATTTGGAACCTAAATCGCCGACTATCGAACAGGTCAGTGTAATCTACAATAACAATCTGTATCTGTGGACTTCAGTGAACTGAGTGTCGTGAAAACAAAAATGTGCATTTGTAGATAAGATGTGTGTGTACATTAATCTCTACTTCTTTGTTTGAATGAATAAGGTTTCATTAAATGCACTGATGAATTTTATAGGAATGTGGAATCTAAGTAATATACGAACTGTGAACTATAGTGGGAGGAAGAGACGATATCATTTTAACCCTTACCCCACATAGAAACTACTGAAAACAAGTTTTTTTCAATATTCCGATTCTTTTTTTTTAATATTCCGATGTAAACTTCCTCCATTCCACCCTATAAATGTAGATATCATAAGCTACCCAAATCGTTTTTTGAAACAAAGGTAACGAATGCCTTCGAAAGCCTATCATAAGTAGGGCACGGTTTTTATGATTATAAAATAAAGAAAACCAGAATTACAGACATTGAAACGTTAGACATTTATTTAGCCTTTATTTTTTTCTCCTTATCAATTTGATTTCTTACATTATTTTCATGCATTCATTAATTTAACATTACATTATTGTCTTACATAAAGTATTCAATCAGCATTTTTTAAGTTTAATGAAATGCTGAACGTAACATAACAAGCATTATTTTTTTAAGTGTCAGATTATTATTTAGGTCAAGAGCTTCCTAATCTGTTTCTTATTAATTGTTATCTCTGAACCATTTCCGGCAACATCACGCCGCGGCCGTGGCTAATAATTAATTACTCTAAAGTAAACTTATTTATTTACAGATCAGCTTTCTAAAGAAATATGGCTACTTGCCGGACGTACCAGACGACGGTGACGCCGACTTCGCATATACGGTCAACTCCATTTCCGAAGCGCTCACGAAAATGCAAGCGTTTGCAGGTCTCCCGAAAACTGGCACATTAGATGATGCTACCAAACAGGTACCTTCCTAACATAACATGAAATAGTAGTAGTCAGGGCTGGGCAAAATACATGCTTTGCTTTAATTGAAATACAAATTAAAAATTCATCAATCATTGTTTTCGTGTCGAGCTGGATAACCCCATTTTAAAATCGAAAAACATTTTCAAAATATTTTTTTATATACAGTTCGGTGTCTAATCTACGTGTTACAAGGCTAATATGATGAATAAGTTTATTTGAAATTTTAAAAAAAAATACTTAAACCCTAAAATCATGATCGCTCTGGGTTGACCCAGCTCCCGATTGAATGAAAAAATATTCTTTAACTTTTTTTATCGGCGCTTTTCTTTGTGGTCTCTCAAACCTAACAATTTGATATTTAACCAAGATGAACCGGAAGACTTTTTCTGTCATTGAGTAATCAACCTTATTGTAGCAACATAAACTGTTAAGTGTGTGCTAAGACTAAGTAGAATTCACATTTTATCAAGCCAACAAAATAAGTGCCATTCGAAAATCCACTTCCTCTTATAACATATTTCTCTTATAAACTAACTCTTTTAAATTCTTTAATTCCAATGACGCCTGGCTTCTAGCTCTTCATGAAAAAGCGGTGTGGTGTGAAAGACATCGAGACGTCCGCCATATCTGCGAGGAGTCGAAGATACATCCTGCAGCAAGCATGGAACAAGCACGATATAACGTACAGGTATGTATAAAGCATCTACTACCACTTATTAAGGGGCACTTAACTAATACAAAGTTTAGAACTATGCTGAGAATTGTAAGAATTGCTTAAAAAAAAATTGCTACAAGGTGGCGTATGTATCATACTATTTTGTTCCCTCTGGGTGTTAATGCACGCAGGACGAGATGAACCATAGTTATATATGTATTAACCCATTACGCATATATCTGTATTTTGTCTCCAATGTGAGCTATAAAGAGCCATAAACCGAACACACATCGAGAGTTCGAGACTCCTTGCTACTTGCTGAGAAATTCCTGGTGCCGAAGGAGAAAAAATACGTGTTGAATTGAGAACCTCCTCCTGTTTTTCGTCGGATAAAAACACTTTCGCCGATTGTGCGAAATGTGGATGTGCTTTTAACGCCTGTAAATACACGAAGGGTTAGACAAATGTGTACACCTCTAACAGTCGCAACGCTATGTTATGTATGACTATCTACGTGGTTCCAGAGTGGTGAACGGCTCCAGCACTTTGAACAAAGCCCGTGTTGAGGAGCTGATGGAGATGGGCCTGAAAGTGTGGGCGCCGCACGGCAACCTGAACTTCAGCAGTATCAACCAGGGTCACGCAGATATACGGGTGTCTTTCGTCAATGCCGACCATGGAGACGGGTAAACAGTGATGATCCATCCAATTGATCTTCTAAAATATTTGGTTTTAGCTTGATTAGCCAAAAGAGCACCATTGGAGATTTCCTTTTGGTTTTCTGCATTTCAATGTTGGTAAAAGTAAAATAGGGTATTTCACCAAAAAAATATTATTAGTCCGTCTGTTAGATTATCGAAAAATATGATACGTGTTTTTTGTTTTATCAAATTAATAAAAATTTACGAAAATAAAACGTGTCAAAGATCATGAGTGGGGGCTTTTGACGTCACTTTGTGGGTAAACAAGTACTAACCTTGTGACGTCACACGACTTAACGCGACTTTTCGAAGCCCTGTTTCGTCTTCATCTTTTGTTTAAGTGAAAAAAGAAAAAGTACGTGTCCATTATTTTTTGAAAATCTATCTGACGGACTAATTAGATTTTTTTGATGAAATATAGGGTATTTCACCAATAATTCTATTATCTCAACTCTTAGAAAGATTGAAACAGTGGAGTAATATAAATGTCGTGCCAATAAAAAAAACAATTTCAACTTAGGTAAATGCGGTTGAGAGGGAACTAGTTTCAAATTCAGTTGACAATGAAATCGACGACACGGTTGGCGCCACAGAACAGAAAGAAGTTCTTTCTGTTCTGTGGTTGGCGCAGTGGCTCAAGCAGTTGACTGCTGCGCTACGTGTCGCGGGTTCGATCCCCGGACGGAACAATTATTTGTGTGGCCTACAGATAGTGGTTTCGGGTTTTGGTATTTGTGTATGTGAGTTTAAAGTTTCGAATCTCCTTTAATATCCGACTACACCATACCAACTCGGTCCCTTCCGTAGCTTCCCGTTCGACGGCCCCGGCCACGTGGTGGCGCACGCGTTCCCTCCCCCACACGGCGCGATGCACTTCGATGACGACGAGCATTGGGGCGACAACCCTGAGGAAGATGACGAGGACGTTACAGATTTCTTCGCCGTCGCCATTCACGAAATCGGCCACGCGCTCGGCTTGTCGCACTCCACTGTCAAAGACTCCGTCATGTACCCGTACTATCAGGCCCCGGTTGAAAATCTGCATATGGACGATATTTTGGGCATGCGGGAGCTGTATTGTAAGTAGTTTTGAGTTGGTAAGACGGGGTAAGGAACTGGGTGGGACCGTAATACAATACAAATGATAACAGTCATCCTTATCTAGCAAAGTTGTGACTTGTCATGAAGGACAACCCCCTGGCACATTCATCTCAAATAATAACTGGAAATATTTAGCCTTGAACCACTAAGAACAGTATCAGGAGCGTTGAGCGTCAAGTAAAACTCGAGTCGAATGATACTCTTCCAGTTGCAGACTCCGATTCCATTTCACATTTACATTTCGCTTCTATTGAGAATATTTTATAGAGCCAGGTTTTTTAACCAAAATTGTTCGCAGTACTAGAAAAGTCTGATGAGGTGACGGATAGCCCGGGTACACTCACTTCTCTGGTGCCTCGTTTCACCAAGCCGGGCAGCGAAGAGGATGAGAATTCCATGCCTGACCTCTGCTTGACCAACTACGACACGCTGCAGGTCATCAACAACAAGATATATGTTTTTGAAGAGGAGGTAAGAGTTCATTACCTTCTTGTTTATCTTATTCTCCAGAAGGGCTAAAATAATTGGTAAGGAGACTAATGGGACTTGGGAGTGACCACGTGGCAAGTCGTGTCGTCCGAACCGAGAAGAACCTCACATCTTATATTGCTCGCTGTTATTGCAAGGACATTTTGTTCACGTCCTAGTCCGACAGACTCCGACGTTTCAGCATTTCAAATGACGGGTAATAGTCGAGCTGGTAACGATCGCAAAATCGCAAAGTCTTACATATATAAGCTCATATTATATGTAGATAATGATATGGAGAGTAGTATCAATGAGTATCAAGTAATGGACATGTCAGAGCAGTAGCGAACGGCAACGGTAGCCCGTTGCTATGTTTGATTTTGCACATGTCTGGCCGATGGAGCCGGTGCGTTGGAAGGCCTCCCACTAGGTGGACCGATGCCCTGGTGAAGGTTGCGGAGATCCGCTGGATGTAAGAGACCAGAGTCGGTCAATGTGGCGACACTTTGGGGAGGCCTATATCCAGCAATGGACGTCTTTCGGCTGAAATGATGATGATGGCCGTAATATTGAAATGTTCCTTCCCCAGTGGGTGTGGGTGCTCCACGACCGGCACAAGATGGAACGCGGCTATCCGCAGCGCTTCCACGACGTGTTCCCAGGTCTGCCCGAAGAAGTCGAAATCATCAAAACTATTTACCAGAAACAGAATGGAAATATAGTTATTTTCAAAGGCAAGTAATAGTCAGGGACTGAGTGCACATGGAGCAGTCGACTTGCTGCTAAAACCTTATACCGAGATCAGCTGATATGCGTTATCTATGGCCACCTTTAATTCATGTGCGAACTGCCAAAGCATGTTTTATTTAAATGAAAAAGCCTAGTGTTAGTTTTCTGAAAACATATAAATTGCCAAGTTCACCACGGACATAATATCAGCCCTGTAATCCCCGAAGGGTTAGGTAGAGATTAACCTAATAGTAGTTCACATTTCACCAATTTTATTAAATAGCTCCCTTGCAATAGGGGTTGAGCCTATTGCCATCAACCGGGCACAAATTCAGACTCCATGACTGCTACTGAGAAATTCCTAATGGAAAAACTCAATCACATTTTCCGGCCCGGGAATCGAATCCTGTACCTCATCCTCAGCAGTCGCGTTTGTGACCACTAAACCATCGAGGTAGTCTCACAAGTCATCAATCTCAAAAAAGCCGCGTTTAATTGCAGACCAAAGCTACTGGGAGTTCGACGCCACATTCCACTTCATCAAAACAGGCTCCATATCTGACTACTCAATCCCGGAGGTATCGGAGCTGACTACCGTGTTCCTCTCCAATTATAACAACAAGACGTACCTGTTCGAAGAGGACTGGTACTGGCGGTACGACGAGAGCGCCAGGAGTATGGACCCAAGGTACCCGAAGAAGATGTCAATGTGGAGACAAGTACCCAGTCCTGTTGAAGCTGCTATTGTGTGGGAAGGAGGTAAGAGAGCTCTAGTGGAAGTTTTTTGTACCTACTCTATTTTCACAGAATCAAAGACTGTCGAAATTTTTATTTTCGAAACTCGTGGCACTTTTCTGGTGATGGCCACTGTTGATTCTGGCTTTCAAGACTTGCAGTAGTTGTGAACAGAGTGGAGGGTTTTTTCAAAGTTGAAATAGTTGTAGGCCTACAGAAGATTAAAAAGACATTTTTACGTCTTGTGGCAACCGAAGAAGGGTACAGACAGCACAAGAATTATCTTCATTTAGGTAGTTACTGCACTCAGAAAGCTTTAATTATTACTTAGGCTATCACTTAGTAAGGTTGTGACAGTTTTGTCATACAAATAATATCAAGTGATGGCCTAAGTAATCCTTAAAGCTCTCTGAGTGCAGCAGTTAGGCTAAGCAATTAATGTTACGTCCGTGGTAAAAGTTACCATAATGTGCGGATCCTACCGGATCCGCACATTATGGTAATAATCTAACAATAACAGTGGCTTAGCCGAAGCAGTATGAGTAGTTTTCGTAGATCAATCTTTTAATTCAGTTTTTTTTTCTATTACATAATGGGTCGTCAGCTTGACCTCGATCACACCTGATGGAAAGGGATGGACAAGTTCGATGATGAGGGGAAGAGCGTGCCTAGAAATTCCTGTCCACTCTTGCTTTGAAGACAGACTGGTTAGATGTAAGGGGGAACCCAGAACTGGCAGAGACTTCCACGCTTACATTACTTAGTATGTTAAATCCATTGTTACTTGCTTTCCAGATACATACTTCTTCCAAGGCCCCCGTTTCTGGCGCTTCGACAACGAGTTAGTGCGGGCGCACGAGTACTACCCGCTACCGACTGCGCAGGTGTGGTTCGATTGTCAGCCCACCAACGATATGGACCGGTACAGCACTAATGATGGGCCCTGAACTGTCCACTAATCGACTAAGGACGAAATAGTGCGTGCCTTTGCCCTTGTTTTTAGAAGTTAGGAAAAGTTACGATAATTTTGTTATGTGTAAAAAATGGGGATATTGTCCCAAATTCTCATCAATAAAAATCAAAATCAAACCAATAGTGTTTCATTAAAAATATATCACTTTATTTAAGTTCAAAAATCACATAAATTAAATTACACAATAGTATGAAACTGATTTCTTTTACTGTAGGCGTCCGGAATGTTGTATAATATCGATTGCAGAGCTGAGCATAACTGATAATAACAATAATACTGTACCACTATATTTCCAACATAGTAACAATATTTTAATACATTTGCTCCTACATATTTTGAGACAAAAATTCACAATTTTCGAAGGATTTGTACTATATCAATTGAAAGTAAATCCATCTACAAAAAGTACTAGTAGATGCAAGCACCGAAACGTTGATTTCTGCGACATTGTATGTCCTATATCACATAGTTTTAACTGATCAAATATTAACAACCAATTACTCAAAATATTGCAAAATACATAAAAGGTAGTTCAATCGAGTAGCTGAAGGGCAGGTTTTAGAGTTTTACAAAAACAAAACAAATAGGATCAAAAAAGCGAAAGAACATTATTTTTAAAAGACATTAAGTCTTTTCGTTACCTCAACCAAAACATTCCATACCACCCCTTAGGCTTCAACTACAAATAAGTGTATAAATGCTAATTTCTTCGATAAATTATCGAAACAATCGGTACTAATATTTGTGAGGGGCGCACTCTTGGACCGAGCTAATTATTAACAACTAACAATTGGAGTGAACTGCCCACAGCGACGACATAGCGAGACACAAAATCCTAACAATTATAATGATTAAATACTCGATTAAAAAATTGTGAAAATTAGTGTGAAATCGTTTTAATGTCCATTTACCAAAACATGGAGTAAAAAGCAACTGAAATGCTTAAATTGTGTATTTCAGTATAGAGAAGCGAGTTACGTTAACATCCCATGTTGCAATTAAACTTGATAATAAGTCTCATTAGGCTATATCTTGCTGCGGGCAGGGTGCGTGTGTCGTGTTGTCCGTGTAGAACTGGGAAGGCGCTTAGCTGCAGCAGGAAGCAGGGTTGGGGTCTTTGCCGGAGCGCTTGGTGACGTTGAGGCGCGTGAACTCTTCGGCGACCGTCGGGTGGATGCCCACCGTGTTTATCAGGTGCTCCATTGTGATGCCGCATCTATAACGAAATGATGACGTTTAGAATATCCACACGAGCTTTAAAATTAATAAAAATAAACTAATTAGTCCGTCAGATAGGTTTCCAAAAAATATTGGACTTGTTTTTTTTCACGTGAACAAACAATAAAGACGATGATACAGTGTTTTGAAAACTCGTGTGACGTCATATTCTAAGACATTTATAACATTTTTAGCGGTGAGTGCGTCACAAGCCCCCACTCAAATATTTGAAGCATTTTATCTTTAAATTTTTTGTAAATTTTTGTTGATTTGATAAAACAAAAAATTCGTACTCAATATTTTTCGATAATCTAACAGACGGACTAATTAGAATCATAATTTTTTAGTCAGGAAACATCCCTATTTGGGGTTTTGTAATACAATAACACAACAAAACGCAAGTACCGCTGTAGGCGGTACCCCATTAGTTCACACACATTTATGCCAGTTATGTTTAAGTCTCATGTAGGAGGGGGCGAGCCTATTGACACAACTATACAACAATATTATTGTATTGTAAACAGGCCCCACCTAATAACTAACTTAAGTTTACTTGGTTTGATTCAATTAAAATAAATACACTAACTGCGGTACTCAGAAATATTTAAAGATTACTTAAGCCGTCACTTAGTAAAGGTTTGAGCTTTAATGATTCCGTTTTGACAGTTAAGTCATACAAAATTATGTCAAACCTTTACTAAGTGGCGGCTTAAGTAATCATTAAAGCTCTCTGAGTGCGGCAGTAACACACTTTGTAATTGATTACGTTCAATGAAAGTCGGCACATCACAGGAGCTGATGGAGGCTACTAAACAGTGATAAAGTCGTCGCCTAATGCGCCGGCTCAATTTAAATTGTCATCGACACGTTTAGTAGATGAAAGACGAGCCTACATATTAAACTGAATGTACCCAGAATCCATGAGGAAAAACTCTTAACACGGGACAGCGACTGATTGACTGGGACATTGAAAAATCTACGAGGCAATAGCTATATTTTATGAGCCAATACATACTTGATAGCAGCGGCGAAGCCTTGAATGACCTCTCCAGCAACGGGGCCTACAAAGTGCAGTCCGAGGATCTTCTGCGGCGCCTCGCGGATGGCCACGGCTTTCAGGTAGCAGTTCTTGATGTTGCGCTGAGGGATGAAGAACTCCGTGGGCTTGTAGTACGCGTGGTATATCTCCAGGTTGTCGGCACCGAATCTGAGGAGGAACAGTCATTGTTAGTAACATAGGCTTAGTTATTATGATGACTAGGAAGAAGAAGGCAATATGTTGCAAACAAATTGATATAAGGGCAGGAGAATATTATTATATTATAGCTAGCCTATGTTGTCCCACTGCTGAGCAAAGGCCTGCCTCCATTCCTCCCAACGGTCACGATTCAGTGCAACGTCTCTCCAATTCTCAAGGAAGACACCCAGTTCGTCCCGCCATCTCCTACGTGGTTTGCCACGACCTCGCGTCACTGTTTCAGGGCACCAATCCTGAGTTTTACGGGCCCACAGTTCGTTCGGCATGCCCAAAAATATGCCCTTTTTATAAATAAATCATTATTATTATTATTCCAATAACAACAAGTTCTTCACATTCCCTCGACACAATTATGTAAATAGGAATGAACATTAATTTTCTTTCCATTTATTTCTAAGGCGAGTGTGCAGCCCCACTCCAGCTATCACCTTGAGATCCGAGTGAAGAATTAAGTCTGGTAGTGGAATGTGTTATTAGATAGCACAAAGCATTTTTAAATAGACATAATAAAGATATCACAGCTATTAAGACATTATAACAGTCGATCGATTACATTGAAGTCAATTGACTTATCGTACAATCATTATAATCCGCACACGTCTGGAACATCAATAAATACCCAATTTACGTGAGGCATGCAGCTATGGAATTTGATCAGCTAACTACAGTCTTCACAGTCAGACAGACCCCACTATTGGGGTCTGTCTGACTGTGAAGACTGTAGAAACAGACTACACACCAGACTGAAAAACAAGACACCACCCCCACCCCCCCGACCCCCACCACCACCGCCACCCCCACCTGAGACTGTAAAATAAGGTTACTATTAACCTTATTTTAACTGCAATAAAGGTCATTGCGAATTTGACAGACTTGTAAGTGGCAACAACCCAACCGCGAACTTATTCTAAAGAGAGTAAAATATCATTTTAATCGATTTTATTACTTTTTTCACACATCGTGTATTTCTGTTAGGTCTTTGAAATAACATAGTATTTTCGTGAATTTTTAACAGTAGTCAAATAGCCAATTCTACCAATGTAATTTGTTTTCCGAACGTTTACAATCCACACACTATACACTTTTTCAAACGTAAATCTTTTGATTTCGGCCTTTTCTCGAACGTATAAATATATATTTCGATTTTGCCGTTAGGATATCCCGGAACAACCAAAACAGGGATGTAAGCCTCAGTGCAAGGCCTCCGTACACATAAAAGTAACATTATATCTGAGCACGTACAGTAGATAAAATCACCATAAACAATTATATTTATGGTTTCTTACATGATGTGTTTACACAGCCTTTTCATGAATATACCATAACACAATGGAAGCTAAATATTTTTTTATTTATCTTTGCTGAGCCATATTCATGTTTATTAACACCTCTCAAGGTCGAAACTAGTCGAGCAAAGACGTAAATAAAACTGATCATTTTAATAATACTTCCGGTATAAAAAGTGGCCTCCATCACAAACTAGTTCTGTGCAGAATAACACGTTGATACAGTACAAGCAGAGAAGGTATGCGTTTCTGTAACCTTTTTTTTTGGCTGGTGGAAAATCATCAAATAACCCTTAGCTCCCCCTCCTTGGCAGAGCGAAATGGAGTGTCAGACTTCTACTGACTAAAAACCACCCATGTTCCTTCTTAGCCCTATATGTCGAGGCCGCGGTAACTTGTGTACAACCCGCAGCCCCGACGGGATGTTTCTGTAACCTTCAGTAAGCATCTCAGAGATAAGCTTCTAAGTATTGTACTGCCGTGTATAGTGCACCGATTTTTGATGATTTCCCTCTATCAGATTCCTACTCCGACCATTCAAGTCGTCTTATGTCGCTCAAAAATATTCCGAACATGCATAGTAATCATCATTAAGCTATCATTTTGTAACCCTGGTACTTTAAGTACTTCCATGAATGTATAGTACAGCACAATAGACGTTAACTAAAATCTGATATTCGAGCGTTCTTATTTCCTAACATATAGATACCGAAGCGCATAGTTTTCCTGGGAGATCTGTACATTGTTCTCATTCGACATAGAGCACAAACAAAAGAAAACATAATATTTATAATATTAGTTGTTGTACATACCTCTCCGTGGCAGCCTCTTCACTAAGTCCAACACATCCGTACTCCAGCGGCGTGAACACCGTGGTAGCAACATTGTCATAGTCCATGTGCTGCGTGGCGCCGGTGTACATGCGGCGCGCGAGCAGTCGGCCGGCCGCGATGGCCACCGGAGTCAGCTCCGGTCTGCCCTCCAGCACGTCGCCCACCGCGTAGATGTTCGGTACGTTCGTCTGTTCCGTTGCTGCTGTTATCTTACCGTTCTCTGATAGCGTCTGGAAATGATACAGAGTAAGGTAAGGTAAGGTAAGGATTGGTCTGTAGTGGCCCTAGCTGAAGAGAAAAGGAAGGAAGGGCACCCTGTGCCTTCACTGGCACTTTACAAGCTAGTCAACATCTGCCTACCCTTTTTCCATGAAGTGTTCAGCTTCCAGTCTAACCGGATGAAGCTGATTATCAGTTTTTAAATAGAGCGACTGCCTACTGATTAATTATGTAATACACACATGCATTAAAAGTCTATTAAATACCCCCTGGGTGGTCATTAGTCATTGCAGTCGTTATAATTAGAAATATTGCGGATATGACCTCGCGTAGACGTACCGCACCCAAATAGTAAGTTGAACATAAAATTACGGTTTGTGGACAAACTACAGTATTTGATTATACAGACGCTCCTTCGCAATATTTATATCTATATATTTTCACATAAACTAGGGATACTTATAATAAGGTAACTAACTATCTTTCAGGGCTCTCAGTGGGCGAATGGATCAAGTGCCTGATTCAGAAAGCAGTGCTCCACGATACGGCTGTGAAGCATTCCTCGAAGCATTGCGAGGAACCCTAACCGGTAGCTTATTGAAGCCTGCTGCCCCTGCAGTCCGGTGGACCACTATTTTGACCCCACTGTGGCAAAGCCCACGAGTTTTAAGAGTTTCATTAATATTTTTAAGTCTTTTTATAGAAATGTAAAACAAAAGTGTTGACGTAATTGTTGAAATAAACCTCAAATCAGGATGTAATATCTAAAAGTAGGTTTTAGTTTTATGTGACAACGGGTGTCACTTGTGTGCTCTCTGTTCTTTCTGTTCTGTTAAACCTTTACCGGATAATAAACCGTTTATAAACTTTCGTCTCGCATTCGTTATTTCCAACAGGTTATGGGCCCAGTCCGTATACCGAATAGATTCAAAGTTTAATATTTATTATCATAAAGAATAGTTCAGTTGTTTATATTTCGTAACTTCATCGAAAATCGTTCCGAAAAAAAAATGGCTACGTCTAACATTCAAATAGAAAAATTGGCCGGCCGGGAAAATTTTTCGACTTGGAAGTTTGCGGTAAAATCATATCTCGAACATGAAGATTTGTGGGAATGTGTCGATCCTGATCCTGGCACCAAAGTCGACCCCAAGAAAGACGTGAAGGCCAAGTCTAAAATCATTTTGCTGGTGGAACCAATAAACTACGTCCATATTGAAAATGCAACGTCAGCTAAAGAAGTATGGATGAACCTGCAAAATGCATTCGAGGACTCCGGGTTATCAAGAAAAGTCGGCTTATTGCGAGATTTAATCAATACGACACTGGATAATTGCACAACCGTCGAAGAATATGTCAATAAGATTTTGAGTACCGCATACAAATTACGAAATATCGGTTTTCAAGTTGATGATGAATGGTTGGGAACACTCATGTTGGCGGGTTTACCGGATGATTATAAACCAATGATCATGGGTCTGGAAAGTTCCGGCATGAAAATTTCATCAGATTTTGTCAAGACAAAACTTTTACAGGAAGTGAAAGTTTCCGAGTCTTCAGCGTTATTTACAAAGCAAAAGAATACCTCTAGAAACAATGCAAAACCAAAGGGCAAAGGACCCCGCTGTTTCAATTGTAATAAATATGGACACCTCAAAAATCAATGCACAGAGAAGAAATCTAACCAAAACAGTTTTTCAGCAGTTTTTTCAGCTTACAATAATCTATCAATGGATGACTGGTACATTGACTCAGGTGCCACATCGCACATGACGAGACGTTGTGACTGGATGTATGATATGCAAGCATCTCCGATTCAGCAAATAAAGGTGGCTAATAATGATGCTGTCTCCGTGCAAAATATGGGTAAAGTAAACATTCAAACCATTTTTTGCAAAGATGAATGTCCAATACAGGTGAGAAATGTTTTATATATTCCTGAGTTGAGTGCAAACTTGTTATCGGTTAGTCAGTTAACCAGAAATGGCTGTAAAGTGGAATTTACTGATATTGGCTGTAATATATTTAATGCTAATAAGACTCTTATAGCAAATGCAAGCCTAATCAATAACATGTATAAACTGAACACTGTTTCTGCTAATGCTTATGCTGTTGCATGTGAAAATAAGTCTGATATTGTTACATGGCATAAGAGAATGGGGCATTTAAACTTGGCTGATGTAAAGAGGCTGGAATCATGTGCTGAGGGTATCACTATCACAAATAAAGATGTCGATAGTATTTGCATAACGTGCTGTGAAGCAAAACAAACACGATTACCGTTTCCACATTCTGGTTCAAGAGCAAAAGCACTTTTAGAAATAGTACATACAGATCTATGTGGTCCGATGGAGACACTATCTGCTGGTGGTGCGAAATACTTCATAACTTTCATAGATGACTATTCCCGTAAAGTATATGTGTATTTTCTTAAGAACAAAATGGATATTAAATCGGTGTTTCAGAAATTTAAAGAAGAAGTAGAAAACGAATTGGAAAAGAAAATTAAAGTAGTAAGAAGCGATAACGGAAAAGAATACTGTAATAAAGAATTTTCTGATTTTCTAGCAGCTTCTGGCATCAAACATCAGACGAGTACTCCGTACACACCTGAACAGAACGGGCTGGCAGAGCGGATGAATCGGTCGTTGGTGGAGCGTGCAAAATGCATGTTATTTGGAGCAAAGCTGCATAAACATTTATGGGCTGAGGCGGTCACTACTGCTGCCTACGTCATAAACAGATCACCATCACGGGTTTTGGCTGAGGTAACTCCCTATGAAAAATGGATTGGTAAGAAACCAAACCTTTCTAACTTGAAGATTTTTGGTTCCAAGGCCATGGCACATATCCCAAAACAAAATCGCTTAAAATGGGATCGTAAGGCGAGAGAATTAATTTTTGTGGGATATTGTGACAATACAAAAGGCTATAGGCTATATGATTCTGCAAATAAAAAGATCATAGTTAGTAGGGATGTTATATTTATTGAAAACTCTTTAAATATTAATGATAAAGTTACACAGCGACCTGTATGTACCAAAGAGCTCGTGAATATTCCTCTAAGTACAGGAAATGATGAGGTGATATCTGGTGATAATTCTCTACAGAGTGGGACCCAAGATGACACATCTTTTGATAGCTGTGTGTCGGATAGAACGAGTGATGATGAAACATATTATCCCAGTACCAATGATGATAGTAGTGTTGATAGTTCAAGAAATACTATCACTCTAAGATCACATCAGAGACACAATAATTTCACATGTGTTCAACAGATTTCAGATCCACAGACTGTTGAAGAAGCTTTGTCGGGCTCTGATGCTGAACATTGGAAAGCAGCAATGGATACGGAGTTTCAGTCATTATTAGACAATAATACCTGGGACATCACTTCTCTTCCTGAAAACAAACGTCCCATACCATGCAAATGGGTCTTTAAAAAGAAGACGAATGAAAGTGGAGAAGTAGTGAAATTTAAAGCACGGCTTGTGATTAAAGGTTGTTCACAAAGACCAGGTATAGACTACACAGAAGTTTTTTCGCCAGTGGTAAGGTATACTTCTTTGAGATATCTGTTTGCCTTGGCAGTTAAATTTGATTTGGACATCTGTCAAATGGATGCTGTATCAGCCTTTCTTCAAGGTGACATAGATGAGGAGATTTATATGCTACAACCGCCACTCTATGGCAAAGGTAAACAAGTATGTCGTTTGAGAAAATCATTGTATGGATTAAAACAAGCAAGCCGGCAATGGAACAAAAAACTCAGTTCTACACTGGAAAGTATGGGTCTAATACAGAACAAATTAGATCCTTGTGTTTATTATAAAATTGTAGAAAATAGTGACATGATTTTTCTAGCTATTTATGTTGATGACATAATTTAATTTACTAATAAAATGGAGTCGAAAAATTATATCAAGGAAGAGCTAAAGAAACATTTTAAAATAAAGGATTTGGGAGATATTAATTGTTATATTGGCATACATGTAGAAAGAGATAGGAAGAAAGGAGTGATATATTTAGATCAGAAAAAATACATAAGAGAAGTTCTAAATAAATATGGCATGTCGGATTGCAAAAGTGTTAAGATTCCAATGGATACTAATACAAAGTTAAAAGGGATATCTGAGGACTCTAGTACCTTGAATGGAATCCCTTATCAGGAAGTTATTGGATGTTTATTATATATTTCACAAATAACTCGGCCTGATATAAGTTTTGTTATAAACATGTTAAGTAAATACAACCAGAAACCTGAAATGACACATTGGATGTCATTGAAGCGAGTTATGAGATATTTAAAGGGTTCTTTAGAATATAGATTGAGTTATAAACAGAACTCAGAGGAAAATATAACTCATGGCTTCTGTGATGCAGACTGGGCAAGCTCAGAAGATGACCGGCGTTCCTGCACTGGGTACACTTTTTTGTTTCAGGGAGGAGCAATCAGCTGGAATTCTAAACGCCAGCCAACTGTTGCTCTGTCGACGACCGAAGCAGAGTATATGTCTTTGTCGTCCTGTGTTCAAGAGGCTTTGTGGCTAAAGCAATTACAAGAAACATTTTGGCCTCTACTGAAGAATGAGGCAATGATCATCTACAGTGATAACCAAAGTTCAATTAAACTTTCAGAATCCGATGGTTATCATTCCAGGACGAAGCACATTGATGTGAGACATCACTTTGTTCGCGATAAAGTTGTTAAAGGGGCCATTGATGTGCAGTATATACAGACAGACTTGATGGTAGCTGATGCACTCACTAAAGCGACGCCATATTCAAAACTAGCATACTGTGCTTCCAAGATGGGTTTGATTTGAGTTTAAGGGAGGATGTTGAAATAAACCTCAAATCAGGATGTAATATCTAAAAGTAGGTTTTAGTTTTATGTGACAACGGGTGTCACTTGTGTGCTCTCTGTTCTTTCTGTTCTGTTAAACCTTTACCGGATAATAAACCGTTTATAAACTTTCGTCTCGCATTCGTTATTTCCAACAGTAATAAATAAAAGTGGTATCGATATTGCATTTTCAACATTGACGAGGGTGCAATGTTTGTCACATTCGCTCGTGGGGCGGATGTCAGTCAATTCATAGACGAATAAACCTTTTGTAAAATTGGGCTATTTGTAGCTCTAAATAGGTAGGATATGAAAACTCACGGTAACTCCTGCGGCGTCTAAGTTGAGTTGCTTTGTGAGCGCGTACCGACCGGTCGCGATCAGCACTGTGTCGAATGTGTCCTCGTGTCTGAAACACGCAAACATTATTCACTCGACGAATTCTCTTAAACGTGTAGACTGAAATTCTGTTGGTATAGATTTTTTATAGAATAGGGTATTTCACAAAAAAAAACTAATTAGACCATTATTTTTTTGGAAATCTATCTGAGATTTCCAAAAAATAATGGACACATATTTTTTTTCTATTTTCACGTAAACAAAACATGAAGACGTGTGACGTCACAAGGTTAGTACTTGTTTACCCACAAAGTGACGTCAAAAGCCCCCACTCATGATCTTTGACACGTTTTACTTTCGTCAATTTGTATTAATTTGATAAAACAAAAAACACGTACCCAATATTTTTCGATAACCTAACAGGCGGACCAATTAGTTCTTTTTTTTTGTGTAATATTCTATTATCAACCGTCCGTGAATCTCGATTTCGGGGTGCTATTACGAGAAAGCCATGTAAAAACCAATAACACTAACTGCCGCACTCAGAGAGCTTTAATGATCAATTAGGCCATTACTTAGTAAAGGTTTTGACAGTTTTGTCATACAAAATAATGACAAACCTTTACTAAGTGACGGCTTAAGTAATCTCTATGTACCGCAGTTAATCTCAACAATTACAAAAATAAATACATACTGCTCCTGAAGTTCCGTGTTCAACCAGCGTGCCTTCAGTTGTCCGTTGTCAAGTTTCTCAACCGACAGCGGGACGGTTCTGTGTTCGAACTTGACGCCCCTCTCTTCCATCTCATTAGTGACCATACTCGCCATCTGCTGGTCGAAGCCTCGCAGTGGCACGGAGCGGACCAGTACGGTCGCAGGGTAGCCCATCGAGTTTAGGAAACCGGCGCATTCCAGACCAATGTCTGTGGTGGTGAGTTAAGAAAATGTGGTGGGATTTTGCCATTTGTGGAATGAGTTTCGGTAGATACTTATTAAGGGTTTGCCAAAGGGTATTCCTAGGCTGCCGGTATTTATCCGTCATGGAGTTGCATCTCTGTAACAGTGCATACTACAGGTCTACCAACTCTCAAGTTTTGGTGGTACGAAATCATCAATGCACGACTCAGAGTCGAACTTGTTATATGGATTTTAATAGTTAACATTCGTATGTTAGTCGTAAGTTTTTTTCAGTTTAATTGCAACCATGACAAGTAAAATATCAAATATTAATGTAGCGGAAAATCACACGTGAAGTTAAGTTTCACGTTGACTCAAACCTTTTGTAAAATCGTCCAAAAATATGCTATTCATGTTTGCTTTGTAGTGATAGCATCGCTTTGACAATCAGAAATAGATTGGTGTTGCTGATAGCGATTATGTAATTGGAAACTCACGCTTCGACTTTGAGTTGTCATGTTAGGTCTACATATTTGTAAAGGTAGGGTGGTCCCCTCCGAAATTAGGACCATAGAGAACAAAAATATCAAGGGCTGACCCCAAATAAACGAGGTATTTGCAGGAAGATGGCGATATTTATAAAGGATACATCCAGCGCCAACAACAAGCGTCTTGCCCGGGGGGCGGGGCAGACTGAAGATATCGTCACTGCTGATGCAGTACTCCACTACTCCAGGGATGTCGGGGTAGTGCGGCCTGCCTCCCACAGCAATCACAATGTTCTTCGCCGTTAACTCCTTTTTGGAGCCATTTTTCATCGTAGCGATAATCGTGTGCGCATCCTTGAACTCTCCCAAGCCATTGATGTACTCAATTTTCTTGTCCCTCAAGTCAACCCTGGTGACCCAGTTGACGGATTTGATGTGGTTCTGTACGTTCTCTGTTAGCTGCGGCCAGTTGATTTTGACGTCCTTCACGGCGGGCACATCCCAACCATAGGCGACTGCCTCCTGCAATGGCGACACGTGCCATTAATGTGACGCCTTGAGACTTACAAATAAACAACATTTTATCTTCATGTTCTTTCAGAGATAGAAATCACGTACCTAACTGATATAATTTTCATAGATTTTGCACACACTGATAGTCTGCTGATATTTTAGACGTGCAACGATGTTGCTCGGATGATTCTCGGGCTATTTCCAAGTCATCTTCGCAAGGTATCATGCAATAAGATTACACGTGTTAAAGGTGAACAGTCGATGTTGGAATGTGCAAAATATGGAGTAGATCTTATAATAATTGTGTTTACAGCCCGAACTGTTGTTCATGAATTCTGTTTCAATATTAGCTCAACCTCAAAATTTAACGAAAGGCTGAGGGCAGGGAGGGTGTTGATAAAATACTAATGACTTTTTCCTGCGGTCCCTAAACTTTTCAAATCTATTTCCAATAACTTAGTCATGTTGTCAGCTCGCAATAATACCACATTAGCATATACAATGCTATGCAATGGTAAAATCGGACGGATATTCGAAACAATAGACCGGGGTAGGTACTCGTAGTCCATTAATGATTGAAATTATATCGTACGAGTGCCTGCATTGTTAGCTGTCTATGATTATTATATTATCATTTATCAGTCACTATACACTTAATAGGGCTTATAGTGATAAAGTCAGATTATAACAGGAACAGGATTAACAAATTAGCGGTAAACTATTAATAAGTACATGAGATTCTCTTGGCAGATGAATTCGAAGGAATGCGAAAATTAATACGTGTGACGCAATTTCTCGACATTGCGCAACACGTAGTAACTAAGGATGCTAATAAACGTTTTTCTAAGTCTTCAAATCATTTATTGTTATGAACGATGACTTGCAAGATTGGCGCAAACACCGTGGGCGTTTGAACTAAATCTGTAGTAACTAATACATATGCGTGACAAGAGAGAGCTAGTTCTTGCTGTATGATTGGCTGAATATTTACATACTCTTATAGATTAAAGACCGTGATGTCTCTAACCTGTATGCACTGCTAAATATCAAATGTCACGAAATTAAGACCAACAATTTATGCACAGTACTGTAAAGGAAGATAATTATGACAAGAACGGACGTGTCAGATGAGATGACCAGAGAAGATGTATCAGAGAAGTATGGTAGAAGAGGACATGCTGCGCCGACCCCAAATTTTTTGAAAATAATTTATTGAATTTTTTTTTTTATTGTAATGGTGAATTTTCTAAAGCAACCTCACATCCTTCAGGTTAGTAAAACAATGATTCAGTTTAGATTGCATAACTCAGCAATTTTAATATATATCTTATAGAAAACAAAAATGAATCAAAAGCTATACAACTTCTCTTGAAAATAAATACAAACTACTTATGTACTCTTATTAGAGCTGTTCCAAAAGGGTTTCCGGTATTATTATATGACCATAGGTTTGAAAGACTATCTACTATTAGATGACGGAACTGTGCATGAACTCTGGCTTTTGGCCGATAAGTGATGTGCCATGTAACACCGTCTCCGGTAAGTGTCTGTATAGGTCATTATAGTCCTAGGTCAGGGAGGGTAGCAGGTTCACTCAGGGGATGAGTTTTAAGTTTAAGGAATTATGGTTTATTTGTTTTGTTGAAAGTTCGAATATGTTTAGGCACTTTTTCGGCAAAGGGGACTTATAAATGTAGGAAGTATTGCATTTTATTAAACTTTTTGCCACAAGTAGGAAAGCCACGAACGAATAAAAAAATATAAGTATTAGCGAAGTGAAATAAATATATTTAGGTATTAAAATATTTGTTTGAATCTCTCTAGACTGTACCTACATTCATTAGGTACTTAGATAAAGAGATTGATAATTATATGCCTATGCCACATATTTATGCTGTTCCCTTACAAAACAATGTACAATAGCATATTTGAAAACAATATCTATGGGAAATAAATTATTTTCTTGACGACACTTTGTTTTAACTAAACCACGGTTCTAATCACCACGTCAGTGCAAGTAAAGTAATTATTATTATACGAATGTATTGATCGCCTAAGCTTGCTGGAGGCACATGCATGGGAAGTAAGTCGTCTGCTATGATCGACCGGTCCCATGACCTTGCGGTTCACTGGTTAAGTGAGGTCAGCTGTTACCAACCGTTGTTTAAGCTAGGCCCGAAATAACCACACGAAAGTACCTTTACACTTAAAAGTTATGGTGGTTTGTAATTATATGATTTGTTCACTGGATTCGTTACAATTCTTTTAGGCTTATGAAACTTTTCTTCCTTCATTCCTTTTGTGATTTGTGAGAAACCGAACCCAATCATTGCGTGCAAAATAAAACATTTGATGTATTTATGTTATTGAATTATTCATACGTTACTAATGAAATGTTATTGCTAATAATCGGGAACTATATTTTCTATCACCAAAATTTATATTTGTCATCAAGTTGTATCACCTAATAAATAGATCTATCGCCACGAAATATTTTCGTTCTCAGATAAACAAAAAGTGTTTCCAGAAATGAATTATCAAATTAATGTTAATATAATTATGTGTAAAATAAGAGCAACAAAAAGGTAGTGCATTAGATGAATATAAACTTCGTTCTTATAATAATAGTTTTATTACATAAACAATAGTTTTGTGCCCAGAATGGTAGATCTGTCACCAAATAATGCTGAAAGAAACCCTAACCCTAGAGGGTCGACGTCAAGGTCACCCCGAGGTTCGGTTAGTTAGGTTCCTTTAATCCCTGCAGACAGACCACTGAACTATTATAATACATACAAAAACATTTATTTGCTACTAGAGCCTATATCTCCATGATTTTAGGTGATTTATTGTGGAATTGATTTCATACTGTTTGGTGACTACATTTTGGTGACAGATCTACTATTTTGAGGACAAACCCTATTATTTAAGAAACACAAAACTAATTAAATTGGTGATAGCTTAAATGATACCCCTAATAATCTCCATCCAGACAGAGCAGCAAAAATGAATTTGTAAAATTCATTTTTTCATTCAAGAACCTCATACATTTCATATACTTTTTAAACAAACAATGTCACCTCTAAACAGTGTGTCTGATAGTTACATGGCCGGGCCGGAACCATTTGTTCCAGTTGTAACACTATGAAGCTACAGGCCCACAGTTAAATTTGTTTTTTTTTTCTGAAGGATACTATGCAACGCTAAACCGTTAATGCAAGAGAAATTAATTTTAAGACATTTTAACCTGAATTGTTTTTCATAGCGATTCTGAAGCAACGGTAATACGTTTTTATCTTTTGTCTAGGATTCTTGCAGCGTTCAAACTTTCCTGTGGTTTCTATACTTTAGGTTGAGATGCGAATGTAGATTTTTATTGAACGTAAATTCAGGTCAACAATAGGCCTTTAAAAGTACCAAACTAGCAAACAGCCTTGTGCTTTACTTTCGTAATGCAGCTCCTTCGACCTCCATACTGCAGGTAGTGTCTAGAGACAGATGCGCTATTCACATCATAGCTCGCTTCCACGTCTACTATCATCAAAATGATCTTTACTGAGTGTTGTTAATAAGATTAGCCTAACTAGCTCAAAACGTTTGGAACGGAGGTGATTAGTGCAGTTTACTACGTATTATGTGATCTCCGTAACGTGATTCGTTGAAAACAGGCAGTGTGAGTAATCTAGAATCGTCTCGTTCGTTGAGCAATGAGCACGGGTATTTCTAGCAAAAGCTTGAGATCCTAAGTACTTTTCTTCCTTCCTTTTAACCCTTGAATCATTTTCAGGTTTCACTAGTCAGGTTTAATTCGTCAACATGAGGGGAAACTATGGAACCTGGTCTAACAGGAACAAGATCGGTTTAACCAGAAAAATAATTAATAGGAAGGAAAACTTGATGTATGGCTTCGATAGAATGATGTTATGATGTGATGACTCACTAAAATATAATTATTTACTACATACGATCCTATTCACTATGAATAATATTAAGATACTAAAATGCAAATCATTACGATCTATCAAATCACGGTCTAGGTCACATCAATTACAGAGGATAACAAAAAACTAAATAAAACTGGTTTTCGTTTAGATTGCAAGTTAAATAATAGTCTCATCTGAAATGCATGTATCTGTTCCGTTTCTGGCTTCAGTAGCTATTTATATTCCAGCTTCCAGACTAAGCCAGTAATAGATGGTTTTAGACACATCTGTGCTTTAGGAATGTAAAACTAGAACTTCAGATGGAAAATGCACACGCGATATATTATAGTAAGAATAAATGAAGCCTAAGAAGTATTATTTGAATTTAAATAAAATATATATGTAATAATTGCTTTTATAGTAGCGACTTAGCGAGTAGGTAGTTCGGGAGGGGAGACAAAGTTCTCCCCCAGGGGAAAGCCCCTATCGATATATTTTTAGAAATATCAATTTCCCTATTGGGCTTAAAAAACTAAAGACGAAAAAAGAAGAACACTACAAAGGCTTAGAGACAAGCACTATAACAATAATAATTTCCTCTTATCTCAACCTAGATATAGGGAACTGTCTGAGCAGCAACGATGTTGGTGAATCCAAACATGTGCTTATTTCTGCCAGTACACGAGACAATGCACAATAAATTGCACATAACTGCACGAATCCCCTACATTGTACGAACCAGTGATGTTCGGATAAAATTACAAGTAGATAAGGCATACAAGCGCCGAGCGAGATAAACCAAACAATGACTGTCGAAAATTTTCGCGACTTCATTGCTTATGTGATGTTTGTCTGTGTATGACTGTTTGGTTTTTTATTATATTTTAAAAATATGAAGTAAGAATGTTGGTGCATTTTTTGTTCTAGTTTTACTAGTAAATAGGGACTGACTTTTGAAACTAATTTGCATAGAACGTTATTTCCTCACTGAAAACATTCCTCTATATTGAAACAATTGTTTGTTTGTTTGTTTTAGAAAAAACGTTGCCCCACACTAGGAATTTCTCCTGTATCGTGGGTGCGTTTACAAACATTTAAACTCACATACACAGACACCCAGACCCGGAACAATTATCTTTAAATAAATCAATCATCTCAATTCAATATTATTATTTATTATTTCAATTATCTTTTAATTCAAGATTTGGTTTGATTTGACAAGTGAATCTAAACAGTATAAGACAGGCAAATGGAGCTGGGCAATGGGGAAACATTTAATGTATTTTTTGGTTGTGTTGTTGACACATGATGTCTACGACATAAATTGCAATAGATAATTGACTTCCTACTTCAGATCTGGAGCATCTGGAAAAATGGCATGCCTCCGACAACTCCAATTAAGAAAAGCTGGGCAGATCTTATGTTCCCATTAGCTGAAATTGTTTATTTACAGCTACATTGTTATCGTTGCTGTGTTATTGTTTACTGACTACAATATTGGCTTGCAAAATAAACAAGGATATAAAAATATCAGATTAGAATCAAAAATAACATAATTTTACAGGATTTAATTGCTGCCCATTTCATTTTCCTCATGACGAGTGCCTACTACCGAATTAACTGGAAAATATAAATGATGGTAACAAATGTTTTTTTTTTTTTTTTTTTTTTTTTTTTAATTTTTTTTTTTTTTTTTTAAATGTGAGAAATGATATGAAAGAGAAAGGATTTAATGATACCGTGACGCCTTAACCCGAGTACAACGAGACAAGAGCAGGAAGACGATGAACTAACTAACTAAACTAATAAAAAAATATGAAAAAAATTGTATAACCATCTCCAACGGGGAACAATCCAAGATTCAGGGTTGCATGTAGGATGTGGGTAGGATTTGGTTGTCTGTAGCATAGGATAGGAGCCGGGACACTTACCACCTATGAAAAAGTATACAAAAAAAAATAAAGAAGAAAGATTAAACTCCTATGATAATATTTCAAGAATTTTATCTGAGTAATTTAATTGTACTGTTGTTGATAGATTTAAATGAATTACTTAAATAATTTATTATAAAGATAGAGTGTTCTTATTACCATTATGTTTATAGAATAAAATAAACTCACATGAATGCTTTCTCCCAACAAGGCAGCCTGATGCATCAGCTTCTTGGGTATGCAGCCTACATTGACGCAGGTGCCACCCAAGCCCCATTTGGTGCCCTGTGGCGACGGGGTCACATAGTCTAACACCGCAACCTTTGCACCCAGGTTCACGGCCTCCTTGGCACACGCAAGCCCTCCTGAGCCACCGCCAATAACGGCCAGGTCATAGTCGAAATTTCCATCTAGAATGGACATAATAATCCTGTCAGTAAGGATGGTATTGACCATGGCATGTGACTTCAACCTAGGCCAGCATTAGACACAATATTTTTAATGAGGATCAGGCAATTTTTTTTACTAAGCTTAAATATGCAGATTGACTTATACTACAATACTTAAAATAGCTGTGGCAAATATTGAAATTGGATTAGAAATAACGAAGACACATTGCTGTGCCTCCATTCAGTGTATTAAGTGAATTGTTAAAGCAAGGATACCCATTCAGGATCAACAGTTTGGAAATCCTGCAATAACTTTTGGTATCTCAGAATGGGTTTCTTATGAAAAAAGTATTAGTTCTTTATAATGTATATGGTACCTAAGCATTCAAGAATCCAAGTTATGATATTGCACATGATCCTCATTAGGCATTCAGATACAGAAGAGAAAATCCATATATTCTCCATTTTCTATGTATTAGCTGGAACTCAAACAGAGCTGTTTGCTCAGAGTTCCAGCAGAAGAATAGCACTAAAAGAAGAAGCTTCAATTAATCACAAAAAGGGGTTAAAAACACTTATTCATTACAGGTGTTTGCTACATTCAAAATACTATCATACCATGTGAAATGTGAAAATAAGGTGCTGAGTAAAAAAAAATATATTGTAGAATTTAAAGTCAAGAATATAGAATAAAATCTTTTTCATTTTTGATGTGAAATTCAGTTCTGTAACTGAGTGCTTCTAAAAAATTTACACAGCTGTAGAATCAATACAAGGAAGCTTGTTTATTTATAAGCAATTAATGACCTTACACCATTCTGTGTATAGCATTCACATCACATCGACAGTGCAAACATTATTATATTATTTATATCTAAACATATACTCATAGCAACCCATCTTGTAACAGTTGTAACTACTGCTTGTACCTTCCCATAGATGAGACACCATGACAAATATTACTGCAAGGATCGACAGAGTTCATACCTTCTGGGGTATTGTCTATGGGAGCAACCAACTTGGCATTACGGCTACAACACAGCCAGCCTGATATCACCAAACAAATGGAAATTGTAGCATAATAACAAAATAATAAAATGTTTGTGACTGTAAAACTAGCCCGGCGCAGGACAAAAATGAGGCTGGCACAGGACCGTAAAGATTGGTACAATAAAAGATAGGCCTTTAACCAGCAGTGGGTAAATTCAGGCTGTGAATTAACTGTAAAACTCCTACTCTTTTATGGGGTCATTTTATCTGAGTATTATTTGACTGGCCTGTTGGTCTAGTGGTTAGTGACCCTAACTGCTATGCCGGAGGTCGTGGGTTCGATTCCCACCCAGGACAAATGTTTGTGTGATGAGCACGATCATTTGTTCTGTGTCTGGGTGTAATTTATCTATAATATGTATGTATTTAGAAATATATAAGTATGTTTATCAGTTGTCTAGTACCCAAAACACAAGCTCTGCTTAGCTTGGGACTAGATGGCGTTGTGTGATAGTTGTGGAATATATTATTATATGGATAATTTCATTTTTGGACCTCACTTTAAACACTTAATTTGTAAATATTACAAACAAAAAAATTTAATATTGTGCAATGACATAGCTAGGCATTTGGATCGATTCCATCATCCCAAGAATGCGATTAATTTCTTTCAGATACAGTTTTTAAACAAATTACTTATTGTTTAACAAAATAAAGGCATGCAGCTACCACGTTTTTAGGAATACCGTAGTAAATCAGTAAAAAAAAGCAAGTTACAAAAACCGGGTTGTATGAGTTGCTCAATCAACGAGTGAGGTTAGACAATTATCTGCACTTCAAGGTTAAAACATGACAATCATGGACTACTTACGAGAGCTAAGTGTTCTTTGTGCTAATATTAACACTCTGTCTGTTTTAAATATGGGTTTTAGCAAATTATTTATCCTTACAAAATTACTTAGTATTGTCATTTTGACGTAAATGTGACAGAGACAAGAAAATACACACACCGGACCTTTGGGGGTTGTAAAAGATAACTTTCATTCAACAAATGTCAAGGCGTTTTATCTAAGTTAATTTTACAAGATGAAGACCGTGTTGATCACTGGTGCCAACAGGGGCCTCGGCCTCGGGATGGTGAAATACCTCCTTACACAGAACACCACGAAGACTGTAATCGCGACGTGCCGGACCGTGTCCGAGGTATGCTAATCTTATTTCTTACTGACCTATAGGTGCCATCACTCCAATTTTTGTTTTAGACACAAGGTAAATCCACACACGTCAACTTTTATATGTATTGTAGCGCACTGAAACTGCACGATGTCTCACGATCAAATACTATTCGATCAAAGGCGGAAAGTGCTTTATGTAGTAGGTCGAGTAGATTCCAACAATCCTAGTGTGTGAAAGAGATGGCGAACCAGTTTCGTTTGACAGCGAACTGCTGCTACAGGTGACGTCATCATAACTACCATTGAAAATAGTGCTGTGATCGTGACGTATCACTTTTTCAATGAAGTCATCACACAATGACACGAGTGGAGACCAGTCGAATTACATATTAAAATAGTAATGTGTGTATGAATGTGAGTTTGCACATTGAGATATTTCCAGGACAGAATATCAACATCATGCAATCGTCAAACCAGACAATTTTTTTACAAGTCATTGGTTTAGCGCAAAAAACAATGTAGGTGACGCTAATTTTGTTTTTGAACATCATACTCGTATTCCCCAAAAGGGCTGCAAGGGATAAACTGAATTAAATAAACCAATATTTACTCCATGGTATTAGACAAAGTACTACTTAAATAAGGGGCCATTTGCCAGTTTGCCACTCTTACCCCAGAACCCTTACGACCGACGGGGGTTGCAGTGGCCCGGGCTGGTGTGATCTTGGCGGTGTCTCCTGACATCGCCAACGCCTTCAACACCACGCCCTAAGCTGCATCAGGGTGGCATCACCGGTGCCTTCGTCGAGTAGTCGGGGACTATTTGTTATCTACCTTGGTCAAGACAGAGAATGGAACCGGCGAGAGATGTCGTGCGGTGTTCCACAGGGATCAGTTTTGGGGCCGGCCCTGTGGAACATTGGTTACGACTGGGTGCTGCACTCAGCGTAGTTTGCTACGTACGCTGACGATAAACTGGTGCTGGCACAGAGGGGGTCGCACGAGGTGGCTGCTGAAAATATAGCACGCGGGGTTGCGATAGTCGTGGAGAGGATCCGGCAGCTGGGTCTCGAGGTGCACAAGTCCGAGGCCATGTGTTTTCATGGGCGTGGGTATATGCTGACGTCGGAAACCCAGCTAACGGTGAAAAGGGTTCCAATCGGCGCCGAGTCGACTTTGAAGTCATCGTCAGCTCGTGGAGTATTTCCGAAGTTTGGCTCCCACACTGGAACGGGCTGCATGGGGCTGCCTTTAGGTGGCTCTTGCCCTACCTGGGGAGGGTGCAAACGCCTCCTGCCCGAGGATTTATGCGGGGATCAGGCGTGTGGAAACGCCCGGATGCTACCATTGCGAGGATCGGCCGGAGGACACTGGGAGCACACCTTGGAGGTCTGCCTCGGTTGGGCGGAGTCCCGCCGTGTTCTCGTAGCGGCAATTGGCGGCGGCGACCTCTCGCGTCCGGCCCTGGTGCAAGCCATGGTCCGGGGCGAGAGGGAATGGGACGACAACGCCTCCTTCAGCGAAGTAGTGATCCTAGCGAAGGAGGTGGCGGAACTTGAGAGGGAGAGAACCTCTCGTCCCAACCGCTGCGGGAGAAGCTCCGGGCGTAGGGGGCCACGTGATGGCTTCTGGCCACCGTAAGCTCGGACCTGTGGACGATGAGTAATGAGCTAGCTCATCGACCGTCCGTCTTATGACGTCGACGGCGCGTTCGTGTTCCACGCGCGCCTCAACGAGATGTCAGCAACATTGAGGGGCCCGCAAGAGCCGACGCCGGCGGGGCTGCGGGTTGTTCGAAAGAGATACCACGGCCTCGATACAACGGGGTAAGAAAGAACATGGGCGGTTTTTAGTCGGTAGAAGTCTGACACTCCCTACCGCAGAGGAGTCATTTGATGATTTAATGATTTCCCACCCTCCAAAAAAAGGGGGGTGTATATTTTTGTTGCCTAATAAGTTTCATAACAAAATAACTTATTATCAAAATTTTCAGGAACTGAAAACCTTATCAGCCGAAAATAAAAACCTGTATATTTTGAACTTAGGTAATTTTTTTATTGTTTTGTTTTTTTTTTGTTTATCCATTTTGTTTTACGTTTTTCTTACATTTCCCATAACTTAAAAATAAATATTTCAGATGTTAAAGATACGTCGGCGTTCGGTGATCTGTCCACGCAAATAAGCAAGGTTGTTGGCAACCAGGGGCTAAACCTGTTGATCAACAATGCTGGCGTTACCACCAAGTTCACCAAGCTGCCATTCGTGAAAACTGAACAGTTGTTGGATAATCTGACCGTCAACACGATTGCACCAATTATGCTTACAAAGGTAAAGTATATGTGTCATCATTCACCTGCCCTTCATCACCATCATCATCAGCCAACAATGTTGCCACTACTGAGACTCAGGCCTCCTCTCTAGGAAAGGGAATGGGCCACGCGTGCCCAATACGGGATGGTAGATGTCACATGTATTCGAATTTTTGGTTCTAAGATTTCTTCACGATGTATTCCTTTACCGTTTTGAGAGCAGTGGTGATGAAATAAATTACACAAAGTAATGCCCCTGCCTGGGTTCAAACCCACGACTTTCGGACCACCGCTTACCCCAACTTATTTGCGGACAGCACAGCACATCTTCTATCGTCATCTCGTCATCCTTTCCAGCCAAATCATATTTCAAGCAGGCCAGCCATTGTGTCTATGGTATACCCCTACACTTATATACATTCAAAATAAAAACTTTCCTCAAATATTTTCCTCATTTCTCACAAGACATTAAGGCACATTCAGTCAGATGACCAGTGCCAGTTTCCCACTACCTGTAATAAACAAAATTTTATCCATACCTTAACCATGTCTACTTTCAGGTAAAATTAGTGTGTTTAAGTGAAAAATCATTTGCAAATTCATACCGTTTGTTAAGTGTATTTTTGAAAGAAGGGCGTACCTACTGCTCCCAATTTATTTGGGCGTAGGTACCCCAGTAGGAAGGAGTCCTATTTTTAAGCATTACGCGATTACGCAACGGTTGCGTCATCTTTATGTGTTAATTTAAACCATATAGGATGACATTTCTCTATCACAAAACAATTACCTACGCAATAATTTCCAGAATTTACTACCCATCCTTAAACAAGCTGCTGACAACAACAGTGACAAACCCATGGGAGGACATCGTGCAGCCGTCATTAATATGAGCTCAATTCTCGGGTCCATAGCACAAAATGACCAAGGAGGCTTTTATCCTTACAGGTGCTCTAAGGTACCTACAACACTATACCATGACACGAGTTATCCCAAGCAGTTAGAGTGAGACCACATGGTGAGGTGCGGCGCGGCAACGCACCGCAACGTCATCCGTATAAATCAATAGTACTATGCGCATATCACACGATGAGCGTCATGCGCGCCTACGGGCACCGCACCGCTCCGAACCGCACCGTGTGGCCTCCCTCTTATAGCGCTGAATGATTGTTTCAGCGTAAACTAACGCCGTTATCTTGTTTTTTTTTAACACAATTTCTACAGATAATTTTACCAATAGCGCCCTCTGCCATAGTATTATTATACTCTTTGAGCGCCTTCCCCTCAACCCCTCATGTCAATGTCAGCCAAGCGCCATTTTGGTTTTATCGCTCATCTTCTCTTCGTTATTTTAATTACAGGCAGCATTGAATGCAGCTTCCAAATCAATGAGTGTAGATTTGAAAAAGGATAATATTCTGGTGGCATCTATGCACCCAGGATGGGTGAAAACAGATATGGGTGGCAAGAATGCGCATCTAGATGTCGAAACTAGCGTCGCTGGGATATTCAAGAGCATAGACAAACTTTCCGAGAACGATACCGGAAAATTCCTGAATTATGATGGCACCGAACTTCCGTGGTAGTTAATTAGTTAATTTTGTTTCCTTTCACCACAAAAAGCAAAAAACCTAAAAAGTTATTTTATTCAAATTTTAAATTACAGGGTGAATAAAGGATGATTGTGTTGAGGTGAAATGTTATATTGCTCTCTTTTTTAATGTAGGCGTTTAGGAAGAATTCACAATGTAAGATCTAGGTACACCTATAACCTACCTAAGTATACCTACCTACTTATTGTTACTTACCTCTCCAACCGGTACCATGCTGATCAAAGTTCTTACTCGAAGGGCATGGCATAGACTTCCTAGGGCCTGCACCTGTAAACAGTAAAAAAGTTAGTTCTGAGATGTAGACAGAATATAAGCTCAGACTCAAATAAGGTATTCTCTTGTCATTGTGGCTTTACGAAGAAATCACGAAATTTCTATTCAAAGTTAACGTGAAAAAAAAAATGACTAGTAAATAACAGGCGATTTACTTTTCTAGACTTGAGAAAAGCATACGATAGAATTAAATAATACAACATCAAGCCTTTAATCGGCGAAGGGTTTGGTAGAGGCCGCAGAGGTGTACATATGAGTACACCCACATTTCGGCTACTGCCACCAACAGGACCCAATCCAGACTCCTTGGGTGCTACTGATAAATTCCTCATGAAAAAGCCAATAACACTTTGATCAAGCTGGGAATCGAACATAGGCCTCATGCACAGCTGCTGCGCTTACGATCATTAGACCAACGAGGCTGTAAATTGGACGTGATTAATTTGTTATTCAACGACGAAGGAAAACATTATGCGAGGAGACCCGAATCCCAGCGCTGGCAACATTTTGCTGCAGTTACTATGATGAAGGCACAGTCGCTTCCGGAAAATATTAAAAAAGTCGACCAAATCAACACAGTCACAAATCAGAATAGTCCAACTGGGTTTAGTTGAACTGTTCATAAACCTAAACTGTTTATTTTATAAGCTTCTATAATTTTTTGTTTTATAACCTAAACTTTTGACGAAAGACTGACTTAATTTTATTGGATATTCATAATGCATAGCGATGAATGTAGGTATGGAAGCTGCACGTACAACCAGTGGCTGTACCTCCGAACAAGGCCAAAAGCTTGGCTAAAGGTTTTGGACAGTCGGCATGCCCTAACTTGCCGTAATGTTGACCCATAACCACACGCCACTGCGTCCAACAATAGAAAATAAATTGTAATGCTTTTCGTTGTTGTGAATAATGTAGGTAGGTACCCACTGTAGGTAGTATTTCTAAAACTGGTCTTTAGGCGGTGGGTTTAATTCACACCCAAATCAATTGGGCGAACGAAAGTCATCGTCGTATATTTACATTTTATTGTAAATCCCTACTGTACATAACATGATATTACATTGGCGCATCGGATCCACTCTGCTCCCCTAGCGAGACATGCGTTTATGTCTGATTGAATAATAACATGGAGTACAAAAGAGCCGGTCTGCGCCCTATTTGTGTGTAGTGTGCCAATGTGCACTGTGCAGCCGTCACATTGCATTTACACAAGCTCGAATAAAGGGAGCCGGACGCAGTCGCGTCGTGGCTACTTGTTACCAACTTACCATCCGTCCGACACTTGCTTTGTTTGTCAGAACTCTTCACCATAAACGGAACTTCTATGAAATAAAAAAGTAAGACTACATAACAAAATATCACACCTGTATGTAAGCCCCGAAGGGTTGGGTAGAGGCGTACCCATTAGTGTCTGTCTACACCTACATTTTACCGGCTCTACGTTTATGTTCCAAAATTATATTAGTTAGCCGAGCCTATTGCCATCAACTGGGCACCAATCCAGACTCTGTGGCTGCTACTGAGAAATTCCTGATGAACAAACCCAATAACCTGAACCCAATTTGCCAAACCTGGGAATCAAACCTCACCTCCCCTAACCCCATGTGCAGCGGTTGTAGTTACGACCACTAGACCGTCGAGGCAGTCACTGCTCTTTTTGCAAAACTACAAAAACTATAGACTACAAAAATGATTTCGAATTTCGAAATGGTAACCCTACATACGGGATGACAAAAAATAACTCGTGTCCTGATGCAATTGGAGCGGTGTGCAATTTAGGAAGAAAATTGACAGTAATCTTTGCTTTAATAAAAATCATGCACCGTCACTTTTAGCTACGGAGTGCTGACTGTGTTATATATTATGTAAAGGTGATTTATTTTGATTAGTCATCGTGGAAGATTATAAGTATTGATTAAGTTACTAGGAAGCTGTACTATCTAGTATTGCGCGTTAACTTACAACGATACCTACAATACAAATATAATAAACACCGAGTCATTGTAGTTCGTACCTTACATCCCTGCACACCTTTTTAATGGCAAAATTGAACTTTTGCAGTTACGAAAGTAATATTGTAAGTTTGTGCTCACGTGGAATCAATGAAATGTTTAAGGAACTTAATAACGTACTAAAGACCCAGCTCATTTAACGGAATATTTGAATTACAAGTTTTCAAACTATACCTAAATAATTCGAATAATTTAGGCCTTAGGTACTTAAAACACCTTTTGCCTTAAATAAATGTGTTTTCTTGCTTTATCTAGGTCTAGGTCAAACAAACTTGGTACCTACATTCTTGTTGGTGATGAAGTTACCATGGTGCTATAAAGTACACTTAATAAAACATTTACAGTAGTCGATCGATTTCCTACACACCTGCAACACAAATATACATAGAAGTACACTTGTAGACATTTACATTCTACAGTCTGCAAGTGATCGATAACAAAGCGCTCACGCCGAGTGCCGAGTGACGACTTGGCGAGTCCTCTATTCGACTCTCAGGCCGGCAACGAAGTGTAATTTACGTAAATTGATCTCTTATTGAAGAAGTCCTTGTACGTGTGTACCTAGGTACTCACAATAAAGGGTGTAAAAGTACCCTTAACGCAAACGAAGGACACATATTCTCCCCACCACTGCGATCATTTTTTTGTTCTAGACCATACCTGGGAACCCCCTAGTTACGGAGATATTGGGGGTCAAAGTTCCAAATTTTGCACAGCTGTTTTTGTAAATACTAGTTTTTTAGGTTATAACTTTACTTAAATTACCTCCATGACCTATTATATACTACTATTCTACTACTTATACTATATAGACTATTCAAAGCATCCACTAGCACAATGTTTTAAGCGTGCTACATTGTGTTTTACAGTAAAATGTGATTTTTGACCACAAAAAAAAAGTCGTTTCCCAGCAAAAAATTTTGCGTAGGGGTAGTTTGATGTACAGAATGCTTGGTTGACGTATATGTGTGAAGGGTTAATTTACACTCTGTATACATAAATGGTCTCTGACGCTAGTTCGATTCCTGGGTCACCGTGTCATTTGACTTTTTTAAGTTTCTTACCCAAGGATTTCAACGTTTAAATGTCTTTGTTATTAAGTTACTTATTACCTAAGTTAAGTAAGTTATTACCTACTACCAACCAAGGCCTGCTCTACATTTAGATTGTTTATTATTTTTTAAAAACGTTGCCCCACACTTGGTTTTCTCCTGTATCGTGGGTGCGTTTACGAACATTTAAACTCAAATACAATAACACACCCAGACCCGAAACAACTACCTGTAGGCTCCGTGCGGGGATCGAACCCGCGACACGCAGCGCAGCAGTCCAATGATCCGATCGCTCAGCCGCTGCGCCAACCAGATTATTGCCATGAGAGCTGTTCTTCTTCATGCAGTTGTCTCAAGTGGTGTTAAGATACCTAAGTATATGTACCTACCCAAAATAATAGCAACCATCGCCAGTCGATAATTTTACTTCCTACACATAATAAAATAAATATCTATTAGGTACCGCTACACTAAAGCAAAACCTACGATAATATCAATTACCTACATAAACCAATGCTTACGATAAGCGACCCATATATAACCAACTGTGAACATGTTTCACATAATTTAATGATGATCGATAAATGAAGTGAATGTTAATTGTGTCGCTGTAGCACAAAATACATAATAGTACTAGCTGTAGGTAGATAGTACCTACCAATGACGACTATTAATGTGTGTAGATATACCTTGATTGATTTACTAAACTGTAATACCGAATCCAAGTGAATAGAAGGGTAAATGCAAGCTATAGCTAGCCCATAGAACCTGAAAATCGTGTATAATTATGTTTGTGATTACGTATTGTAGGTATCGTATGGTAGGTTTTATTATTTAGGTATCCAACTTACTGAAATGAGAATAATAAGTTAGGCGGAGGTGTACTGTGTAGTGTGTTCTAGTACACGGCAGTACATTCACATTTCGTATGTGACAGGGGATGATTTTGCATTTTTTTTTTAATTCTAAATAAATATGTACTTAGGTTATTAAGGTCATCATCATCTACCTAGCCTTTTCACAACTTTGTTGGGGTCGGCCTCCAGTCAAACCGGATGCAGCTGAATACCTACCAGCATTTTACATGGAGCGACTGCCTGCCTATCTGACCTCCACAAACCAGTTATTACTGGGTAATGTCAGACTTTTAGGCCACTGGCTTTTATTTTTTAGGTCACGGCTTAACGGCTGCCAAAGAAATAGAAAGACGATCTACATATGGCAGCTGGGACCATAGGTGGTCACCCATCCACAGACCAACCAAGGCAAGCACGGCTTAACCTAAAACGACCCGTGCGGCAGCAACAGCATCTTTATTGAAACTACCTATTGCTTATTTTAGTCTTCAAGATGATTTGACGACATTGTGACTTACCAAACATATTGCATTGTTCCTTGTGGGGGCACAAATGTGAAATATCCATATTTATTGCGAATTGTAGTGGATTATTTTGCAGCTGTAAATTTATATTTTAAGAGACACAACACTGGCATTTGCCCTGTGACTTTGTGACATCACATTGACTGAACCATAGATTGACGGCTTTTTGAAAAAAGGCCGCAAGCACCTTTTGTAAGTACATTGAAATAAAAACCTACAAGTCGGGATGTTCCCAGTGTGGTAGCTGATTAGATTATTCATATAAGTATGCCGCGTTGGAAGTCTACCCAAAGGTGGCCAGACGACCTGGTGAAGGTTGAGGGAATCCTCTGCATGAAGGCAGTAGGTTCACGACGATGAAAACATTTCAAGATACTGGGTCTGCGGTGAAAATACTTACTACTTACCTCGGTCTTTTAGAATTATATCTTTAACTGGTTTACCGTGGACATATGGCAAACCCAATGAGATAACACAAAAAAAAACTTTGTTTAAAAACGTTGCCCCACACTAGAAATTTCTCCTGTATCGTGGCCCGTGGGTGCCTTCACAGAAATTAAAACCCACATACACAAATACCCAGACCCGAAACAACTATCAGTAGGTAGGCCACACAAACATTTGTTCCGTGCGGGGATCGAACCCGCGACACGTAGCGCAGCTGTCAACTGTTCATTCTAATTTAAGTTACGGATATTAATAAGGCATTTTCCGTGACATTATCGAACAATCTTATGAGATGATGACAAGTAACAGAGAAGTATGGAAAAAGAAAATATGCTGCGCCGACCCCAAATGAATTCAAAGAGAATGATGTTATCGAACAAAGTCCGTCCTTAAGGTGGAAGCTCACATCTGGCCCGCGAAATTCTAATTTTCTTACGTTTTTGGCAATTTGCAGGCCAGTGCTTGGTTGTATGTTTATGAAAATTTGATTTGCGACTGTAAGACGTATGAAGTTACCGAATTATAACCATCAAAATTATCAATACAACCCTCCAAGTTCATTTTCATGTCAAGATTGATTTTTGCATGTAAAAGTCATTCTTTAGTAATTTAGTCGTCGTTCTTTAGTAGATAGTAATTTTGATGGTTATAATTCGGTAACTTCATACGTCTTACAGTCGCAAATCAAATTTTCATAAACATACAACCAAGCACTGGCCTGCAAATTGCCAAAAACGTAAGAAAATTAGAATTTCGCGGGCCAGATGTGAGCTTCCACCTTAAGGAACGATCGACTCGCCTCGTCCTCTTGGGTTCGATGTAGGCGTTTAATCCCGGTCGTCCCCAGATGTTGGCGCCACCCGCCCATGCGTTAGCTGATGGTGATGAGCGTGATGACTCATACTTATTAGATTTTTCCATGTGTTGTGTTTCTCCTACCTTTCGGAACTTTATTTCGAATCATTATAGCATTGCTTAGACAGACTAACAGGCAGGCTCGTTGGAGCTGCGGGTTGTTGTAAGAGATACTACAACCTCGACTTAAAGGGCTAAGAAAGAACATGGGTGGTTTTTAGTCAGTAGAAGTCTGACACTCTCTTTCGCACTGCCCAAGAGCGGGAGGGGTTATTTGATGATACCCCCCACCCTCAAAGGACAGTCAGGCTCGCCTAAAATTAAGCACGTTTTTAAATGAAATATATTCAACACCCCGTATCTCTATAGTCACTTCAAAGTAATTACTCGAGTTCCGTCAAAAAACATAGCTTCTTAAAAAACAAAAGATTTATAATTATCGTAATTTATTAAAATTATAACTTAATTTTTTTTATATAAAGTTGTAACTTCTATCAGTGCAATATTATTCAATTAAAGAATATAATCGTATCTTAAATAAGTAACTACTTTTCCTCAAGTAATCAATCTGACTTGATTAAAGTTACGGATGCAGATGCAGGTGTTACTGCCGCACTCAGAGAGCTCGGAGCTTTAATGATTACTTAGGCCATCACTTAGCAAAGGTTTTGACAGTTTTATCACACAAAAGTATGTAAAATTTTTACTTAATGACGGCTTAAGTAATCATTAAATGTCTCTGAGTACCGCAGTTAGAGAATCAACAGATTGCTTTAATATTATGTAGCTTTCAGTGTTCCCGCCGTAACAAATGCATCACTTCGCCTCAACCTCAATTATTGTGACTAAGCCTTATGAAAGGGTGAACACGGCCTTCACCTTGCAAGCCAATTTTTAGTCTAAGTTCAGGTAAAAGTGTATCTGTTAAGTGGATAAATGAAACTGCTTGAATTGGTATCAAAAATCGGATTTATATTTCCGCTTGCTGCAGTAGGTTAATGTCATTAACAATTTGCCAGGTTACAGAAGTGGCCGCACAGCCGGTATCAAGCATAACGTGTACTTTTTATAACAATGATACATTTTTTTCAGACCTAATTAACCTAAAACTTACAGAAACTACCTACAAAGATATACAGGTAAAGCCTAAATTATCTACAATCGTCAATAAGTTATATACAGATATAATAACAATACAGCAATGTTATATACACTTAAATTTAATTACAATTATCTGTAACCTGAGAAACTTTGATTTTTCCTACATTCAGGGCAGTACCATTTGCCTTTAGGCGGTACCATGATACCAACGCATTCAAAATGGAACCATTCGATGGGACAACCTTCGGCGTCGCAAGCAATCATCTCCGACACTTCGTCGTATGGACATCGACAGTAGCAGTACACGCTCTCGCCCTCACGCGCCTCCCGCATCGCAGGCCGTTGGAATGCGTACGGCAAGCTGGAGGTGCCCGAATTCAAATAAGTTGGAGGCGGCGGTACAGAGCTCTGACTGTTAGGTTGATATATTTCTAAGTTTCCTTCTTCGCTCGAATCAGAGTCGCTCGACTCCATAGATTCAGTATTCATTAAGATACGCGGCGGCTCGGGATCAGGTATGGGAGCGGTCAACCTTATAGGGTCTGTATAATTATACAATCTGCTAGAAATCACAGTTGATGGTACTTCTTTCTTTGCCTTGTGCGTCACTGGAGACGGCAAATCTTCCTTTCTCCACTCCAGTTTAGGCGGCTGTTGCGGTTTTAATGCTGTTAGTGTTACCGGAGTCTGTGCGGCGTGCGTGCGTCCTTCGTCATCACTAGAGTATCCGTAAAATTTATTAGGAACTCGTCTTCTTTTCGACGCTCGTTTTTCGGCCGCCGATGCTGAAGAGCTCACTTCTGTCAAGATTGGGCTTGGTTTCGGGGCCTCTGGGATTTGTACTGTATTGGATTGTAACGATATTGTTATCTTATTAGGAATTAAAGGCGGTGCTGCCTCTACTTCAGATTTTAATATGACATCTTTAGGAATGTTGATTTTAATGGGTCCATGCTTTTTGGAATTCTTAGATTTCTTTTTCTTTTTGCTTTTCTTTTTACTGCTGCTTGATTTTACTTTAACTTCAGGCTCTGGGCTCTGGGCTATATGCTCTTTTTGTTCCTTTGCTTCTTCTTTCTCTTCTTTGATAGGTGTTGTAGGTCGACTTAATTCACCAGAAACAGAACCGGCGTCTGAGGGTGCCACAGAAGATAAATTCATCAGCTGGTTACGTTTTTCTTCATGCAACTTGTTACCTATTTGTTGCGGATGCTCATCATAAAACTCTTCATCTGTTTCACTTTCATCAGTTTCGAGATCTGTTTCCGCAATAGGAGGTTCAGTTTTCTCAGGAATTAATATTGGAGTCTCAGACATGCCCATCACATCTACATTAGAACCAGTGCTATACCTCCGATTGGGTAACGACTTTTTGAGGCGCTTGGTCTTTTTCTTCTCTTTCTCATTCCCTGATTCGTCCGACGAATCCGAGTCTGAGGAACTTGATGATGAAGAACCACTACTAGATGAACAACTGCAGTTGGAGCCACAGGAGCAGCTCGAATCAGAATCACTACTGCTACTACTAGTTGATGATAAGTCACCACGTTGTTTCTTAGGAGATTTCTTATTTTTCTTTTTAGTATCACTACTATTGAACAAATCATCATCTCCATTCATATCAGTCGGTACCAAACAATAATCGTGATCAGATTCACAGACATGTTTTCTGATAGGTACTAATGGAGGAGTTTTTTCTTTTGTCTTTTCAACTTTTGCTTGATATTTTTTGAAATTATCCCATATATCTAAAACCTGCTGCTCGTTCGGTTTTTCGTCTAGTGACTCTATTTTCTCCTCAGTCTTTGCAGCCACATCAACATCCATATTATTTGTAACTGTTGATTCTACTTTAGGGCCATCTTCCTCTTTTATGTTATCATCTAGTTTCTCATCTTTAACTGTTGGTGGCATACCACTATCGGATTCGTCACTGCTGTCACTTTCTGAAAGGTTAAGTGCAGGTAAATTCACATCAAGCAAAAGGGCATCCTTTTCTTTTAGTTTCTTTTTCTTTTCTTTTTTAGTTAGCTGCTCAGTTCCAGACTCAGCTGTCAGCTCGGAAGTGCCAGCTTCCTCTTTTGGTTTAATATCTGCCAAATCAATGATAGCGACAGGTTCTTTAGATATTTCTGGTAAAACTTCACTTGGCACACTAGGCTTGACTTCATTCAATTCTTCAATAATCAATTTCTTCCTATGCTCATCTGAATGTTTGTTAAGAAGTTTCTTAGAAACAAACTTTCCAGTGCAATCTTCTTCTATACAAACATGGGGATACTCATTGGTATGAAATCTTTTATGCACTTTTAAGTATACTGCTTTTGTGAATTGCAAACTACATTCTTCACAAACAAATATAGCGGGAGGTGTACAGAAATGATAGACATGAGGCCATTTTTTTTGCAAACATTTTTTACACAACACACTTTCAGTGCCATGTTTCCAAAATAAATGATTAGTTATGTCTGGTTTATTTCTATATGCAATGCCACATCGGTAGCATAAATGATGCAGTTTATGTTTCCAAACATGGTTGGAAAGGCGTGCTTGGTTGTGACAAAGTTCCAAACAGACATCACAGGTGTGATGAATCTTTCGCAGGTGTACCATCAATCTGAACGATGATGGGATAGCATCTACATTGCACAAACAGCATCTAAACTTAACTTCATACTCAGAATCATATGTTCCAGGGCATAAATGACATATTAATTCACTATAACTATAAAAATTAGATTTACACATAACACAAAGTAAGATAGTTTTTTGATGCATTTTACGATTATGTAAATAGAGATCTTTATGGATAGCAGTTTTAAAGTAACACTGAAAACATTCAAACATATAGTCATACTGCACTTCATCACACTTTTCTACACTGTCATAAGAGTCCAAGTTAATGTAGACAAAATTTAGTTCTGGAGCACCTGTTTTCAATTTAGCTGTTATAGTCTCAGGCATCAGCTCCTCTGCAGTAATGCTGTCTACAGTTGCTGCAAAGCGGTGTTGTGACACCATGTGTAAAGCAAGCTGCTCACAATTAACTGCAATCTTACGCACATGATTGCAATATATGCAACTGTGAACGGTTGATGATAAAAACACTTTTAATAGATCTTTAAGAGGATATTTATCTAATGGTTTATCCAGAGATAGTTCTGTTACAGGGATTGATGGTTCCTCAGCTGTTGGTTCAACAGGTGGCTCTAGTTCCATTTCTGCTGGCTCTGGTTTGGGTTCATGCTTTATGTCTTCAATATCATCTTCTACTTGAATGTCTTCCTCCGCTTCTTGCGAAGGTTCTTCTACCTTCACAGCAGGTAGGTCATCAGGTGGTGTCAAGGGTTCAATTGGTGGATCCCCAATTAATGACTCATCTTGAGTTTTATTTTGTCCTTCTTCTTGAACAGTATTATTTTCATCAACTGTCAGTTTATCACTAACATCACTGTCAGAAGAGTAATCACTAGAAGAATCTTTATCCAAAAGTTCTTTGGGAACTCTCACTGTTAACTTGGGTACCCTATTCATTGTATTAATTTCTTCTAATTTGTTGTCATAAATTGTAGTTTTAACTGTGTTTTCTGACTTTATTTCAGGTGTTTTAGGTGCAGTTTCAAAGTTGTTATTCAAGAGTGTTTTCAGTGTTGTCTCTTTATTATTTTCGATTATGGTGGTCTTTACAAAAGGACTGTCAGGTCTATCACATATTGTCATTCTTATTGAAGGTGGTTTAGGTGTTACTACTGGCTCAAGATGTACTTGTGCATCTCTCACATACCGTTTTGGTGGTCTTCTCACACGTGTTGGAGGTTTGTGTACTTTTTGTTTTCCAATGGTGGGGTCTACAGTGGAATTTATGATAACAGGTGAATTTGCATTATTTAAATTAAATTTTAACTTTATAGGACATTCTTTTTCTTTTTCTACAGGAAAACCAACTGTTTCTTCCTTTTTAACAGGCGAAGCTTCTCTTATTGGTTCATTAACATCATCAGAAACAGGTGAGTCACTTTCATCTGAATGTTCTAAGCTTTCATCACCATTGGAGAACATATGCGTGGTTCTATCTGGAGTAAAGGCATTTTGTTGCACTGAAGTTGATACAGGCTTTGAGGCAGAGCTCTCAAGTTCCATTCTTGAATCAACTGTGTTGTCCTTACTAGTTGTTACTGAACTATCAAATGTGATGCTTGTATCACAGATAGCTGGCTCACTAGCATGTGTTTCCGGCATTATAGCTGCAGGTTTATGTGTTTGAGATGTAACAGTCTGAAGTTTAACATCAATATCTTTCTTATCACAAGCTGGTTTTATTGAATCTTTTGCTACATTTGAGGGTCCATTACTTGACACTTTATTCATAGTTTTAGTACCCTTTATACTATTTGTTTTTACTGCATTTTTGCTAATAAGAACAGGCACAGGTTTCGGCTTAACATTATTACAATCATGGTTGAAGAAGTCATCTTTTTCACTGCATATTTCTTCACATGCACAGCACATCAAATATAAAGTACCATTGTAAACATTGAAGAAATCGTCTTTACTTTCGTAGCTGAACTCTTTAACATTGTGTTTATTTGTTAGGTGTGAAGACAGCTTCTCTGCTTTTGAAAACATACCCAAACAAAAAAGGCAAATATGTCTATTGTGCACTTCTCTCATGTGAAGAAAGAGATTCCAGTTCTCATAATAAGTACCACAAGCTGAACACAAATATACTTTCCTAGTAAATCTTGGTGGTCCACTGGTATTAGGTTCCTGACATGGTGCTGCCTCGAGGCTTAGTGCAGGCTCTTTTACTTGTGCTCGACAAACCAATTGATGTTCTTTCAACATAGGTAAGGTTTTAAATGACATAGAACAACACTTCCGACACTTAAACTTTACCATAGGCTGCAGGCCAAGACTCTGTGCATATTCCTTCAACTGGGGTCCTTTTTCTGCTTTACCTTTTTTGAACTGTAACAGCTGGCTTTTAGGCACAAGCCGAGGCACTGGTTTATCACGTTCATTGATGGGATCATTCTTTGCTTGTGATGAGACATTGTGGATCTGACTACGGTCTATGTGTTTAGGGATAAGTTTGGGCACTCGGGGTGCTGAGTTGGCAGTAGTGCTGCTGTCACAAGGTTTATTCACTGAAGGCTTTCTTTTCTTGCATGTGCTATAGTATTGAAGAGAGTTATCTACAAAAGGCCTTTTACCAAGATGAATTCTAAGAGGGTTGATGCGTTTTTTGAACTTGTCGTCAGTCGAAGTGTCGGCGGGCTGCCGACAATGCCCGTACGGCTCATCGGGCGGACTGGACGGCTCGCCAGCGAATTCGTGCCCATTAGCTGCTAATTTAGCTGAGCGTTCGCCGTACAAGTTGATCAATGCTGCTGTTGTGTTTTTATCATCTTTCGTATTGGCAATATTACCATCTTCCATAGTTTTCTGGAAAAATACAAACACGTGCTTTTGACTAGTAGGAAACAAAAGACGCTCAAATAGGAGGAAATCGAGACATGATTTGAACTATCATCGTATCAACAATAATATAAATATACAATATTTACCTCGGAATTCGTCCGTCCAGCACGAGTGCAAGAATATAGATTCGTTTCCATGCATCCGTTTGAACAGAACAATCCTTACATCAGGCTTAGTATGAGGCAGCCGCGGGCTGATCATTCCCGTAAAATGGCGTCACTTCGCACAGCGAGGAATCGTGATATCAAAAGCGTTGCTGTTTACTTGTACCACTAAAATCACAGTTCACAAACATTTTGCAGGTTTTATATAACACTAATGAACACAAGAAAAACTAAATTAACCCCAATATATTGTTTATTTCCAAACACATTATCGAAAATCGTAGCGTATTACGAGAAGCTAATTCATGAACCATAAACTAAGTTTTTACTTCTTAATTTTTTTTTTAACTGCTCTTCTCGACTATGGCGCTAATCATGAACACGTGGTTTTTAACCATAGACAGACATAAAAATTAATATCTGAAATAAAAATGTACGGTATCCAAGAATTCATGCAAAATAATATTTCTCGTTTTTTAAGTGAAATATTCCATAATTAACAAAAAACTACGATTTATCACAGCAATATTACACCAGCGTGTATCCGAATTGCAGAAACCTTTCACTTACTAGGGATTGGTTTAAAAGTTTAATTTATTTTAGTTTAGTCGATTAAAACTTACTGAAATATTAATTTAATCTTATTATTTATTTAATAATTCCTTAAAATGTTCAAGTAATAATTATTATTTTAAGATCCATGATCCATCCATCCATTTATCAAACGAATTTATAAGAAGACAACCCATCAACTGAAGCAAAGATATACTAGGCCACTAGGGTAAAGCCCTCTCTCTCACACAAATTGGCATAATTAATATGGTTGAGGAAGTTTCGGCAGCCACAGCTTTCAGAATGCTACTGTGACAGCTTCTTATTTTGCCCAGGAGCACAGTATAAATCAGGAGCGAGGTAATTTTCTTGCAAATGACAGATGATGGCATGAGATAGTATTATTTTGCAGATGTACATGTATGACCCATCGGTATGTGAGTTACATCGAATGGTAACAATCTAAAATAGGTATGAATGGCTAGACCACTGTTCTAAGATACTGCAGTTCTTACTTTGATGTCGTTGACTTAAATCTACTCGTATCGTCTCTACCGAAAATAAATGTCACCATAAACCTACTAAAGAACTAATCGACTAAATTGTGAAATAGTAGCTTCGTTTACCTTCCACTACTACGTTTTTTTGCTAATTTGTCAAGGAAGCTCTTCGTCCGAAGTGAGGGTGTTAAGTTTTTATCGTTTTCTTTAGTGAGATTTTCTTTTCTTTACGTTTGTTATGTAGACAATGCAGATGCAAGATGATGTCTGATCAGTTTAGAAAAGTAGAACCATATTCCCCGAAGTCCTCGCCGCGAGGTGCGAGGTCACCAGTGGTTTCTCGTCAGGATTCCTCTGGAACACTCAAAACTACGATCTCGCTAGGCAAGAACCCGTCTATAGTGCATAGTGGACCATTCTATTTGATGAAAGAACCTCCAGGTACAGAATGAATCCTTAACGGTACTGTTGTAATGATTTATTTACAAGCTTTATCATTATTGTCAATATTATTTACAGGAGAATGTGAACTCACAGGAGCGACTAATTTAATGGCTTATTATGGACTTGAACACTCTTATAGTAAATTTAATGGCAAGAAACTTAAAGAATCCTTATCTTCTTTTCTTCCTAATCTCCCTGGAATTCTTGATGGCCCTGGACAGGAAGATAACAGTACTTTAGGATCAGTGATAGCCAAGAGGCCTATAGGTGGTAAGGAATTGTTGCCGCTATCAAGTGCCCAGCTGGCTGGGTTCCGGCTGCACCCAGGTCCGTTACCTGAACAGTACCGCTATGTAAGTGCGACCCCACCAAAGCGACATAAGACCAAACACAAGAAACATAAGCACAAAGATGGTGTGCCCCCAGGACAAGAGACACCTCTGCAAGGTGAGCAGTCTCACATTCATTACACTTTGTTTCTATCTATCATTAGACTATTTAATTATGATTCAAAATAGACTACTACTACTACTACGAAATGTATGATTATCATATTATTTTAACTTAAAATACTAATGGGCATAAATCCAACAGAATTTAAATAAATCTCAATCACTCACAATAAGTACTCCAATGCATACTGTCACAATAAGTACTAAAGTCTCCTGACACCAGAGGTAGGGCCAATTGAAAGTGTTGAAATATCCTGTATTTTTGTTAGAAGATTTGACCCCAACAAATTTTTTTTTGTTAAACCAGATATGTTGCAAACATTGTACTACATAGATGATAGCTTCATCTAGCACAATGTTCTCAATGAGGTGTTTAGAAATTTCTTTACAAAGGCTGTGAGAACTTTGACCCCATGGCTTTAGGGTTTCATCTCCATTGTCCAGTACATTTGTAGTATGTATTCCTAGTAATAAGCCAAGATTTGAAATAATATTTCATATTATTCAAATTCTGTTTGCCTTTTTTTTTTTTGGTGGGTGTAAAATCATCGAATAACCCCTTCCGCTCTTGGGCAGAGCGAAAGGGAGTGTCAGACTTCTACTGACTAAAAGCCACCCATGTTCCTTCTTCGCCCTCTATGTCGAGGCCGCGATAACTAGTGTATAGTCGACCAAGAAATTGGTTTACCACTCTAAGGTTGAATATTATTTGCACGTACAAAACATCAAGGGCTATTTTACATAATTTATTGAGTTGATCAATAACTGACACTTGACAGATCATATCAAAAGCGATTCGAAAATGAATTAGTTTTTTTTTTAAGCATGGTATCTAGCATAAACCTGCTTGATTTATAAAGGACAAATTGGGTTTTATTTTATTATTGGTTTGTGTTTACATAAAATATTCTCTATTGCGTTGACATCACAGTTCAAGTTGCATGCTCTTTTAACCATTGCTCTGTGATTGGCTCACAGTTAACCAATTACGTTAATGTAATACAGTAATCCTTAGTGAATAATTATGTTACTGGGAGATGTCATCAAAAGTGGTAAACCAATTTCTTGGTTGTCCGTACAACCCGCGGCCCCGACGGGAAATTCTGTTTGCCTTGGGCCCATAGTTCATAGAAAATTGCCCATGGTCCTTTCAAGTTGATTCTTCTCTTATCAATGACTCATATTTTGTCAGACCAGCAGGGCTATTGCGTATCTTTTAAATGACAGTGGATATCATATTGTCTAAGGATTAACTTGCAAATTGGTTATGGTTTAGTACAAAATGGAACCATATGACAGTAATTGATAGGCACTATAAGTTAGCCACTGTCATTTAAAAGATACGCAATAGCCCTGCAGTACATGGCAACCTGGACAGCTCTGCCATTTGCTTCATTCAAGTTGATTAGAAAGTGTTAACTCACAATAGTAATATGACTTGATTGAATTCTAGCAATTATAAGCAGGGAGCTTATAACTAGGATTTTCAGTAAAGTCAGCTCAGCTTATTTAAGTACCTACTGCTACAAAATTTTGCGTACAACAAGTTACTATCAAAGGAGTTGTTACAATGTGAACCATAACAATTTGTGTGTTGAATATATCATAATTATGCACTATGTGTATAGAATGTCAATTCTTTTTTGAACTACTGTCTGCTACAACTATCAAATGGAAACAATATGCATACTAAATAATTAACTTCATACCATGACTGTATTGTTTGTTTTCCATGACTATGTGTTGCTCAGATTTTTCGAATACCTCATTCTTTAAGTAAGTAGTTGCTTCAGCGAGAAGTCCATCTGCAAACATCCACATTTGTGAGTTGCAATTCTAATTTACATAGAAAAACAACAAGAAAATGCAGACATCCCCTTCTAAAGAGTATAACTGCCGCACTCAGAGAGTTTTAATGATTACTTAGGCCATCACTTAGTAATGTTTTAACAGTTTTATCATACAAAAATATGTCAAACCTTTACTAAGTGACGGCTTAAGTCATCATTAAATATTTCTGAGTACGGCAGTAAGAATCACAACACACTAATCCCACAAAGCATTTTCTAATCTCATATTTAATATGTTTAATTTCATCAACAGATTCCTCAAACCCAGACACATATGAGAAGAAACATAAAAAGCAGAAACGGCACGATGACGATAAGGAACGTAAGAAACGGAAAAAGGAGAAGAAGAGGAAAAAGCAGAAACATAGTCCAGAGCATGGTGGGCTCACCCCCAGCCAGCACCCCTTACCTTAAGCTGTAGTACTGTAGTGTAAGTTGAAGCTATTGAGCCCAAAGAGACTGCGCCATATAGTCTTATTACTCAGTTACACAACAAATGGGCTACAACCAAAAAATATATTCTCTTGATATATTTGCTAAGCTGCCATTTGCATCCTTTTGATGTAAATCTGCAGTTATTGTAAATATGTAGTGTCCCTCTTCTTTATAGCTCAACTTTTATAACCACTTCATGAGTCTTATCTCACACTGCTGTGCTTTTCTTCAAGGCGGCAATCATTTTGTATAGTTTTTTAGGTATAGAATTATTTATGAATAAGGTCATTGGGAACAGTTGAAAGAATGCTGGTTAAAAAAAAATTAAGAACTGAACTGATGGTATGTTTTATATTTGTAATAGGTTTTTTAAATGTGGTGATGGATGCTAGATAAAAACTGCTTGATAGAAAAAATATATTGTATTACCTGAAAGAATAACTATTTGTTTGTAATCCCAAAAAGCTATGATTTTCTTATTAGCGCTTTGTTTTAATTTAATTAAGTTTTCATTACAATGATAAAAATTGTTGTTACTAACGTTCTCTTGATAAATGCCATCATTTGCAATTTGCTGACTGCAAAACAGATCTAAATCTGACTAGGTAAGCAGACTGAACGGAATGTAGTGTGTACATATGAATTGTTCACAAGATAAACGAAATTAACTGATTTGTCTAAACTTAGGATAATTCTCGTCATCTCTTTGGGCTTGACTATGAAATTAAGTATTAAGTAACACATACAGTAATAAACATTTCATTTTACCATTTTGTTATATTTCCTTACCTATTTTCAAGAAACCAAGATTCATTGTAAATATTGATACATAATTTTGTTTTACTATAAGATTAAGAAATACCACTCTCATAGACGTAATAAATTTGATAGAACGTTACAACGTTGTTTTCTTTATTTGGATTTAGGATGTTTGATGATTTAGGGTGTCCAATAGTGTCTATTCAATCTGTAATTCTTGGCAGCACTAGCAGTGAACAATAGGGTCGATAGGCCAAGATGGCCGGATGCACATGAAACTATCTGTAGGTATAGGCAATACAAATATTTGTTACGTGCGGGGATCGAACTCGAGGCAAGCGGTGCAGCAGTCAAGCAATGGCTTAACCACCGCATCAACAGCACGCCTGCAATCCCAGAAGAGATAGGCGGAAGTGTAGCCATAGTAAACCCACATGTCGCATGTCCCATGTAATAGTGAGCCTATTGCCATGCACCAGTCACAAATCCAGACTACGTGGTTCCCGTCGGGGCTGCGTGATGTTGTAAGAGATACCGCGGCCTCGAAATAAAGAGCTAAAAAGGAACATGGTTGGTTTTTAGACAGTAGAAGAAGTCTAAAACTCCCTTTCGCTCTGCCCAAGAGCGGGAGGGGTTCTTTGATGATTTTCCACCCGCCAAAAAAAAGACTACGTGGTTGCTACCTGCAGTTGCAGAGAATATGTGATGGAAAAACCCATTAACATTTTGCCTGACCCGGGATCCGAAGTCCCTCAGGATCTCATGCTGAGCAGTCGCGATCATCGAGGCGGTCGAGGTTTTATTTGACTCGATCAAATAAACCGAATAACTACTCTCACTCATAAATAAATGAGCAGGTATGCAGCAATCGATGGGAAGCGAGCGATGGTTTCAGGGTCATCCTAGCATATTATAATATCAATCGATATATGACTGCATCCGTGTGACGCCACGGCCCGCCACTTTCACCTAGTTCGGTGAAATATGCAATAGCCGGATCGGTACGGACGACGAGCGATTTATCATACATTTCCAGCACCTGCTTACTTCATCTCGTCTGGGTATTTGAAAAGTATTATTTTAAAAATCTATAACATAATAGTGAACTGGTGGAATCCGAGACTTGTCCGCAGCCTCGGATTCCACCAAAGTGGAGTAAAGATGCTTAGAATTAGGAGGTAGGAGTCCACCAAAGCGGAGAGGAGATTCATGCTGGATTGCTGGCTAGACCTGTAGGGCTATTGCGTATCTTTTAAATGACAGTGGCTAACCTATAGTGCCTATCAATTACTATCAAATGGTTCCATTTTGTAATAAACCCTATCCAATTTGACAATTAATCCATGGACAATACGATAGCCACTGTCATTTAAAAGATACGCAATAGCCCTGCTGAGCGGAAATGTGTGTACTGGCTACTTACACTCACTTTAACGCGGATCGAACACAAAATGTGACCGCCGCGCATGCCGCTCACGTCACTTCTCATTTCTGTTGTGCGCTGCTGCTGCCTGCTTCAACATAATTATCATCTCTCTGTTCAAATGTTTCCAGTAAAGCTGAGCAGAGACGAGAAGTGTTCATTCAGTAATTCTCTTGATCGTTTACAACAAAACATCAGTTCTCCTCACGTGTCGCTCCGCTTTGATAGAATACGGACCCCCAAAGGAGTATAATAGTATAGGGCTTAGCGTGTCGATGAAAATCTAAATTGAGCCCAAAATTTGGGAATGAGTTTGGCACTTTCAGTAGCGACCATCAGCTTCAGTGATGTGCAATCAACAGCAGGGCACGATATCAAGTGTCCATCGTTTGCGGGACAACACCACATTCACACTCAAGGGCAGCACACTACAAGTTTGCTTTGGCCAACCTGTCTGGAGCCAAAGACAATTATGTACCGATAGCAGCAAGAGGCATTCTGTCATTCCTGCCTAACCCCAAAAGAAAAAGACAAAGTATTTTTTTACATACATTCAGAATTCCGCTACGAGTACGTTAATTGTGAGTAAGGGTAAGGGGGCAGTCCAAGCGTCATTTATCGTACTTACACACTCTCAACAAAATAGTTCAGTAACCAATCTGATATAAAAACAAAAACTGGACTTTTTATTACTAGTCACAGGGACAGACAACAGGAAAGATAGTTCTTGTAGATCTGCTAGATGTTCCCGTAAGGAGACAAGAGATGAAAATAAAACAACACAAATATTCAGAGCGAAATTTAATCAAAATATTCAAATTTATACAATATTAAGTCTGTTTTCGCATCATATAAAAAGACAGTTGGTCATTCATAGTTACATTGAAAACAAATAAATTAGTAATGCAGCACCAAAATACATACATCGTACTTAAAAAAATACTACTTACAAATTATACTGACATTGATGTTTAATACGCAGGCCGAAGAGACTGACTGTCTGGCCGTCAGACATTCGCTTTAGTCTGTGTGGACGGTACACTATCCTCTTATAGATGGAAACTATACGTACTACAGAACCGTCAACATACAGACCTAAGGTATATCAAAACGCGCAACGCCATAATAATAACTGAAAATGTGAGCAAGCAAACACGCAGAGTTTTGGCTAATATCAGTTTTGATACAAATAAGCGGCTGACTGTAACCAGAGTGATAAGTCGGTGGTGTGTGGTTCTTATCTGGCCGCAGTCAACTAATCTATAATGACACCGATTTGTAAAACATTTTCCTCGCGTGGCGCACAAAGCGCTGCGTGTTTGTCCAAAACATGATTGACTATAAAGTTGTAATTTAACGCCGTAAGAGTAACATTTTAATAAAAAATCTACAGATATACATACATGTAAGACGTATACACGCACACGCAGTACACGTAACATCTGACAAGCGCGTCGCGACCGCTACCCGCATCTCCAATTCATTACTACTCGTAACTACATACACATATTATTGTATCACTAATACATTTTGGTGCGCCATGGCACTGTACGTTAAGTGAGCATCACTAACAACTATATTTATATATAAGCGACAACTTCGATAATCTCCTGTACATTCGTTAGACACTACGTTTATTCAGTTTTCTCCTTCTACACTCAACTAGTTCGAGATCTAATCGAAATGTTCACAGCAAAGTAATTAAAGGATGCCACAATAACAAGATAAAAATAATTTACAATGATATCAGTTAAACAGCATGGTAACTTGGTAGAATCGTGAATAAAAAATGGTCAGTCCCACGAAAACTGTCGTCTTCGAGTCCCTAATCCTATTGGACGTTTTACCTTCTCAAAAGACTATCACACACTCATGGGATACAATTTTGAGCAATTATATTACAGATAAAAGCATTATAAATAATTTAAATCGAAGTGTGAAGTAATAAACAGTTGCGTCAAAACTTAACTATTTAAAATTTGTGATACCTGGCAAGTAACAAATCGATCACTCCAATTTATGATTAGTAACAAAGCGAATAAATCCGGCAAGCTAAATAAAACTTACATATAATACCTATACAGAAAATACGAACATAGTTAAAATAAATAATTATTTATTAAAAGTAAACAAAACATTAATTATACACATTATTCTCGTATTTTACAGGGAATATTCAATTATAAAAGCGATTTTCAATAGTTATTTAACGGTTGTACATAATACAACCATATTGTTAGCATTACAGAGGCCATCCTACAACATTTCTGCTTGGCTATGACGTGCTGTGATAATGCATTGATGTGTTCCAAGCAGTTTTATTAATTATGCAAAAATGTTGTCGGTGGCCACAAGCGTTGGTTCAGACGGGACATTGCATTCAGTCTGACTCATATTCCTACGTATTCTCTAATCTATAAACTATCCAAAATGTATATAGACGTATAAATCTAGTACAAAGCTTACCTAGCGTTGTCGCGTCTGAGCCAACCGAATGATCATATCTTACAGACGATGAAAGCGTCGTCGAGCCTTCCTCCATGTTGCATCCCAAGTGAAAATGCCAGCATTGTATCGAGTACTATTCATTCACAAAGTCTTAGATATGACATGGAGCTCATTATATGAATGGGATATTTATATACTTAGATAACTATGTAACTCCATGAACTAGGTCACTTTTCACTCACAACATACATATACACGCCACAATCATTAAAATCTCAATTTTCTTCACGCAACACTTTTCAGGCATATCCAGACTACATGACAGTTCGCGTGAAAATGTACTGCGTGACTTATAAATAAAAGATTAATCATGTATTTTATGATCAACATAATACAGGTCGAAATTAGACAGTAAAGTTATTAGAATTAATAAAAAAATCATATTATTATGTTGAGAATGTTAAATTATTATTCACTGAATACCTACTTTAATATTATTACGTGATATTCTGTCTACCTCATGCAAATCCTATGAAACATTTGGTGAATAAGAGATGACATATCATTTACAAGAATGTTAGAGCATCGTTATTCTCGCTATATGTCTCAGTCAATACATATCTAGGTTATCACCTCCTACAGACCACATTTGTACGACTCCTGCGTTTTTGACGCAGTCTTCCGTCAAGTCATTTCATGGTTACATAAGTTTCGTTATCTCTGTCACAGGTCTTTGAGGAGCGCCGACTTCGCGTTCTTGAGTTTGTCGAGTCGCTTCGTGAGGTGGCTGTTCTCAGTCTCCAACTCCTCGACCCGGTTGAGGGCTTCCCGAGCCTGCAATACAAATATATATCTTAGAATATTGTAATAGGGAGGTAGCGCGAACGGGATTGGTAGCATTATATACAGACGTATGCGTATCAACATTTAAACGATGTAGCAATATTGAGTTAAAGCGTTTAATTTACAACGCTTTTACATATAATTGATCATGCAGAAGGGGCAAAACGTTATATTTACATAATTAATTTAGTAAACATTTAGCATTTGCTTGACAACGACACACAGGAGTGTGGGATAGAGATTATCACAGTATTATATTGAAAGCCCGTAATAAACATGCCTATTACTTGCACAAAGATGGCTCAATGACATGCAAGTCACTTGCATAGCTTTGTGCAAGTTTCAAATAAGACTAGGAATGTCAATTATCTCTATCTTTCAACTGTTACTTGAAAAGTACAGATTAGGCTATAAAAAAAGGTAAGGAAGACAAAAATTGCATTGGTTATTTATTCCAAAACATACTTTTCAAGTAACAGTTGACAGATGGGGTCATTGACGATCCTATTCTTATTTGAAACGCATTATATTCGGGCCTTTCGTAGGTAATCGGTTGCGTGTTTAGGGTAGCACACTCCGTGAGTAAGGTATACGCGACTGTACCGTTAACTGTCGTCATTGATAACGGCCCAGAAGTCAACGACTTCCTGAAAATTAAATCATTGCATATATTTTAACAGCGTGTTATCTTATGATTTCGTCGCGTAGTTCTCGGATACGTAGGTATAGATTGTAACTTGGAGTTTAGAGATGAAACCAAATCGCTTGGCAATTCTCGCCAGATCCGAAAATCATCTTCTTCTTGTAACCTACGCTTCAGTTATAAAATCACTGTTGAAATTAACATTGGTGTGACCAAGTCTCACATTACGGCGTCAAACTAACTGACCGTGCACGCAACACAACACTGCGCTTCAAAACACAAATTACTGAAGTCGCTCATAAAGCCGAAAACAGAAGTGGGAGTGGACTGAGCACGTCTGCCGCATGCGCAATGAGCTGTGGGTCAAAATAGCCACTTTCTGGAGCCCTGACACAGTCAGAAGGCGTCGCCGTAGACCTCGTAGAACATGGCGAGACGATCTGGACAAGACCAGCGATCAGTGGTCAACATTGGCTTTAAATAGAAATAACTGGAAGTCATGGGGAGAAGCCTTTGCCCTGCAGAGGGATGATACAGGCTAACAGTATCAGTAAGATTACTTCAAAAGCCACTGCCTGGCTGGAAATACAGATGTAACAGCCCAATACCCCGTGTGTGCGTGTGTCCTCTTTCTCTATTCGATTCATGTTCTTTAGGGAAAGATTTGAAGGTCTGAATTGACCTAAGAGGTATTTTGTGCTTAGTTATTCTGTTACACCCTTTTTTTTGGAGCTTGGGAAATCATCCTCCCGCTCTGGGGAATGTCAGACTTCTACTGACTAAAAACCACCCATGTTCCTTCTTAACCCTTTGTGTGGAGGCCGCGGTATCTCTTTCGACCAACCCGCAGCCCCGGCGGGTTCTGTTACAGCCTGTAGAAGGTTAGAGTACTGGGCAGAGTGTATATAAGATGTGTGTGTAAGAATTGTGTGCGTACCTCTCTCTGCAGCTTGCGACGTTCCTGCTTGAGCTGTTCCTCATGTTCGTCGGCGTGGTCCTGTCGCGCGCGCAGTCGCTGCAGTTGGGCCTCCAGTCGCGCCACGTGTGCGGCCTGTAGGGCTGCCTCGGCCTCCGCCCGCGCCGCACGCCCCTTCGCTTCCGACACTGACTTGCGGACTGTTTCCACTGCGGTGCAAAGATGTTTTCATGATTAAATAACATATAACATAGACTATTTAGAGATATTACACATCACTAGGGTTCCGTAAATGTAAGTTATCAGCACTTCAATGTTAAGAAAACCAGTATAAGCTGGCTTTCTATTAAATAACAACACCGTACTATGCTTGTATGTACGTCTGTCGCACCCAGAACAGTCAGCCCCGGTAAGTATTTCATATATTGAGTAATGCCATGAGCAATGAACATAAGCGTGTTGTTGAGAAACATTAATATAAACGTGCACACACGTGTCGAAAGACGCAGGATGCATGCACCAATAGCAACACATCACAGCTGATCACAAGGTCATCGCCCTCGTGTACTCGATAAACTTTAGTGTTAGTATCATCATCATCATTCTCGACCACAGCCCGACTTCACTCACTGCTGTGCATCGGCCACTTTTTGTTTGTGCCACGCTTCAGGCCCAGTTTCCAGCAAAGCGGGGAGGAGCAGAGACAAGAAAAGATGTGCAGAAATTGGCGAATCGCAAAATTTACATCTGATCTTTTGCCCTTCCTGTGATTGGTCGAATTTCGAACTCCGATCTTCTTGTCTCCGCTTTGGTGGAGCTCTTCACGCTTTTATGCCAGCCTCATCCAGAGTACTCCCTCGATGGCAACAATATCGTCTCCCCAGTGTACACTTTTTTTTTGGTGGTGGGAAATCATTAACTAACCCCTCCCGCTCTTGGGCAGAGCGAAAGGGATTGTCAGACTAATACTGACTAAAAACCACCCATGTTCCTTCTTAGGGCTATATGTCAAGGTCGCGGTATCTCTTACAATATCCCGCAGCCCCCCAGTGTACACTCACGTTCATTCTCGTAGTCCTGGTCGTGATGGTTGGTGACTCCGTTCTGTCTGGCGGCGCGTTCCTCGTTGAGCTGCAGCTTCAGTTTGCGAACCTCCGACTCTAGCGCCTGCTTCGAGCTCAGCAGCTTTTGCAACCGCACGTCTGGAATAAACAGTTGTTTACATTATAATTGAAAAGTGCCTTTTATTGATAAACTAGTGACCCGCCCCGTCTCCGCGCGGGTGCAGAAAAGATACAATCTTCCTCTTGAATCACTCTATCTATTAAAAAAAAACCGCATCAAAATCCGTTGCGTAGTTTGAAAGATTTAAGCATACATAGGAACAGACAGCGGGAAGGGACTTTGTTTTATACTATGAAGTGTAGTATCCTCTTTGCAAAACTCACAAACAACTCATTGTTTGTGAGTTTTGCAAATAAGAGGATACTCATCAGTTATAATAAGAGTTAGTTGAAGAGAAGGAGTGGTGTGGATCGCGAAGCAATTCGTTTTATTTTATCATATTTTTATTAAGAGGGACAACAAACAGTTACATTATGAGAACTTAAAACTAGTTTAACAATTTTTTCATTTTGCTAATAATGCAACCCACAACGCTGTCCACGGGTTATCATAATAATATTAGATAAACAATAATCGCCAGAGGCGAGAGAAAAAAAAGGTAAAAATAAAAAGTATACAATCAGACCAGATATATGACAATAATGTATAGAGTGCATGGATTAATAGTAATTACGTATTTTAATTTTTAAGAGCGTTGAAGATATTTTGAATTGAATTGAATTGATAAGACCTTTGAATTTTCCAATTGAGTGGTTGAATATGTCAATGTTTACAAAAGATTTATTGTACAAGTCAACCATGCGGCGGATGGGTGAGCGCAGGCCGAGTTAGTTCGGCAGGAAGGAATTGCGAACAGCGTACCTGCGCGCACCTGACGCCTGTGGAAGGTTCTAGGTATTGCGTAGCAGATCATATTATTTAGGTGTATGCAGTAAAATTTATTTCTAACAATTTTGTATAGCGTGACAGCTTCGAGGTATTTTCTGCGATAGTTAAAAGATAAAAGTTTGTACTTGCTGAGTAACTGGGTATAAGGTAGATAAGATCGATGGCACCTGTAATGAATAGCGCGTAGAAATTTGTGTTGTACGTTTTCAATAATTTCAGCGTGTTTCTTATAAAAGGGGTTCCATATCGAAACCGCATACTCCAATTGAGATCGAACTAGGGCTTTATACAGGCATAAATAAGATGAGGATCTTTTAAAGATAAGGGTGGACCCCATAATGAATCCATACATTTGATAAGCTTTGTTAACAATTTTATCGATGTGCAGGTCTAAGCACAGTTTCGAGTCAAATATCACACCCAGATCCCGAATAGAGTTTAATTTTGCGAGTGGCGTGCGACAGAGGGTGTATGTAAAGTTAATTACGTTCTTTTTTTGGTAAAAGTAATGTAATTGCACTAAGGTAAACTTAACTTGAGCTTATTACTGGTACAGTAGTCGGACAATCGGTCTAGGTCCTGCTGGAAAAGAGTACAATCATCAACAGTTTTCACTGATTTGTACACCTTTAGATCGTCTGCATATAATAAGAACTGAGTATGCTGAAAACATTTTCCTATGACGTTAATAAATATGACAAATAATAAAGGCCCAAGGATAGAACCCTGTGGAACGCCAGATGTTAACTTGGTAATGTCCGACCTGTAACCGTTGATTGCAACACTCTGGCAACGGTTGGTGATATACGACGTGAACCAGCGCAACAAGTTACCTCTAATTCCGTTGAAGGCAATTTTATTCAGTAATAATTCGTGATCCACTTTGTCAAAGGCCTTCCAAAAATCTGTATACACAGTGTCCACCTGCTCATTACCATCAAAGCTGTCAAACAAGAAACTAGAAAAAGATAAGAGGTTTGTGGTAGTAGATCTGTGTTTGACAAAGCCGTGTTGTTCCTGTATAATGACATGCTGAAACAATGGATATATTTCGTTGTGAACGAGTTTCTCAAAAATCTTTGACAAGGGGGAGAGGATGGAAATTGGACGATAATTTTCAACATTATTTTTGGAACCACTCTTGTGTACAGGTGTGATATTAGCGTGTTTCCACCGTTTGGGAAACACGCCTTCGGTGATACACTTATTGTAAATAATGGTTAACGGCCTATAGATGTAAGCTGCGGTGTTCCGAAGAAAAAGGGCTGGTATACCATCAGGTCCAGGTCCTTTTTATATTGTAATGTTATAAGTTGTTGTTTATGGCGCCGATCATGTTATCGACGCTCAATTGGCTAGATAAAATATGACTTCATTGTCGTCTTTAGTTCAGCGCAATGTTGTCGAATCGATAGGTGGCGAATTAAGTGTTTTTCGCTTTCCTTGCATAGGCTCAAAGTTTTTCGGCCGGCTCAAAACGATACCGTAATCATAAGTGTGGTCAGTCTATAAAGTATACGTTTTAAATGAACCCATAAAAAATAGCACGTACCAAGCGTGCCCTCGCCCGCATCATCGAGCAGCTGCTGCGCCTGGTGCGTGACGAGCGCGAGCGCGGGCACGGCGCCCACCGCAGCGCCCGCGTGGCAGGCGGGCGGCTGCAGCGCGGCGGCGTCCACGAAGGCGAAGCCCGCGCCCGCCGCCGCCGCGTCCCGCGCGCGCACGGCGTCCCGCGCCGCGCTCAGCTCACGTGATACTGACTCGTGCTCGCGCTTTAGCCGCTCGAATGATGAGCATTTCTCTCTGTGTTCGCGCTGGAATTGGAAAATGTTTTTGTTACTTATTATTATGCATGAGAACCAAGGTTACCGACATAGCCCGAAGAATTGCCAAACTTAAGTGGCAGTGGGCAGGGCACATTGCTCGCAGAACGGATGGCCGATGGGGTCGAAAAGTTCTGGAGTGGCGACCGCGAACTGGAAGACGTTGCGTTGGAAGGCCTCCCACTAGGTGGACCGATGACCTGGTGAAGGTTGCGGGGATCCGCTGGATGCGAGACGCACGGGACCGGTCAATGTGGCGACACTTAGGGGAGGCCTATGTCCAGCAGTGGACGTCTTTCGGCTGAAATGATGATGATGATGATGATGACTTATTAGTATTACACATAATATGTCATAGGAACATAAAACGATCCTTGCATGATTCTATTGTTTTTTCATAGGAGCATGAAAGGATCGTTGCAGGTGCTGTTCTACCGTTTCTGACGACCCCGTTGGGAAAAAGCCGCAAGTGTTTCAGCGTCAACAATGAAGAAAATTTATAAAAAAGGAATAGGTTTAGCATATTTTTGATAAGAAAATTGATACGTCCATTCAATATATCAGTAAAAAAAAAAGACAAAGCGCAATTGGAAAAACAAAAATTTCAATCTATTTTCGGACTAAGATCCAGTGAACTAACAAAAATACATTGGCGACATTGAACTTATGGCGCACCTGGAATACGCATGGCAATATCGATGGTTAAGCCAAGCAGTATTTCTGAACGCAAACTGAATTCATTCATAACACTTGTACTTAAGACCGCTATTCACCTGCAGCTGCGCGTACTCTTCATGCAGTTCCTCTATCCGGTCCTTGAGCAGCTCGAGCTGGTAGCCGAGCGCCGCCTTGTCGTTGTCCAGCTGCGCGTTCAGGATCATCGCCTTGCGGAACTTCTCCTCCACTTCCTTCAACTCGTGCTGCGGAAATTATTAATATGATTAGTCAAGCAGTTCGAAGGCGACCTATGAAGACGGGGTGAGGAGACCTGCACGAGTATGATTAAGGCTGGTTCTAGGTGGCTGAGTAGTACCTAGAAGGATATGGGTAAGGCCTTTGCCCAGCGGTGAGATATTGAAATGATTAAAAAAAATTTGGTGCTAAAGCTTCCTTTTTTTTTGGAAAATTAGACAAGCCAGCCCATATGATGCTTAAAACTTTTATGATTATTTGCGCTGACATTCTGATTTTAACTTTGCAACTAGTTTAGCAAACCAATATTCGAGAGACCTTTTCAAGATTAATGCCAGAACCACGAACATTGTCTACGAAGGTGGCGAAAACTCTTCTATGAACCGCTTAGCCAAACAAACGCACAGATTAAGGATTACGCCTGTTCAACTCAATTTCATATCACTTTTGTAGGCTCAAGAATTCGGCCATTCAAAACATGAAACTACAGTCCCTTTACAGAGAAGCCAATATTAGAAAGAAAGAAAGAAAGAAAGAAAATTTATTTATTTGTCGCAGAAACATACCGAGTATACAGGAAAAAAACATTACACAAACAACGCATAACAGATATAAAAAAAATACAACAAGCAGGGATTACAAAAAAGAAAATGTTGCACGTTGTGACTGCGACAAGTAGGTTGCCACTCAGCATGGTGCTGTGTTATGGTCGCCCACAGCACAGCGCTGGTTTTCAGTGGTCACCCGTGAAAAACGTATTAACACTAACGAAATGAGAATAAAGTGAATGACACGTACCCTAAGGTCCTTGATGCTGAAGCCATCATCGATGGAGTCTTCAGAGCTCCGTCTGGGGGAGTGCACGGCCGGGCTCAGCGCCGTCAGCCTCGTAGCGCCGCGACGACCCACCGTCTCTATAAACAAGAACACCATCATCGTTAGGATAACCAGTTCTTCAAGGTTCAAGTGGATGGTCTCTAAACTATGTCTCTGTTGTACTTAAGTCATAAAAATTGTACTATTTACACATTTTTTTTTTTTGTTTAATTTTTTCTTACTAATTTACAAATTACAACAAAAATATTCTGCACAATGCTGCCGTACAAAATGTTTGTACAAAGTTGAAAACTAATGATACAATAGTAAAGGGTGCTGTCAAATTATTTTGGTGTCATAGTAATGTGTATGTCAAAAATTAGCTTTTTTTCTAGATGGCACTAAACAGTCTAGTCAGCCACTACGATTAAACATGCACAAGGAGTTAGTTATTGTGATATCATTTTTACTTCGCCAGAGGCAACTGCTACTATCGATAAAGACAGGAAAAACTGCTGCTCGTCTGCACGAGGTCTATAAGTTCCAAAACCCTAAGTATGTAGGATTAATTTTTCTTTAAATAAATCTATGAATATACCTGGAGTCTTTCCCGCATACATGTCGTACGCCTTGTCGGCATGGTCCTCTTGTTCGCGCTGCTGTCTCTCCAGCTCACGCATTCGTATCTCCCTGGCTTCAGCCCGCGCTGCTCGTCGCGCTGCTAACCTCTGCTCCGCCTGGAAATAACACACGACTAGTTTAGATATAGATTCTAGGTGCTACATTACTTCAGACTTTCAGAGCACAAGGGTCCAAGGAGTTCCGGGATTAGTCAAATTGTACAGACGGCACTTTCCTATCTCAGTGGTTAGTACCACCAGGAGAATTAGATGGAGTAGGATTCTTCCGTTCCACAAGTTTTGTTGATTCAATGACTTGAATACCGTTTCGTCATTTACAAAATGAACAAAAAGATTAACTAGTCGCTATTGCTTTAGCCCAGACAGATGTCTCGTCTAGCAGACCGAACAAGACAAATTCAGATCATCGGTGATTCAACCTAAATCAGTTGGCACCAACATTGAGGGGAACGAAATATAAGCTTAGTTCTTAACGGCTGATTAATTAATTTAATATGATATTTGGTTGCGTTGCCAGCGCGGGGCTCTTGCGCAAACCGCGGTGTGGGCGGAACATCGTGGTCGTAAGTTACGCGTCTTCAATTAGCACGCGAATACTGGTTAGTGGTTAGTGTTGTGATGGAGGTGTTAAGTGGATTATGCGATAGATTTTGCAGATAGTACGTGTCTTTGCTTTGTAAACTGCGCCTGCCCATTTTATTACTTTAATTTGTGAAGTGAGCATTGAGAAAAATATGGTTTTGGGTGATCCTGCTGGTTCATTCAAAATTCTGAACTGAATGACTAAATGTTTTAATAAGATACTAAAAAAAACACTTTTGTTGTTGTATGAACTTGTATGCAAAGAACTATTAATATTTATAATTTCCGTTTCGCCGGATGTTAACAAAACATGTTTCATGTTTAACAAAACATTTTGAATCTATAGGTAATTACCCAATGATGACAGTTATTTATTAAACAATTAATCTAAAACGTAATACTAATAACAAGAGGGCTCAATCGATCAATTAGCCTATCGCAGCCACTTATAGATTTGATCCTACCATATTCAACCCATTCACGTCATAAAGGACCAAGTCGCAGTTAAAATTAATTGTTTGTATAGTTTAACAGCATGGTTTTTGTGGCACATGAAATACATTTCTGTAAACATTCGTGAAATTGTCTATAGAAATTGTAATATAAAAAAAACAGGGTTAGTTTCGACTACAACCACGCTTCAAAAGGACTATGCAGCCCTATAACTTTCGATAATATTTTTTATTAATAGTGCAGCAGGTCACTTCTATCACTGAAGCGTGAAGGTATAAATGAAACTACAGTATGTATAAACATTGTAGGATGAGGAGGGTACTAACGACCTTACATCATTACCATGAAAGGAGGTGTTGAAAGAGTGTCGGAAGCGAGACATTTATTACACCTCGCGGTGAGGAAGTACATACTTAACTTCATACTGTTATCCGACATGAAGATTAGCTTGTCATGTTGTCCATCAAGAAAGGAGATTTGAAGGAAATTTTTTAAAAGAAGATAATACAATCTCAAAAATATTTGTGCTAAGAAATCACGTCTAAATGAAGTTTACAGTCATTTTAAGAGCCTGATTATTAGACTCGTTTTAATAAGAATCGCACACCATTTTATGGACAAATGATGAAATCGCATTTGTAAATAATAGGATAATAGGCAATTTAATACAATGCCATTGAATTACATACGCACGTATACGTATGACCTAGTTTTTAAACAAGCCTATCACAATACGTACATCAACCTGTTAGAACAATGCGCGTTACGCAAAATTGAAGTAATTACGGCAAACATTAGAGACTAGGGCAAAAAGCATTGCCAAATGATGGTGATTAACATTGTTGGGGGAGAAAGTTTCGAATCTCCGTGAAGAGAGACATTACATGAATAATAATACAAACTCACGCCTTCTTCCCATGGAGGCAGACAGAAACCACAGAACGCAACCTGCTAGGATCCTCACACACTCCATATGCCTCGTCCACATTCATACATCTGGTCATACACGCACGCCGGTTGCGAGTACTACGCACCTGTCCTTTCCGCAAAACCTCACTAATTCATCATCATCATCATCAGCCTATAATGTTCCCACTGCAGGGACTCAGGCCTCCTCTCTAGGAGAGGGATGGGCAATAATCCACCACGCGCAAAACCTCACCAATTAGGTCAGAATAATAATAGAGGTGATAAAATGTGTCATGTTTTGATAGTGTGACATAATGATGGGGTCGTAAAGCATTGCCTAGTTCAGTCTGTTTATACCAAAGCACACATTATTCACTTTAAACGGGTTTGGGGAAGCCCTGCTCCCCAGCACGCATGTAACGATCATTTGTTGTTAACAGTGGTTTTATGAATATTAAACTAAACAATCATACTGTAATTTAACAAAATATTTTTAGGGCACATCAAAAGGTAATAAGGGTGATGTTATTTAATTCATCTATCTTATCCAATAACTTGATACGCAACAGAAAGAGAGAATTATTCAGGAGGAGACGGGAGCATTCTTTAGACCATTTTCGTAGTACACCTGGCAATTTTTCATTGACAGTTAATCATGGCCCTTGTCGCTTTGTCAATTTAGTTTAATTCATAATCCTGATAAATAATAATAAATAATAATAATAATATTCCACAACTATCACACAACGCCATCTAATCCCAAGCTAAGCAGAGCTTGTGTTATGGGTACTAGACAACTGATAAACATACTTATACATTTCTAAATACATACATATTATAGATAAATTACACCCAGACACAGAACAAATGATCGTGCTCATCACACAAACATTTGTCCTGAGTGGGAATCGAACCCACGACCTAAGGCATAGCAGTTAGGGTCACTAACCACTAGACCAACAGGCCAGTCAAAATGTCAAAATAAAATCCTAAAAGTTGTGATCTTAAAGATCAAAGCTTAATAAATTGGTACTTGTTTACGTAGTCTGTTTATATGTGAATGGCGCCGAATTATTCAAATAAACATTGCCAAAATGTAAAAGGTGATGTTGGGTGAAGTGTTATAATGCGAAAATTATGCGCAATTGCCCTCATGTATACGGGCGTAGAGTTTAAAGTAACAGTAAAATGCGGGTGACGGGAAGCGCTGGCGTAACAATGCGATAACACTGCCCTTCCTTGGTTCACATCGCAGGCAACTACATATTATTACTGCCTTATCTTGAGACTTCCGACCATCACTCGCAACCAGCATGCAAAGTACAGTCTACGCGAGTACATCAACACTTTTACCATAACTCGAAACCCATCGATACTACGCCACTGCTCGAAAAAGTCGTAGCTCATAATCGAAATTACTAACACAAAAATGCACAACACAATCTTGATAGTACTACACCAAAAGTAGCCAGGTAAAACGCAACACGGACAAAACCCCTAAAAACAAAAGATATCATAATCGGTTAATGCACGAATCGATTACAGAATGAGCTCACCCAAATGTGATAACGAAAAAATGCGATAAAACACGAAAAAAATAAGAAACTGGTTGGTATTGAAAATGTTTCTTTTCAGAAGCTTGCAGGAGATTCGTTAGGCTTACGTCATATGCCATCAAATATTTACATTAAAAAATATTTATCAAAAATGTGTGATTCACGCCACATGGCACAAAGTAAATAAAAATTGTGCTGCAGACGATGGTGACATCATCCTTGAGCACAATGCTTTAAGGATACGACGGTCATTCCCCACGGCCGCCAGGCCTTGTAAACACGAGGACGACTCAATTGGTGAAGCTATCGCGCCAAATGAGGAGCATTCGCTTTAAAGAGGTGACAACTTTAACGAGGATTTCAACGGAAAAGTAGCTCCCCCGATATGGGCGATAAATGAATAATGTACTAGTATTGCGCCGATAGAAACCAATTGATTAATTGTAAATAGAAATGATAGTTACTGACCAGCAAGGATAAACAGAGGTGTTCCAGTTAAAGGGCGATAATCTCGAGCGCGGGCGTAGCGGCAGGTTGCCAGTCCTGTCACTGGCGTTTACCAATCTGTTGACATTTTTATTGCTAATGCACTTCAAACTGATTGAAAGATAAAGCGATTATGGTCTCATTCTATTTATCTCTAATGGCCTATCTATAACAACTAATTCTCGGTTTGATTTCGCGTCGGTCGAGTATTTCTAAATAAACACTTGCGTCTGACAATTTGTTGTCTCCATTTGAGAGACTGTTTTCATTTCCGGCAATTGTTCGATTGCTCGACGAAATGAAATGTCTCATTCATACTAATCATCTTTCGCATAATTTTGTAAACTTTGTACTTTTTTCATAAGTAATGTACAACGGTCGGGAAAAAGAAAACATTACAAATTCGTGAACCGAAATTCGTGGCGTTTGCTATGGCACACATTTGGAATATGTCTTTGGAATTGTAAACAGTCGTTTAACTGTGAAGAATCAATGTCATACTTGGGAAGACAACGGATGAACACGGCGTGACAAATCGTCACAGTTGCTTCGTTTAGCGTTAATTGTTTATATTGTTACACAAACATATAACTCAAGGATGGGAAGGGAGCAGTGAGCGAACACATACATCATCCACATGTTGAAAGCATAGCAAACGTGTTGAATGAAAACATCCCAGTTATGCTATTATTGAATGCCTAGTCGATAAGATGGCACAATACATTTAGTTAAAATAAACATCGACGCGGACAAACATTTAGTATATTTTGGATAAACATCCAAGGCTGAAAAGCAACATGTTTCGAGTCAGCTTCAGCATCATTCAAATCGTTAAAGTTACTTAATACGACAATAAGTACAACAAGGATATAAATATGACAGTTGTGGTTGACCAAACAGTCACAAGATCTCTCAGTAATTAATATGTCCGCAAAAACTTCCAGACGTTTAGTAATATACATAGCTAATCAAGTCTAAGTTACTCACATAAAGGATCAAAATACGAGTGGCCAGGCAGAACAGTAGCTCAAGCGGTGACATGGTGATTGGTGAGGCTATGTCTGCGCTATGAGGTCACCACAGGCGTGACAAAACCATCACACAAGTGTTCATAGCTAATGTCACGTGTGCACTGACCATTATAATAAAACATAATGTATTACAACATACCACAAGAATAAGGAAGGAGGATAGAACAAACAATACCCTATTGATATTCTATTCAAATTCTTCGCTTCGCTATTCTAGTCTATTTATTTGGAGGTGAAAAGCTGACTTACATAAAGGAGCAAGAGTTTGCAGCCGAGAGTTAACAAGCTCTCCGGAAACGTCATATCTATGCAATCTAGCAGCACGAGGTCATCTCACCGCAGCACCGGCGCGATTACGAACATACATACAATACAGATGCTCTAACCCGACTCTGACCACTAGAATATTCTAACAATACAAATCACAGAGTCACGACAACATAATAGTATAAGTAGCACTTAATGTGGAAGCTTCTACTAGTTTCCACAAAACACTTGAAAACTACATTACTGACAACTACAGGCAACTAAAGTAAACGATACTCACCAGTCACCTGAGACAACTTTATAATAGGCCGCGACCTTCAAATTACACATAACGTAGCCAAATATGTATTGAGATAAGATAATTCCAAACTAGGTGTGTTTGGGGCCATTAATTAAATTAACCATGTAATTACTAACGAGTGCACAATCATATGGTAAGTAAAGGGAAGGGAAGCCACAAGCAGGTGGACGTGACTCACCTGCAAATCGTTTTGGGAAACGGAAAAGATTTCGGATATAGCATGACACAATACAAAATTCAAAGAAGGTTATGATTGACCTCATAACCTTCTTTGAATTTTGCACTTAACAATTTGCTTTACGTACATGGTTCTGCTGATCGCCGAGAATGCCAACGATTGAGGGATTCTGATCGCCGTGTGAATCTCGGCGCAAATCCGATAATACTAAGCTTTGGTTTTCCATATCACTCGAATGAGCTTCACTATTCTTTCGGCCATTCATTTTGGGCAGCTCATCTACACTGCCATTGGTGTGGCCATTAGTAGAAGCATTCTTTTGAATGTCATCTTTTACAGCTTCATTGATTGGCATGTGAGCCGGATTTGCTTCATCAGGACGTTCGACGAGGGTTTCGTCATCGGAATCACCAAAATCACCGTCAGTGAAGGCATCCCCGCTCTCCTCATCACTATTGTCAGGTGTGGCCACTTCAGAGCGCTGTCCCATGATTAACGCCACTGATTACCCGTCAGGTGTAGTTGCACTTATTCGTAGAAGACGAACAAACGGAGGTACGCGCTGGTTTAGAATTCTCACATCTACAGCATTCGTCAACAAATGTTGTGTGTTCGCAGGCGACTAGATTGCAGCATCGCCTCTGCCGCTTGAATAGAAAGGAAGGACGCAATTTTTGCACTGAGCTCTTCTCGAACTGCACTCTATTGCGATTTGCGATAACACTTATTGTCGCGGTATTATTGCTTTATCTTATCGCTGATGTTTTCCACTTTATTAGACGCTCCTTGACCAACATTATTTATTTTAGCGTCAACCGAACTGTTTATTCGATAGCAATAAATTGTTTTCTTTAGAAGCACTTATCACAATGCGTGTATGTTTACGTATCTCGGAGAACAATAGAATGGAGTGATTAGGTGTAGGCGACAGTTTATGCGCGCGATCGTTGTTATAATAGCCGCGTTAGGGCAACCAGTACGCGTGTGGTTGCGGCGACGTCTGCGACCGACTGCGAGTGACCGCCATGCTGGGCCGCACATCACACCGCACAGCAAGCTATGCTATCGTGATAAATCGCATCGCTAAAACATTCCCAAATTTTAAAATACAGTAAGTAACACTAGCAAGTCTGAAAGCAGCAATTTTAGCGCAAAAACCACTGGTTTTACAAGAAAGCTTTTTGTGTAACAAACGTGGAGCTAGGCTAAATCTGAGTCCGAAAGTGAAAGCCTAGATCAAATGAGCCACATTCATGTAGCCGTTTCTCTTATTTGAAGCAAGCAACGCAAATCATTCGTAATGATTTAAATTCTACATCCTCGAATGATTCCTAACAATTTTCGAGTCGGTGAATAACTAGCATAGCAAAGCGAACGCTATGCACAGACCAGACGAGCGTCTACCGCTCAGCCGCGTGAGACGCGCATTGTTTTGGACAGCAAAATCAATCCCGGTGAGGAAATACTACTATGAAGCCGATTATAATCAATTAGGAAATCGTTATAGGTAGGTGGTTACCAGAAAAAAAAATAAGTAGCCGTTAAATTAAAACTACGTGTTTTATTATTCTTAAATTTACTTGATTTCGTGCTCAAATGATTGCATTAAGGTAATTCCGTTCGGTGTCATTGAAACTCTGCACTATACATTAAAATTAGTCAACAGATTTAAATAAAAAGCTGGATATGGAGTGCATGTACTCTACTTATCTTATTAAAACCACAATGTTTTTGATTCAGTGATCTGACAAATGACATGAACATTAAAACAATCTAATAATAGTGACATTGAATTTATCACAGGAAAAACTTGTTACATACTATGTGTGCCGATAAGCAATCATAAGCGTGTCATATTTATTTTTATAAAGGAAATATTTTGGTTCTGTATTCATGTAGATTTTTCTTAATCAGTCTGGCAGTTCCATTTCCAATCAATTTATTTTTAAAAGCACTTTGTAAGTTTAAATAGGCTTAACGAAAACTCTACTAGAAAAGTTATGATATTCTGATCATGATGGAAATCCCTGGAGAATTGAGTATGATTCAGATAAAATATAATGTATGTTCCATTATAATGGGGGAATTATCGCTGTACGACTTGCAGCAGATGCTGGACAGCCTAGTTGATTCTTCTGCGCGCATCGGTCTCCGGATGAACTTGGACAAAACCAAGGTTATGTTCAACGAACACATTACTCCGGAGCCGGTGGCTATCAATGGCGGTGCTCTCGAAGTTGTTCAAGAATACGTTTACCTCGGGCAAACTTTGCAGTTTGGTAAGAACAACTTTGAGAGGGAGGCTAGCAGAAGAATTCAGCTGGGCTGGGCGGCGTTTGGGAAACTTCGTCGAGTCTTCTCGTCGCGTATTCCCCAGAGCCTTAAGACTAAAGTCTTCAATCAGTGCGTCCTACCTGTTATGACTTCCGGAGCCGAGACGTGGACACTCACGGTACGGCTGGCCCATCAGTTCAAGGTCGCTCAGCGAGCTATGGAAAGAGCTATGCTTGGAGTTTCTCTGAGGGATCGAATCCGGAATGAGGTGATCCGGCAGAGAACTAAAGTTGTCGACATAGCTCACAGAATAAGCAAGTTGAAGTGGCAATGGGCCGGCCATATCTGTCGCAGAACCGATAACCGTTGGGGTAGACGTGTTCTTGAGTGGAGACCGCGAGTTGGCAAACGTAAGGTGGGACGCCCTCAGGCTAGGTGGAGCGACGATCTTCGCAGGGTGGCTGGAAGCAGCTGGATGAGAGTTGCCGAGGATAGAGAAAAGTGGCGTGCAATTGGAGAGGCCTATGTCCAGCAGTGGACTGCTATAGGCTGATGATGATGATGATGAATTACGATGTGCTAGGCATTCGGGAAATGATTTGACTTTTAGGTCCATGAATAAAAATTGCCCAATGTGGTTTATAAAGGCTTCCTGATAGTACGCTTACAGATCAGTGTATTCATCATCTGAAGGAAAGGAGCAGCATTTGAAAAAAAGTATGAGAGTAAGTCTCCAGGTCATCCAAGATAGGCCGTTATCAATTTCGACAACATACCTAATTGCTTCATCCGGGAAGCTGGACAAGAAGTTAACAAATATCGGCGGCCCCTGAAGAAATGTAGTTCGCGAATAATCATTGTAGCGAAACTTCTTATCATGTTCTTGTTTAGTTTTTTAGATTCACGACGTTACTTTCAATTTTGACAGCAAAATATAACGTTACGGTGGGAGAAGCCTGCAAATATCAAGTCGTAACAGAAATCTGAGCTTTTTTCTCTTTATTTTTTTTAATTTTGAGACAAAATTACGTAAAAGACAACAGTGGAAGCATGTCTTTTCATGTTCCCTCAGATTTATTCTATGTATTTTTACCCAGCGGTGAATGAATATGATGTACAGACGAAATACTCTGCCGTTCTAAGGTTTTAAGGGTCCTCATGCAGTAATACTCAGTATATGCCATAGTGAAATTGAGAATACTTTTACTCTTAGGCTGACTAGTCGGTTTCGATTTTCGATAACGATCAGTTAACGCATCAGTGGTTTTCGTGAGCAGCTCACAGTTTACGAGGTAGCTATAAAATCGGTATAATTGTTGGTTAAACCTGCGGTTATTTCGTTGGGACACGCTAGTACATCAACTATAAGTTCCTACATAAGCTTGGGCAAGCTATGGGTTGTTCTTAAGGAAATGGTGCAATACGGTTACGTGTGATTTAGCTGCGGGCTGATTAACCAAGCTGTTTTTTGCGGTTCATAAAAGAAGTAATTGCTTAAGTTATTGCACTGAAGCAGCGATTTTTAATGCTTTTTTGTTTGTACAAAGACGCAATCACATGATTGCATAATTTCACCAAAAAGAAAATCACCCACGTTGAGGCAAAGAAATCGATGATTACAGTAAATCTTTTAGGAGAGACAGATGAAGCTGTGGGCCATCATTTTTGGCGTAGACAAATATCAGTTACTTCATATCAATGCCTGATAATACACTAGTCAGCAAAGCTACGATTTCCACGACACCGTTTTGCTTTTGTAGGGTGGGAAATCGGTAGGGAGTGTCAGACTTCTACTGACTAAAAACCACCCATGTTCCTTCTTAGCGCTTTGTGTCCGAGGCCGCGGTATCTCTTTCGAACAACCCGCAGCCCTTCCACGACACCACTAACATAAAGGTCCTCAGACAGGGACAGATCAAAACTTTAAGGTCTGGGTCGTGTAAAGAGACATCAGCTAAACCGCCAGTGTATTTGTGATGTAGCTGTTTAGCTAGTTAGTCGGTCTAGCTGCCTAGCCTAGTGCGTAGTTAGACGACCTTGGTGCAAGTCGACATGCAATTTTTATGCTTCTTTTATGAATTATGCATTTGTAGTCGCAAAAACGTTAAAGTCAAAGTTAAAGGCTAACGAATAATGAAGGTTAAAAGTTTAGAACAGAGATCTCTAACCTGTTTCATTGTTTAATCATTTTAATTTATAGACTTGTGTCTTTTAATTTGTGGTCCTTCTGATTTTTTGGTGACAGGATTTCTGTGATTTCAGTTACACTTACTTTTTTCGGAGTAACATTATAAAGTTCTGTGTGATATAAATAGTGCTCTCGACTCTCGGTCACACAAGGGACCTCAGACAAAGGTACAAGGACGTCACGGCTACACTCTCAGACAGAATACACGCCCTACACTACTCTAATTCTACTACTAATATACTCTAGCTGGTAGTGGTTCTTATTGCCTGTACTGAAGGTGCTATTTCGATTAGTACAGTAATAGTTCTTCAGGGTGATAATAATAGAGCAGTGGAAAGGTGAGGATGGACAGAAATGTGAATAATCGTTTGATTTAATAGTCGTTTAGGCTTGGGAGAAATTTCAATAAAAACCATGTTGGGAAAGACGCGATCGATTTAGAAAATTACTTGGAAGTGTGTGTCTGACCCAAGATTATAACGACCCATAGCCTGCAGCCGTTTTTATGTATGCGACCTAAATAACTGGTAATAGAAGTGCAATTTAATAAACTTTAAATATTAATATTTACCATTTATGGCCCTATCCCCTATATTATTATACTTCCATCTAAAATTATTGCTTGACACAGTTAGGTTCAAATTAAACGTATAAAATTATCCGTACCTCTAATTTATTTATGGCAATATAAAGATGGACATGCATCAAGCAATCGATCACAGTCAACGTTATAATCATGAAAGTAATTTAAAAAAACGATTAAAAGAATAAATTAGAAACGAGATTTATCGACGTTATTGATATGTAGCTTAAACCTAGTTAAATCCGGTATAAATGCGTCAATCAACCTGTCGAAGACATCACTCGTTCGGCACTATCATTTATTTGAAATAATTAAAACTGTTTGATACAGTATCGCACGCATGTATCAACAGAACGCACTAAACCGAGCCACAACCCGACTAATACTGATAGACGAGCACTGGCTGCACTGGGACCACTGACCCACTCGGCCAGAAGCAAGGAACGCACGCAAAAACTGCGCAAACGCAACTTGACCGCGCGCGGGAAAAATAATTGAAATAGCTGCCACGCGACTGTCGCGGAGAGCTACGTAAAAACCGATTGCGGACGATTAACTGTTAGCAGATCGAACGGGATCGATGGACGGCGAGGTGCGCACGCGACGGTACGCGGACGTAAATATCGTGACATTTGCAGCATGGAGCCGACGCCAACGCACGTGAGATGCGCTTTCGTAATAGCAAAGGTGAATGATCGATACCTTAGTTATTTATTAACACGACAATAAAACATTCAATGATATTGATGATACAGTCAATCAAAACAACGCGGCAACGGCGCGACATTGAAATGGACAATATCCATTGCTACGGTGTGCAAAGTCAAGTGCTTCGTAAATGAAATCGAGAAGAGGTTAAAGTATCAACTGGCCGATAAAGTGAATACTACACAGCTTTGATTTTATCGGTTATACGAGTATTAACAACGAGGACACGAATACTCAATTAACGTTAAAGATTATTTCGCTCTAAATCAAAAGACGCGATAAGGGGACTTTTACGAGACGAGTTTATTTTTAGGATGATTAAAGTGTCCTGTGTGATTCATGACGAGGCGCCTGTGTTTTGGGGAACTGGGGACCACACGCGTCTCTAGCTATATTGAGTTTATTGCAATGAAGCAGCATACCATTACTTGTAACAATATGTCTCATATTATGCAAATTTTCAGCTTTCACCGCATTTTGCGGACCGGTCGAGATTCTCTGTGCTACATCTTCAAATCATAAAACTCCTTATGCAGTCGCTGTTAAGTCTGTTATTGTATAAACCTGTTTCGGTAATTGTGTACATCCTTATCCGATGTTGTAATACTTGTAGTTGATTATTGCTGCAAATCCGTCCGCATTTGCAATTAGTTTAATGAGAGTGCATCATTAACAAAATAACAAATGTTTACCTAGCTGTCTAATGATTACTTAATTAGAGCTGCTCTATGCGGACGTAGATTTTTGTGTTGGCCTTTGGTTTTTATGTTAGGGTTTCCGTATTTATTACGACTTTTTTTTCGGGCAATTATTAATTCAACTATATTTCGATTAAACCTAGACAAAGAGATTTTATAAAGAAACATTTACATTTTCCCAGAATATATTACTCACTAATTTAGGTCTAACTAGACAAACGATCGATCGAGCCGACGAGTCCTCATCGCTGCTGCTCTCCAGACAGTCGGACAGGGACGGCGAGCGTTGCTGTGGCCACGACTTGGGCGCCTTCTCCGAGCACGGTGACGGCAGCACCAGCGGCGGCGGCAGCCAGCTACCCTGGCCGCGCCACCATGACACCAGCGCCGGCGCCACACCCACTACCATCGCCAACCCCAAACGAACCATACTGTCAACTTTACAGTCACCAACCAAACACAAAACAAAAAGTCTCACACGAACATAGTGAACTCCAACGCACTAGGAAGTGCCTGCCGCTCGCCTAGAGCATTGTTCTTAAACAAAAACGTCTATTTTAGATGGATGCAGTCTCACACACTTTCACACATGCAATGTGTCACCACACCGGCGGCGGACGCCACGGATTATCCATCAACGTGTCGCGACTCACGACAGCCGAAATATCACACGTGCGCGTCTCACTATAAGTTAATACTCCACACAAACATTAACTAAGTTGTGCAACGTGCCAAATGCCAGGTATACCGACGCATACGACACGACCGGCACAAAACGCATCGTGCCAAACGAGTGAGTGTTCGCAATCCACGCGCTAATTATCACAGACGACTGCACGAGCCACCCGGAGCACGCGCGTAATTGAACGCTTTGTGAAACTGCGATATTGAAAATGTCGAAAGTTGAAAGTTTAACCGTACGGGTGCAGCTCAGGACGGTGTGCCTTCGCGATCGCAGACAGTCGAGTGGCGGTCGTTGACGCTGGAGCCCCCCTCCGCCGAGCCGCCCAGACGCCCCTCCAGCCGCCCGCCCAAAGGGAACAACCCCCCTGCCCTGGCCCTACATGCAAGAGAATGTCGCGCGAAATGACTGCTCGCTGAAAGGGCTTCTTAGAAATGTACATGGAAGCTGCTCACGGTTGTGTTTATTTTTGGCGCATCACAAAATGATTGACTTTCAGTGCCGTTAGCGCAATCTGGAGTCGTAAACTAGGTCAGGCATGTATGCTCGTAATAGCCAATAAAGCATTTAGCAAAGAACATTGTTACTGCATGAAACAACGTTGTAAAATCGACATGAAGGAATTGTTACATAAACAATACATTAAAATAGAATTTCTTAAACATGACCGTAAGAAATGAGGTAACGGAGCGGTAACCTTTAAACTTGGTTTCATAATGATTACACAGTTCCGTAGCTTCCTGAAAACCAGAGACTGTATTATCTCTGTATGAATATGTATGGATTTTAATACTTTAGTTTCCAACTTTCTAATGAAGTCAATGAGATTAAAGGAGCACAAAGCAAGAGAGCCTGTAGTAGGCGTGATTATGGCAGGGGCTAGCAGGGTAAAACTGCATTTGCAAAGTATAGAAACCACAGGATTGTTCGGGAGGCGGGACTGCTGCGAGATCGATAAACAGATTGGAATTTTATATAATTGATAGAAATGTAATCTGTCCCTAACATGCTGCAAAATCGCCAGTTAAGGCATCATTATTTTGGATCAAAAGAGCAAAATCTAAACCACCCTAAAACTAAAATAATATGATCATGATATCGCAACGAGTCCCGGAGTTGCATCAGCCGCGGCGAGGCAGAGGGGGATGGAACCAGACGGATCGATGCTGGCAATGACGTCAATGGATTCCAGACTAAAGGGTGGGCAGAAACAAATCCTTTATAAATATTTATACCTAATACAGCTTCTAGAGATTCTATTAACTTTCTTTGTCTCGTCGTATACAGCTGTTCAGCATAATAAAACAAGATATTTGTTGGAGGTTGTCTTCAATAACCACAAAAATTTTTTAGCAGCTGTCAAAAGCATCAAGATCGTCGACACAAAATATTATTTTGTCTAAATTGACTGCTTTGTTGGTTAAATGGTCACTAAACATTGGATCCTTTGTTCGAACAACAGTAAAAGCAGTGTTATTGGATGTCTCCATTAGGTAAATGGTAGTAGTACTAAAAAGCCCTGAGACTTGATCTTCAGATAATCTCGAAAAAAAACTTCTTCAAATTCCACACAAAGGCTTGTGGAGGACAAAATGTTGAGCAACGCAAATTAAACGTTTTTATAAAATAAACATTATCACGGTTACGTCTTGTGTTTTAACTCCTAATAGGTTAAAACAAATAGTCTTTGGATACATTCTAAAAAAAACCACTATGAAGACTTCTACCTTAAATTCACCGTCGATTAACCGTTCTAGTGGTGACATTATTAATTTATTGGTTTCGATCCAATTCGCCTAGAGACAGCTTCTCAGACAATCTTAATAGCCAAACCTATTTTGTCAACTCTTATCGCCTACTCCTACCATATAATACCAAAAGATATTCGACAGGAGGGAAAGCCAACAAAGCTGCAGACACCTGAGCCGCATAATAACCAAATGTATGCAAAGTAAGAGACAACATCGGTCCTTACATAACCCCAGGCAGGAGGGTAGGCCTCCGCGAGGCTGTGGAAGTGGGACGCGGATCGATCAGCACAGGGCGACGAACCCGTGCACCAGCCTCCAACTGACCTATATTTACTATTCCCACTTTATAATAAACCCAGTTAAGTTAAAACCGGGGCCAATTTTGAACAATAAAATCAAACGACTTTCGAGAATTGAGCCTAGTTAAATTCGTTGTTGTATTTGAGCGTTTCTAAATTGGAAAGTATGAATCTAATCTGTATGGTTTTCTTTAAACCTAAACTTATGAATTTCGCTTTCAACTACATGTTCAACAAAAATATACGTCCATACTTTAAGTCCACTAAAGGATTATAGCTTATCATTGCAATGTTAATGTGTTACACATTCTTTTAAAATACGAAGATATTGATTTGCAAATAAGTATTATTTTTATTTTATTTTAGAATTTCTCCTGTATTATGGGTGCGTTCACAAACATTTAAACTCACATACACAAATACCTTGCTGTACTAAATACTGCTAAATGAACTTGCTGCTACTATACTTGGATGTAGATAATACTTTAAAAGGGATAGAATTTACTCAGTTGGTATGTTCGCCTTTTACATTTATTATTGATTTCCGTTGACTTCACTGAGAAATATGTTGACTTACAGAAAAGGTATTGCTAGCTCTTTACACTAAACCTAAGTATAATTAGTTTTCAATATTTGTGAACGCCTACTACAACATTTTAAATATCTGTAATTATAATAATTTATTACAAGAAGAGGAATCTTAAGCCAAATATGACGATAAAAATTAGGCTCGAGTCAAGGGTCTACTCTAGACGGATAAGACAGTAATCTAAATGTACAAAAATGTGTTTTTCACACCACCTGTTCGAAAACGTCAAATTATATGTCAAGCAACCTTAACCTAAAGTGAGTCATTAGTGGCCGGGGGCACAGCCGGTCAATAATGTTGTACTGGATTTCATTATGACCCGCTGGTCAATAATGTAATTTGAATTTGGAATCTCACATGCTCAGCTAAATTGGCAGTATAGTATTAACAAACACCCTTTGGTGCCAGAAAGAGGAAAGCTATTCTCGATACCCTTACTACCTACGCGTGGATGATATTCTCGATTTCCTACAAAATCATAACGACTGCTTCTTCATATCGTTGCCATGTTTTCGAAGACATAATATTGTAAGAATAATTAGATAACTACTAACCATTTTTTAAAAGGAATGGAATAACATTAAAACTGGCATTAATAATAACAAATACCGTACCTCGCCGTAATACCGTAATAGTAATTGGCTGTAACTTTATCTTTGCACAACTGGACTAATGTCTTAAATGTTACCATTAACTTCAATTAATATATGTGCATATAACTAACTAGTTCTAAATATGTTCTTCTTACTGTTTGTTTATTTGATAAATACTTTGTTTATCGTAATATGGCTATTATTTTCTCACAGTAGGTGTAAAAAGTAGAGTATCCTCCTCTGGGCTAAAGGTGTCTTTGTCTTGGGCTAGCTTGAATCCCTCGCTACATTCAGGATTCTTGTATTAACTCCCTCGCTTCGCTCGTGAGTTAAACTCTTAACTCCCTCCCTGCGCTCGGGAGTTTAATTCCGAATCCTTCATTGCGCTCGAGATTCAATATGACGCCCGTGACATAAGACACAACTTTAGCCCCTTGGTGCATAATCTACTATTAACATAAAGTGCTTTTAGCACCAAACATTACCAAAAGGAACATACAATTTGGTCTTTTACTGCCGCACTCAGAGGAATTTAATGATTACTTAAGCCGTCACTTAGTAAAGGTTTGACATACTTTTGTCTGACAAAATTGTCAAAACCTTTACTAAATGATGGCCTAAGTAATCATTAAAGCTCTCTGAGTGCGGCAGTTTGACACAGAAGACAGCTAAATAGCTTTACTGGCGCCAATTGGAAAATCGATAAAAAAAACCAGCTCAACAACTTGGCAATCGCAAGTAATCCCATAAACGCGGGTATCATAGGAAACGTTGCAGTAGGTCAGTTGTTTCCGGGAACTAACGTACTTGCTCATGCTTTATCTCATCTTGCCGTATTATGCATGGCCGACCTTATTGTATTGAACGTGGAAATCGATTCAGAGCGTAACACTTCGCATATCCGGCCTTTTTGTTGTCTTAGTTATCTTATTGTACACCCAAATTGTAAGATGGCTCTTTTATACACTATTCTTCATTCATTAGGAACAAGACCACCTGGTCTTGCGTGCTTCCTTGGTTAGTATAATTGGACTACAACATCATTCGCCTAACCTTTTTCCCGAACAATGTTGGGGTCGGCTTCCAGTCTAACCGGATGCAGCTGAGTACCAGTATTTTACATGAAGTGACTGCCTATCTGACACCCCTTGGTAAGACTGGATGTCGTACTTTCGACTTCTAAGTCTACATCGATCCGTGCGGCTGTTATTCGTCAGCCACGAGTTACTATTTTATTGGACTACAAATGCCCCACTTATTTGTACCTAACTCATTAACTTTGATAGGATCACATCAACGGGCCTATGGAGGCCATGGGTTCAAATCCTACTCGATTTGAACTCCCGACCTCTGGCATCAATCAACGCGATTTCATTAGGCCAAGAATTCAAGATAGATTAGTATAATCACCATGTTGAAGTATTTCGTAGGTCGAATCGAAATTCCTTTAGAGACGGATGTTAAAGCTCCTATAATGAATTAACATACTTAAATTCGACCGTTAAATGCATTCATTAGCAAACTATCTCATAAACAAATAGCTGGCATACCAAATATTATTGAAAAATAAATATCAATTCTTGCTGGCTGCTTATACAAATAGCAAAGAAATTCCATCGATCAATGACTCTTGGCTTCAATTGACTGGCTTTACGACCGTGTAGAGTGAATCAATATTATCGTCATCTGGGACACCTTATAAAGGGACCCACGACGTCATAATCAATGTTTCCATTCGGCTTACTAAGTACTATACTTCAGATATTGTGTTCACTGAATTATCAACAAAATTAGGCTGATTTAATATCGTGCAAAACATAATGTCGTTATACAGAGTTATCCTTGTATATGCATTTCTAACGATTAAGATTTTGGAAATTATATTGCGAAATCTGTAGAGAATAGCGGTAATGACAATGAAGCCAAGTCAGAGGCCCATGGGCTATATACAAAGTTTGTCAATCAGGTTAGGCACTAACCACACGATAAAGAAGAACGAATGATGATGTTACGAAACCCATGAGATGCATGAGGAACTTATGCTTGCAAAGGGAGACAAGCAAGACATGACGAAATTATAAGGATTCCATGTAAACTCAAAAAAATGATAAATGCAAAGAGAATCAGCAACAAAATAAAGACAGTTCATCCGTTACATTCCTGGGACATAGCGGCCGCAATTAGCTGCACTAGGTAGAGCGTCACCTGCAGACGCATCAGTGCACCAGATAGTGTCGCGAGGGTCCCAATACCAACTACTACTCCGAATATTCGTAAATAGCGCCAGCAACCGGGCCGCATCAACCCGCTTCTATTTCGGCCGCGAGTCGTTTTGTTTCGCACCGCGTTCCGATGCACGCTGTATGCGCTTACGCATAAATATATTCATGTCATCACTCAGGGATGGCAGAAACTCTGATCTATTTATTTATTTAGACAATCCGATGAAGGTAAATGCCGATGGAAGCCACTGGTTTGATTCATTGAAACAGTCGTTTTCCTTGTCGCGATGTCTAGAGGATGATGATGATCCAGAAAATTACTATTGCACCCTTTAAGCCTTTTTGATTTTATATCAACAGTGCTTGTTTCTCTTCTAATTTTGGCAAAAGATTAGTAGAGTGCATGTATGAAGTTAATGACAGGTTATTAAACATCGCAAGGCGAACCGACTGCTGCTTTGTGGACCAGCTTGAGAGAAGCCTATACGTCAAAAAAATTACCCTTGCCTTCGATTAGATAAATCATACCATTCAACTTGTTTTTATTTTTGTTTGCTAGCCAAGTATAGGTAACCCTATTGAATAAACAGCTCATAAAGCAATTATCATCGGATTAGATGGACTCTCGATACAGTCGAATAGTTCTACGGTATTCACGCACACATGCGCCACAAATTGCTAATATTTTATATTGGATCAGACGATACCCCACGATGCTAAACCATTTATAGTTTCAATAATATAAGCGTATATTACGCATCGATGTTGTGTTATTGACCACCTACTCGTATGTATTTAGTTTATATTTTGCTTACAACCTCTGTGTTTATTTAATTTCCGCTGTAATGGGACAATAAATATGTAAATTATGCTTTATTTTCATCAGCTATTGGCCAAACCGCAATTGGTTGAAACAGACTATGAGTAAAACATTAGTTGAATAGTTTCCTGGTAAAATACATCTATCTGTTCAGATGCTTGCCCATTTCTATCTAAAAATCTGGCTATAATTATATCACCACCATGGCGATTTAGATTTCATATAATCGGTTAATGAACTCAGCCTAACAATATTGACGGCTGCAAAGGAAGTAAAACTCAAAGGACCAATTAGTACTACATAAGACCTTTGCCAAAATCCAGGTTAATTGCTTCAGTCCTCACGGTATTTTCCATAAGGATAACGGCAGATAGAACTAGATATGCCACGTGCCGATGATTCTTCCATTGATTTTCTCAACATTCTCCTGCCCTAATCCCAATTGATTAGGGATCGCCAAAGCTTGTCTTTGTCTTACACACTTCTTTATTAGCTGTCATCTTAGTTTACCCTAAAGAACGACATCATACTTCACTCAGTCATCCATCATTTTGTTTGGTCTTTTCCTACTCTTACAGTCACCTAAATGAATACTTAAATAATTTCCATCATTTAATACCAATTAAAATAAACAGTTTCATAAAGGTTCGTTTTAGCGTGTTCCCTACATCTTAGTAGATGGGTGTGATATCAAAGGCGTCATCAGTAAAGTCGGTCGGTCGCTGAGGTGTCGCACACGGAAGTCTATTTCGATCGCGACTTATTTTACTACCTCAATTAACAGGTGGCAAATTACACACTGCTTTAAAGAGGTAGGGGTTTTTGTACGAAGGAGGTTGGACGGATTTTTGGTAAATGGAGACTTTGATGGAAGGACGAACTGGTATTTTGGATTTTGCCAAATGTACACGCTTCAAATCGCATTTAAACAGGATATGGAATTAATTAAATTAGTGCACAGAACTTGCTTACCCTACTTAAGAACCTACTACTAAGTATACCAATCTGCGAGTTTATTATTATGCCATGAAATTAAAGCCAAAGCCTGAATCCTACTATAATCGTACTAAATGGGTAATGGCTGCCTATAAGTAGATATTATCAGCCGCGAAAACCACATATTTAATTTGTCTTTCTAGAATTATATGATGCTAAAAACGGGAGTTTAAAAAAAGAGCTGCAGTTTATTACAGACCGAAATAGTGATGTTTTATTCTCCGTAGTAAGGTTTTCTACCAAATACAAACCTAAGCCAAAACCAATTATAATAATCACAAATCAATGCCAATGTCAATACAAATATCTCCGTATTTTTTCCAAGAGCAGCATTTAGTTGGCACAGTGTGCGAAGTTTTGCTCCGCCCCGTGTGCGAGGCATCTCGTCTGCCAGAACTGCTAGTCTACATTGTGGATTATATTCGACGGTCGGACGAGCAGGTGAGCAGAATTGTGCATCATAAACAATCTTTATTGATACTACAAGGCAATCTTAGTGAAATGTTTGTGTGCTATCAGTGTTTTACTTCGGCCTCTTATCTTCGAGTTATCGTGAGATTATCAAGTGCTGTTTCGTTAGTCATCATTCATTATTGTGATTGGCACTTTCGCTTTGTTTTGTATCACGTTTGCAGTATTGTGCATTCTTCTTTGTATATTTTTAAATATAGAGACGTGAGTGCTAATTTGTCGTGAATAAAAATATCAAGAATATGTGGGCATCCTATACAATTAAAGTACAAGTAAGTATCGTGTGTATTGCAGTTAGACTAGAAAGTTAATAACCCTCCTTTTTGGCTTCGCCCCACTCGGGTAAAAAGGTAGTTTGAAACTTCTTACTAGAAGCGTCACCTGTTGACTTCTTTCGGCAACATTCAAGTATTTTTGGAAGCAATAAAATTAATGTCGGTGAACAAATTAGCAAGATGTGTTGATCCAATTGACCTTTATACATGTGTCCAAGTGACTTAGTCACTTGTAAGTGGTTAAGAGAGATTATTTTTCAAGACAGAAGGATTAAAAAGTCACATGGGGACTACACATGTCAATAATAATATGATTATCTGTCTACAGGAGACTAATCCATTTACTGGCATGTATTTAGAACATGCCACACTAATCTTGTTCTTTTCAGTATAAGGTAAATAGTAGCAAGGCAGCTCACAGTGAGTTAAGGTTATTTTCACTATTTGCTCCCAGGTTATTATTTAAGACTATACAGTAAAAAAGTTTATAGTCTTCAGGGTCACATAAGGCTAAGCTAGCTGTTATTGAACCCAAAAAAAAACAAATATTTGTTTTTTTTTTCCCATACCCCTTGAGTCTGTGGAGTTTTGCTAGCTGATTATATTTGACTTTTTATTCAAACATGAATATATATTCTTTCTTAACTCAAGAAACCACCTTTTTTTGCCCAAATATGGCAAAACCGACAGGAAGAGTTATTATTTCTATTTTCAAAGTTATCGTAGGAAAATTTGGGTTGTCCTAAGTCTCATCTAGGTATAAATATAATAAGTACTCACCTCTCTGGCGATCTGGTCGAGGGCCTGCTCCTCGGCCGTGGCCTTCGTCTGCGTGCGCTGGCGCCGCGACGGATCCATCCCGCACGACACGCTTCACACTCTGCACACAAACAAACAATACTCAACAGGCTACACTCAGAGCTCTTTTGCATTTCAATTCTACAACATTTTGTTCTGTTTTATATGGTATACGGGCCTCTATGTTTATATGGGGCATTACTCATTGGTATTGTCTAACTTATTTGCTAGCTCTAGATACTAGAGCCAAGCCTCTTCCTGTATTAGCCTCATTTCAATGAGATATTATGTATTATTCTGGAAATTAAATATGTCTACACTTCAACTAAAAATATTCAAAGTTTTACACATTAATTTTCTTTTTGGGCAAGGCAGAGGTGTACTTAATAGTACCCACATTTCACCAGTTATTTTAAGTCCCAATACACTTTGACAGATCTGGGAATCAAACTTAAGATTTCCTGGTATGAGGCAGTCACTAGACAACAAGCTCTGATACTTACATAAACAAACAGGATACTATATTTTGTAATTTATCCCTATTACTACCTGTGGCCTTGATCCTAGTAATCACACTAATATTATAAAGGCGAAAGTTTGTGAGTGTGTGAGTGTGTATGTTTGTTACTTCTTCACGTCTAAACGGCTGGAGCGATTTTAATAAAATTTGGTATGGAGTTAGCTGGCACCCTGGATTAACACATAGAATAGTTTTTATCCCGATTGTATCTTCCCGTGGGTAATTTTCGAGTTGTAGCGGGCGAAGTCGCTGGCATGAGCTAGTGAGAAATAAGATTACTCATTTTAACCATACTAATATACATGAAAAGAGCCTTTAAATATACCTTTGTTTTAAAAACATGAGCTAAACAATTAGTTATTATTTGAAACAGTAATTAAACACTAGTGATAAGCAATGTGTGTCTCATGCTTAGGTAACCTTGGATTAATGGATGGAGTGACACCAATGTGTCAGATGCATGCGTTATCAGCAGGAGCTACCAACAACAAAGCTATCTCTCAATGAGTATTGTTCCACTACTGTGTTTATTATCCTTTAGACAAATGCTTGAGTTCTGTTAAACTTTGTAGTTGGTAAAATCAACCACAGTTTTACAGAACTCAGCATATGGATATTAAACTCTTATTAAGATAAAATATTACAATCTGTGGCTATACATGTCAAGTAGATTTGAATAAATAATATTTGCATTTCACATAATATTCACAAACTAACTGGATTAGAAACTAAAGCAATTCAAAATATATTTTAAAGATAATGTGTCAAAAATTATACACTATTTTTGATTAACTTTAGTATATTGAACATAGATTGAGAGTATTAATTTGATAATAAGAGATTTGTTTAAATAGTGAAATGTGTTAATAATAGGTCTATCAAATATGCATTATCAGAAGTCAATGTATTGTTCAGCCACTGGCACTAATAGCCTAAGCACAGATAATAATAACAAAGTAATTTATTTTTAACACATGATGCTAGATTGTCCTGTTGTTTGTACATTTAAACCAATGTATTGAACATGAAATATTTTTAGTAACAAATAGTTGACGATATTGTTGATAACACCACAAATAAGATGGAATTTGGGATCAAAATACATGATTAGATAAAGGTGTTTACACAAATACACTTTCAGATACCTAGTTTCACAAAGTACACAAAAGATTGAACTTATATATTTGTCTCACACTATGACACTACAGTTGTAACACATGCACTGCATCCACTGACCTACTGTGAGTGCGTACCTAATTCTATAAATACGGAAACACCACTGTGTTGACACAATTTTATAAATATTGTTACACTCATCAGTCACATAATGTATAACTTATAACAACACAATCGCCGTGCTGTATGTTACAACTAATATTAATAAACACTGTGGCCACTGGCTGATCACCATCACAGACTAATTAACATAAATTTAAAAACAGGTTGTCTATAACCTAAGGGGTTCATTGCGCTTATTTCGCATGCTTGTTTCCTCAAAATCGTATTGGAGTCACGATCACCAGGAAAACGGGTGGGCACAAAGCCAACATAGTTTTTTATGGTAGTCACTACAATGACATCATTGCATACTTACTGGGACAGTTACAGATGTAAACACATCACTGCAACGCGCACTAACACCTACTTATCGGTCATCAGTCCCGACACGATCTCGCGATTATGCTAATCAAGTCTTAAAGCGCAAAAGGAACGTAAAAAATTTGCAATATTTTAAGAAATACGGCGACACCAATTCACTGCCTACACGAATCACATTGATTATACGTCAATTACACACTTTACACGTAAAGTTAGGGTTTATTTGGCACAGACTTTAATTCATACAGTCAATTCTATAGTTTATTTATCGTTATAATCGTAAATTATGCCATTTTTACTAAAATTAATTTTTACAAAAGCCATGTATGACATGCATGCCATTGCCATTTAAAACCGTTGCGTTCAAGAATAGCCCGTTGGAATGTCAGTTTTTATGGAAACGTTCAGTTTTTTTTCTTGATTCAAACTAGAAATCCAAACAATATCGTTGACCTCGTTTTTATTATTGTAGAATTCGACTAGAAATTAGTCTTTTTTTATAATATTAATAATGTAATGTCCATAATGCATTAATCTCTCGTCGTTAGATATTACTACTGGTGTTGCCATTTTTCAAAAGTCGTATCCGAGGCAGGCAGAGATCAAGAGATGCAAGATTATAATTATAATAATTTTTCGCTATGAAATAATTCTATATAGATAAGTACTTTGTGTCGTCTTTGATAAGTTTAACACCGACTGATCACAAGGAGGTCGCTAATTAGGTAAGGTCTCGTAATTGAGTTACAGCACTCCAATACGCGTGTTATGAGGTCTAAGATGACCTCTGCGAAACATAATCATCATAATTTTCCTGTCCTTATCCCCATTTATTTAGGATCGGCGAAGCATGTCTTCTACCATACTACTCTATTATCCTGCAGAAGCATAATGTTTAAATAAAACACATGAGTTAATAGTAAAATTGTATTGCAATCCACATTACTTAAATGCAACCCACACTTCCATACATTCTTCTTACAACTTCTTTTTTAACATTGTGCTACACACAAAACTATGTAAATGAAAAATATATAAAAACTAGAGTAGATCTACTCGCTCTTGGTCTTGGGCGTGTCTTCCTTGTAGTAGAGGAATACGAAAGAGAAGAGGAACACGCCCACCATCATGGAGAAGGCGCTGACGTAGTAGGGGTACGCGCTGGGGATGAAGCGCTCGTACTGGGTGTGTTGCAGGGGCCGCACGGACACCTGGGATACAAATGCAAATGTTACTAATTAGAAAATGAATTGTAATCATTTCTTTGTCACATAGATGAATAAATAAAAGAATTCAACAATATTCTTTTGGGTGTTTTTTTAATGTAAAAATTCCTTATTTTTGTTTTGATTTCTGTTGTTGTGCTGATAATTGGGAATGTCTACTTCAAGATGTTAAAAGTTTTAGAGAATTTATGAATGTTATCGACATTGCAAACATGAAAAGTCGTAAGTGTCATTGGGCATGCTGTTCGATTTGATCTTTCGGCGTTTACTAATTTAAGCTTCCGTAGCATTTCAAATCTCCTACATCTACGACTTTTCAGCAACATTAGCAAAAGGCCATGTAAAAATATAAAACTAACCTGCGTCGAGTGATACAGCCTAGTGTATCCAATTCTGTCGTAATCGACCTTGAACTGGTAGACGCCCCATACATCAGGCACCTTGAAGATAGCTTCGTATACCCCATTGGGCTTCTTCTTCAGGGTGGTGCGGATGAAGGGGTCGATGCGCACAAACTCGAGCTGGACGTCAGTCGCGTCGAATGGCTGCCATTTGCCATTCTTCAGCTCTTCAATTTCGATTCTGTAAACCTGGGTAAATTCAATATGGTTAACAAGTTTTACCACATAAAACTGAAAAAACCAATCCAGTATTGAAATGATTTGACTTCAAGTCACAAATCTTCCGCGGTATCTCTTTCGAAAAACCCGCAGCCCTGGAACACAAAGGGCTATATAAGGGCTATTAGCGTGCTTATGGCTCGCCGCATGCTTTTATAATCATTTACTCAGAGGCGGATCCACCGCAACGTACACTGGATTTTAAACTTACGAGCGAAAAATCGCTTCTCGTAAAATCGTCGTTTGAAATCGTTAACGTTTTCATACATCGCCAGGTGCTTGAATTAAAAATGCACAACGCGCCGTGCGACGCGCTGCGTCTCCGTAAATAAGGCCTAAGGAACATGGGTGGTTCTTAGTTTTTTTTTTTCTGTATCTCCTGCTCCGTCAAGAGTGGGAGGAGTCATTTGATGAAGTCCAAACAAAAAAAAAGGCAAGTCTTTGTTGCAATTATAAGACATTAATTTACATTTCTGTAACTTCCTATGCAGTTTTTATTCCTAAGGTTTCCAGTTAACTTAGAAAGTCATTGAGGAGGTCTTTGCCCAGCAGTAGGACAGCACAGGCTGAACAAAAAAGGTTTCAGGAAATTAAAAGGGTCTCTTATTTTTACCCAGTACTGGAAATGTTGGCTGTATTCTATGATATAGCCATCTGCACTCTCATCCCAAATTTACTTGCGATTGGTGCAGACTGTATTCTTTTAGTAAACATCAAAGGAAAATGAAACAATAATATTGAGTAGAATACTTACAACAGTGTCCGTGATGGTGTAAGTGTTGGAGGACTTCTTCTCTCCCTGGCGGTTGTGGTTGACGTTGCGCACGCGCAGACGGCCGCGCTCGCCGAACGACCACTCGCTCAGACGCACGGCTAGGGCTTTGTTGCCAGACTGTGCTGCGCTCAACTTGTCACCCTAAATAAATAAAGGAAGATGTACAATTAATACTATTGTACAACAGGCTGGTGTCTGCATCTCCATGTACAAAGTGCGTATTTTACGTACGGAAAAAATACGCTATACTAATGGAAACATGAGCTGTTGAAAAAGCAGACCAAATAGAGTTCTGGTTTGGTTAAATGTAAGTATAAATGATACAATGCAAATATCTATACTAAGATAGCATTTTCAGTAATAGTAATAGTAAATAGTAACATGAGTGAAACCTTGGAAACTTGCAAGTTCAAATTTTATTATAACAGGCTTCCCTAAATAACTATATAAGCAACTCAGCAACTGTAATTAGTTACCAACTATTTCAAATTTCACCAAATTAACTTACATGAACTTTAGCGACGGCAGAGTTGAAAGCCTCATCAGAAAAAAAGTACAGAGAGCCACTGAAGACGATGCGCGCGTTGTTCCTGGCCTGCAGGGCGGCGATCAGGACGGTCTTACGGCCGACGGCGTGGGGGTACTCCTTCACCTGTGGGCAGCGGGCACAAAAATATTTATAAGTGTTACAGTTTTGCTTTAGGTAATCTAGCAAGTTCTGTTACAGACTGACTGCTTAAACTGAGAGAGGGCATAAAGCGGGATCATCTCCCATATAACTTGGAATTGGTACAACAAGGTTTATTTCTTCTATTCACGTTTATCAGCCATCATTATAAAATATTATTTACAAAAGAAAATTTAACTATTGTCATCTATGGATAGTTTCAAGAGACTCCTTACCTGGCTCTTAGGGTTGTAGCTGTAGGCAGTGGAGTCAGCAGTCAGAATAGGCAGGACCAAGCTGTTGTCCTTATCCAGAATCAGACCAGTGCCTTCAAACAGCAAGGGTTGTGTGTTCTGTACTCCGACAATGGTGGGTGCGGAGATAAGGTTCTTGGGAGACACCACAATCCTGGTGTGCTCCCCATCATCAGACACATCATAGTTGAAGTGGTCAATCACTGCTGCAGATTCCTCATCCATCTAGAATAAGAAATTAGTTTTTTAATTGTTAAGGGTTCTTTACTTCTTCATCAACCTGGCACAATACTGAGTGAAGAAGATATAATGGCGGAAAGCCTTTGGAAGCTGGATCAAACAAGAAGAGTTTTGAGAATCTAACTTCTTAGACAAATAGTTATTTGTACAAAATTTAATTTGAGCATACAAATGATTCTTAGCATCTCAGTCAATAAGATGAACAAATAACTACATAGTATAATACAAAGTCGCTTTCTCTGTCCCTATGTATGCTAAAACTATGCAACAGATTTTGATGCGGTTTTTTTATAATAGAAAATAAAAAAGATACTAAAACCTTCCTCTTGAATCACTACTTCAAGAGGAAGGTTTTAGTATCTTTTTTGCAACAGTGCGAAACCGGCGCGTCAATGGTAACAGATAAATTGGTTAGTTTTTCTCCAACTTATTGACTCAGACATTAATTTTCTGCACAAATAAGGGCCACTTAATATAGTAGTCATAAGACCACATTACCCATTGGTCAGTAGAATGGGGAGTTATGAGGAAAGGCAGACAGGCAGTGGGATGATGCAGGTTAAGGCTAAGTAACAGTAGGAGATCTTGCGTAGCGTAGTTACGATTTACCTCAAATCCACATTCGGAAGCAATTTCCCTGTACACGTCGCCGGCGGCTGCGTTGCCAGCCATGAGCAGGTTACCGCCATCGTCGATGAACTTCGTGATAGCCTCAGTGTCGATCTGACCGCCGAACTCGAGCACCGACGGCGAGAACACAATCAAGTTCTTGTACAAGTATTCGCCATACTTCGATAACACTAGGTTAGGGTCGTCAGCTAGTTTGTACGTGAGACTGTAGCCCCTATCTGAAAATAGGACGTACTATTGATATAAGGAATGGCTCAATTAACTGTCTGTTGAGCTTGCATGGACCGTGAGATAAGTAGTTGCTTAAATTATCTGACGATATCAAAATAAGATACCGGCATCCCATCGCCGTCATCGATTTTACTTACCCTGCAATGATTTGAAGAACTGTGAATGGGTTTCCCTTATGGTAAGATTATCAACAAGAACTAGTGTTTCTTGTTCAGCTAATGCTAATGAAAAGCTAGCTATAATTCCTAAAATTAGTGAAATATTCATTTTTTTTACTTGTATTTCCTGCCGAACTACTAAATTCAATCAATGACGTGTATGAAAATTCTATAGACAATTTCTTTGATGATGGAATCATAGAATAAAAAAAAACACATAATTTTCGCATCTCTATGGAAATAAAGGTTCCCATGAATCGTGCGACAAGCACTGATTTTGAAAAGCTACACCTACATGAGACACCCCGACTACCCACAAACATGAACCAAACGAACGGCTTTTGAACCGCACCTAACCATAAATATTTTTTGCTGCAGTTGGCAGCAGTGGAGATTTTTTCAATCTGTGGCGACAATTTATTTTGATTGACGTTTCGTAAAATGATTTATTTTTGTATCGAAAATCTGCTCTTGGATTTAGTTAAATAAGTAAAGTCAGACGTACGGACTGGTCATTTCATCAAGCATTCTTCCATAAGTGTTTATAAAATGATCATATCGCGGTCTAAGCACCGCTCGTCGGTCGAAGTGTGTGCGGACTGCGGTGGATCAGGTCAGGGCGATGTTCCAGTTATAGAATTAGTTTTAATAGTTCCGGTACAAATTGTAAAGTGTTTTTTTGTGTTGTTTGCTGGTTGTAGATCCGTCATGGGCTTCGATTAACCGTGGGCTGCTGTTGTGTGCGGAGTGCTGTAGTGTCCACCGTAGCATGGGACGACACATCTCTCACGTTAAATCATTGCGGCAGGGCTCCTGGCCACCATCGCTACTGGCAGTATGTATAAATTATCTTTAGATCAGGGGGTCGTCTTATGATTCCATTATAAAGTACCATCAAGAAAAGAAACACTGCCCTAATTACATTAACAAATTGTATTAATAGATGTGGTTTTAATTCAATGCTTAGTCATCAGGATTTCAATGAGTTTAATTGAACAAAGAATTTATCAACAAGCTTCTGAGTGGGAGCTAAAATTAGAAACATGTCTAGCAACAATTTCAACTAGCTAAACATAAATCATAGTTATTTAAACTGAGTCTTTCTGAGTCTGATTAAAATATTTAATTTAGTAAAATGCATTTTCTGAGTCTGTTCTACTGTTTAGATGGTGCAAGCACTAACTGCCCAGAATGTGAACTGCATTTGGGAACATTCCTTACTGGACACTTCAGCCCCGAAGCATCTCCGCAAGAAACCACAGGCCAAAGACCCGTTACAGTAAGAACAATCTCGTTAGAATTAAGTTGTGTTAATTACATCAATCAAACTAAAACTATCTGATAAGGTATCTCTGTGTAAGTGTGTCAGTTAATAAGCCTAGATATAACAAAGAGCTGCAAAATTGTCTGATTTAAAATTAGAGTTCTTTAGCAAAAATAATCTAATTAATAATATGTAGTCAAAAAATATTGGACACATATTTTTTCTTTTTCCATGTAAACAAACAATTTAGATGATAAAGTGCTTTGAAAACTCATGTGAAGTCATATTCTAAGACCCCCACTCAAAATGTCTTATGGTTTACCCTCCACTCAAATCTTTGACACATTTTATCTTTGTAATTTTTATTGATTTTATAAAACAAAAAATATGTATCCAATATTTTTCGATAATCTAACAGACGGACTAATTAGAATCATTTAGTCAGGAAACATACTTATATAATTTAAGCATGCTCCAAAAGATATAGTTACAAAAATAAGCACATATAACAACTCCCATATTCGTTTTAAGGACATTTCGACCAATAGATGATCAACTTTATGATATTGGAAGTAGCTTCTTATATTTTATAATATTACCAGCAGTAGTGCCACATTAAATAAAAACCCAGCCATTATTTGTTTACTAAGTGTTTATGTGGGGCTTACTCTTAATTTCTGTTGTCAATATTTTACTCAAAACTCTATTTCTTTCATTTTCTTCTCTCAGGAGTAAACTTTAAGCTCATGTAAATGCTTTGCCAGTACCAATACACATTCACACTTCACACAACCTCACTTCAAATTTTACTTTCAGCCCAGTAAAGTCTGAGTTTATTCTGGCGAAGCACCTGAGGCTAGCTTATGTACTGAGGGCGCGAAGAGACGAGCCTCCCAGTGAGTTAGGGAGACAGCTGCACAGTGCAGTCAGGAGCTCCTCCTTGGATACTGCCATGAGGCTGCTGGCTCAAGGTGCTGATCCTAACTACTATAATCAGGTGAGTAGACACACATAAACTAACGCCCTTTTTCCTATGGGGGTAGGAAGAAACCACAGAACACCACCTGCCATAGCAGGTGGTGTCCTGTGATCCTTACGTAACTCCTTTTGCCTCATCTGCATTGATACATCAGGTCACTCATGCGGGTAGCGAGTACAACGCACCTGTCCTTTCTGTAGAATCTCAGTAAGGTCAGTGAATGTCTTCCAAGGGCATATAAAGAATATTAATTCATGTATCACTTTGATCATGGATATAGTGTCCTTCAAATTACTTGCAAATTACCTAAATGTGAATTGGTTGCAATTGTTACTTTAGATCTATCAACCCAATAAAAGTAATTGTATAATGTCAACCATTGTGTACAATTGGCTACAATTTGAATGGCCCCATTTCCATTCTGAAATTTTAGTCCAGCTTTTAGATAGTAGGTACCTTTAAGCATATTTTTTGTTATAGGGTTAACAAATCTAGTGAATAATAATAATAAAGGAAGAATAATTATTTTTATACTGCTTGAATAAATTAAATTGAAATATATTTTGGAGACATTTCCTTATACATTTTCCTTCCTCGAATCAATTAGTATTATTACATGGGAAACCAATGTTTTCGAATTATACAGGGTGTTTGGAAGGGAGCTGTACATACGCCTAGGGTAGAAACTAGGGATAGTCTGCTACCTACCCCCGCCCATTATATTGACCTTGGCCTCAAGGTTTTTTTTTAATTTAAAATTATTTCTTTACCTTACTACGGTACTTCAGGCCCCATAACTTTTCTTCTCCACAATTTTCTGGTGTAAAATAATTTTTTGCAGGACCCTAAGACTCTAACGATTAAAACAAGACCATTAGCCGACCGGTCCCATGGATAGATTTTGAGCTACAGGTAGTTTTAGTCAAAAAAATAATAATAAATTAAAAAAAAACCTTGAGGCCAAGGTCAATATAATGGGCGGGGGTAGGTAGCAGACTATCCCTAGTTTCTACCCTAGGCGTATGTACAGCTCCCTTCCAAACACCCTGTATACCATTTTTAATATTGAGTGAATAAACAGGAATGTTTTGCTTTTAATTATCAGAACATGTTCTTTGTTTCAAGATCTTAGTCGATATTTTGTATCATACAAATGTTTTAATTACCCTGAATCATGTGCTGTTGTTATAAATGGTAGCCAAAACAATACTTATAACAATTATCTACAGGAGAAAGGCACAACATGCCTGCACGTGGCATGCCGCGCGGGGCAGCCTGCGCAGGCCGAGCTACTGGTGGCGTGGGGCGCCGAGCCCACCACAAGGGACCACTCCGGCCACACACCCGCTGATTGCGCTAGGTAACGAATACACACACATCAGCCATATACACCCTTATGTGACTTACGCCGCCTCGCATTTCAAAAATCCTCATGTAGCACTTTTGTGCATTTGTACGAACCATCGGTTTTTTTTATATGCGCCCGGCTATAATATGCGGCTATGCGTAAGTCCTAATACAACGTTTTCAAAGCTATCTTACAGAAGTACCCTTTCATTTTTCTGTCTTGTTTGTTGACAGTGGGTATGTTCCATTTTTTTATCTACTTCATGTCCACTTATAATTGATTACCTACACTCTACACTTATAGTCATGCTCTTGCCATGACTTGACTTATTACTAATCTCATCAATTAGTGTCAGCCACAGTTCTTTGGACCACATAATCGCGCGACAAAAATAATACAACAAAAAATATACTGTGTTCCTACCTCCCACTAACACTGCGTTCATACAAGCTTGGCTTTTTCCCCAATAGCTACTACTCCTCATGATGTTAGGGTTTTGGAACAGTCGGCTTGCCTTATGGGCTTGTCGTATTTTTGCCCTAGGCAAGCCAGTCTATGCTTATAATAAGTCAATAAGGTAGCTGCAATTAATGAAACTCGTTCACAGTCTCTCTGTTTAAACATTATTAAATTAGCTTGAAGGATGCATTTCCTATTTCAACAAGTTAGTAGCAGTAATGTTTACTGCTCGAAACACTAAATCTATCAACTTATACAACAAAACGTCTACTACCTTTATTCAATTCGTGAAGACATTGTTACGTACCTGCTTTGTGTTATTTCGGAGGTAATTTATTGTTACGCCGGGCATCTAGAATCTTCAAGAAACCTCGCTTAATAACTGAGAAGTACGCGTGAATTCTAGTAGGTACCTAATTCCATTCTGTAGGTAGTTAGTCCGCCGCCCGTCGTCGCGGTACTTGCATTTTAATTTCGACCGTATGCCTACGGCGTAAAGTAACTTCTTCTTTGTTGGTTAATTTATCTTTAAGTTTATTTATGGAATAGTAGCGAATTTTCTCGAGTATCTTTTGTGTGTTTGGGGTATAAAAGGACCGGGAGAGGACGAAGCGAGACAGTCTACTTTTAAGCGAGACAACGAAAGGTTCGAAGAGATATCAAGTGCGCTAAAGTGTTCAGTTGTGTTTTGCGATTGAGTGTAAGTGTTTTGCGAGTAATAAAGTTATTTCGTGTGTTCAATTGGTAGTGCTTTTATTTATCCCATACCCAGCTCGTAACAATTTGGTGTCAGAAGTGAGGGATAAATAATGCCGATTCTACCCAAAGACGACACGGATAGTATCCGTACTAGGAGTCAGCGACAACATGGTATGGACCAAAGGCGATTTGGAGACTCCCCGACACAGACACCGGGCGGTGTCCAGGCTACGTCAGAGCCAGTCGCTGGCCCATCCGGAGCTACCCCTGCATTAGCGGCGCCTGACTTGTCTGCCTTAATGACGCTGCTGCAAGACCAGGCACGTCGTCAGGAGGAGCAGGCTCGTCGTCAAGAGGAGCAGGCTCGTCAGTTGCAGGAACAGATGCAACGGGACAAGGAGGAACAGGCTCGTCGTCAAGAGGAGCAGGCTCGTCGTCAAGAGGAGCAGGCTCGTCGTCAAGAGGAGCAGGCTCGTCGTCAAGAGGAGCAGGCTCGTCGTCAAGAGGAGCAGGCTCGCCAGTTACAGGAACAGCTGCAACGTGATAAGGACGAGCAGGCTCGCCGTCAAGAAGAACAGATGCTCCTGATAAAGGATCTTCACGCATCAGTGGGCAAAGAGCTGAGCGTGATGAAGGAGCAGGTACAGCAGCACGACAACCGTATCGCAAAGGCCGAAATTCAGATCGCCGATGTGAAGAAGGCCTTGAGTGAAATTAAGGTTGGAGACGGGACTGTGGCTTCAGTGATTGCTGCACCTTCGGTGCGCGGGTTTAAAGTGCCGCCATTTGACGGAACATCTTCGTGGTCGGCCTATAAAATCCAATTTGAGGCCGTTATGAAGGCGAATGGGTGGACCAAAGCGCAAGCCATGACAGCGCTCACCTTGGGTCTCCGAGACCAGGCCCTTACCATTCTTGAGGCACTCGGCAAGGATGTGACCTACGAACAGCTGCTGGAGGCGTTAGAGTCTAGATACGGCGACGCGCACCTGGAGCACGTCTTTCGTGCCAAATTAAAGGATCGTGTTCAACGTAGTGCCGAGAACCTACAGCAGTGGGCCCTGGAAGTTGAAAAGCTGGTTCGCAAAGCATACCAGTCCGCCCCTGCACTTATTGATGGAAATCTGGTTCAGGCGTTTGTAGATGGAATACGTGACTTGGAAGTTAGAGCTGCTGTGAGACTTGGTCACCACGAGACGCTGAAAGACGCCTTGGCCCATGCTTTAGAAGTGGAGGCAGTGAGGCAGGACCACCGTACGCTCCGCGTCAGGGAGGTTGTCGCGTCAACTGTACGCGACCGCCCGCAAGGTTACAGCCCTAGGTGCTTCACTTGTGGAGAAAAGGGTCATCTTCGGTCAAGCTGCCCTAAGCGCAGCTCAGCAAGAGAGGATCAGCCCCAACAAGGAAGGGTGGCTGAAGTGACTACCCAGCCACAGCAGGGAAACGAGTAAATGCCAGGACTGGGGGGCGGGTGCTGGCTGGTTTTGAAAGAGCCCCGAGGATCTCGATCTCACAAGCACATGACGGGAACAGCTTGACCATCAACGGCGAAGTCAACGGAACTCCATGCAAACTGACGTTGGATACTGGAGCTTCTCACACGGTCGTCAATTCTCACCTGGCGAATCGGGTTCTTGGGGACTACTTCAATAACCACGACCGTATACAATTGTTAACAGCTACCGGTCAGCACATAACCGTCCGAGGCAAGAAGGAGGTGGAGTTAAAATTGGGTGATAGAATTTACCGGCACAATGTCATCGTGGCCGACATAGTGGACGATTGCATCTTGGGCTTGGACTTCATGCGGAAATATCGCTGTGAGATCGACATTGACCAAGGAGTGTTGAAATGTGGTTCCGAGGAAGTCTTCATGGAAGGTGCATCATCAGGGAAAGTGTACTGCTTGAAGGAAATTGTTCTTCCTCGCAGATCGGAAACGATCGTGCCAGTCAAGTTACCACCGAATTCTAGACACAAAGATCGGAGTGTTCTGATAGAAAGGGTGAACAATGACTTTCCATGGAAGATGGCACGAACTCTGGTAAAGGCCAACAACATCTCAGCTGTACGCATCCTGAATCCAAGTGACAAGGAGCAAGTGATTAAGAAGGGCACCTTGATCGGGACTTGCGAGGAAGTAGCTTGGATGCGTCAATTGCAAGATCTACCTACCGGAAATCAAAATCGTAGTGGAAAATTTGACGTGTCAACGCTTTTAGAAAACTGTCATTTGACTGAAGGAGAAATGGACAAGGCTAAGAAGATGTTACTTCAGTACGCCGGTATTTTCTCAACGAGTGATGCTGACATAGGAAGAACTGGACTGGTTCAGCACAGGATTAATACAGGCAACGAGTTACCTATCCGTCAGCGACCAAGAAGACTGCCAGTTGCACGAGAAAAAGAAGTGGAAACCATGATTGAGGGTATGGTGAAGGATGGTGTTATAGAGCCTTCATCCAGTCCATGGTGTTCTCCTGTGGTCCTGGTAAAGAAAAAGGACGGCAGTATGCGCTTCTGTGTGGACTATCGACGACTGAACAACGTCACGAAAAAGGACAGCTATCCACTGCCTAGGATCGATGACACACTGGATACGCTGACGGGAATGAAGTGGTTTACCACGCTAGACCTGAAAAGTGGTTACTGGCAGGTAGAAATAGACCCCAAGGATAAGGAGAAGACTGTATTCTCAACAGGAAAAGGGTTGTGGCAGTTTAAAGTTATGCCTTTCGGATTGTGTAATGCTCCTGCTACGTTTGAGAGGCTGATGGAGCATGTACTTGCCGGGTTGATAGGAGACGCATGTCTTGTCTATCTAGACGACATAATCATCGTGGGCCGTACGTTTGAAGATCACCTTAAAAACCTCAACCGAGTGCTGTCGAAGATCCAAGCAGTAAACCTGAAGTTGAGCCCGAAGAAGTGCTCATTTTTCAGAAAACAAGTGAACTTTTTAGGACACATAGTTTCGGGGGAAGGTGTTCAAACAGACCCAGAGAAAGTAGTCGCCGTCAAGGATTGGCCAGTTCCAAAAGACAAGACACAGGTCAGAGCATTTTTGGGTTTGTGCTCTTACTATCGCCGGTTTGTGAAGAATTTTGCCGACATTGCGAAACCTCTACACAAACTCACTGAGGAAAAGCAACAATTCTGTTGGGACGAGAACTGCGACGCCGCATTTAAGGACTTAAAAGGACGTCTGTGCAATACTCCTATTTTAGGATATCCTGACACTGAAAATGATTTTATAGTCGACACAGACGCAAGTAATACTGGAATTGGGGGCGTGTTATCTCAACGGAAAGGAGATCAGGAGGTTGTTATAGCTTACTTCAGCAAGTCTTTGTCTAAACCGGAAAGAAATTACTGCGTAACAAGACGGGAGCTGCTCGCCGTAGTGAAGACATTGCAGCACTTCAGTAAATATTTGTTGGGACGGAAATTCCAGTTACGAACCGACCATGCTGCATTGAAGTGGTTATTACAATTTAAGAATCCAGAGGGGCAAGTGGCGAGATGGATTGAACTACTGCAAGAGTTTGACTTCATAACCGAACATCGCAGTGGGAGAACTCACGGTAACGCAGACGCCTTGTCGAGAAGACCTTGTCCTGAAGACTGCAAGCATTGTGTCAGGCAAGAGACTAAGGAAGTAGTGCCCGTGAGGTTGCTTAGAACGGATCTCAGCGATGAATGGAAGGAGACCCTACAACAGGCACAACAAAATGACTCGGACATCAAGCCAATCTTCGAGTGGATCAAAGCTGGTGCTCCGAAGCCCAAGTGGAGTGATGTGGCTGCGATGAGTTCTGTCACTAAGAGTTATTGGGCACAATGGAACAGCTTGGTGATCCAGGATGGAGTGTTGTGCCGTAAATGGGAAAACGCTCGAGGGGACAGCTGTCATCTACAAATGGTTGTTCCTAAAGCTAAGGTACCGGATGTTTTACGGTTGTACCATGATGGATGCTCAGGAGGACATATGGGGGTAAAAAGGACTCTCCTAAAGATCAGAGAGCGCTTTTACTGGATCCACTGTCGAGATGATGTGGAGGACTGGTGTCGCAAATGTACCAGCTGTGCGGCTGTGAAGGGACCCCACACACGAAGCAGAGGTGCGTTAAAAGTGTACAACGTTGGAGCCCCCTGGGAGCGGATAGCACTGGACGTTGCGGGACCATTTTCAGAAAGTGACAGTGGAAACAAGTACTTCATGGTTGTCATGGACTACTTCACAAAGTGGCCAGAAGTCTTCGCCATTCCCAACCAAGAAGCTACAACAGTCGCAGATAAATTGGTTCAGGAAGTCTTCTGTCGTTTTGGAGTACCCTTAGAAATTCACAGCGATCAAGGGAGGAATTTTGAATCACAAGTTTTTCAGGAGACTTGTCGATTGATGGGTACACATAAAACCAGAACCACTTCTTACCACCCACAATCTGATGGAATGGTGGAACGATTCAACCAAACGTTGGAGAGATATCTGGCAAAAGTTGTGGAAAGCAGGCAGAAGGATTGGGACAAGCACATACAGCCGTTTCTTCTGTCATATCGGAGTGCAGTTCACGAAAGTACGACTGTAACTCCAGCCTTCGCGAACTTTGGGAGAGAATTACGGTTGCCTGCAGATTTAATCACTGGAACTCCACCTGATGTCCCACGCAGTGTAACGGATTACGCGAATGACCTGCGTAACAAGTTAAATGATGTGTATGAGCATATCAGACAATCCGGACAACAGATGTCTGAGAAGATGAAGACCCGTTATGATCGGAAGGCAAACAGTAGGGGTTTCGATGAAAGTTCTCTGGTGTGGTTGCATAACCCAGTGCGGAGCAAGGGAAAGTCCCCGAAATTGCAAGCAAAATGGGATGGACCATACCGAGTTGTGACCAGGATCAACGATGTCACCTACCGAATACAGAAAGGTCCGCGAGGTGCGCCTAAGGTTGTGCATGTAGACCGATTAGCGCGATATCACGGGACTAATGATGCTCGGGACGAGCATGTCTAAGGAGGGGGCAGTGTTACGCCGGGCATCTAGAATCTTCAAGAAACCTCGCGTAATAACTGAGAAGTACGCGTGAATTCTAGTAGGTACCTAATTCCATTCTGTAGGTAGTTAGTCCGCCGCCCGTCGTCGCGGTACTTGCATTTTAATTTCGACCGTATGCCTACGGCGTAAAGTAACTTCTTCTTTGTTGGTTAATTTATCTTTAAGTTTATTTTTTTGTTAATGTTTTTTCTGGATGCTTTATGGAATAGTAGCGAATTTTCTCGAGTATCTTTTGTGTGTTTGGGGTATAAAAGGACCGGGAGAGGACGAAGCGAGACAGTCTACTTTTAAGCGAGACAACGAAAGGTTCGAAGAGATATCAAGTGCGCTAAAGTGTTCAGTTGTGTTTTGCGATTGAGTGTAAGTGTTTTGCGAGTAATAAAGTTATTTCGTGTGTTCAATTGGTAGTGCTTTTATTTATCCCATACCCAGCTCGTAACATTATCATCTGCCTACGATCATAACACCAGAATAGTGGTAACCTTTATTGTTCTGAATTAATATGGCTGAGACAAGGTCTTCGCTGCAGTTTTACACCTACACTGATAATATATGGAACTAATAAAAAAAATACTTTTGAAATGTTAATGGAATCTAAATGTCGTATTTACAAAGAACTGGAATTCGAATGACACGGAGTTTTATTGATCTGTAAAACAAATATTGTGAGATGGAATTTTGTACAAACAAAATTCTCTGATATTGAATAAATCTCATTATTGATTGTTTTCTTGTGCTTTGCTTAGTCTTAATGGTTGTTATTATAAATAAACAAAATACCATAGGTTATAACAACAATCATGGATAGTCGCCCATAATCACGTAATCAAGGAAGTAGTGTCTACTACATTGCTTTACTTCTCTGAAACAATTTAGAATTTCTCAAACAGATTCTGTATAGTATAATGTGTCTCTGTGGTATCTTGAATAGAATCTCCAACATTCTATGTAACTCGTCCAGACAGGGTGGGCACACAGAGCTAGCGGACCGGCTGACAGAGCTGGTGTACGAAGCCACGGACCGCATGATATACTTCCTGACCGGTGAGAAGCCGGACCACGCGTCCGGTCGCCACTACATAGTGCCGCGCGCGCACGACACGCACGAGATGACAGACGTGGCCAAGGCGGCGCGGGGCAAGTTGCAGCTGGTACGTAGATACTATTTTATACTGGGGAGCTGCCTGCGGAGCACTACCCAGTGGAAGCATCCCGCGCGCACGATGGGACGACCATGTCGCTTTTTAACTTTCTTCATTAACAAACCATAGCTTTTTACGACTATGTTATGGTCGGATTCCTGTCGAACCGAATGCAGCAAAATTTTGAATACCAGTATTATACAAGGAGCGACTGCTTATTTTATCCCCACGACCTACGCCCTGATACGCCTTTTTGAGACTGGTTAGCACATTTTCGGGCTTCAGACTTCGCGATTTTAATTACGTAAAACACTACCATCCTACATTTTGTAATTCATTCTATTGTGTTTTCAGCTACCAAATCATCTATTTGAAGAACTTGTGATGGACATCTACGACGAAATAGATCGCAGAGAAACAGAAGCCAGTGAGTAATAGACATATTGGTGTAGTTTCACTTTTAGGTCATATTCTGCTTTTCAGCGGAAGCTTTTGCATTTGACAGCACTATTAAATTCACAACTATTTCCAATCAATTAAATTGTGACCACCGCGTGAGACAGGAGAGTCTCTACGGGAGTCTGTTTGAAAATGATAAATAATTCTTATTTTGTAAATTATTATTGCCTATTCTTTGGCCAAAGAATCAGCATTGCCTTCCAACGTGGGAATATGCTGCCAACCTTCTGGGCACTTTTCCAGTTGACAGCGATGTGGGCGAATTTTTTGACGCCCTGTAATTCTTCTCTTTTTGATATTTGTATATATTTTATTTAAATTTTAGTTCTGTAAGTTGTAGTTTGTAAATTTGGTAAATAGTTTTTTACAAACTAGATAGGGTTGGTGGTTTGCCTTTTCTTGAACTTTTGTCACACAACACCTGTTTATTTTCCCCTTTTTCTCTCGCAGTATGGCAAACAAGCGCGACGGGTCTGGAGCGCTCGGGCGTGGTATTCCTGCCGGTGAACCCCGCGCTGTCGGCACCTCGCAACCAAGGCAGACAGAAGTTGGCCCGCCTGTCCACTGCGGAGATGGCTACACTGCTGCGGGATGTGCTAGTAGACGCTACCAGACGGCAGCACATTGCTACGCTGCAGCCGAGAGGTAAGTGCTGGACACGTAACAAGGAAGCAGACGACCGATTTTATCACAAAAGCAGTGTAATGCGCTAAAATCGATCTTCTGATTATTTTCGTGTCGAGGGCACTTTTAAATCCGTTGGGTTTGGATTGGTCCTTCATTTATAGAAATTGGTTAAATTAAGTCGTATTTGACCTCGTATTGTATGTAATCCTAGTTAAACGTTTTGTCAATTCATAGGCCGGGACAAGCACTAAATATGCGATAAAGAAAAATAACCTTTGGTCGTTCTATACTTGTGTAAAATGTTAGGCTACCTATAGTTTAGGCGTGCATAATCTACTCAATTTTCCTCCTATGATTTTAATATAATTGTCCATGATTTCAGCGCCCACATCCCTGTTAAACCCGCTGTTATCAGCGAGCCACCTGAAGCATTTCTCACAGATGTCTGACGATGAACCGCTGTATGACTCCGTGGCTTCGGATGAAGACTACGCCGCCCTCGCACCTATTGACTTAGATGTGAGTAATATTTAACTGTACGCAGGAATTCGTACACAATAATAATAATAATAATAATATTCCACAACTATCACACAACGCCATCTAGTCCCAAGCTAAGCAGAGCTTGTGTTATGGGTACTAGACAACTGATAAACATACTTATATATTTCTAAATACATACATATTATAGATAAATTACACCCAGACACAGAACAAATGATCGTGCTCATCACACAAACATTTGTCCTGGGTGGGAATCGAACCCACGACCTCCGGCCTAGCAGTCAGGGTCACTAACCACTAGACCAACAGGCCAGTCAAAACACTACACACAATACACTTGACGTGACACATTGCCGTTTGTTTATTTATTAAAGACTTTATTGTTAAACACAAAATTTAACAAACAGGAAAACATTTTAACATTATTGAGAAATATGTGTAACTGTCTTATTGTTTTATTGCACTAGGCGATCAGACTATCATCGTCATCTGCCTAGCCTAGCCTAGCTTCCAATCTAACCGGATGCAGCTGTATACCAGTATTTTACATGGAGCGTCTGGCTATCTGACCTCTGCCACTTGCGTGATCACTTACAGACAATCAACTTTATAAAAATGCTTAAGTTCAAATATCCTTTTACAGTTATCAACCGTAGTGCCCCGAGCAGGTGAGACAGTATCGTCAGCGTACAACCCGTCGCTGCCCATAGAGCACTCGTCGCTCATAGACACGCGCCGCACGCAGTCGCCCAGCACTCTCGCACACTCCTCCATGCACGAACAGAACCCCGAGATCGAAACCTTGAAGAAAGAAATACACACAAAAGACTCCACCATCACCGAACTGAAGAACCAATTGAAGAGCTTACAAACAATCGTTGAACAACTGACAAAAGAAAACAGCGTTTTAAAAACAACGAGTAGCGTCGACGATGATCAAAGTATGACGTCACAAATGTCGATAAACGACAGTTCTAGCAATGTTCTAGAATCTTCCAAAGCTCAAGAGAGAGGGAAAAGCCTAGAAACAGAACATTTCACTCGGTCGGATGAAGTCGACGCGAAGTTACTGAAAGCGGCGCAGAGACCGGTCAGTATGTTTGAGACTAGGGAGGGACCAAAGAATAACTGGCAGGTTACTAAACATCAGGTACTAATCGTTATTAATATTATACTAATTTACTTAGATAATTACCAGTATTAACATGGTAGTATTAAGGTGAAAAGAGTAGTCTTTAGTTTAACTGAGTTAACTATTGTAGAAGCAATAATATCATAATAAGATTTTACTTTTATAAGAGAAGGGGCAAATAATTCAAGTTATTATATAGTACTTATTTAAGAAATATTTAGATGTATAGACTGTGGGCAGTGGATAGAAATATTAACAATTGACAACCAAAACCTTACCTAACAGTTACATAAGATAAACATTCACAGGATTTATATCACGTAATAAAGAAATAGTTGGGAGGCTATTATGGGATGGTAATAAATGGATAATAACGTCACGTCCGTCTGTGCATGGATGGACTCTGCCAAAAGATGATTGGCTAGAGAGGGAGTGACTAGTAATAGAGATGTATGCAAGAAGACATGCTGCATCAACCCCAACGTAATTTTAATCGGGATCGAAGAATGATAATGACCTGTCGATTATCTGACGATGACGATTATCGCATGCTGGGCTATGCTTGTTCTGCCAATCGCCACGATTCACCGAATCCTCATTTTTTTATATGCACGGAAATATTTTCAAACCCAAATGGCCGAACAGATTAATAACCGCTCGTCAAACATTAAAACCAATACCAATCCTACTAACCGAACTCTGTTGATTAGTTGACAACGCTATCAAGCTTGGAGCGCTCGCTGTCTCCACTTTCCCTGGGGGGCGAAGGCGTAGACCTAGCGGAGGGCGGAGCACTGCCGCGGGCCGAGCTAGTGCAGAGACGCGCGGAAGCTGTGACCCGAGCTATCTCCGAGCTGTGGGCGGCTGCCCGCGACCAGCACCCAAGGTTGCAGCAACGAGGGGACTCCATCAGACATGCTGTTCGGGCGCTATTGGCGCTGTTTCCACAGGTACGAATCTACATTGCGTATAACGCAACTGAATATTTGCCACAAATGTGTAATCTTAGCGGCTAATGAATCGTGACATAGGTATGGTTTTTCTGCTTTCGGGCGCCAATAGTGAAACACGAACTAATGGCGCCCAAATGGGACCATATGGGCGCCATTAGTACACTAACGCCGAAAATTTTCTAAGTACTGCAATTAAAGTTGAAAATACTCGAACGAAAATAAATAACTTTTACTCTAATATTATTATTAATTACAAACATCGTTTTCAACAGACGAGTTCGGACCGTGAGCTGATGCTAGTATTAGGCGAGTTACGCACAGCCTGCGAGGAGGTTTCTCTCGCATGTTCAGCACCCTCCCCGCTCAACGAGGTCCGCGCGGCCGCGTACGACCTGGCCAAGGCCACCAAACTGTTGGTGACGCACTTCCAACCTGACTCATAGCGATCGCCTCTCTGCTACTACACCACCGTGTAGGGCAACGCTTCAGTATTCTCATGAAGATAACGTGACTCAATGTGTTCGTGTATTATTGTGTTAAGTGTAGTTATAAACACGTTACTAAAGTGACGAAGAATTTTAAGAAAAGTGCAAAATGATTTAGCCAGCCCATAGTTCCCATTGCTGGGACAGTGGCCTCCACTTCTGTGAGAGGAAGTGGGCTATGATGATTTAGATAAAGAATAGTGTCACATTGTCATCTGTTTGTCGGCTAGTGTCCACTTGCGTATGCGCAAGAAGGTGTAGCAATAATTATTGTTGAAGCTTAGCTACTATTCCATTTGAGGGTAGGACATAAACTGCCAATCAAAGCATTTTGGGATGTATTTGGAACGGACATTTGGCGGTTGGGAATACGTCGTGGTTAAATTCTCAAATTGGACATTGATTGAATGAAGAAAAGAGGAATTTCGGTCATGTTATTGACTTACAAAAGTATACAAACAAATTAACATTGTCTACTTATTAAAATCGGTAGTAAAGAGTAAAGTTATTTTGTTAAATCGGTTGTCTTCCTTATGTCGGTTGTGTATATCGCAGCTCAATGTCACCGCAGCTAAGATTACTCTCTATTTAATTGTATTATTATGATTAAGAAAATGCGTGTCTACAACTACATTAAATTGGAATATTGAATATTGGTCCTCAAATTTGTGTCTTAAGAATAACTAAATTAGGTATAAGCGCTACCTCACCGGGAGCAGTTCAGATTCGAGCGTTATAAGTGAATGAGGAACCGAGAGCAACATGTAAGGGCACAATTGGCTATAATCGATTGTTACAGTTCTGTTCGAACTTAGTGGGCGGCTTGGAAGTTAGCTACGAATGACTACGAATGATGCACGAATGCGTACACGCATTATACAGTCAAGACGCTGCGTCTTCAGCACCCGGCTGATACCTTATGTTGTATGTTTTGCGTTAGATGGTACGAGCCGCTATTAAATTTGAACCGTTATACTGCGCAGATCGTCACTTGCAGCTAACTTCAGAGCCGCCATAAAGTTTAAACAGAAATATACTGTACAAAATCGAATCTTGGAAGTTTTACATTACAGGTGAGTGCTCCGGCAAGAGGCGGCAACGGATATTAGTTTTCGTGTCAAAGATCTCGTGGGTTTAAAAAAGGCGACCTTAACAATTTCGTTTATTGAGGCTCTTAAGTTTTAATCATACAGCTCAATATCATAAATATTCCAATGAAAAACAATGAGATTTAACCAAACCTCTATGGAGATTGAATAAATATTAAATAATATGTCTCCAAACTTCTTCTGATGTCAGCTAGAAAAACGATTATATTACGATTCTAAATAACAAATGAGACGTTATATTAAGTGTAAGTAATTATATTTATGATCTCGACAACTGACAAAATAAAATAAATATATATTTTTGTCGAAAGTGCTTGGTTAGGCAAGCCTAACCTTCGCTGACTGGTGTAACACATGCAAGAGAATATTGTTCCATTTGTTTACCATATTCGCCAGGTAAATGGTAAAACAGAACATTTAAATATTATTCACCATAAAATTGATATTTTATAGCAAAAATAACGACAAAATAATACAAAGTGCTTGACGCTTTCGATGTACCTAAATGTTATTGCGGCGCTTAATAGCTAGAAGAAATGTATTCAAATATTAAGTTCAAATATGTACAACCTCGTTAAAATGTCAAGGGAAATGTATAGTTTTGAACCTTATGACTTTAGCTTAAGATCGAAAATTATATTAGGAGCCTAGTTTTGTGAGGCTATTTAGCAAATAAATGGTGTTAGTGATGTGTTTAAATAATTAAGAATCGTGTTATACAGGGTTATTTGTAAAACACCGTTAACCTCTTAGGACTAAGTTGCTAACATCATAATCAACAACTTTTGTTCTATGACTTTTAAAAATTCATCATATTTTAGTTCATCAGATTTACTTACAAAAATAAAAATATTTAAATTGTACGCTCTAAATGTTACCAAGTCTTGGCACAATAGCGAGGGGAGCGGTGTAAGGGCAGCGGGGTAATCGTAGCGTAGCGAGTTACGATAGTGCGCGACAGGCGTAGGTAGGTACAGCAAAATACAGAGTTGAAATGTGTTAGATAGGACAACGAAATCTTGAACTTTTGTTTTTGGTAAATGTATTATGTTTTGTAAAAAGTCATAGAACAAAAGTTGTTGTTTATGATGATAGTAATACAGTCTTGCAAGGTTAACGGTGTTTTAGAAATAACCCTGTATATAAAAGAGTTTGAAGGTGAAGCAACAGGCATTTCTGTTGAGTTGTGCGACAAGTATTAGACTAAATTATTGTTATATTGTGCTTACTCGACTGCGCTATTTATGTGTTAAAATACAGGCATTTTGGAACTATTTCTGAAGGTCTTTAACAGGTAATTAGCCAAATAAATACAAGTCAGGACTAATAAAAATAAAGTACATGTGGTTAGTGACTAACATGGTATCAGAGTTCTCAGCCAATGGAGTTCTGACGGCTTTACATGCCCTTGACAAATATCTGTCAGACATGCTGGTTTCCTTATGATGTATTAAAACTACTAAACATTGCTTTTGTAAAATTTTCTAATTGGCTACCGAATAAATGTTTAGTTAAACTTTATGTAGCCAGGGTAAGCGCAGTCGAGTTAAATGTGTTCTAGAATGTACCACGATGTGATCAATATGTGGTGAACCCAAGTGCCATGCCCACAAGGGTATTAAACATTTTCACTTGTTTTCAAACTGGTATGACCAAAGCTTTTTTCCGTAAGTACTTTTCCCACTGTGACGAGGAAGCGACTAGTAATCCACTACATTTTCGGTCAAGAAACCCACATAAGATTGTAGTGGGATCTACAATCTTAAACATCGTATCAATTGCGGACAAGCTAACTCCAAACAGCAAGACAAGGTAACTCCAAAAGCGTAACATCTCTTTTTAGACCCGGAATTTGACTCATTATCCATCGGGAGATGGGTCATAGAAAAAGTTTGACTCGTCATACTAATTGTGTTAGACAATGCGATATTTTGTTTTTATGACATGTCATAGTGGCCTCATTCTATATCCAATATGGCAGACTAGTTATTTTTTATGCATTTCCATGGACGGGGTATCAAATGGAAGGGTCTGCGGGTCCCGTCGGGGCTGCGGGTTGTTGTCGCGGCCTCGACATAAAGGGCTACGAAGGGACATGGGTGGTTTTTAGTCATTAGAATTCTGACACTCCCTTTCGCTCTGCACAAGAGCGTGAGGAATCATTTAATGATTTCCCACCCACCAAAAAAAAAAAAGGGTCTGCTGATAAGTATACGAGAAAGTGTGGTTTTGTAGTTTTTTTACTACATATTATTTTAGAAATCGCTACTAGCTCTAATCGGTGGGGCAAGGCTTACTTCGTTAGTACTCTACTGTCACAAATCTGCATTTTCTACTTACACTGTGTCATTCCATTCAATGTGTTCTATCGTATATTATAATATTTCTAGATGTACTCCTAATACTTCCACTTCTTTATATTAACTTTATTCATAATACAGTATTTTTGTTCTATGAAAGTTTTTGGTTGCTTTGGGAGGACGCGTATTTCAAGGTATAGGATTAACACAGTAAAAAAATATCAATATAACGTAACTAAATGTGGGTGTACTATTAGTTACACCTCTGCCTAACCCTTCAGGGATTACGAGCGTGATGTTATGTTATGTAAAATATCAATATCGACTTCGACGATTTTACACCAACTGATTTATATCATATCATTAAGTGAGGTATCACAAGGTCCTCTTGGATACATCTAAAGATATTTATACCTGTCTTGTCATACGTGTTTTCTAAAGCAACGCATTTCTACACGATACCTACATAGAGGTGCTTGATACGTAATAGTTTTCCATCCCAGTGCTCTTTGGTACCCAGTACACACTGATCTTGATAACAAATTGTGCCTAAAAAGTTTTATATTCATACATTTGTTAGACGTACCTAGATAAGTTTCTCGATTCGTAGATTTTATATGAGCGTTTCATAATAAATATTACGTTGTTAGATACGTATTGCATAGTTAACAAGGTGGATTTACTATCGTGGTTTATGTAAATTATATAATGTATAACAATATTAGCTTTCGTACTATGTTAATATATGAGTATTATGTGATCACTTTATGTGCCAATGTTTATGTAAAAGACGTAGATTAGTAAGTGGTACTCGATGGGATCCTGTTTCTGTATTTTTGTACATATTTACAATATCCCACCAACACAACAAGCTTTACTTTCTAATAAATGCGGCGGTGTGTGAGGGCGTACGATAAAGGAGCAACACAATAAGTACTTACAGCATAATCTTGAGTTGCCTCTACTATTCCTACTGGGACCGGCCCAATGCGGGTTGATGTAATTGTAACATGTCTTCTGAATGTACTGTTCTAAAACAAGCCTGTTTTTTCACAATGTCCATTACCATGAGTGACCGTGACGAAGTAATTACTAGTTTCCTCGACAATGGCGTCCAAGTCTCATTACACGAACTGGTAACTAAACAACCTTGACGAATTAGCTAATCGAATAATTATGCCGTGAACTAGTGTACCCGCTTTTTTTTAGTTTGTAGTACGTACTCACACAGTGCCTGAGCTAAACGCTGGATCAAATAAAATAATGTTACAATTATTTATATACATAGAAGTTTCTCATTGAATAGATATCAAACTAGCTACGGAAACATGATCTCAAGCTGATTCGTATGAAATTTATTGAAATTTTTAACGTTTAACATATTAAAATTTATAATATTATTAATTTTGAAATCAGTTTTTTGTTTTATTTATCTAATCTTAAAGCGTGGTTCAGACGAAGGTCAATAGTAATATAAAATGTACCTACATACTCAAATTGTATGTTCACACATTTAAAACAATAAGTACCGTAGGAAAAATAAGGTGCAGCCATCTACAAAAGGAGTCTTCAGTTATTTTTTCGAGAACGATATTATAAGAAAATTACACCTTTCTAAAGTAGAAACTCTTTTCGACTTTTACAAAAGGGCGAAAGATACCGTAATTAATTTTGATAAGTAGCAATATTACCACAAGAGTAGATCCCTAAATTACTCAAGTAACAGATTCAATAAATTTTTGCTACTGACTAGTGTATTATAAATCATATCAAAATTGTAGATGACTTATTATGCGTAGTCACTGGGAAAAATATATTTATCTATGGTCACTGGCCCTCGACGATCGTATTTGCAGGTAAAGTGGGCGTGGTCCCGCGCCCGCGACCTCTGCCCCTCTACCCACGATGACGATGACGTAGCAACGTACTGCTGCGTAATGCTTAGCTATAACCATAAGTAGTGGCGCGGTTGATCTCACCTTAACCCTGCATAATGCGGTGCCTGCATCAAAACGCATTGTACTGTTAATCGTGACAGCGTACCAGGGCTACAATAGCATAACTTAAGTGCATTTCGCTTAGTAACAACTATTGTACTGAAAACATCAAATTATACTTACTAAAATTTACCCATCTTGTTCAGTACAGAGTAACTAAGCCCGTATATAATATACATACTAAGTTAGCTCCTGGTTAAATAATAATAGCCGCACGGGTCGATTTTAAAAGCTAAGCAGTGCTTGCCTATGTTAATCTGTGGATGGGTGACCATTCATTACATACAGAGTTTCTTCCGTGTCTTGAAAACCATGTTAGGCAGTTGCCCCGTTGGTCCCGACTGTCAGTTGTAGATCTTGGACAATTGGGACATAGTCAATGGCCCAAGAGTCAAACAACCTTACCAAGGGGTATCTTATATAACCCATAGTAACTAAACTAAATACCGGACGATGCTTCATATAAAATACTGTTATTCTGTTGTTTTACCGGATTTCGGTAAGGCTAAACCAAGACATTCAAATATTATGTCTTAAATCTCTTTGGCTAAACCAGAATATTCGCTCACATTCTTGATTCTTGAGGTCAAGATGTGAAATTATAAAAGCTCATCATCTCAACATTTGAAACCGCAAATGAAACCACAATAAATGTAAAATATACTTTATTATTCTATTATAAAATTTCTCACGCTCGTAATAGGTAGTTACTTGTGTGTTTTTAAATAGATAATCATTAAAAACATGATTACTTACGTTATATTCAACACGGGTAGGTAATATGGCCTCGATTTTATTTTGTACGTTACATTTTTATAAAACAGAGTAATTACAGCAAAAAGTGTTTGTAGGTAGGTAATTGACAAAATTATGGTTGAGCTACTCTGATTGCTATACTCATTAAGTCGTTGCTCTGTGAACAATAGGATTTCTGATGATTACAATTTTATATAAACTCAAGGCTTAGTGAATTAGTGTACCTACTTACCCAATTAACAAAAAAGTATGGGAGTTAAAAATACTTAATCGTTCAGAATTTATTCGACGGTTAATTCTACTTCCAAAAGTTTCGACACGAATGATTTCATTACACATTATTATTTATTAAATAAGTACCATGTTTGACCTTTACTTAGTTATAAGAAAATCTATTGTATGGTGACTAGCGAAAAAATCGCTTTCCACAGTCATGTTTCAATTAAATGATCAATATCTTAGATTAGTTACTTTTGAACTTTCAAAGTGTGTGAGTGTGTATAATGTTTGTTACTTTTTCACGCAAAAACTACTGAACGGATAAATTAGATAAAATTTGGTACACAGATAGTTTATAACCTGGATTAACACATAGGATAGTTTTTATCCCGATTTTATCTTCCCGTGGGATAATTTTCGAGTTGTAGCGGGTGAAGCCGCTGGCAACAGCTAGTATGATATATATTTATGGTAGACTAAGTGTCAACTTAAAAAGAATTTTACATGCAGAGATACAAACATATTAGACTCTGTGACAGAGTCTCTGTCTGTACTGTCTAGCAGGCAGGTAAATAAGGCTATGCATTCCCACGTGAACATCAATAGGACTGTCCTATCTAATTTTAAAATATAACGACGGAGGTAACTTAGTTTAATGAAGTCTGCCTCAGTAACCTTTACTTTTAGACTAATTCTCTGGTCTGTGTGGTGACTATGCCTGAGAATCTGGAACCATTCCTCCATAATTCAAACAACTATGATTTTTAGGAAAATCTTGCTAATAAAGCGTTATTAAATTTTGGTACCTACAGGTATTAAAAACTCCATGGTCAATAACTCATTACTCAACAATAGAATCTATCAATCTACGTTGATATCCCACTGTACCAGTGAAAACATTTTCGTGCATTAATTAACTAACTGTACCTAGTATAGTCAGTTGATGGCAATAAGCTCGCCCCCATTACAATCATGAGACATTAACACCACCACGGTGAAAGTGGGTGTATTGTTAGGTATACCTCTACCTAACCCTTCGGGGATTACAAGTGTGATGTTATATTATGTCAGCAGTAGGTAGTCTTATTTTGGTAGGAAGCTAAAGATAGGCTAAAAACAATATCTCCTATAACTGCAAATACCTAGTAAAATGTTGATTTGATAACTGCTAAAAGGCAAAAAATATTCTAGTGAACATATTTCTTTTTTGTGGTGGTAAAGAGTATTTTGGCTCTCGTTCCAAGTTGCACTGACCCCGTTTCCTTTACAACATAACGCATAATATCGGACGTATGATTATGTGTGCTCCGTCGCCGATATTTCTAATGTTATCTCAACTAACATTCGAGTCGTTAAACCGTGAAGATTTATTGATCACTGAAATAAAATTATCGGCCCAGTAGAAGTCGCGATCATCTATACCACAGAATCACTACATAGTATAAAACAAGCCAGGTAAGAGTGACTATAGTAACGCCAAATCCTACCGGCCGATCAGCCTGACCTCCTTTCTCCTGAAAACCATGGAGAAGATATGCGAGAGAGAGCTGAGGGATGGCGTTCTAAAAGCAATACCTCTTCACGCAAATCAACACGCATACAGCGCGGGTAAGTCCACTGAATCCGCTCTGCATCTAGTGGTTGGCCGGATAGAGGAAGCGATCCATCAGAAGGGTATCTGCCTGGGTACTTTCATAGATATCGAAGGAGCCTTCGACAAAACAAACTTCTCCAGCATCAGCGCCGCTCTTTCCCGACACGGGGTGGAACAGGTACTGATAGACTGGATTACCAATATGCTTAGCAAACGAGTCGTCCGCCTTGGTGCAGAGCAGCAGTCAGCAGTGATAGCCAGGGGCTGTCCCCAAGGAGGAGTACTGTCGCCCCTCCTCTGGAATCTGGTGATTAATGACCTCATCGCGAAGCTCAATGCTAACCACTTTTACACTATTGGGTACGCAGACGATCTCGCCATCCTCATCTCGGGGAAGGTGACAGGGACAATCTGCAACCTCACTCAGCAGGCATTACGCATAGTTGAGCGATGGTGTGCTGAGTTCGACCTCTCAGTGAACCCCACAAAAACTGAACTTATCATGTTTACCCAAAAACGAACGCTAGGCCCTCATCGCCTACCTAAGCTATTCGATACTGAGCTCCAGGTAACCAACGAGGTCAAATACCTGGGAGTTATCCTGGACAGTAAGTTAAATTGGAGCAGTCATCTTGACAACAAGCTTAACAGGGCCTGCATCACCTTTTGGCAATGCAGGAGGATGATAGGTAAGAAGTGGGGCCTATCCCCTAAAATTATACTTTGGCTTTACTGCGCGGTAATCCGACCCATGATCACCTACGGGGCAGTGGTCTGGTGGCCCCGAACCAAATTAATCACAGCGATAAGCAAGCTGCAACGTATGCAAAGGCTCGCCTGCATGGCGATCACAGGCTGCATGAGGACAACTCCGACCGCAGCTCTCGAAGCGATACTGGGGCTTCCGCCGCTCCACCTGTTCATTCAGCAGGAAGCAACGATGACGGCGTTGCGCCTCAATACGCTACAACTCTGGGGTAAGAAGTGCACGCAGCATACTGCGGCACTAGAGGGAATCCAAAGTGAGTTCCCCCTGGTGAAAGCTGTTAACGATCGAGTACCCAAACAGTACGTATTCGATAAGAAATACAAAATCCAACTCCATGAGGACCACCGCTGCGAGGGACTTAACCCTGCAGAATTAAGGATCTTCACGGACGGATCTAAAACAGGTACTGGTACTGGAGCCGGTGTCTTCTCGGAGGACCTCAACATCCACATAGCCGTACCTTTGGGGGCCCACAACACTGTCTTTCAGGCAGAATGCATGGGCATCTCCCTGGCGGCATCTGCCATCTTGGCTCGGGAGGTAAAGGAACACTCCATCCGCATACTCTCAGACAGCATGGCAGTGCTGCTGGCATTAAGGAGCCACACGGTGAATTCCGGGCTAATACACGAGTGCCACCAACGCCTGAACCAGGTTGGTAACCTCAATAATATAACCATTCAATGGATCAAAGGACATAGCGACTCCCGAGGCAACGATGCAGCGGACGAACTCGCTCGAAGGGGCTCGAGCATGGCGGCGGTGGGCCCAGAACCCATCGTGCCGCTACCTTTCGGCTATCTTCGCACGCTGGTAAGGAAACGTACCAAAGAACTTCACGCCAAGCTGTGGCTAGACCACGGCGAGTGTAGGCAGGCCAAGAAGGCGCTTCCCGCCATCGACGCTCGCCTCACCAAACAAGCGCTCCGGCTAACTAAACTGCAGCTACGCACAGTAACGGCTGCCATCACTGGACACGGTACTTTTAACAAGCACCTCTTTGTTATAGGAGTCACAGATAGTCCTCTGTGTCGAGCCTGCATGGAGGAAGAAGAAACAGCAGCCCACGTGCTCCTGCACTGTCCGGGGGTTGCCCCATACAGGGCCAAATACTTCGGTGACCCAGGTACTCTCCGCGAGATTGCCAGTAACACCAAGGGGTTGCTGGCTTTTCTCGGGGAGCTGGGGTGGATCGAGTGATATTCCCACCCGCACGTAAAATACGCGCATTGAGCGTGGAGTTGCGGACACCAGCCCGTTATACTTATACTTATACTTATACTTAGTATAAAACAAAGTCGCTTTCTCTGTCCCTATATCCCTATGTATGCATAAATCTTTAAAACTACGCAACGGATTTTGATGTGGTTTTTTTTAATAGATGGATGATTGAAGAGTAAGGTTTATATGTATAATGCACAGTGGTGGATTAACTCTTAATCAAATTAAGCAATTGCCTAGGGCATCACGTCTGGGGGGGCACCAGAAGAAGCACAAAAAATACGTCCTTAGGGCATCACGTCCCCACTCTCACGTCACCAAAAACCACACCAAAAAAATTTCTAGAATTAATTTGAAAATTCGTAAGAGTCCGACCTAGAGTCATAACCAGCTTGCCCACTCGCTGCCCAGCATTCAATCACAAACCACCCCTTCCCCGCGGGCCCCCCGCAAATCTGCAATGTCGATCAAATGTTTTGTTTATTGAGTAATTGTGCCGGCCGACTTCTAAGCATACGTAATACAATTTATTTGATAATTAATAAGTAAGTCAATAGTTTTAGTAAACTAAGAATCTATGGAGCTGTGTGAGTGTGTTTGTCGACAATTCATTCAAGTTCTTAATAAAAAATGAAAAAAGGTCAAAGATGATACAAGAAAGGCTCGATAATATACATAGAGTCCGATATGTTAAAAAGTAAGACGTAATATAAACTATTTTGCGTGAATTCAATGCCCGGAAAACCCGCAAGTAAGGCGCATTTCAATAAAAAAATAAATTATGCTTTGGTTTTTTTTGTTGTCGCCACCACTTCTATAATACCTACGTTACATTTCATCATCTTATTTAAAAAATAAAACCGGCCAAGTGCATGTAGTGATCGGACCACGCACAATGTTCCGTTTCATGGTTCCGTAGTGGTCCATCCAAATATGTGAACTTAATAAACTGATTAACCACCCTGCCTACCTGCCTCCGAACGATGTTTTTTATTTAAAAATAAAACAATGCGCTCCCATACATTATGTATAGGAAAATATTACATACAAGTAGGTACTCGTACATTTTATAAGTAAAAAAGTTACTAAAATTTTAAAAATAAATGTAGTTATTGTGAGTTATCCATCGCTGATAGACATCATTATGCTGTCGTGGACTTTTTTTTAAACTTTTAAAGAGGAAGGTCTTACGTACTGTTTACTGTAACGGAATATGTATATAATAATATACGGAATATATATGTTTACTGCTCGTTTTCCTGTTTTTGCAACATTTTTAATTATGCTCCGCTCCTATTGGTTGCAGCGTGATATTATATATTTTTAATCTCTCTCGCTAGATGGACTATCCAACACAAAAATAATTATTCAATTCCAACCAATAGTTCCTGAGATATCTCGCTCCCAAACGGCCGTAACGCTTTTTTTCACACGCCCGTGACACTATTGCCACAAACTGTGACAAAAATCCAAATTAAAAGAAATAAAAAAGTTTCACTTCAAAAAATCCTCCCCACTTTAATGTGTACTGGAGAAACCCTAAAAATATTTTTTTTCAATATTTTACTTTAGCACTTTGTCGGCGTAACTCAGCTTTTTAGTACTAGTCTTTGAGATATAGAGCGGACGGACAGACAAACGGACATGGCGAAACTATAAGGGTTCCATATTGACTACGGAACCATAAAAAAAACTATTGTTTTTAGGCGGTAAAGGTTTAAAGACCAATTCTAGTTGACATACAGATAGGGGGGCCCACAGGCGTGGATTGCTTAGGGCCCCGTGCGAAGCCGGGGCGGGTCGCTAGTAAATAATAAAAATAGAACTGGGTGGTAATGGCGTTTCCACACATCCCGATTGTCTCATTTTTGTCCAGGTTCTCTAGCCTGTGAGACTATGTTTTCATCAAATATACAACCTATAACTGGTCTGCAAATTGCAGAAAACGTATGAAAATTTGAATTATGCGGGCCTATCCTGGGCGGTTTCACCAGTTCACAATTTATTTCACAATTTTGATCTGCACTCAGGGACTGCTAGAGAGTTTGTGGGTAAGTGACTATCTAGCTCAACATAGGTTGGTACATATTAATCTGTCTGGTTGTAGGGACCATCGCCCTTCAAAATAAACCGTATGGAGTGCAAATTACTCAACGGCAGGCTGTCTGGCCTCTGTACCCTAAGGGTGGTACGGCCGGGGAGGGTTCATGCATGGCACGCGTGCTGACGATTTATTGAACCTATTACGTACCTTCATCTGCAATAAATGCTTAGCTGCCTACAACTAACATTTGTATGCTCCGGAAAAGAAGAGAAAGGTCGTTTGAGAGCATATTTTGAGAGTTATTCAAAATTATCTTTTCAAAAAAAAAGCACGCTGATGGCGTGAGGAGGCATTTAAAACGACAATAAAGTCTAAACTATGAATAATAGTTCAAGCACGTGAAAAAACTCTGGCTATAGCCCGGATCCAGAACGTTTTCCGCGTTTATAATGGTTTCTTTGAAAATGTTTGTTTGTAAAATAATAACTTAGCTAGCGTGTGAAGAACCGCTTTACATATGAAACGCGACACGGCGACGTCAATGCCTTTGTTTTATTGTAAAACGTGCTCAACTTTCTGGAACTCAATTTTTACGTATTTACTATTGGATGAAATGCTATGTACAATTTATGTGAAGTAGGTACCTAATGAGGTACAGTCGAACAAGCTAATAAGTAAACAGGTAGAGTTTTTTATAATTCTAGTACACTTAAAATATTGATTGCAATTTTGTTTTATAAAGCGTTTGATGTCAAACGCTGTATCATTTGGCATCAGTCTCTAAATGTATCGGTCTAATCTTAAAAGTAAATGCAAGTTAGCTGGCTGTATACTTATGAGCTTGTTCGACTGTACCTATGCAAATCGATTATACGGTTTCAAATACTAGGTTGTACACGCGGTCTCAAAGACAACTTACATTATTGTACAGAATCGTAAATTGGAAGACACAGAATGGCATTAAATCTACATTAATTAATTAGTGTTTTCTTGATAGAAATCTATTGGAACCATTCCCATATACCCATTAGGTATTTGATTGTTTTCTATAAAACATAAACTATTCACATCCGTAAAGAAACTAAAAGTAGATAAGTTATACTTCTTCGGTATATCATTTGGTAAGGCTAACTAAAATTACTGAGATTTTTCAAGAGCATTTCCATATGCAGATGGCCTGGTTTCCTCCGAAGTACATGTAGCACATGTTTGTGCACTCATAGGTAAGTTCGAAGCCGTAGCTCTCGCCGACGACGACGTGGAAGGCTGGGCCGAACTTCTTGTCCATTGCCTCCTTGACCATGCGGGCGGCCAACTCGTTGTTGTGTGAGAACTTCTCGCACGCTGTGACGGACAACTCGACGGCTTCGACGCGCATCTCTTCTGACATGTCTGAATACTGTGGAAAAATAGGTCAGTTAGACGTTTTCCTGTACTCCCTAGCTTTCAGAATGTTAGTTCTCAACCAAAAGTCCTGACTCGGGAAGCGAACCCGTAAAAAAACACACAGCTCCATGTTGATTGCTTATGCAATGCCACATGTTTATGTAGTTTTTTTTGCTTTTGATAGATAAGTAGATCATCTTCCAGTTCCATATATAACCACTAATTAAAACAATGTTTTATAATGTCTTGAATCCTACTAGAAAAAACAAAAATATTTTTTCGTTAAATGTTACGCCTCATCAGTCTCCAAACACAGACTATCCATTAATAAAGAAGTTGTCTACACTTTACATAACCGATTGTCCAAACACGCGTAGTACGGAGATAGTGCGGGATTGGGTCCACCTGCCAAAACAAACAGATGAAAACATCGCTATCGAACACTCTCGAGCTGTCGGCGAACAAACAATTGTGTTTACTTACACCAGCCGGTAATTTATAGCGATATTTGGACGAGAGAAATTTCTTACCGAACATTGACTTGCAAAATAATGTTTCTACAGTCATGTAATAGGTATGTAGGGATGTTGACCAAGGCAAATAGCTGGTGGAGACGATATCTAAAAAGTACTAAAAACTTTAGCAATGGTTTAACTACTTGAAGTTTGAACTCTTTGGATTCCTTGTTGCGATTACCTGGAGCCTGGAAGCTAGATTGGATGCAGTAGGTACTTAGAGAGTTCAACCTTATTCAGAGAATTGGACGGCAGCTTCAAAACGTATCAGCGAAAAGTACAATCGGATAAACCGAAACTGATCAAGCGGGACGATAGAGTACTTGTTTGGTTATTGTCTATGTTTTTTATTCAATAATTTTGTGAGATCATTGGACGGGTATATGTAACTCGATCGCCAAGGGTTCCGGTCGAGTGATGCCTTGCAGCCAGGCAAGTCGTGCCACTCTCAGGCCTCGAGCCTCGACTCCGCCGAAATTTAATATCCCACAGCCGTTTGATCAATATTATTATCATGTTAGTGTACAGGTCTAAGTATAAAAATGTAATAAACGCTCGTTTTTAGGACAGTCGTGTAATGAAATAGATGTGCCTTTTTTTTTGGGGCGTGGGAAATCATCATATAACCCCTCCCGCTTTTGGGCAGAGTGAAAGGGTGTGTCAGACTTCTACTGACTAAAAACCACCCATGTTCCTTTATGTCGAGGCCGCGGTATCTCTTACAACAACCCGCAGCCCCTACGGGGCCGCAGCCCTGACGGGTAGCCGTTAACTCTAAGGGCGTATTTGACTGTTGCGTAAGGTTATACTGATTAAATAAGGTACGGACAGCAACAGCATCAACACGACTGTTCCCTGTTCCTAGACATGTTTTACAAAATTTATAGTACCTAGATAGGTTGGGGCTACCTTATCTCTTCGTGTGGGTGACTAAATATATTACGATGACGGACTGCAGGAAAATAAGGTGGTTTTATACCCTATGGAAGTAAGCCTAGGTGCCAATAACAACAGCCTGTATCTGTATAGGTACCGAGATTAGAGCAATAATTATTAATTTATTTATTTCTTAAGAAAACTTACAGATAGTCGACAGATAGTGAAAGAAGGCCAAATTAAAAGTTTTCACTGGCATAATAGCGCAATCAACAAAAAATGGGTGTTTGTAACGTGCCGTAGGTGATTAATTCGATACCAAATTCTGGTAACCCAGTTCTGAAAAAATATCTCACGGTGTTGCGCTGGTATTTAAGTACCTACGTATACCTACTGTGATAAACAATTTTAATATAAATGGAGACATAAATATGGAGTACCTACCTATTCCGAAATTATATTTCAAAGTTTATCCGAATTTTTATGTCTATAAAGATATCTATGGACGTTGTTTATAAAACCCACATATCCTGGAAAATAAATTGGGACGAACATCATTGAGCTCATTCGGGATTCGCAGTAGGTAGGTAGTAGGTACCTACATTTACTAGATCTATATAACCTAATAATTTTATTTAGGCGAGATGCGTAAGCAGATTCTAACGAACAATAACATTGAGAAAGACGCTGATGGATATAGAATTCATTATAGATTACCCTTATGAGTGGATAGGTATGAATCACTTTCTCCGGCGCCAAAGCCGTAGCAGCAGGCTCCTCTGCCATTGTCGATAAATTCGCAAATATCCAGATAAACTTGACACAAACGCTACACAACACAAAATCGTCGAAACACGACACGTCTCTCCGTGGACCGTTCAATGCAACGTCTCCCCACTGTTTACCCGTTGCCTTGGAAACCGTCGGAGGCGGGAAGATTTCGATTGATTTTTCTCAGCGCAGTGCATTGTGCGTAACCATATATATAGTGTATTATCTATGGCGTAACCAGCCAGTGCCGTTGGGCACTTAACTACTAATGGTAGTAAATAATGAGCATGTCCTCCTAGGCTGCGCGTGGGAGCCACTGGGTTTATTTTAGCATGCTTTGCACTTATCACACCTTTGATTTTAATGACGTCATTATCCTGATGGTTACCTATTATGATACGTAATTATATCAATATCAACCAAATGAAAAATAGGTACCAAATATTAAATTATTTGGTTTAAATATTGTAGTTCTATGTAGCTAGACTAAGTAGCAAGTGAAACTACGTATTGTGGCGTTTAGAAAATATGCGCGTTTAAAGAGAAAGAAATCACATTTAAATAACTATAGTGAAACTAATAGATGAACAATATTATCTATCACACAATCCATCTTACCATAGCCTGTAGGTACATATTGAGCAGGCACTGTCTCATGGTTTTCATAAATTTGATTAATCAACGGCATACATTCTAGTGCTAGTTATATGTAAAACGCTATCATATTTAACTTCATTTTGCGGATTAATCACCATGTAGCTCAAGTCAGCTCTAAGTAGCCACTTCATCGGTGTAAAAAAATCGTAGTAATAATTGTTAGCTGATCTACGATTTTAAAATGTAAGGTAGAAAATAATTTTCCATAGTAACAACATCGACTGTTCCTGTCAAAGTCAATTCAACAATCAATCAATGTCAAAACAAAACTGAAAATCAGCTGTTGTGTGATTGAAGTTTCGCGAAAGTAAATTGTGTTGATGCACTCTTAAATTATAGTGTTTTTAACAATTTCATTGCAATTACGAGAATACCAATAAAAATTATGGCTTCTCGCTTCAGTGGCGCGTTACAGTTGACTGACCTCGACGATTTTATAACACCTTCACAAGTGAGTACCATAACATAACCTATATCATAAATAAATAAATTGTTTTATTCCATTTCCTGTAAGGCCTGTACCCCTTTTAAAATATTGGACTGTGATCTTATATAGTTAGCAATGAAAAGGACCAAAAGTCGCTATTATTTGATGTAGCAGAACTGACTGACCAAAAACTTATCAAAATGATGTTCTTTGCATTGTTATCACTTATAATCGAGGTCATTTTCCGTACTTAAAAATAAATTCTATCAACAGGAATGTATAAAACCTGTGAAAATCGAGAAAAAAAAGACGAAAACCGGTGCAAAGATTAAGATAGGTGAAGATGGATACTTTGATGTGTCAAGTGGCCGAGAGCAGAAACTTCAGAAGGTGGAGATTACCTTGGCAGACTGCTTGGCTTGCAGCGGATGTATCACGTCTGCGGAGAGTGTGCTGGTCACCAAGCAGAGTCAAGAAGAGCTGTTGAGGTTGGCAAATAATCTTTGTAATCTGACATCATGTCTTGCACTCATACACCTGAATTTCAAATTATTAAGCATCTGTGTAAATATTTAATGACACAGCAATAATATTGCTTATGTGTTATTTTATGAAAATCATTGTAGAATGTATCTGTTTCTTATTAAATATTTTTTATTTGCTTTCAGTTACTTCTTCACTCTGTTCTTTTTTAATTATTATAATTATATGTATAATGTACTTTCCATTTTGCAGAGTATTCTCCGAGAGGAAGTACACAGACAACAAGGGAGTGAGTAAAGATGTGAGCTTGATAGTAATCTCTCTGTCACCACAGCCAACACTCTCCCTCGCCGCCCGGTACAAGTTGACCCCAGAGGAGGCCACTCACAAGTTAGCAGGTGCCTTTATATTTTATGCCTAACAAAAATAAAATGAACAGAAACTAAAAAAAAATATTCAAGTTTTCATGACACTTTAAAATATATTGACTTGTTAATATGGCTCAGCATAATAAAATATAAATCAGATGTACAAATAAGATATCAATGACTTGCCAAGATAGGGATGACTTTAGTGTAACTCTGATGAGAAAATGGAGACTACACTACTACTTGAACATTGCCAGATGACATTGAATAATAGATTTTAGTGCTTGTGCAATAAGTTGCAAAATTGTATGAATTAATAAACTAGTGTGTTTGTGGTTCAATGCCTTAACATAATCCCCTACTCTGGGTTACCCTTCTCAAAATTGCTGGTAGTTATGTGCTGAAACTGTTCTACAGACTGCATTACTTTTTTTATATTTTAAGCGCATCTCAAGGGTACAACAACATTTTGCATAATATACTTACATTCAAATCAATTTCCAATTTTGTTTTGTTTTTAAAACATGCCGATTGATTTCATTTCGACTCTTATTAATAGCAACTTTATGCACAACATTAAGTTGATATTCATAAAGTTGTAATGCTCAGCTATGCTGTATGTAATATGGGATTTTAAAGTATTTTTTTCCAAAAAAAGCATTTGCTTACATGTTTTGGCAACGAAAATGTTATGTTATTTCAAAGAACTAACAGAAATAACACGATGTGTTGTGAAAAAGTAAAATAATCGATCCAAAAATGCTACATACCTTAGAAGTCTTTGGTGGGGGCACTTTCTAACCTTGCTACGCGAAACGGCCATTTGTACTACGTAACTATGGCGGTATAAAATATGACGTCACGTTTCTATAGCGCTGTCTTTGTCTAACACGTCATTTAAAATCAGTTAAAACTATGCCATTTTCTGATCGATTTTATTATTTTTTCACACATCGTATCATTTCTGTAACTTCTTTAAAATAACCATTTTCGTGAATTTATAACAGTAGTCATATAGACAATAAAGGGGATCGGACTGGGTCAAAAAAAATATGATTCTAATTAGTCCGTCAGTTAGATTATCGAAAAATATTGGATACGTGTTTTTTGCTATATCAAATTAATAAAAATTGACGAAGATAAGACGCGTCAAAGATCATGAGTGGGGGGTTGTAACGTCATTTGTTGGTGAAAAATGTACTAACATGTGACGTTTTCGAGGAATTCACGAGTTTTCGAAACATTGTATCGTCTTCATTTTTTGTTTATGTGAAAAAAGAAAAAATACGTGTCCAATATTTTTTGAAAATCTATCTGACAGACTAATTATTATTTTTTTGTCCGATCCCCTATTGCAGAATTTACAGTATTTCTCAACTTAACATCATTACAACTTGTCCAGGGTACTTCAAGAGCTTAGGTGCGGACTTGGTGCTAGACATGACGATAGCTGAAGACTTCGCCCTGCTTGAGGCACAGCAGGAGTTCCTGCAGAGATATCAGAACCAGCAGACCGACCCTAGCTCTAAGAACATGCCCATGTTGGCTAGCTCTTGTCCAGGTAGCACCCACTTTTGATCCTAGTTTATAACTATACTTTTTTTTAACGCATTCACATGAGTGTAATTAATTTAATTCGTTTTCATCCGTTTTAATTAAAGCAAACTAAATAGCTTGTATGTTCAAATATCCATAACTCAAAAGCTTAATTTATCTTGGTACAAAAAGAAAGAGAAATAAAATCTCCATCACACAATAGACTTTATAATTAGTAACATAAAGTTGTGTGAAACGAATTTTTTGTCGTTTTAGCTACAGAACGCAAGTATAAAATATTCTATTTTAGGTAGTACAATAAGCTTTTGACCGCGGTTTCGCCCACGTGAATGTCGACAAATATCTGAAAAAACTTTTATCCCCTATTTAACTCCCTTAAGGGTTGATTTTTGAAAAGAATACCTTCCCAGAGAACCACTATATCCATTGGTGAAAACAGCATGGAAATCGGTACAGTCGTTTTTGAGGTTTTAGCAAACAGACAGAAAGGCAGACGCGACGGAGGACTTTGGTTTATAACATGTAGTGATTAAAGATGTTCATCACATCACCGATATTTTTGTCAGCTATATGCCACACCAACTTTCATAAAACACCTTATTCACCAGAAAATATCTTCCACCCCCATACAGGTTGGGTATGCTACGCCGAGAAAACCCACGGCAACTTCATCCTACCATACATATCGACATCCAAGTCCCCGCAGCAGGTGATGGGGTCCCTAATTAAGCAGTACCTGTCTAAGTGCAGAGAACTGACTCCAGGGGAGATCTACCATGTCACTGTCATGCCATGCTATGATAAGAAGCTGGAAGCGTCCCGGGAAGACTTCTATAGCGAGATGCTCAGCTGTCACGATGTGGATTGTGTTATTACTGCAAGTATGTATTATTAGGTTAGATTGGATTATAATAATATACAAGATGATTTTTGTGTCACCGTCCAAAGTTTGATATATTAATTTATGGTGTTAGTGAAAGATACCTAATGCCTAGAAAAAATTTAGACAGTGACTAAAAAATCATCTTGTACCTTATAAAAATAAATGCTACATAAAACTAAAATAAGTACATACACATTTTCGACAACATTATCTTTTTTGTACGTTAAAACCTTATTTTTGGGTTTTGTTTGATTTAGGTACTGGTTCATTCTAGTACATACCATTTCCTGACGATCTTTTGCTTTGCCGTTTTGAGAGCAGTGGTAATCGAATATTTAACACTAAGTAAATTCTGCCTGGATTGGATTCAAACTCAATACCTCCAATTTGCAAGTCGCGTCCCTTACAACTGGGCTTATTTCTAAAGTCCAAAATTTCTCATTGTAATGGAATTTTGACCGAATGGTGGCCAAGGTTGGGCGTGAGAAACCAGGGTCTTCCTAAGGCACGTTGGGTGTACGTATTCCGAGCGATAATGATATCGTCAGGAGCTCGGGATACGGATGTATGAGAGACGCACAGAACAGGGAAGAGTGACAGAAGAAATAGGAGGCCTATACCCAACAGTGGGTGTTAACGGGCTGAAATAATGATGATGGAATTTAGGTATTATTTGGTCTTACATTTAATATCTGTCTCCAAAACTCTGTTTTCAAACCCCTAGTCGAACTAGAGCAAATGCTAGAGCTGAGCAACAAGCTTCTATCTGACGTGACGGGTGCACAGCTGGACTGGCCGTGGGGAGCACTGGGCGAAGCGCCGGCCGCGCTGCAACGTCACATCGGCTCGGGCTCCGGCGGGTACGCCGACCACGTGTTCCTGTACGCCGCGGAACAGCTCTTCGGAGACAGTACTGCGCAGCTTGTTTATAAGAATTTAAGGTACGTTTTTATACTTTATTTTGCTGGTTAGAAGTTGAAAGGCAATGCAAATATTTTAGCAGTATAACTGACCAGTTTGAATATTTTAATGTAAAAACGGATTCGAAATTATTGACGTACTTGAATTCCTTAAGGTGGAAGCTCACATCTGGCCCGCGAAATTCTAATTTTCTTACGTTTTTGGCAATTTGCAGGCCATCGCTTGGTTGTATGTTTATGAAAATTTGATTTGCGACTGTAAGACGTATGAAGTTACCGAATTATAACCATCAAAATTATCAATACAACCCTCCAAGTTCATTTTCATGTCAAGATTGATTTTTGCATGTAAAAGTCATTCTTTAGTAATTTAGTCGTCGTTCTTTAGTAGTTAGTAATTTTGATGGTTATAATTCGGTAACTTCATACGTCTTACAGTCGCAAATCAAATTTTCATAAACATACAACCAAGCACTGGCCTGCAAATTGCCAAAAACGTAAGAAAATTAGAATTTCGCGGGCCAGATGTGAGCTTCCACCTTAACTGGTCACTTTCTGGAAACGCCATAGTAAACCGAACGCTATTTCACTATTAATAATGGTTGTATATTGTTCTGTGTGTATGAATAATAATAGAAAATATAAAAATATATCTTACTTTAACTATCCCAAGAAGTACAATAGGTAAGTGAACATTTTGATTATAACTTTTTCAAGTAAGTACCTTTTAATATAGAAACTGACACTGACCGGCAAACTGCAAAAAACGGAAGAAAAATCGAATTTCAAGGGCTACCCCGAAGGATTCCTCTTAAATGAATGTGCATCCTAACGTTTTTATCTGCCTCCTTCTGTTTTTCAACAACTCCGCTTTCCGTCTGGACACCATTGCTTTTTAATTTTTTAAGTAATTTATTGGTCTATGTGTTTAGTACAAATATTACAAGTAAAATTTAAACCACTTCTCGATGTCTGATTGAGCTGAAATGTAGTATACCGTAACTTCAGTGGCAATTCAATAATATGTTAGATATAACCTGGTGCTGCAGCCAGGATTGTGTCCTCACTGGACAACGCTTCAACTGGTAGTAGCACGGTCACGAAAAATTTAATTATCATTGGTACTTGCCCAGTTTCGTTTGATTGAATTTAATTAATGTTTTGTTTAATTTGTCTTTAACTATTGTGACAACCCTACCAAACCAATATAGGTAATCCTAATAATTTTGCACGTTCATAAGAAGCTTATACTCTGTTCCATATTTTTACTTTTGTGGTTACAGTAATGTCTACCTAACTTTATACCTGTGTAAATTCAAAAGGATTAAAAATACAAATTTTCGTAATTTCTGGAAAACATAATAGCAAATGCTGGATACTAACATCGAAACCACCGACCGAATGCGCCTTATAACCCTCACCAATAACTAAGGGCATTTATACGTAGAACGTTGGCTACCGGCGCTGATCTGCTAGCGCTTACCGGATCCGGTTCGTTCAGGTAGTCGACAAAGGCAACCTCTATACTTAGTGCCGAACCAGCGCCGATAAGCGTTCTACGTGTATACGCCCTCATAATAGAAACAGTAAACAATGTCTAAGTGTCGCAACAGTATCGTACGACATCCACCGTCACAGCGTCACATTGCCACAGTGTGACCCCTCAGCCACAAGCCCACAACTCACAAGTGGGCCATTGTGTGATGTGCCACTAATAAGTCAACGGCCAGCCTCGCATTGTTCGCAGACTGACGCAAACACTGCACGCGTTTACATTCCAACAGTTTAGTGCATAACTTCGTAATGTGACCTACAATTTGAAGACCTGGCCCCTGACCTGCTGTGGTCTCTCAGCGGGCAAAGGTTTACGTAACAATGTTTGTTTCGCTTTGTTTCGTTTGACTTTTTAGAATTGTTCATCACATACATCGGTAGGCAGAATGCTTATCTGTGAACTGAGGATATGCCAGATGAAAATTCTTACAACTCCCTGCTCATAATTTGATTGACGAAATGTGGAATTATAGACCTTATACACCTTGAAAATAGTGGGCACTATTTTTGGGAACACACAGGTGGAGTAGGCAATTTGGATAATAATATGTGAATTTAAATGTTTGTAAACGCACCCACGACGATACAGGAGGAATTAATTAGAAAGAGATTAAAAAATCGATGAGAGAGAGTGGTCTGTAATCTACCTCGCGGGATCAGTGCATTTGGCAGATTACACATGCCTTCGTTTTTTTTTTTGTTTTAAGACAAGTTAGATTCCTCAGTCACGATGTTATTGTTGTTGTGTCCGTTTTAAGAGCAGTGCTGATGATACTGACGTAAAGCAACATGAATGTTATGTCCTCAGGAACCCAGACTTCCGTGAGGTGACGCTAGAGAAGGACGGCAAGGAAGTCCTACGATTCGCCATAGCTAACGGTTTCCGCAACATTCAGAACTTGGTGCAGAAGCTCAAGCGCGGGAAGTCGCCCTACCACTACGTCGAGGTCATGGCGTGCCCCTCAGGTACGGAATTTATGCATTTTAGTTGGCATCGGAGAAAAATTAGGAGAATTGTGTGAAATGATCCATGTGAATTTTTTTTAATATGTGACTCGGTTGTGATCTTTACCTATTTGATGTCACACAACGATGATTGACGGAGCATGCTTTCCTAGAAGACAAGTTTGACACAACATTTTCAACATTCTAGGATGCCTAAACGGCGGAGCCCAAGTCAGGCCGGTCACGGGCGAGAGCAGCCGCGAGCTGGTCGCGCAGCTAGAGAGCATGTACTCCGAGCTGCCTCTAGCTGTGCCAGCTGACAGCAAGCTGGTACGCAAGCTGTACGCCGAGTGGCTTGACGGGAAGGACTCTGATAAAGCAAGAGCTATGCTGCATACCACCTACCATGCTGTCGAGAAGTCAGATATAGCGCTCAATATTAAGTGGTGACTGGTTGTGAGTCCATAGTTATAATAGTGCTATTCATGAGCGCCTTTATGGCATTATTGTTAAGGTCTAAATTGGAATGATGGATGCGTGGTCGTGGAAACCAACGCCTACCTAACACCCGGATTTTAATATGGGATATCGAGTTTGTAGTCGACGGTATGACCTGAAGACAGTCTCTTTAAGCTCAATGTGTCAAATTAAGTCCCGGGTATTAACTTTAAGTTAGTATAAGTTTATAGAGTGTCTTTTTGCAAGTTTTGTCTGCTGGATAGTCGGAAATTATTGATAAGCGTGGTAATTTGGGCACCACATGAAACCTAGCTTTACAGTGCACATGGCTTCATGTCACCCGTCGCAAGAACTTGTAAAAGGCATTAACCCTACTTGTTTTGTAACGAAAGAGCCAAATATTTATACTGAACTTCCTGAATCTTGTTATCACACGATTCATAAAAGCTTACGAGTAGTATTTTATTTACCAACTCATTCACCAATCCGTATTACAAGCACTTTTCCCAGTATTTGTTAATCAAATGTTGAGTCAAGCAATCTTACCTGTTGTATCATGTTGTGGAGGTCAGATAGGCAGTCGCTCCATGTAAAGCACTGGTATTCAGCTGCACCCGGTTAGACTGGAAGGCGACCCCAACATAGTTGGGATAAGGCTAGGCAGCAATATATCAATAAAATTTCAGTATGAATAACAATTTAATCTAAGCAGTCAATAATCAAGATGTATAGATCTACTTATATTCTATAATAATTGTTTTGTTTTTTTTTTTTTATATAAACGTTGCCCCACACTAGGAATTTCTCCTGTATCGTGGGTGCGTTCACAAACATTTAAACTCACATCACTCATCACTCATCACTCTCATTTTGTTTTGTTTCTAGTTTGTAAGCTATGTTGTGATGTTGTATATTTGCTTAAAGAATGACATATAGTTGTAAATATCACGGTCGATTGTATGAACATTACACTTGTTTGAAAACATCGTGTTTCAGTCCACTTCCTATTTGCATATAATATTTAATTATATACGTAGAAGTTATTCACTACGACTTTAAATTTTAAATGGTTTCTTTATAAGTCAAGTGATTTTCGGTAAATGGATGCCCCCCGTGTCGCATCTAAATGCTGCTGTATTTTTTTCTCGTCGGGCTTTTATGGGAGTCGAACAGAATTGTATAGTTATTATCTTTTTTTTTCTGTACGGATGTTTGTCACTGATCCTACTAAACGGCTGGATCGATTTGTATGAAACTTTCTGTATGTGTTCAAGTGGATTCGAGAATGGTTTAGATTTACAAGGTGGCGCTGCTGTCCGGGCAGTACGATGTTTGCCAGGTCCGCTAGTGAAATATACTTTCAGAAGAGTAAACGCAATCGATGTTCGAAACGAATCAAAGCAAATCTTAGTGTGAAGCTTTTAAAATTAAATTGCTGTGAAAGATTACTTTACTAACACATTTGTTTCCGAAAGAACAAATATTTTGTAAGACAACAATCCGACATTCCTCGCGCTCACTTTAATTTAACTATATTTCAGCACACATGCAATTTCGACACGCTTCATAACTTGGTTACTAAACATTTAGTTAGCTTATATACCTGACCGTGCCTAACTCATCCTAGTTGCGAAGTTCCGAAGCTATTGATCACAATCAGTTACGTGTATGTAGCGTTACGTGACGGTACGTTATCGTGCTCGTCTCGTGACGTGTGAATCGGCTTACGATTCATGAATAACAATCGAAGTAATCGATCGTATTCCGTGCAGTGGGTTGGAAGGCGCGGCGGCAACCATCTCGTGTTGAACAAATAATGTCTAGTGTTTACATAACAAGCGCTGCACTGCGCGATTGAACGCTCTCTCGCCGCACTAGTGCGCCATGGAAGGCTCGAGCGTCACCATGACCAGGATATACTATGTTCTGTTCTGCACCATCATCAAAGCCGTCATCAGTACGGGGCTGGGCAAGTGCCCCGTCTACCCGCCGCTGCCCAACTTCGACATACAGCGGGTAAGTACGTAGAACACTTATCGTAACCCTCTAGCAAGCAAAATGTTAAAACTTGACCAACCTTCTAGGCGTCTTAAGTATAGTGCTGACAGTTTAGCAACCTTGTAGGGGTCTTATGCATAATATGCTGACAGTTTAACCACCCTCACAGGTCTTAAGCGTAATGATGTCGATTAATTAAGCAATACCTTTTAGGGGTCCTTTGCATAATGCTGACTAATTAGCCACCTCCAGGGGTCCTAAGCATAATGCTGACAGCTAGGGGTTGCATAATGCCGACAGTTTACCAACCTTCTATGTTTCCTATCCGCAGGGGTTAAGCAACAGCTGATAGATTAGTAAACTTCTAGGAGCCTTATACATAATGCTGACAGCTAAGGTCCAAAGCATAATCCTGAGGGTTTAGGAAACCCCTAGGGAGCAGCCAAGCATAATGCTGACATTGAACTTACTTCCGGTATAGTAGATTTGTGAACCTACACTGCTACTAGCCGTAATACAGAGGATAACCGTCTATTCTGCTATCACATGTACCAAACATTACGGTGCATTTTTGTATCGTAACGGTTAAATTACTTACATTCGTAAGTGTAGGTATTTGCTTAAACTTATAGTCGATAGAGTTCACTACATACATATGTAAATAAGTATATACTCCACTGTTGTTTACTCGTATGATATTAGTAGGTAACTTTTAATCCCTGAGTTAAATTGGTAGGCATTTCCTACTTGGTGGATGCGATACAAAGCAGAGCGGAGCAACAGGAAGGGCGAAAGATCAGATGTAAATTTTAAGTAATGTGATAGGCCTATTGTCGCACATCTCCTCGCGTCTTCGCTCCTCTTCGCTTTGGTGGAAACCGGGCCTTACTCAATGAACCACTCCAGTTTTTATCGGCGGCTAACGGCAGGTGCAATAAGTCAAATTCAAATTCATTTATTGATTTTGAGAACACAAAGGGTGGGAAATTATCAAATAACCCCTCCCACTCTGGGCTGAGCAAAAGGGAGTGTCAGACTTCTACTGACTAAAAACTACTCCTGTTCCTTCCTAACCCTTTGTGTCGAGGCCGCGGTATCTCGTTCGAACAACCCGACGGGACCCCACAGATATCTCAGCTTCTAACTTCAACGCGTCTCTCGCTTCTTGTTTGATGTGCCTTTGTAGGGTAGACCGGGGACAATAGTAACACGGGGTATTTGTAACATCTCCTACTATCACCTTCCTTATTTAGATGTACAGAATACTTGATTGAAGGCGTAGTGAAGGATCCGTGTACTCCTTGTGCATTGATGCTTGTGCATTTCTAGTCTCTAATCCGTCGTTGGTTAGTTTTCCGCCTCCAGAAAAATTTAAGCAGACAATTGACATAATTATCTTCTAGACACCTCTATTGTGTTTACGCGTTTCATAAACTTCTCTGTATAACCACGATGTTGTTAAGATTACTTAAATATTAATAAAATCATCATCGCTATAGTTATTTTTCAATCAAAAGCCTTAAACTTTTCACTGCTGCCCTAGAAGACGTGATGAAAACACTGAAATGGGACCAAAGCGCTGTAAAGATAAATGCAGGTGTCTACTTGTCACACCTTCCGTTTGCGGACGACCTCCTTTTTTCCGAGTTCCTGCAAGACCTCCAATGTATGCACCACACTTTGACGCTTCCCTACAAGTTGGCTTAAGAATGAACATGTCCAAGACGAAAGTGATGTCAGGCATTCAGGACGACTCTGTCTCGGCTTTTACGATTGAAACCGAGCGTCTGGAGATGGTTGACCATAAATGTTTATCTTGGAATGTTCTGTCTTTTGACAAGGAGCATTCCAACAAAAAGATTTCTAGGAGAGTAGGTACAACTCGGATGGTCGGGCGGTTTTTGGTAAAATGGAACATAATTTTCGGTCCAAAAAGATCACTAAACTACACACTAAAAACCCGCCTTTTTAATAAATCGATGGAGCAAGGCATTGACTGACAAGACTATAACTAATAGGCCATAAAAACCAGGGTCGTCCTAAAGCTTGTTTGGTTGACGACATCATCTATGATGATGATAATAGTTACGATTAATAAGACCAGGAAATTATGCTATTGTATGTCTGGTAACCAAGTACAGAACGTCGGAAGCATAGAGTCTATAGCCGCGAACTCGTGTAGACGCTTCGTCTACATATTCCGATGTTGGGCGACGTCCTAGCAGTCACCTTGCGCGTTGCGCCCTGCTTAAGTTCGAATGTCAAGCAACCATGCATACGTTAACATTATTGCATTTAAAACTAGCTAAATCGGAAGGAAGCGACAACAATTTTGAAAGTAACAACAACTTTACTATTATACAAAGTATTTTCCTCAAGAAAAAAATAATAGATCTACTAGTAAGTTCATATATACGAGTACCTATAACACCTCGATAGTACCTATTCAATTTAATATGAAATAATGCAATCATTAATGAGTTGGTTTCATAGAATAGTACCCTGGTAATGCTTACATGAATGAACTTAACATTTGACTTAATTAGTGTAAGTAGGTACCTAATGATTTAGAATATTTTGTAGTTAGGTACCTGACGAAAACAAGGAAAACTTACTGGAATTTGATTTAAAATAATTACCTACTAATTAATGATAGGGTATTGAATGGATGAAATGGCAGCTGGTCACGGGAACAAAGTGCATTTCCCTCAAAACTCACGAGGAAAATTTATAAAATAATAACCATGTTCCAGATGAGTGGCACTTGGTACGAGGTGGAGAGATCGTTCTACCTGGTGGAGATCACGGCGAGTTGCACCGAGCTCAGCGTAGCGCTCAACGAGCGGGGATACCTGCTCATCACTATCAATACAGTTAACAAATGGTAAGTAATGTTACTGCTACTGTTAGCCTGTGTCATCCCACTGGTGGGCAATCACAGCGAGCTGCACCGAGCTCAGCGTAGCGCTCAACGAGTAGGGCTACCTGCTCATCATTATCAATAATACGGTTAACAAATGGTAAGTTATGTTACTGATTACTGCTACTGTCAGCATGTGTCGTCCCATCACTGATGGGCAATCACAGCGAGCTGCACCAAGCTCAGCGTAGCGCTCAACGAGTGGGGCTACCTGCTCATCACTATCAATAATACGGTTAACAAATGGTAAGTTATGTTACTGGTTACTGCTACTGTCAGCATGTGTCATCCCACTGATGGGCAATCACAGCGAGCTGCACCAGCAAGCTCAGCGTAGCGCTCAACGAGTGGGGCTACCTGCTCATCACTATCAATAATACGGTTAACAAATGGTAAGTTATGTTACTGGTTACTGCTACTGTCAGCATGTCATGTGTCATCCCACTGGTGGGCAATCACGGCGAGCTGCATCGAGCTCAGCGTAGCGCTCAACGAGCGGGGCTACCTGCTCATCACTATCAATAATATAATACAGTTAACAAATGGTAAGTTATGTTACTGGTTACTGCTACTGTCAGCATGTGTCATCCCACTGATGGGCAATCACGGCGAGCTGCATCGAGCTCAGCGTAGCGCTCAACGAGCGGGGCTACCTGCTCATCACTATCAATAGGTACCTACAGTTAACAAAGGGTAAGTTATGCTACTGCTACTGTTAGCCTGTATCATCCCACTGGTGGGCAATCATGGCGAGCTGCACCGAGCTCAGCATAGCGCTCAACGAGTGGGGCTACCTGCTCATCACTATCATTACTGCTAACAAATGGTAAGTTGTTACTGCTACTGTCAGCCTGTGTCATCCCACTGGTGGGCAATCAAGGCGAACTTCACCGAGCTCAGCGTAGCGCTCTACGAGCGGGGCTACCTGCTCATCACTATCAATAATACAGTTACCAAATGGTATGGTTTGCCTGCCTGGGTGATGTCATCCCACTGTTGGGTAAAATCGTGTTATTATTACAACGGTACCTACGCATTCCCTGTTGTCGTCTTCTCTTACCTGTCCCGTGGTCCCAAACGCGGTTCATGATGAGTGACAACATGGGATCCCGGGATTGATTCCCGGCTGGTAGTGCAGTACTAGGCTAGCTGCAGTTCCCCCATGCACGGTCCAAAAACCACGTTCTACTGTTGGTCCTGCCCCTGCGCCTGATGTCTCCATTTCATTGAGCTAGACTTAGTGACATCTAGGTAAATTAATGCTCAAATTCATATTATAGGTTCACTAAGTACTTATACTCGATTTGCGAAACGGGGCAGAAGCCTTTAAAAATCTCTGGCTCATTTCTAGCTACAACTTTATTATATCTGTAATCTGTATCCTAAAGCATTCCTCTCCAGGACGAACAGCCCATCAACGACGTTAGGCATCGGCATCCCGAGCCACAACGCGTCCTCCATCTTCCGCTACAAGCTCAACAACCGGGTGCCCTACATCATCGGCCGGCTGCTGCCCGGCGCCGGAGTCTACCACGTGCTATTCACCGACTACGAGCAGTTCGCCATCGTGTGGTCTTGTACCAGCGTCAGTATTGCGCACTCAGGTATGTTTGATTTGTAGTGCGGTTATCAAGGTGCTGTTTGCGTGACTATGTTACCGGCCAAATCCGATTCCAGGGCAAACTAGTATTTTCTGTTTACTGGTTTATATAGTGTCAGGATATACTTAGATACTAACCCAAAACAAAGTAATCACGCTATAAATGATGAACTTGATTTAGCGGTTGCCAGTGGCTGCCTCGGCACCTCAGCCCATTTGTAACCCCTAGGATCAATCGGAGCCTTAAGTCAAAGCGACGCAGATAACACTTTGGGAGCAATATGAATTGTAACCCCTATCAACATTAACTATTTAAGTACTATGTACCTATCTGAAACTGTAAGCTTACGAGTAGGAACGGCTTGCGACAAGGTAGTCGAAAAAAGAGAAACCCAGGTTTACCTATTCGCCCCCTTCGGCCCTAAGTCTTTCCTAGGTAGCTCTTGGTGTGATCGAATTTTAGGGCCCGGTCGAGATGTCCCTGAGTAGAGTAGCCGTGGGGTTGAATGGAAAAGTTCGAATTCTGGGTCCAGTAATTGTCCTAAACCAATTCAAACATGCAAGGAAATAAACAAACTCTGAGCTTAAGACTTCCTAAATAAGGGGCTTTTACCAATTGGTAACGTGACGTCATTATGTCCACAGATCACATCTGGGTGCTGGGGCGGCGGCGTGAGATCGAGGCGCCGGTGCGCGCGCAGATCTACGCCATCATGGAGGAGCTGCGGCTGGACCCCGATCGCCTCATCATCTCCAAGAACAACAACTGTACCAACATCGCTGATAATAAAGTTTAGATTTGTAGCTCATCTTTTATTGGGGGACCGCTATTATTGGCTTGCTGAATTTTAACAGCTGCTCGGGTCAATCTTCAGGTTAAGCCGCGTTTGCCTATATATTATATATAGGTTAATCCGTAGATAGGTGACATACCAAGTTTCCTCCGCGAATGCAAACCACGTTAAGCCGTTGGATATTTAGCTAGACGCGGAGAAAGCTGATGGAATAAGGTGGTCAAGGTTGAGCCTAAGAAACCAGGGTAGTCCTAAAAGTGCGTTGAATTGACAATATCGTCATAATCACGGGAAACGGATGAATAGCGGACGCACGGAACAGAGAAATCTAATGGTAATGGTACAAGAAAGGGAAAGCTAATACCCAACCTAGTGGGTTATACCGGGCTGAAATTGTGAATTGAGAGGTTGTGAGTGGCCAACCAGTCTTATCAAGAGGTAACGTATCCTCGTACAGTCAGCCAGTCTAACTGGGGTGTGGAGGTCAGATAGGCAGTAGTTTCATGTGATATAGGTAGCTGCATCCGCTTAGACCGGATGCAGACCCGTACAAAGTCGGAAAAAGGCGAGGCAGATGATGAATTGATACTGAATGTCGCACAGTTTCAATCACTTATTAGGGCTAGTTGTCACAGCCAATCCAAAATAAACTATTCTTTCCCTAAAATAAAGTCGGAAATTGATGTCACCTGACTAAAACTCTCTTCTCAACCTAATTTCAACTGCCACTAAGTTATTTTTTGTTTAGCAGTGGCAACCTGCACTGCGGCTTTCCTGGTGTACGCTAGCCTTTATAAAATAGGTCATCGAGTTATTTGCCTTTCTTAAAGTTCTGTTTCTCGGACATCACGCGTGTTTTCCCAAATGGTAAAGCAGAGCTGTTTGGGGCACCAAAGATTTCTGGAAGTCGTAACCCACGCTCTGCTTGCAGTCGCGATTTTCTTGCTACGAGCAACGAATGCATAGATGGCTACACTAACGTTCATATTATTTATGATATTGTCGGAATCAGTATATCAAATAATGGTAAGTAACAAATAAAAGAAACAGGTCCATCATCACACTTTCTATTTTTTTGGAAAAATATCTTATATTTACAGTAAAGTTTAATATGTATAGTAAAAAACTTATGAGAAGTTTAATAACAATTCAATATGAAATAATCATCTTCCACTGGGAATTTATCACGAACGGGCATCATTATGGCAGATATAAGTAAGGCCCTGTTCAATGACAATCAATATTTTTATTCAAGTTCATTAAAAAAACATAACAAATGGAAGTGTTTAAAATATATTTCAAGACAGACAATGTTAGTTGTGTGTGAACAGAGCCCACTATGATGATTTGTAAAAATGTAAAATAAGAAAAGACAAATTGTGCTATAAAACTAATTAAGTGCCTTCAGAATGTAAAAGTAAATACTTAAACTATATAAACAACAAAAATAGAGTTAAAAGTTATCTGTAACAACATTAATCTATTTATTTGGCCAAATTATTCTTTAATATTTATATAGAGTGAAACAGTTTGGTTATCATATTTGGCATAGTAGTGAAACAGTATAATTATTAAATCGCAACATTTAACAGACATAGCATCAATTACTATCACAACTATTTATTGCTGACACTGCTATTTATTTATTATTATTTTATTATAAAGATCAAGTCCTATAATAATATTGAAATGACTATGAAGATCAGATGGCATATATAATTTTACAGTCTTTAACATATTGCTATAGAAAGACCATTATTTAAGGCAAGATCTATCTAGATTCACTATGTTTGTTACTATCTGTAACCTTAGGCCTTAGGCAACACGAAAATTTAATTAATAAAAACAACAATATGCTGCAATCTTCAACATTATTTGTGCAAAACAAAAATAAAGTGCATTTAAAAACAATATATCAATAAATTAATTTGAACAATACTCTTTTTAAGTACTGAAACAACAACCTGCAAATTATGTCTAAGCAGCCGGAATCCTTATCAATTACCGACACCAAACCTTACCAAATTATCTTTTTAATACACAACACACATACATTGAAAACTCTGTGAACACATTGTAAATTGCTATGAGGTCACAAGCAGTCTGTGGAAAGTATTACCAAGTCTAAAAATCACGCATTAAAATTATTTTCTCCACTGGCAACTCAGGTCCTCACTTCTGTCACTTTGAGGCACTCAGCATCGCGATTTCTGTAGTCATACTGTGAATGTGAAGAGACACTGTCTGCAGGGCTGTCACACTGATTGTCAGCCATGGCCCCAGTGCTGCCAGGGTTCTGTTGGCTCTGTTTATTGTTCTGTATGGCATACTGGTGCATCCACAGCTGTTTCTCTTCCACCTCTCTGCTCACCACAACAAACAATTCTTTTTCTTTGCTATCCAGCTGTTCTTTTAGGTATGCTATTAGATCACTGCTCTGAAAGTTGAAAGGAATTATTTAATAATATTACTCTTTTGTACATTGGTTTAAATTATATGGCATAAAAATTAATAAATATGAAGTATTACCCTTCCTATTAATTGCGGTACTTCAAGCTTTGAGTCCAGGTTATAGAAGTTGCCCTGTATCTGCCGGATGGTGATCCAGTGCCGGCGCCTCAGTGGCAGCATCACAAACCCAAGCTTGTAGTCCGATGGCACGTTCAGGATGAAGCCACAGATGTTTGACAAGTCCAAACAACCTGGGTCCCTAAAACATTACTAGCTTTTAGTTGAGAATTTGCCCACATTTTAGTACTGGATTTCGTTAGAGTATTAAATAGCATAAATTTTACGCCTTTATTTTAATATATTATACATATAAATACATTCATACGAGTAGGTAAATAAATTTTGTAAGTATTAAACTATACTCACTTCCTCTTATCAAACCAGACAGCTTCACAGCCTTTTTTCTGTAGAGCTGCCATTATCACATTTATATCATAGTTGCCCAGCCCCAACATGGAGCGGTGCGGGTTGATCCACACATTTGGTGATAGCCTGCTGCATATTGCATCTAACTCTACCTTCGAATACGTACCCCGCGTCTAGAAACACAAAGCAATACATCGTAACATACTTAAATATAAGTACCTACTACATAATCTTAATTTTATGTCAAACACCAAAAATCAACATAACAAAGTTTGACTTTGAAGTGTTGAACAATAGCGCGCTTCGCGGCCGAAACTGACGTATTACAATAGCACTCATTACAATTCAATAATTACCTGGAATAAATTGTTAAGCGCGTGTAAAGCGCATAACTCTTTAACCTGTTTTTCATGATAAATTGTTTGTTTCGAACTCATCGCGTTCACGTCCCATTCAAAGAATTTCTTCTGAACTAAGCCACATGATCTTCGCACCCGAAATTCTTAATTATTTTTATGCAGGAATTTATCTAGTTATCTCCGTAATACACGGAAATATAGGGTTATTGTGATATTTTCATCGCTGTAATTTAACAGAACTTGACAATTTTCTTTGACAACAAAATGACAGCTGTCTATTCGATAGAGTTGGGATAGGTAACGCCAAGTATTATATTATACTCGCTTATTTTAACGCTTATGTAAATCTGATTTACATAATCGTTACCCAAATTATCATTGCATCACATTGGCCAATGCGATGGCGATTAGCTATTACAATGGCCTGTTTAACATTGGCGAATGCGATGCGATGGCCAAGTCAATCTCTTATTTAAAACATCAAAGGTTTTTAAGTAGGGATTAAATATATTTACTGACTTGGTATTACATGGATCTCACTACTTTTTACGGTAAAAGTGATTTGCTTTTTTTACAAGTTTTGTTTTTGGTGGGTCTTATTTTAGTAACTATTTATTTTAAAGTTTTCAATTTTGGTTTGGCATTAAAGCGAGTTTTTTTTTTATGAAGCGTATGTGAACGTCCTATGCATGGAGCGAGAGTTTATTAGCAAAAATAAATATTTACTAGTGCGAGAATAACAGTCGGAATCGGGTTGGTAAGAAGTATTATTTATCGCGAAATGTTTTTCATTTAATTTTGACACTTGACAGTTCGACAAAAATCCAAACAAAAGTTTTGATTTTGATTAGGTAATAAAATTATATTAACAAATTTTATTCACACACGAAGTTATGTTTGAAACAGATCAAATAGAAGGTCTACTCCCTGAAGATGAGCATGATAATAACCTATCGACTACTAATAAATCCTCAGTGCATCAGTACAAACTTTCTCTGTCAAGGTACAGTACAGGTACCTATGTCTTCTGGCTCATTACAATCTTAATCAAACAATTTGTCTGACCATTATTCTCTCTTAGATCGTCAAATGTTTCATCTTCTATATTGTTGAATGACTGTTGGAAAACACATCAAGAGTTGTTTAATGATGAAGCAGTAAATCATATTCTAAACTCTGCCAGTGCTCTGCTGCAAAATGCTGACACAAGCCAAATGAAAACATGGAAAAGTTCTTTGAAGTAAGTATTACTATCTAGTACAGATTGCTCCCCCTAAGACTACCTACTGATTGATTGCTCGCTTCAATTTCAAAGTAAATCATTTTTAATTTATTTTTTGTTCACAGCCAATTTGATGCGAAATCTTACTTTGAACAGGCACTGTCAACTTGCAATCAATGTAATTTCAGCACAAAACATAGGCTGAATGAGTTTCAGAAAAACAAATGCATCTGTAATTTAGGTTTGGCTGATACAACTGATAAAGCTCCTAAACAAGTTAAAGAAACTAAAAGCAGCAGTGCATATTTTGTAAGAAAATCAAATTCAGAAAATTTCAGCCAGGAGTCAAGATCTGGAGATGATCAGAGTCAAGTTTTTAAGCCTAGGTTTGGGCGACCAAACCATATTAGCAAGAATTCCAACCAGCCAGTTATATCAAGTACTCCTAAAGCCGAGGCAGTTGACTTTGAAAAGGAAGAAGAAGAGAACAAAGCTCATAAAAGCAATGTGGCCAAGATCATGTTTAAGACAGCCAAGGAAGCATTGCTCGCTTCTAACCCTGCAGCCAAGAGAACATTGGGGACATCACGGAAAGCTCAGGCTAAATTTGTGTCTCCTATGCTTGGAGCCCAGTGAGTCTATATTTTATAATAATAATAATAAATTATTTATTTCAACATACAATCATGATACACGATTTAAAATGGCAAACATCACAAACATTACATTAAAATAATCAATAAAAAATGACAAAATACACATACGCATTAGAATTATATATAATCAATGTCGAGCAATCAATAAAAATAAAATTACACAAACACATTAAATTCATATAAAACCAATGTCAAGCAAAACCTTGATAACTTTTATTAATTGTATTTATTTTTTAACATTTTTTCAAATTATTATCATTTCCAGGGACAAACAGGAGACAGTTGAGCCAGAAGTCACAGATGAGCGGCTCAAACATATTGATCCCAAAATGATTGAATTAATTGAAAGTGAAATTATTGATAAGGGAACACCTATAGGTAGGAAAAACAAAATATCATTAGTATTTCTTTTAGAAAAGCTGCTTTTCTTGATTGAACTAACTAGTAAATAATAAGTTTGGAAACCTAACTAAACTAGACATCTTATTTATTTATAGGAAAACTTGTTTTAAGAAAAATATGTTGCATAAATACTGTTTCAGGTTGGGATGATATAGCTGGTCTCCACCATGCCAAGTCAACTATACAAGAGGCAGTAGTATGGCCGCTGCTCCGTCCTGACATTTTCACTGGCTTGCGGCGCCCACCCAAAGGAATCCTCTTGTTTGGACCTCCTGGCACGGGAAAGACATTAATTGGTAATATTTTAAGAATTATTTTTCTACTCCTAACCCTTATACCTTTCATTATCAGCTCATTAACATGAGGCGATAACTGCCAAATACGAATACTTGAATAACTTTATAAAAAAAAACACGAAATACCTGCCTATAAAATTTGAGGGTTGCCCTCGATTACCCTGAGATTTCATCATAAGACCCTGACATGAAGATAATGGGTCTACCTCGGGAGTATATTCTTTCGAATAAAAAAAGAATTTTGATAATCGGTTCATAAATGACGGAGTTGTAACGTTTCTCCTCTACATAGTCTCGATTCCTGCCTTGTCATAACCCGATAATATTCGGTTTGTTCACCACTAAATTTGGTTTTTTACTAAGTTTGCGAGCGACAGAGGTCAAGTGAGTGCGCTCTGAATACGAATTTTAGTTCTAAATTCTGACACCGAGCACCGGCTTATATTTTAGCACTGTCTGTTGCTTTTTTTGTTAACATGAATAATGTTGGCATTTTTGTAATATTTTTAATTCTTACGTATTAAATATTTTTTACTAAAGTACACAGTACGTAGAGTGTAATTTTCCCGAAGGGAAGCCGGTGGGAATCGAGTTATGGACACGCTACGCCCCTGGTGTCCACTTCTTCTGCTTCTAAGATGTTTAGAACTGGAACCTATAAGGTTCGTCCCAACACTCCTTTGTGACCTACCAGAACTCCATTCTCATAAATCAGTAGTATTGTGGTCCACATGTATTGGGTTTGTGTTATAGGTAAATGTGTGGCAGCACAGTGCAACGCGACGTTTTTCAGCATATCGGCGTCTTCGCTCACGTCCAAGTGGATCGGCGACGGAGAGAAGATGGTGCGCGCGCTCTTTGCCGTCGCTCGCTGTCACCAGCCCGCCGTAACTATCTAACTCCACAATAGGCATGTTTACTAACTTAAAAAAATATGATTCTAATAAGTGCGTCTGTTAGATTATCGAAAAATAATGGATACGTATTTTTTGTTTTTATCAAATCAAAAAAAAATTACGAAGGTAAAACGAGTCAAAGATTTGAGTGGGGGGTTGTGACGTCACTGACCGCTAAAGAATGTCATACTAATGTCTCAGAAAATGACGTCACACGAGTTTTTAAAGCACTGTATCGTCTTCATTGTTTGCTTACGTGAAAAAATAAAAAATACGTGTCCAATATTTTTTGGAAATCTATCTGACGGACTTATTAGATTTTTATGGTTAACTACCCTATTGTAGATTATATATCTATCTATGTAATGAAGATCTCTGCTGTACTTTATTTTTTAAATACCTGGAAGTTTTGTCAAGCTCCCTCTATGCAAGCAAGTTCTAGCTTGAAGTCGCTTTCTTGAAGGCTCTTGTACTAAGTCTTTTAACTAGCAAATATGCCTATGACTTATGTTATTTTATGCATGTTTTGGTGAAGAAAAAGTATTCAATAGAGTTATATAATGTTTCAGGTAATATTCATAGATGAGATAGACTCTCTGCTTACCCAACGGAGTGACACTGAGCATGAAGCTACTAGGAGGATCAAGACAGAATTCTTGGTGCAGTTCGATGGTGCAGCTACCGGTAAACTATAATGATGAATTTACATTCGCTATAACAAATGTTTTGGCACAACATTGATCAAATCTAATCTAGCCTAAATTATCAAGGACGAAGGCCCTCCCATTTCTGGGTCAAGAAAGATCCAATGAACCATGAAAGGTTTTATTGCAATCACATGGGCTCACCACCACACAATCACATGATTCACGTACAAGGTGTATACAGACAGACCCTTCATGAAGCCCCTACCCAAGCACTAAGCAACCTAAGTTGAACTGATATGATGCTTATATTTATGTTTCAGCTGAAGAAGATCGTCTGTTGATAGTAGGCGCGACCAACCGCCCTCAAGAGTTGGACGAGGCAGCGCGCAGGCGTCTCGTAAAACGTCTGTACATACCACTACCTGATGCTGAAGTGAGTATATTATGATTTACAGGATTTCATTTCACATAACTCGGTATGGTTGCGCTCCTCAGTATTAAGGAAATTACGCGACATAGAAGAAAAATAGAATTAACCATAAAAGACTTTTTTTTTTAACCAATTTCAAAAAGAAAGGTCCTATATCAGGTAAAATTAAGTAAGCCAGCGATACTTTGTACAATTATGTATTTAGAGACAAAAGATTTTTGTTTGCTTCTCATCAGGCGAGTCAATTCTGCTATGCTACTGATATTAAATCAAGTCATTTACGAGTAAATACCAGATACTCTACTAGTTTAGTAAACATATTCATAGAATATTTTTTCTAGTTTCCCCAACATGTTTTCCAGGCTCGGAATCAAATAATTACCAATCTTTTGACGAACGAGACAAACGACTTAACACCGCAACACATATCAGAGGTCGCGAACCTGACGGACGGCTACTCCGGCGCAGACATGAAGTCTCTTTGCTCAGAGGCTGCCATGGGGCCCATACGCTCCGTGCCGCTCTCGCAAATAGTCAGCATTGATAGGAATAAGGTACATATGAAAAAGTTACCTTCTTTAAAGTCCGGTTGGGGGCATAGTTTACATAGGATTAAAACTAACTGTGCATTCCATTGTGGCAAAAGATTCACATGGAACATATTATTGCAATCCCCATTTCTCTCTCTCTCTCTCTCTCTTTAGTTGAAATCTAAAAGATTTCACTAGTAACAAAACCCAGTGCATGAATTTTCAGACAAACATATACTTTTCAAGCAATTATATAACTTACCCTTTAAATGATAAAGATCAAAATCGATTGTTCTTATATTATAACCAAGGATTTTATGTTTTAAAAATGATTTCAGGTGCGCCCCGTTTGTAGACAAGATTTTGTGAATGCCTTACAAAGAGTGAGGCCAAGCGTGTCGCAAGATGATCTAGGACAATATGTGAAATGGAATACAACTTATGGCCAAGGAGTTTAATAAATTATTATTTTCATATTATGTGCCTCATTTAATTAAAAACTTATCTTTGTCTAGAGTGCCAGACAATGGTTCTTGTGGAGCCCATCATTCTACGCAATCAATAGTCTAACACTTACATGCTCTATGGACATAGGTAAGATAGAACTGCATGAAATAATGGTGCTTCATCAATATTATCATTCGAAAGAAACATGTCGGATGAATAAAGTTTATTTCAGTTTAAGTAAAAATTGTAGCCGGTATTGCGAATAGGGTCCAAGCTACCGGTGATAGGCCCCATAGAAAAGAACCTAACGATACGAGCCGTGTCCGAGGAGTAACAGCATTCTGTATCAAGTCCTTGATCAAGCAGCCCAACGAGGACCTCCTGAGGTGTTGGTCGAGGCTCTTCTTATACGTAGGTATAAGAAGAGCCTCGACCAACACCTAGTATACAGGGTGGCCGGAACATTGACGTCCAAAAATAAAATTTCGGTCCCTCGTATCGTGGGGTATTCGAATCACCCCCATGTATGTTCCGCGACTTTTCATAGTTTTCGAGTTATGAATTTTTTTCTGAATGTTTGAAAATTTTCGACCTGACCAACCTAAAAAAATTCACGAGAAAATGGAAAAAAAAAAATTATTAATCAGATAGCTAATTTTAAGAATTTTCCACCTCGCAGTCTTTGAAGGCCGATTAAGGCCAAAGTTAGCCCCATTAAGTCCTACGTTTTTTAATGATTATGAAAGCTGAGAGTCTGGCGCATTCTTGAAGCCTACTTGAGAACCATGAAGTCACCTGTTTAGATTTTTAATTTGAAGTTGAAAATTTAAGTCATAATTTACCGAACGTAAATTTTTCACTTTAGATCAACATTTTCATAACTTTCATCACAGTTACGAAGCTGATTATTTTATGCATAAAAGTACCTTATGAAAATTCAGTTGCAAAAAAAGAAACTCGATAAAACCCTCTACTTTTTTTTTTAGAATTTTTTTAGGTTGGTCAGGTCGAAAATTTTCAAACATTCAGAAAAAAATTCATAACTCGAAAACTATGAAAAGTCGCGGAACATACATGGGGGTGATTCGAATACCCCACGATACGAGGGACCGAAATTTTATTTTTGGACGTCAATGTTCCGGCCACCCTGTATATACATATATTCTACACTTTAGCCTCAGGGTCCAATGCCAATGTTTCAAAAACAACGTCTGCGATCTTAAATTATGTCTATGCCCGAGACTACGATAAGAAAATTCTAATTTGTTAGTTATCACGATGACACTAATACTAACTGATGACTAGGCAGCATGGTCTCAGACCTTAGCCTGTTCCGTCAGGAAATAATTTATTAAAAAAAAAAATATATCACGATGACAGTGAAGTGACAGTACTATTGTCAAAATGTCAACAATCAGCTGAATCAGCTGTGCTGTGTTTTGGCGCGTTTATACTGATCTAGACATTTATTTTAATGTGTGTATTATTTGAGAATAATCATAGAAAACGTTCAAAAGGCTCTTATATATATGACCTAATCAATTAAATAAACAATTTTGCTATAAGATGCCGTAAAATAAAATCAAAATGGAGCAAGAAAATCGTGTTGTTGTGCTGATAGACATGGACTGTTTTTATTGCCAAGTTGAAGAGAAACTGAACCCAGAATTAAGAGGAAAACCAATTGCTGTAGTACAATACAACCCTTGGAAGGGCGGAGGGTAACTAACTTACCAATATTAGTTAAATACAACCCACTTCTATTACGACCATAAACTTGTCTAGACTTGTCATAAATAAATGTACAAAATTCTAGTCTTATTCCCAATTTGTCAGGATCATAGCCGTAAACTACGTCGCTAGAGCTCAGGGCGTTGGTCGCCATATGAGAGGAGATGAGGCCAAAGAGAAATGTCCCGATATAGAGCTACCTTCTGTCCCATGCCTTAGGGGCAAAGCTGACATTACCAAGTAAGTACTTAGTCTTAACCAATACCTGTGCAGTTTGTTGGTTCTATAAACTTGCACTACATGTTATAGTTCTTTGCCTGACACATTTTGCTGTCTATAACAAGGTCAACGAAACAAATACCTGTAGAAGTAGTTTTGTAAACAATCACCATATTTGTCTTACAACAGTTATAATTTATGTTATTTCAAATTCAAAATCTTTATTTCAAGCAGAGTCTCATATAGGGTTAGTAACATACATTATTACTAGCATGCCAAGTTTCTGATATCATTTCTAATTTTCAGGTATAGGGAAGCTGGTAAAGAAGTAGCAAGAGTACTACAAAGGTTCACACCACTCCTGGAGAGGGCTTCTATCGATGAAGCTTATCTGGACATCACTGCTCCTGTTTGTAACTTGTATACCTTAAATCTTTCCAAAGAATTTACATACCTATCAGCTAACTTACTATTTCTTTTACAACATTCAATATATAGCTATGAAAAAAGTAGAAGTATTTTTAATGATTTCAACATTTAAAGCTATGATAAAATACACAACTTTTGGCTGCTTTATTTATGTCTCTATGTTTGAAAATGAGTATCTTATTTGGCAGTATAAATAGATTTTCATTCTCTTATCCCCCAGGTGCAAGAGAGACTAAAAACTCTCAACATCAACACAGTTCACACAGACATGATGCCCAACACCTTTGCCCTGGGTTATGACTGTGTAGAGGACTTCCTAGCAGATGTACACACATGTGGTGTTGAGAACATTGAGTTTGACTATGAGCATGCCAAGCGGTTGCTTGTAGGTGCTGTCATAGTAAGTGAAATTAGGGCGGCTGTTTATGAAGAAACTGGTAAGGATACTTGTTCAAAAATCATCTATTTCACTAGGACTTTCAACTGTATCAAGGGTGCATTTACAAACATTTAAATTCACATACACAAACCAAACACCCAGACCCAGAACAACTATCTGTAGCCCATACAAATATTTGTTCTGTGCCGGGATGGAACTCTCGACACGTAGCACGTCAAGGCATCATTGCATATAGGTTCATACATTTTTGTCTTTATCACTGTGCATTCATACTGTTGAATCTATCATATGAAACATGTTGATTTCTCTTTTTTTTAGTTGCAATCTTTCAACTCGCCAGACAACACATTTTGATGTGAATGTTTCTTCAGTGTGATTGTTTAATCAGAGCCTGTTGTTGCTCTTTTGCAGGTTATAGATGTTCAGGTGGCATAGCTCACAACAAGATATTGGCTAAGCTGGTTTGTGGAATGAATAAGCCTAACAAACAGACAGTTCTACCCAAACATTGCATTGATATACTGTATAGGTATGTTTCTTGTGGTACAAGTCAGTGTGCTATGTTCGTAGGAATATTTCTAAAATCTACCAATAATAGATCGTATTTAATTAAATTTCTTTCTATTTCAGCACCCTACCTTTGAAAAAAGTAAAGCACCTTGGTGGAAAGTTCGGATATACAGTTTGTGAAATTTTAAAAATCCAAAAAATGGGTGAGCTTCAAAAGTTCACTGAAAAAGATCTACAGGCGAGATTTGATGAAAAAAATGGGTAGGTATGCTGGAGGTTTTATTCTTATTTATCATTGTTTTCTTTCGATAAAATCGTGTTTTTTAAATTCTTATAGAACATGGCTGTACAATATCGCGCGTGGAATCGACTTGGAACCAGTACAAGCAAGATTCAACCCTAAGAGCATTGGATGCTGCAAACAATTCCGAGGCAAGGCTGCTCTCCTCGACTTAGAGAGCGTGCGGAAGTGGCTCAAAGACCTCGGCGACGAAATAGACGACAGACTTGATCAAGATGCGTTAGAAAATAACAGAACCCCCAAACAAATGGTCCTCAGTTACACTTCGCAACCTCTGGGTGGGCGAGATACAAGCAGTTCTCGGTCGTATAATTTTGTAGCTGATGACGAACTTTCTGCCGATTTTTTCTCAAGTAAAGCTTTGGAACTTCTCTTAGAAAGTTCCGAAGGAGTCAAGCCTAAAGGTAGATTTTATATGATTGTACCAAGTGTCCATTTTTCGGTTTATATTATTTTGTTTTACGTCCTGAATCAATTTGCTTTCCAGAAGGTGAAGGCAACAGGCGACTGAAAGCTCCAATCAAATTCTTAGGGATAAGTGTTGGAAAGTTTGAAGATCACACAGAAGTGAAGAAAACTAAGAAAATATTAGACTATTTTTGTGCTGGATCATCTAAGGATGCGGCAGATAAACCTAAAGACACTACGAAACAAGAAAACGTTTTAGGTGAACAAGCTGTTGTGAAGAATCAAAGTACCACTAAAAATGAAGGTAAAGAATACATCATGCAAAAATTCTTTCAAGTGTGTGAAAAACCTCAAATGGGCCAAACTCAATCTTCATCCAAGCTAACACAAATTGAAAGCGATAAATCAAGCCCAGTTATTATTGAATCTAGCTTAGATAGACAGGAGTCATTTTTTGCAAAAATATTGAACCAAAACAAGAAAGATCCCATTACAACTAAAATACAAGACTTAGAATTAGATGTCGAGAAAACACGGACTACGACGCCGGTTTGTGATGTGGTTGCGTGTGGGGAAGATAGCAATGAGACATATTACTCAGGATCAACAATTATTGATGAAATTAATAACAGCGTCGCACTGTTCGAAGATGATCCACAGGATGTTGCCCGTGTTGCTAGTATAAGAGAGTTACTGAGCAGCTCTAGAATAGTACAGGAAGATGGAGACGACAATGATTCAGATCCAGAACAAAATATTGATGCAGTAGCACCTGTCAGTGCTCAGAATGAGAATGTACCACCACAGGTTGGTACTTTTCATTGTCCAGAATGTAAGAAATCAATACCAATGGATGAGGTCGCCGAACATTTAGATTACCACCTCGCACTGAAGTTGAGAGAAGAGGACAGGCAACAAGTCCGCAAAGAAATAAAAGAAAAGAATAATAGCCTTCAAAATAAACAGAATGAAGAAATAAAGAAAAAGAAGCAACCACAAGAACAAAACACACCAAGAAGTGATACAACAACAAGAAATGATACATCTTCCATTGCAAGCTTTCTAGTAAAAATCGATGCAAATGTTTTAACAGAGACTTGTACAGAATGTGGTAAAAAAGTTCCTCTGGATAGATTTGGTGAGCATTTAGATTTCCATGAAGCACAGAAGCTAAACAGGGAACTAAATCACAAAATAAATCCAAAGTTGGAACTTGGAGGAAGTAATGTAAAAAGAAAACGAAAGTCGAATTCCCCAGTGAAGAAGAATAAAATGCCGTGTCGATCTATTGACACTTTCTTTAGATAATGTAATGACTTATGATATTAAATGGAATGGAAACACAGTTTTGTTGTTTGAAAGTTGTATATTAAAGTGTTAAAAAGATTTACACAGCGTAGATCTCATTCTGGAGCTTCCTCCAAGCATCAAGGGGTCCATGCTCGGGGCGGTACTTGACGTTGCAGCCGTCGTAGGCGAGGCGGCCGTCGTCACGCAGGTTCTCGTACTCCTCACGCTCGTACTTGGTGAAGCCCCATTTCTTGGAGACGTAGATCTGAAATGATTCATTGTGCAAGTTAGAACACAGAACAAGGTTTAGTTTGGAAGATACAAATTATAAAACTAAATCAATTTTTTTTATACTGCTCCTATGTTATCACTATATTGGGTCTAATAACATCTTTCTTCAGTTATAGTCTACTAGCCGTTGTCAGCGGCTTCGCCTGCTACAACTCGAAAATTATCCCACAGGAAGATAAAATGAGATAAAACTATCCTCTAAGATAATTCAGGTATCTGTGTGTCGAAATTTATCTAAATCCGATCAGTAGTTTTTGCGTGAAAGAGTAACAAACATACACACTCACAAACTATCGCCTTTATAATATTGGTGTGATTTCTTTTCAATAGGGTCTCCATCCTGCCCCTTTAGGTACCTCTCCAAAAAAAAGTTACTCAAAAAGTATAAGAAATCTATGCATACCTTCTGGCGACCGGGGAACTTGAACTTGGCACGACGCAAAGCCTCGATGACCTGAGCCTTCCAACGGTCGCTGGAGCGCACGGACATGATTGGCTGGCCGATGCGCACGCGCGCTACGGTACCTTGCGGCTTGCCGAAAGCGCCTCTCATCCCGGTCTGGAGCCTGAAGAACATAGAAGATTTTATTGAGTAACGAGTTACATTGATCATTAAGGTATACACAATAAGTTTCTAAGTTTTTTATAAGTGCTCAGAAGAAGAAAATAAAGCCATACCTAACAAGAGTTATGGTGATTTAGATATGTTTTCAAACATCAAGAAATATAAACTTGCATTACAATAAAAAACAAAATCTAGCAAATGTTTAGTCATCTTGCTTTATCATCATAGACAATTTTTTTGCATGTCAGTGTTAGGATTAATGCTATGACCTATGAGTCACTTCAGGATAACATGAGAAGCACAATATTATTGCTGAGTTAGCATAATATCACAATATTGTGCAACCATGACTGAAACATTTTGTTTATCATGTTTGTGAATGACAATCAAGTTATAACACAGCTTTAATCTAGCACTTTTGATAGGAACATCTAGTTACTAGATTACAATATCACACTTTTTAAGCAATAATAGAATGTGCAAATCAGCATCATTATTTGCAGTTATTTTATATCTCTCATGCATAAACAAGATGACTCGTTGAAAACCTAATAAAACTGTAAATAAATAACCACCTAAAAATTATAAATCCTACTAAAGCTGAGAATTTTTGCAACTCATTGAATGTGAATGTTTATATGGCCCCAACCTGTTTTTTTTCATTATTTGCCAATCTAAGTATAAATAAATGTGCTATGTTGTTTTTGCACCACCTCCTTTTTTATTATTATTTCAATTGAGTTCAATTAAATTGGAAGAAAAGAGGTCTATGCATTACGTAGTTTGAACCCAAACCATCTGCTGACTATTATAATACATTTAATGTGATAAACTATTAATATTATTAAAAAGAGAAACCATGCCATTTCTTATCCAGTCTTTTTCTTAAGAAGCCACCAATTCAAAGAGTAGCCTTTCCTTCTGGATAAGGTTTTAAGTGCTCTCATCCTATCCCTCTTGTGGCCTAAAATTCTGATCTGAACAAGACAGCAGTTCTAACCACAGTTTATTAAATCTTCCCCTTGGGTTTCAAAGAGAATGTAGATTTATGAGAAATAAATATTTTTAATTATACCTCAATGTTAACTCAGGGGTGAATGTAATCCTTAATTCAACTACTTTCTTGAAATTAGAACAATACCCCATCAAGGACTGATTTTAAGTTGTATCTCATCTTTTAGCCATTCATGAATGCATGGCACTGATGAACATACTTATTTTATTACGAATAGAAAACATGCTTCATAAATATCCCGTTGCAAATGTTAATAATAACTAACTGATGAGAGAATGCTTATTTCTAGCAAAAATCTGTTATGTTCAAATGGCAAGTTATCATACAATTGATTCTAAACACAATAACCCTATAGGCTTAGGCATAGTTAGGTTATTTTGAACCATGAATAAATGAAGCGTGTTATTCCCACATGTGGATGTTTTTAAAATTTTGTCGTTTTATATCTCTGGAAGAGGAACACTGAAGTTCATTTCCGTTAGCAGCACTGTCTTGTAAAAATGTATTCCTGAACTTTTGTACTTATCAATCTAGCTAGTAAAATAATAACACAAAAGATGCTTACCTATCAGCTCCAGCGCACGATAACATTTTGTTGATGCGGATGACATGGAATGGGTGCAACCTCATGCGAATGTGGAACTGATCCTTTCCGCAGTTCTTCACGAGGTACTTGTTGCAGCAAATACGGCCTGCTTCCAGCGCCTCGGAGCTAAGCTGCTCGTACTCGTCGGACACCAGGTGCACGCATAGCGGGAAGTCGTCCACCGTCGCCCTCTTCTTACCCAAGTCGAAAATACGGATCTTGGGGTCGGGAACACCACGACAGAACCGTGACTTTGGGTACGGTTTGTTTTTACAATACCGATAACTGAAAAACACATTTCACTGGTTAAAACTTTGTCCAAATCATAACCAAAACACAAGTTTTGAGATTGCAAATTATTTACCATCTCGCTGGCCGGCGCCCCATTGTGATCTGAAATAAATCAAAAATTAAACTTAGTAACTCTTACACTACTAGTCTTTGTAAAATCACAGAATAATATTCAACACACTCAGAGATTACATTAGATTTTATATTAAAAAATTATCAGCACCTTCACAAAGTGACACCACTCACGAAAAGACAGACGGAAGTTGGTTTGACGTTGACGTAGCCTCAGTTTAGTGTAGCAAGCTCAAAAAATATTAATCTTGGGCGCATATACTATTAAGATAATTTATGAGATGTTACGAATCCTACTCATAAAGAAAATAAAAAAATGAATAATTAATTGCACTTCAGTAAAGATATTGTGATCAACTTGAACTATTATATCAATGACCAAATTTTCTTTTGCACTTCGCACTTTGTGGTGTTACCAGTCGTATTATTCTAGCAATGGCTTGGGAGTTTCTAAACGGTTTGGAAACCTTTATTGTTTAATTTTCATTTCCGTTTCTTGACGATCCTTAATCTGTCAAAACTTTGATGATTTGATGAAAAATGAAAATGTCACCTGTTTTAGAACAAAATAGACGTATTTTTGCGTAAAATTAATCAATTAAGCAGACAATTCTAAGAATTGTTTGATCAAAATGGGTGCTTTAACAAGTAGACAAAATGCTGGCGTCGAAGAAGCCGATGTAGTGTCCAATCACGCCTATAAATATCCACCTAGATCAGGTAAATGGGACTTCTATAATTCGATTAGTTTTATTTTATTGTGGTGTCGTGTTCAATAAGCCAATCCATTCTCATTGTTCAGTTTTACCTTTAAATTTAAACTGTTCATTTGGGAAAAGCAAACAAGTAGATTTCAATGGATGCAAATATTGGTAGATATCACTGGAGTCACTTTGATACGACTGGCAGATCCAGCGACCAATTACTATGTCGTGTTTATTGATTAATGAATAATGTTGTTGTGTAAGTTAAGTTAAGGAAATATTTCAAATGGAATCTCTATATTATGATCTATTTAAAGTTTACAAGATAAACATTTCCACATTTTATTTGTAAGTAAGTTAATGCTATATGGAACATTTAGAAACTGATGATGCAGGTAATTACTTCGGGAGCCACTTCATCATGGGTGGCGAGAGATTTGACACCCCTCAGCCTGAAGCATACTTATTTGGAGAAAATGCTGACCTGAATTTCCTTGGTAGCAGACCCACACCTGTAAGTATAATCATATTAAACTTAATTATTTAATAAAATTGTTAAATTATAATATTATTGTTTTGAATTCATAAGTGAAAAGATATAAAAGAAAAGCAGCAAGCAGCATCAAAAGAATGTATTTGATAATTATTTAAGTTAAGAATACCAGTAAGCCAATATAGCTCAGGTGCTATTTTACAAAAATTTCTTTTTCTTTACCCTACAAAGAGAACTTCATCAAAGAATGTCAACAAAATGAAATGAAAATACAAAAGATTTATTTACCCTATTCTTATTGGACAAGGAAAAGTGAATTCAATTACTGCATGACCTAGCTTTAAGAATAATCAACATTTTGTGTTATTATCCGAGTTATCACAATTAAATTAATATCAATTGACATGTCCTCAGTTCCCGTACCCCCCGCCACAGTCTAATGAGCCTACTAAAACTTTAAAAAGTCTAGTAAATATACGTAAAGAGTCGTTGCGTTTCGTACGATGCCCTGATCCAGTGGACAAGTTGGCTGAGAACAAGATTGGAGATGGCATGATCAAGTCTGGGGACAATAATGGCAAAGGAACGTATTACAATATTGAGTTTACGTTTGACTGTGATGCACGATGTGCTATTACAGTATTCTACTTTTGTACTGAAGAAGTCACTCCCACCGGCGTTGTGTAAGTATCAATTTGTTTTGTTTTACTACAGCATTGCTTTAATATCTGTGATTATGATTCTCCTGGGTTGATTTTAATTAATGGTTACGTGGCCTTGTGTTGGAAACACTTTGTTATTGTCATCAAATAGCATTGCGTTTTAATATCTTTCAACAGGAAACCGACTATTATCTGTTTGACAACCTGATGATTCATAAGTTCATTATCTTTAATGTAAACTAAACTCTCTATCTAAATATTACCATGGCTCACATTAACCCTGGATCGATAAATTGCAGTTAATGGGGGACTCCCAGTATATAAAATATAAATAGTATATATTTATCTACACAACAGCCACCAATATTAAGACAAGTCTCCCAGTTAGCTTAAGTTTACAATAAGTACAGAGATCACTCCCTTTCCCCACCAGTTACTACCCGCGGGACCCTGCAATGAACTCCCAGACGTACCGCTACAAGAAGGGCGCTAATCAGCAGTTCTGTCAGATTCTACACGTATTCGACCCGTCCAAGCATGCTGAAGAAGACCTGGTGTACAATGCAGACAGGGAGATCATACCTATCGCTATCTACTGCGTTGTGGACGAGGGACAAGAAGGTACCATAACTTAGTCTGAAGCGCAGATGTACGGATAGAGCATCCTTATGATTATGAACATTCATTTTTGCTCGAGCTTAGCGCAGTTGTGCTCATCTGAAAATAAACCTTATAACAAAAAAGTTAATATGCATTTTCCTAAAAGAGATTGTGATCAAGTGTTTATGAGCATTCATTTCATGCCAATAAGTTTCTTTCAGATGAAGAGCAACTGTGCTCATATTTTGAAATTGGTTTCATGACTCTAAGATACCCAGGTACTCTCCGCGAGATTGCCAGTAACACCAAGGGGTTGCTGGCTTTTCTCGGGGAGCTGGGGTGGATCGAGTGATATTCCCACCCGCACGTAAAATACGCGCATTGAGCGTGGAGTTGCGGACACCAGCCCGTTATACTTATACTTATACTTATGACTCTAAGATCTTCGAAAACATTTCGTTAGATTGGAACGCAATTCCAGATCCAAACTTAGCGCATATTAGGCGCCTATAAACTCATGCCTCAGGATTGACAGAAACTACAGAAAACCACCTATTGCGATACTTAAATTAATATCATTCTCCTGCCCTTATCCTAATGTATTTGGGGTCAGTGCAGCATGTCTTATTCTTCCATACTTTTTTTTATTTGTTATCTCATGACTCATGAATTCATAAGACATTTCACAAGACACTTTTTGCTTATAATATCCTTCACACAGTCCATTCATCGTTTCTTTGGTCTATCTCTACTCTTATATTCCTACTCCTTCTGCTTCGCTATGTATAAACATGAAAAATTACAAGCTTTAAAATACCGCAACGAAATCGGTTCACCCGTTTAAGAGCTACGGTGCTACAGACAGACACCCACCCAAAAACCGCCTGTTTGTAGAACAAAACAAAAGCGCGCCGGTTATCTTATTGTTGTGGTTTCAAACGATTGAGGTTTTATTCGCTTTGAGGCCGACGTCATTGTGCCATTATAATTAAATGACACAGCGCCGGTTGATGTGATAGGCAGGTGAGGTCAGCGACAATCTTTACGTCACGGCAACATGTACCTATATGTAACAAATAGGTGCTTTTGAAAAAAACAACCTAATAAAGATTAGGTTGCGCCACAAATTCAAACATTTCCATTATTTAAAGTTGGTCGTAAAATTGAGATCCATGTACGTGGAAGTAACATATTTATGGAATGAATTCAATTCTCATGGAGATATCGATTGCGTTAGACTGGAAGATCCCAAAATAGTTGTGAAAAAATTAGGCAGATGTAGATGCCAGTTGGAATTAAGCAAGTTATTTAATTAACATGAACCATCTTGATGCACCGGCTCTCTGTCCCCTCAGTAGAACGAATTTAAGTGCATCTACGTAACGTCTAGATGACTCCATAATGGTGGCTGTTATGCTAACATTCCGGTCGTTATCTAGTCTTGTAGAGCTAGAGAGCCTGTTATGTTACTATAACTGTCTATTTGTTTACTATGTAGTTATCTACTTTAATACGATTAGCCGCCTCTTAAAATAAGGGTCTTTTATCTATTTTTTTCTGATATCTCATCACCCTATTACTTTCACAATAATAAATAAACATGTCACGATTGTTTTTGTGTTGTGTGCGTGTATGATCAGATGTTTGAACGTGAAAGAGGCAAAAGCGAGTATGTAAGAATCGTAGCAAGTGGCGTTCTGTTGTTTCTGCCTATCCCCGTGGGAAAGGCGTTATTCTATGTGTGTATGTATCACGATTGTGGGGCGATTGAGGAGCTCGTGGCTTAATAAGAACTACCACTCGGGTCGATCTTTAGGTTAAGCTGCGCTTGCCTAGGTCGATCTGTGGATGGGTGACCGCCCATTACATACCGAGTTTCCTCCGTGCCTCGGAAAGCACGTTAAGCTGTTGGTCCCGGGTGCCATATATAGATCTTTGGCAGTCGGGTAGTCAGTGACCTGAAAGTCTGACATCCAGTCTTACCAAAGGGTATCGTATTACCTAGTATTAACTGGGTTGTGGAGGTCAGATAGGCAGTCGCTCCATGTAAAATACTGGTATTCAGCTGCATCCGGTTAGACTGGAAGCCGACCCCAATATAGTTGGGAAAAGGCTAGGCAGATGATGATGTATCACGATTGTCCTATTTTCCACCACCAGCTGAAATAAGGCAGTCCCACACGACAATAGCAGTGGTTGAGAAGCACACGGACGGGACGTACGTGCTGAAGGCGCTCAAGCAGAAGCTGTTCGTCGACGGCCTGTGCTATCTACTGCAGGAGATCTACGGCATTGAGAACAAGAACCTTGATACTAAGGTAAGCTAATCAAGAGGACGATAGAGAAACGCTGATGTATTTGATCAATGGTCTTACTAGGTAGCAGGTACGGAGTCTGGATTGATAATGCCCGATTGATGGCAATAGGCTTACCCCCTATTACATGGACTTGAACATAACTGGCGAAATGTCGATATACTAATAGCGTAATATTATGTCCTTGATCGTTATGATCAAATATCAAGACTTGATGTGTTTGTTTATGTTGTTACCGTTTGTTTTAAATCAATATTTAAATAGCGTTCAGACCCAGTTGTAACAGGGAGGGCAGAGTAATGGCCTGTTTGCTTGACTGAGTTTGTGTCTGAGAGACAAATGACAAACTCGTTACACATTCAAAGTTATAACTGAAAGGCAAAGAGCCTGCTCATTCCGCTTCTTTTTGGGGTGTGAGAAATTATCAAATGACTCCCCCCGTGTCGGACTTCTACTGACTAAAAACCCATGTTCCTTTTTAGCCCTTGTGCCGAGGTCGCGGTATGTCTTTCGAACAACACGCGGCCCCGACGGGTGCTTATTCCCCTTCTTCCAACTTCTGCTTCTTAGATAGAAAAAGTGTAATATAATGTAAAAATGTTCCGTCTCCCTCACACACATGCAGCCGAGTTCAGACGAAGAAACAGAAGACGGTGGATCAGAGTGCGTGATCTGCATGTGTGACGTTCGCGACACGTTGATCCTGCCGTGCCGCCATCTTTGTCTGTGCAACTCGTGTGCCGACTCGCTGCGCTACCAAGCCAACAACTGCCCGATATGCAGGGCGCCCTTCCGCGCCTTGCTGCAGATCCGCGCTTTGCAGCGCAGGGCGGATAACGCTCCCGCTGCCCCGTCTGCCAATGATGTAAGTACGATGTAGGAACCTCACTTGACGTATTAGCCGAAATAAAGATGATTTATTGTACACCCAATACCATACACCTGCGCTATAGGTACTAGCCTTTTCAACTTCCAGTTTAACCAGATGCAGCTGAGTAGAAGTGATTTACATTGAGCTACTGTCTATCTTATTGGACAGTTGCTGAACAAACATAAACCCTATTTCTTAAACACAGGGTAGCACAGAGAACATCCCGGCAGGTTACGAGCCGGTATCCCTGCTGGAGGCACTGAACGGGCCGCACCCGGCGCGCGCCCTGCCCGCGCCCCGCCCCGCGCCCGCCATCGCCAGCCCCGACACCGATACTGCTTCACAGGTATACTTCCGCCGCTTTCTATACACCATACTAAACACCACATAAAACAAGAAATAATATAGTAAAATTATGAATTTTGACACAGAGTAGCGAGTAAATGGAGTACTAATGTTCCAGCGTCATTCTGACGCGACAATTGACCATGCTAAGAGAAAAGTGAAGCACAAATAAATGTAAAACATTGATTCGTACACAATTATTTATATGTTTATTAGTTTCTACGTCATTCATGATACCTGTTTTATTTTGATACCTGATTACCTTTTTAATACCTTAGGCGGCTGAAATATTGAACCGCTGCAACTTGGAGCGCAGTTCGTCTACGAGCCTGGGCAGCAGCGGCAGCAGGAAGGCCAAGAGTGGCTCCAAGGATGACGTCAAGAGTGTACGCGACCGATCCGCCGCGCAAACTGTCACTCCTGAGGTAAAAATGGACAGGGTATTAAAAAAAAAATAGACCTCCTCTGTCCTTAAAGATTGTCCTTCATGCGAAACTACTTTTGCGAATAGGTAATAGATTTAATTATATTTCTATGACGATTTTTCTCGATTATATAACGTTCCAAAGTACCTAGTTGAAATAAATAATTCGACTTTATGGACGCTACATCGTAAAGCAAGTAAATTGTGCTACACAATTTCTTATTTTTTTACGAGTACTATCAGCGCTCTCTTATCAATTGAAGAAAATTGAAGCGTTAATGTTTTGTTTATTAAAATGGATCGAAGTTCTGAGCTATGCATGTTTATAGAAGCGATTTGGTTCGCAGTTCCGTATGTCCGTGCTGTTGGCTCGTGAGGAAGAAGCCAAGCGCGCCGAAGAGAAGGCGGCTGCCGCCAACAGTCCGCTGCTCTACAACCACAAACTGGTCAACGGAGACAAAATCTCTAAGGTACTGTTTAATTGACAAAAAACTATAGCGACATCTATGACGCAATAAGACTTATCCGCGAGATAAACATATACAAAACCTCGACCATAACTGTTGGGTAGTAGCCCAACAGATTCTACATCCGTCTGCTCCCTTTTAACTCGAGTATGAAAAAACTACAATGCATTCCCCACAACTTTAAATTATTTTCTTTTCGTAAGATCCTACTTTGTTATTTCCAGTCATCCTTGAGTCTGGAGTATCCTGGTGACATGGAGTCTGTTCAAGAGGCCTCGGGCTCTGACGACGAAGCGAGAGCGACGCATCCAGAACCAGATAGCGACGCCGAGCGACTGTCTCCGCTGCTGACACACCCTACTGCTAACGGGGTGAGGATACTTACTAGTTTAGATTTGTCACTAAGTAGAATGGTAGTATGAAGTTGGAATGGTGCAAGAAATAGCGTCGGTCTCATATGATGAGTCTGGTTTTCACCAAAGCAGACGAATTCGGCGGATAGGAGATGTGTGGAAATCGACCAAGTCGACCAAGACCAATAGAGACCGATGTTGTGATGATCAAATGTTTGCCTCCTCTCGTTTCCGCTCTGGTGGAAACAATGTGTTCAGCGAAGGTGCTACACCCAGAGCCCAACGTTTGTGTTTAAGAAGTGTTGCTGAACAGCTCCTTTATTGCAGACAGTCCCGCACTTGGCGGGCTCGCCAGTGAGCGGGCCGCGCCTGTCCGCGCCCGCACTGGCGCACATCGACGACACCGACACCGACGAGCCCGACCACAAGCACAACTGTCAGTATGCTACAACGTAACACACCTACACACACACTATAACACACGTTTTAGTGCCACGGAGTTTTATGCAAATGCATTGCCTATGTGTAGCTTACTGACTTTAAGTTATTCCTGACCAAGCTTTGCTTGGCTCAGTTCGGGATCAAAAAGTACCTATGTTATGAAAAAAAAACACTTTAATCTATCAAAAGGAAAAATTGAGGAAAAGCGAGGCAACCCACATAAAGCTAAATATAAAGATTGGACTGAAATAAGGAGCCAGCCTATGGGCCCTAAGAGCTTGAAATAATGTCAATCCATTCAGCCGTTGCTTATTCCCTTACAGTCAAAATGTATCCAGATAAAATGTTATTATCCTTATTTATTTTATTTTTTTGTACTCTACCACATTGCTGTCCTATTTGACCTAAAGGTTGACTGGTAGATAATGCCTTGTGGCATTAAGTTCACCTATGTATCACTCTTGTACATGAAGTTTAAATAAATAAAATGTTAACTTACATGAAAAAGATCACCAATCTACATTTAACGCTTCGACTTTTAACGCGCATTACCGGGCCATTGGTTGCATATAAGAACTCCATTTGTACACTACTCCGTGCTTACCCAACACATACTAATATAATACCTATCCCTACAGTCATGTCAAGTCAAACTCCGACCGACCGCTAGTAGGCCGCTATTTATTTCAACCAACTTTCAATTTGTAGTTATTATTACGTGGAAGCTTTGCTTGGATATTAGGGTCATATTGCACTAGCACGTGGAAGCTAGTATGATTTGGCCCTACATGCCCATTTTGAGTGTATAGAGGTGGTTGTTCATTTCGTTATTCAGTAATCTTCATGTCTGAAGCTTATGGTTTAGGGTAATCAGTCAAGATGATTATGACGTAAACTTAGAAACGCAAAGTTTTCAGTACCAACTAGAGATATTATTATCATCTTAGGGTAGTTATTTCCCCATAGGTATTCAAAGCATGTTTAAACTTAACCACGCTGTTTTAGATGAATAGTATTATATTATATATTGTTAAAATTATATAAATATATTACTGCACCATAATATGTCGTTAAAGGCGGTTTTAAATTCGACATTTTCTAAGTACGTAAGTACAATCTTCGAAGTCTTGGGATCTTCCTAGGCAGTAGGCATACAAAAGCAAAGTCAGGTGTAATATCATCGTAAACAGTTGATAATTCGGTGTAAAATCGCACGCAGCGAGCGGAACACAGTCTCGTAACGATGTGGAGTCGCCGGCAGTCGCCGAGGACTCAGATTATTTCACGCCAGAAGACACCAACACGACCATTCTGACCGTTCCTAAGACGAACAAACTTGCAGTAAGTCCGCCATCTTGCATCAGCTGTCATCGTAGTCCGTGACGTCATCATTGAGCTTTGTTTGTGTGCGTGTTCATTCGGTTTTGGTTTACGTTCTTTTATTTACCGCGTCGTGTTTTAATTTGCACTTTCATTATGATCATGTACCGCATCCGTAAATTATATGAATGTTGTTGAGGATACACTGGCACGTTACGGGAGCCGAGCGATGCACTGCGTTACCCACATACCGTAGCTTGGGGGCGAGGCATTGCGGGGCTTTTTGTACGCAGTTACATGTGCATGTTATTGCCAAACAGAACACTCACTACACTGTATCAACCTTTTCGAAATACCTAGTACATGGTTGTTATAGCCCTACGGAACTAACGGAACACCGTTTTCTTTTTAATTTAATACAATTCCCACAGACAATTTCACAAATGTTTACAACACTGGTCTTCTCAATGTCATTCGCTAAAATAACCATGTACCTGTAGTATAGGTACCCAAATATTTTAATAGACCGATACTCTGGCAATAATATGCACATAATATTAGGAAGCAGAATGAGAATCTCTATACGCCCTGATCTATTATGATAATCTGTTACAGGAGCCGATTAACAATGGAGATTGTGCTCCCCAGCGTTGGGCCTTGCCGCATCACGTCACTTCATTACCTGGTAAAGTATTGTAGTATGACTTTGAAATCATTTTATACATCACATGGGTCTACTTCTGCGGCATTATGCCCTGCGTAGGTACCATAATCTGTTGTATCTTACACTATGGTGGGCTTCCTTTGCAGTCACTGCTATCAAGAACCACGTACACACAAGTATTTTGGAACCCATTCTTTTACGAAGTAGGTCTTATCTCAAAGTAGAAACCGTAATTTTATGAAATATCGCTTTTTCATTTGTTGAGTGCATTTCATTGCTTTTGATTTTACAACAATACATAAAACAACGACGTGTTGACTGCCGGCGACCGTAGATTTTCACAGCACATCAACTCTAAAAATATGGGGCATCAGCGTATACTAGTCAATTGTAAATTCATCAAGGTTTTGGCGACCATTACATAAAATAACATTTATCCAGGAACACCCCTGAGCCAGTCGAGCGTGCGCTCTTCCGGCGACTCGTACAGCTCCACGTCATCCACCCGGCAGCTGCTGGCGCCAGTCACTAGCTCGCCACTCGCCACCGACACTGCCTGCTAGCGACCACTGGCGCGGCGCAAACCTCACCCCTACCAACCAACACAGGTGTACAACAATATGGAATTTACATTACCACCTTACTAAGGAATGCTGCAAACTTGAGCTTTCTTACGACTGGTCGATAATGTAACTAATTTCATTCAATAAATGCCATGATAATCGTGTGCACAACGCCTAAAACAACGGGTCATACGGTGAATTTGCGACTGCGACCTAGCCAGACAACGTATGCGACATACGTACGCAATATTTCGTAAAACAATATTATTAGTATTAAGTTTGAAACTATATACGTGTATATTATTTAGTAATAAGCAAATTAGACTGCCGCTTCGCAGCTATATTTAAAGCTCTATGTATTCATATTATGTATAGCTGTAGGTCATAATAAAATATCTATAAGTGTAAACTTTTAGCATGTAAGGCTATAATCGGTATTTTAAGGGTTTTCCCCGCAATAAGATATAAATTTAGTTTATCTGTCACATAATACAAAATCGCATCCTCAGTAAGTAAATCCTCTGCAATGCTAATCCACACGACGTTCGGCACTGCAGAGGATTTGAATCCTTAGTTGCCACTGAACTGTTCTTTCATTTATGACTTTTGATTTGCAGTAGTGACCTTTATTCTAGTTGCTATATGGTTTATATCAGAAAATAACAGTATTGCTGATCCTTTCATAACACTACTGCTACTGACCATGTTTAAACACTGCCTCATTGTTGTCATATACTAACTTGTATAATATCAAGTAAATAATACGTATTTATAGCTATAACCTTGAGTTGTTCTAGGCCGAAAATTACGTTATTCAAATTATATCTCCTTTAATTTGCATAATAAAATGCTTCTGTATTTATTCAAATACTGTTGTTACAGTACGGCCGTTCCATGGTGACGCAAATTCAAGATTTTCACACTGAATAAGGCATTTAAAGTAAAAAAAAAAGAATATTCTCAAACTTGCCAGACATAGTCTTAATTAAATTATTCTATGTGGGGTGAATTTTGATCATTTGTTCTGTATATATTTGCAATAATGAGTCCATCCTTTTTTGTGTTCTTGCTGGATATGACTGTCTTGACTTTTTCTCCACATTTTATTTGACTTTATGCTCAATTTTTAGCTTTTATTTATTCTATTTTAAAGTAAAATGTGTTATGTGTAATGAAAAAAAAAAGTAAAAAGTACCTATATCATCTCATAGTAAATATTTTGTATATTAGGCTAGTGTTTAATTGGAATATTTAATCAATGGTGTAGCAGTTTCTTCTGGACTTATGTCTTTGTTGATTTGATATTTATGTTAAGGTCTCTCAAAAAATCTAAACAAAACTACACTTTGTGAATTGTTGTCAAAATATTGGCACGATTTCATAAAATGTACCCCTATTTAACTCCAAATTAAGTCTACATCTAGTATGTTTTATGAATTATTTAAAGGCGGTCTCTCATAAGGCTTTATTTGCTTGTAATCTAACAAACCAAGATTCGTTTTTGTACAGAAAGAAGTGAATGAGGGAGTGCCATCCGCAAATCATGTAACAATAAATATTTATATTTCATTTTTGTAAATATAGTAGATCAAGTGCTTTATGGTGAAAGGTATAATTTAATATGTATTTTAATGTAAGATATTTGATATTAAAGGAATATAGGAGCTATTATATTATTCCATTTGTATAAAAAGAAAGGGTTGGACATTATTTATAGACTGATTAAGAACATTCCTTTTAACTCCATCTGCAGAATCTCAAATAGTATAAATTGTGTAGAAAAAATATGTATTCTGCACATGCAGCTTTTGTGTACTATTACCTAACTTACATTTAATTACTAAGCTGTTTAGAAGTGTATTGTTTGACTTAATAAACTTTAGTAATGATCCATAGACTTGTTTCTATAAATGGAGGAGGCAAAATAAATCTCAAATGAAGGTACTTTTTGTATAAAAGTTTATTGTGATGTTATTGCACTTAATTTTATATAAATTATATGCTGAATAATACAAAAGTAAAGCAGAGTAATTAAATTAAATCAAAAAATAACCAAGCCTTTAAAAAAAAATTATATAGGTATATTTATGTAGCATAAAACTAGAAATTAGTAGAAATATATTAAATTGATCTATGCACATAAAACATCAATTTTGTGTAAACTTCTGTATAATAAAAGTATTCAAGTCTATGTTCTAACTTCTAATAAAAGTATGATATTAATTGACTTTAAATATAACTACATTTAGCTCAGCTTTGGTTAGGCATTGTTTGCATATTTAAATTTTCTGAATGACAACTACCAGATGTGCTGGGACCAGAAAATTTCTTTATGGCTTGTCTACGTGCTGCATATGCAGACATTCTGGATAGCCTAGCCCGCCTCTGCTCTGGTGACTCCTTGGCCAGCCTTTGGGCAGCGTAGGCAGACATTCTTGATAATCGTTTAGCTCTCTGCTCACTAGTCTCTGTTGATAGTCTTTTAGCTGCATATTCTGACATGCGCCGCAGTCTGTTGGCGCGCTGATCAGGGGTTTCGTTGGCAAGCCTCTGTGCGGCGTAAGCAGACATCTTTGCTAACCGTGACGCTCGTTCATCTGGTGATTCACCTACATAAGCTGCCGAATCTCTGCGACGTCGCCTCTGTTTACTGCTATCCTCCAGCAATGAGAGTGGGTCCGACGACATCGAACTTGAATCTTCTATCTCGTAAATTTTATCACAACTCGTTTCATCTTCTGATTTGATATTGTCGTCAGACATTTGTTCTTGTTTCAAATTTATACCTGTACCGGTAATCCTGTTGTCCATTTTGTTAAACTCAGATTTTACATTAGAGATCCACTTATTATTAGCCTTCGCCATCACCATTTTCTTCCAGGAACAATCAGATGAATTCAAATCACCCATATTGATTGTTCAAGGATAGACGTATCCATAAAACCATAACGGGTTCGACAATTTATAAACTTATTCAAAGGACTAATTACACTATCAGATCTGTAATGCACTTTAACAGTTGCTTAGCTATTACAATCGATTCTCAAATTAAAAATAATACAATCTTCAACCACGGACAGCGAATGGCGTCGATAGTGACAGGCACAGGCAGGAGTTCAAGGGAGGAGAGAGAGAGTAGTGGCGAAGGTAAAACCTACGGTAGAATGGTAAATAATGAGACAGGCAGGAGACAGACATTGATTAAAAACAAAGCTAATTATTATTAACAGTCAGATAAACACTTCGCAGATCCATGCATGGGTCTAATGTATATTATATTATTATACTAGCAGTAGCACGTATAGATTTTTCTATTTAGATCTTTTTTTTATTATGTGCACTTGTTGTGGCGTGTGACTGTGCCAAATAAATATATTTTCTTTCTACAGTAAGAATAAGATTGAACCTGCTATAGTACCTATTATATTTATTAATTACTGGCGGACGTCACGCGGTTAAACCCGCGTAGTTCCCGTTCCCTTGGGAATACATGGATAAAAAGTAGCCTATGTTACTCAGGGTGAAAGTAGCTTTCTATTGCGAAATAATTTATGAAATCGGCGCAGTAGTTTTTGTGTTTACTCATTACAAACATATACACACAAAAATATACAAATCTTTCCTCTTTATAATATCCGCCAATCTCAGCGGACTATCCATCGTTACGGGAGATAAGTGGGCAATGGGCAACTTGGCACAGCTGCATCTCCCTTATTCAAATTCAAACAATTTATTTCAGAATTCAATCCATATTTGGTTATTGATAATAAAAAATAACTTAGCCTAATGTTGTTGTTAAATTATTTGGATAAGTGTGTCTGAACACTTATCCACCTAAAAAAAGAGGCGAGTCCCACCGGACCGAAAACACATTCAAGATGCCATTGGAGGAGGAGTGCAAGCGCGCCATAATGGAAGCGCATCGCTTCCGCATGATCGCGGCGAACCCGTCGACACACACATCCACGAACATCCCTGACTCGCTACAACGCCATGGCAGCCCTAAAAGCACCCTGAATGCGTTATTGTACTGTACGCGCAGGTCGCTGTATGCCCGCTGTGTATACTTAGTCCACAGGCTGCACGTGTAAAACGACTGGCAGAAGGCCTTAAAAAGCGTTATCTTGAGCGAGTCAGTACAGCGTGCAAACCTGCGGGCCAGCATGTTACAACGGATAGCCAGCGACCTGCGCTCCCTGTCTATGTCCAAATTGTCTTTCAAGTCAGAGCGCAGTCGATTAGCAGCGCGAGGAGCATAGTGTGGCAGCCACCCACACTATGCTCCTCGCGCTGCTGCTATTCGCTGCGATGTTGCTCGCTTTGCCCAGGCCCACACTGCTCTACTCGCGCAATTAATCGCGACGCTCGCTCCTACAAAAACAAAAACCGACAACATAGGCAGCGATGGGCTCCGATGAGCAGAGCGAGGAGCATAGTGTGGCGGCCGCCCACACTATGCTCCTCGCGCTGCTGCTATCCGCCGTGATGTTGCTCGCTTTGCACAGGCCCACATTGCTCTACTCGCGCAATTAATCACGACGCTCGCTCCTACGAAAACAAAAACCGCAGCGATGGGCAGGACGAGGAGCATGACGAGTAAAGTGGCCACACTATGTCTTTGCTTCCTTTCCTCGCTACTTTCCATGCCACTCGTCGAGTGTGTGGCGGCCGCATAAGAAATATATTTATTGGTACATTCGTACATTATTGGCATCATAGCCAAATAGGAGTAGAGCCAGCTAAATTCAAATTTTCTTGCATTTTGCAGGTCAGTGTCGGGCTGTATGTCGGACAAATTGATAACTTTTTTAAGTTATAGTAATTGAAAAGTATTAAATTAACAAAGAGGGTTGTATTGATGATTTTAATAATTATATTTTTCGTAACTACGTACGTGTTACGGACTTACGGTCGTAAATCCTCGAATAAAAAAATATTTTCATCGGTCATCGGAGAAAAACATTGAGATCTAGCAGAAAAATCATTCGTGTTGCTTGCAACTCTAAAAATTGTTACCAGTTTATAAATTCTGTTTTTGTTTTTATTTTTATCATAATATTTAAATTAATGATATAATGATTAATATTAATGTCTTTATTTTATTGAATATTTAAAAGAAAATTCTTAGAAATTTAAATTAATATTTATACTTACATTATTGTTTTGCAACACTTAGCGTGTGAGTTGTCAAAAAGTTGGCATTTAATCCATCTGTTTTATTTAGAAAATCTATTTTCAACTCATAACTGCGATAAAACATTCGGGTATTTATCGTATTTTATTGAATATTAATACGAAAATATAAATTAAATTACAACTAGTCCTACATAAGCATTTATTTGTTTCTTATGATCATTAAATTCCCATGTACAAAGGTACAGCACCTGTGATCAAAATTAAAGCTATTTATTTCACTAATTTTATCTTTGGTTGTTTTTGTGTAAATTTACCTCGAGTTGTTTTGTTTTTTAGGGACTGTGACACAAAAGACTGTGCTTACGGAACAGTAACGTGATGACATAATGGTGTAATAGTTGATGCTGTTGTATTAGATTGTCAATAAACATGGATAGTATACCCGAGTCACCCGTGAAGATGAGCCCACTCGTTGAGCCAGAGGGCTTCCTAGAGAGTGAGACAGATTATACGAGCATCAGAGGAAAGGTAATCATTAACATTCTCTTTGTTTACCAACATATTGTTCCCGCGTAAATTACGCCTACTCACATCTTTCTTCTGGTTCATGGTTACACGATAATATTTGATGAATCTGTTGGATCTTAAGATTGATAGGCTGTGAAAATCACATAGACCTACAAGGCACTCATTTACCCTGCGTTAAGATGACCCTGAGCACAGTATTTATGAGGACCACCTAAAAAAAATTGGGAAATATAATTATTTTATACGATAATATTTTTTTGTAATCAAAATTAATCTTTCTGTGATTAATCAATAAGCTGCTTATTAAATAATTTTGTATTAAAAAGTCTATTTCAAATAAATTATTTCCAAACATGGTATTGTACCATAACAATATTGCATCACTTTGTTTATAAATTATCCCATCCTACACACACGGGCACACAAAATATGTGAAGAGGATATTGAATATGAATAACTTATCAATCAATAGGTACAGTTTCATAGTTAGTGAACAGATAATACAATACAACTAATATATTATTATTATAAAAGTGGCCACAGCTCGCTTTATCAATTTGAAAAAATGTTAATTTTTTAAGAAGTAAAATAATGCTTCTACTCTGCTAAATTATTTTGGCAGTTCAACTGTTGAAAATTATCAACAGAATTGACATTTCACAAAGCCAAAACAATGTTGCATACATTGCATCATTTATAAACAATTTGGATTGTGTTGTTTAGGAATGAAGCTTTTGTTGCAATTTAGTTGCTTGGGTTTATTTACAATAAAGGATGAAATTCAATATTTCTGTTACTATGAATAATGTCTAGATTTGATTACCATTATGAAAACGACAACATACTATAAAAGGATTAGTATAGACATTCTCACTATCCTCAAGAAATTATCATCACAGTGCTTGGGCTCCAAAAGTTAGGTAGTAGCAATATTTACACTTGTCTATTATTTATTAACAGAATAGTTTATTAAGGTTTTTATTGTACTTAAGTATAATAAAAAAACATCATTAATAAGGGGTATACTGATAATATATTCTTTTTTAACCAACTCAAAAAATAGGCAGCTCAACATGCCAAACTATAATATTGTATTTTACTTATTTTTCAACATGTTTTCATTGGGCTTGCTATTAAGTCATTGAATTCTTTTAGATGGTGCTTGTGAGCCCTACAGGCGATGAATATGAACTGCTGCGTAAGCAACTTCTGGAGAGGCTGGAGTCAGGCAATGGAGAGATAATATACGACATAGGACTAGGGGAAGGTAACTATTTCATTTTATAAAAATCAATCAATCAAGTCAGGCTATTGCTGCCCACTGCTGGACATACACCTCACAGCCCTCCGTTTTTTGCATCTATTCTCAATCAGCTACCTTTTCAAGATAATTAGTTCATCTTAAACTCGGATTAGTATTCTTGAATTACAAACTCTATTTATTACCAATGGCAGGGTAACATAACTAAAAAAAAAATGAAGAAAAATAACTTATTAAATTAAATAGACTTAATAAAAGAACGATAAATCAATAAACCACATAAATCAATAAACCACATAAATTTTATGAATTATTATCTGTGTACCTGATAAGAACACTGATTGACAACCACAAAACAATTCATTTTAGTTCCTATTTCATAGTACAAGAGACTATTATTAATGCTTTCGAAAATGCATTTAAATAAAAATGTATTTTAATCAAAATACTGTGGTGTAGCAAGTGTTTATTTTATGATTGAATCTACAGTGTGATTCTTTATAATGTGCACATATCGAAATGAGGGAATCTATGCTTAATTTTATCGATGGAAAAAATATTTAAAAAAATCTAAATATTTTTTAATATTTTTTATGGAATTTTCAAAAATGTTGTCCGCTGTTGTGACCCCAATGTAAACAAAACGGTGTAACTTTTAAACTAAATTATTTATCGCGATGAAACAATTTTATGTAAAAAGTTATGAAAAAAAAAAGTTTTTTTAATCAAAAAACGTGTTTATTTTCAATTGAGGGTAGTTTTGTTCCACAATTTTCATTTTACGAGGACGCCTAATTGCTTCCAATCATTATGGAGTTTGTTTCATCGCGATAGATAATTTAGTTTAAAAGTTACACCGTTTTGTTTACACTGGGGTCACAGTAGCAGACAAAATTTTTAAAAATTCCATATAAAATATTAAAAAATATTTAGATTTTTTTAAATAATTTTTCCGTCGATAAAATTAAGCATAGATTCCCCCATTTCGATATGTGCACATTATAAAGAATCACACTGTATTACAATACCAAACAATATTTCATCACAATATTTTTGTTAATATATTATGTAGCTAATAATTGATGACTTAATTAGTAACACCTACCTGATTCGAAACGAAGGGGAAAACCCTATAATATTCAACATTTCATCATACTACCCTAACACTAATAGTACTAATACCATTAAGTTACACCACAATGGTACAAGATACGTCACAATACATATTGAACAAAACATATGAAAACAAGGTAGAAACTACAAAACGACACTTGGTACGAAACTTTTGCTACGTCCACTTCACATATCTGGTAGTAAACACACTCTTCATTTGGCTGCAGTTTCAATTCTTGGAACTATAAAGTCTTAGGGATTAGATTAGATTAGATGCATCGGGCTAATGTCCGCAACTCCACGCCTAAAGCGCGTATTTTGCGTACGGGTGGGAATCTTATTCGATCCATCCAAGCTCCCTGAGAAAAGCCAGCAACCCCTTGGTGTTACCGGCAATCTCGCGGAGAGTAGGTACCTGCGTTACCGAAGTACTTGGCCCTGTAAGTCTTAGGGATAGTTCACACCCGGAAAAACGCAGTACAGCGCGTCTTTATTACATTGTTGTAATTTTCTCTAACTCAAATTCCATGCATTTATTTTAATTATGCCATTACACGCAGTTTTTGAAAGTCTGAAAAACAAAGGAAGCGCAGCTACTGTTACAAGGCACGATAACTTGTGAAATTACTGCAGTTACCCTTCTTCTTTGTTTGGCCCTTAGATTCAGTCAACGCTGTGGCCTTCATTACGTCACCAAATATTTTGATGATAACCCAACGATTAGATTATTTATAATGTTTTAAATACCATGTATAAGTAGATAAAGCAGATGTAATGTTGCAACTAGCAACTCTAACGAGCCTGATATCTTATCTATGATCAGTCGTACAACGATCAGTTGTACCCACGTGCATGTGCATGCGGTTATGTGGTAATATCGATGACTCTTAATAGAGCGTTGAATGTTACCGAAAATGTAATGCGGCCGACTGATTGAATGAGTCACATACGGTATTGTTGACAGAGCTTCAAGAGTTGAATCTTGAACTTGGTAAATTTAATAAGGCAAACTACCTTATAACCTATACAAGTCCTAATGACAAGTTCGAATGCTCGTCTCCAGAACTAAAAAATGTCAATGCTTGCGTTGTTGAAACTTCGGCGCTAAATTCAAGATCGGCGCAGTGGCTGAGAGATTGTCGTGTGTTCGACTCCCGCACGGAACAAATATTGATATGGCCTACAGTTGTTGTTCGGGATCTCGGTGTTTGTGAATGCGAGTTTAAATGTTTGTATACGCACCCACGTTACTGGAGAAATTCCTAGTAGAGCGAAAGGCGAGCTATCCTTTTAACTAGCGAAGTAAAAGACTTTTTAAAGTAACTACTATGCAATCGTCAGCATGTTTTCGTTTATTTCTTTCCTATTTTACCACGTGGTCTTGTATGTTAAGTTAAACAAACACGCAAAGCGTGCCAAGGGCATATTAAACGAATCTGTTCAAACATTCAACAAAATTGACTGGAACACGCAAACTTATCGGTCGTATATTGTACTTTAAAATTATGATTTTTGATATCTGCTTATATTTTGTATTCTACCAAGAATATAAAATCCTCTTTCTATCTCTTTCTGATAATATATGCTAAACGGTGCAGAAAACGCATCCGCAAAGTGCATAAAACAAAACTTCGAAGTTACTTCATGTCCACAAACCCGCCCTCCGCCCGCGTGTCGTGTGTGGATGGACTATTCCCTTTCACAGAGCGCAGTCTCCACTATAAAGGCCCAAGTCATAGTGCTGTGAATGAAACGGGCTGATTATTCTTCAAGCACTGACCACACACGTCTAGTGTAACTGCTTCACCCTAATCTGCAACAGTAAATCGAAATCATATTGAGGTTTTACCAACTTTCACGCACAAGCTATCGTATGATGAGCTGCATACATTTGCAAATATAGCATGCATGCATTTGCCCACACGAAGTTACTAAGATGGCCCCACAGCCCTTCTCAGTCTTACATTCCAGTAGTCTTCACAATTACGTATATGCTTGCTCTAGTAAGAATGTTCACAAAATAAGCTGTAGGAGTAAGGTATTGAATTCTGAGCGCCGACAACTAATACATCTGTGAACTGATAAATTCGCAACAGTGTTGTCCTCCTAGTAACCAGACCTATGGCCATTATCCCTTGTACAGTCACTATCTTGCATTAATGGAACCTTCCCACGCCATTTCCTCTTTTTTTTCTAAATAAGATAATCATGAGCTCAAGTTGCAAGTTCGAATTAACTCATACATCGCTGGTCATAAGATTAAAGGTCGTCCTCTGTGCAGACGGGCGTGGTCTAACAGAAGACGAGTACAGCGCGTCAGTAGCGACGCTCCAGTCGCTGGTGAGCGGCGAGCGCGTGTCGTGCGTGGAGCTGCGGCGATGGCAGTGCGGCAGCGGCCTCACCGGGCAGTACCTGCTGCGCGCCGAGCTCGACCACACCGACTTCATGGAGATCAGGTACAGGCAGAGATGATGAGCAGTAGTTAGCTCAGAGAGCATTTCGGTGGTAGATGACAAAAAAAAATCCAATTATTCCGTAAGAAAGATTTCCAAAAAATATTGAATACATATTTTTTCTTTATGCACGTAAAACAATGAAGACGATACAGTGCTTTGAAAACTCGTGTGACGTGACGTTATATTGTGAGACAAGTATGACATTTTTTACCGGCGAGTGAAGTCACAAGTCGTCAAATTTCATTGATTTGATAAAACAAAAACTACGTATCCAACATTTTTCTATAATCTAACAGACGGATTAATAAAATTAGAATCATATTTTTTTGTTCGCAGGAAACATCCTTATTAAGTACCTCGTTTATTTTGCAAAGTATTCCCAAACGTGACTACCTTTCTACCAGAAAGCGTAGAGTTGAGTTCCAGTGTAATGATAAATTTCAAGCATAATAACTTAAACACACATAACATCACGCCCGCCTGTAATCATCCCCGAAGGGTTAGGCAGAAGTGTACTGAGTACACCCAAGCAATAAGCATAAACATACCAGTAGCAAGCATAACATGCATATAATATTTAAGCTTCGCTTGAGGTTCACAACAAGTCCACAACGCCTCATTTGGTATTGAAGACGTTTATAGACGGCGGTGACCACATACTATTCGTCACGTGTTCGTCAACCGATACAGTTACAGTAATCCTGCATCATCTCAATGTTGGTCGAAGCTATCTCCTAACACTTGCTCTTCAATCCAGCTCGTCTCGAAACCATTAACGAAGACTGACGCTGCTGTATCAAGGCTCCACACACCACACTATAATATAAAAATCTATTATTTATTTCTAATTACGAGCATATTTTCTCTTTGCTTCCTACAGAGTGGCAGTAGTAGGCAATGTAGACGCCGGCAAGTCTACTCTCCTGGGCGTACTGACTCACGGCGAGCTGGACAACGGGCGCGGGTACGCGCGGCAGCGCCTGTTCCGACACAAGCACGAGATGGAGAGCGGCAGGACCAGCTCCGTCGGCAACGATATACTGGGCTTCGATAGCATGGGTTAGTACTACACGGTATTATTTAAATCCGTAGTCAGCGGGTCACGTCAGCCGCATCCACGATACACGTGCACAATGCCGAAAACCGCCACACAATGGTTGCTTCACCTTTATGATGAAGGGCTCCATTGAAGCCGACCCAGAAAGAGGTGGTGTGACGACCTGACAAACCACCAAGACGCTGTCATTGATTTCATTCTTAGTTTTCACTTTTCAGCGATCCCCACTTTTGTGGATGAAGCGTCCGACATATTGATCTTGTTCGTATTTATGTGCATAAAGGGTGTAAAACTACCCTTAACGCAAACGAAGGGATAGAGATATTGGGGGTCAAAGTTCCAAATTTTTCACAGCTGTTTTTGTAAATACTAGTTTTTCAGGTTATAACTTTACTGAAATTACCTCCATGACCCGTTTATTATTCAATGCATCCACTAGCACAATGTTTTAAGAGTGCTTCTTTGAGTTTTACCGTAAGATGTGATTTTTGACCCCAAAAAAAAGTCGTTTACCAGCAAAAAAAAATTGAGTAGGGGTACTTAGTTTGATGTGATGAATGCTTGGTTGACGGCTGTGTGATGGGTTGATTAACACCCTGTATGTAACACGAGACGTAATGGCAAATCAATTGAACCTCGTTCTTCAAAGCAGCTCGAACATAAAACATTTACAAACATAGACTGCTAAAATCGTTACCCTTTTTTTCGTATTGCTGTAGTCGGGTAAAAAGCTTTCCCCCATTCGCGCGTACTATGACTCAGTATGACAATATCATCCTTCCTGATTACTAAGATAGTACTATCGCTGATACGATTCAATCTTGCTATTTAGGCATTATTTTCCTCATTTATATACTTGAAGCAACAATAATACTATTAGGTTTCAGGCTGGTGCAAAATTACCGACCTATAGACTTCATCCTGACTTGTATATGTCTCGCTGGTCGAGGGGTCGCAAATGCTGAGCACAGGGTCAAGGGTTCCATTCCAGAGGTCCTGTAAAGTATTATTGGGTTTTGTATATGTGGTGGTTCAGAATTTCAGAATGATGTAATAAATACATGATAATCGCTCGTTCATCGAAGCCCCTACCAACCGACATACTCATTTAAATGGTCAATAACTCATAGCGTTACTAGGGCGATAATACCACAATAATTAGATCGATGTTGAAACTCGCTGCAATGCGATGTACAATTTGCATATTCATTCTGGCAGCTCGGTATAATTAGTTCATTTAAATAGTAAATACTGTGATATTAATAGAACTTGAACGATCGCTGATAAATGGTCGTAGTTAGTGGTTATCTAGTAGTTATGTAATAATCTTATATAACTGGCAGTTAACTGTTCCATCGGGCACGATATGAATGAAGACGACATAACGTTTTCTAGAACATTACTGTCATTCTTATCGTACTCGTTCGAGCCCTTAAAACAAGGGATTTTATTCAGCATATGCCTGTATATTGTTGAGTTCTCAACGTATAGCTCGCCGCTAGAAAAAAATAAAATGTTGAAAATTCAACAACGCGCTTTTATAAAGACATACATCACCGAAACTAGCACCACCTACATCTTATTTCTTTTACTCTAAAATCACATCAAATTTGAAAAATCCAAAACACTTCTCAATGATCATGCTAGTAAATAACCTGTAGTATTTTTAATATCACTTTTCAGGATTCTAGACTTGATAAATTAATAGAATTACTGATTAAAGATAAAAGTTAAACACTTTTGGTGGTAATTTTTTTTTGTTATTGGCCTCTTTCAGATTTCCATTCCTGTACTTATCTTTTTTTTCAAATTTATATTCATTTTTTTTTCAATATTTAGTTAGTGTGACCCTTGGCAAAAGCCTCCTCCGACACTTTCCAATCTTTTCTCTCCCGCGCCAGTCTAGTCCAAGTTTTTCCAGCTGTTTTAACAACATCATCTTCCCATCTTCTGAATGGTTGACCCAAAAGTGGTAAAGAAGAAAAACGGCAGTTTTTCTTCTTTCCCACTCTTGGGTACAATGTTATTGTTTTATTCCATTTCTCTTCTCCATTAATTCCATGGCCAGCCCATTTCCACTTAAGTTTTCTTACTTTTAATACTACATCTTGGGTCTTTGTAGCTTTCCTAATTTTACTGTGGTTGATTTTCTCTATTTTTCTTTTCGCGGTAAGTCTAAGTAATTCTAGGATGCGGGTGCGGGTAAGTGGCGCCATCAATGTTAAATTAGACTTGCCTCGTTGATCTGGTGATCGCAAACGTGACTGCTGAGCATGAGCTCCTGGGTACGATTCTCGGGTCAGGCAATGTGATATCAATAGCAGCTCCGGAGTCTTAATTTGTACCCAGTTAATGTCAATAGGCTCGCCCAATATTACATGGGGTTTAAATACAATACAACTTGCAAAATGTGCGTAAACTATTAGGTAAACCTCTGTTTAATCCATCGTGAGTCACAGGTGAAATGTTCTGTTAGAAGGCACAATAAAGTCGAAAAACTTCGAGGTCGCTCTTACTAAACGCAACTAAGTACTTTCTGAATTCACGATAAGAAACTAGAAAGGCATGAAACACATACAAATTACTTACACGCTACATGAGCAAGGTTTACAATCACTCACTAGTAGTAGTACTACAATATTCTTTTTTATACGGCTTGTGCAAAATTTATATTCTTACTCAACACAAATGCATGGGCAGCCGACTCTTTTTCGCCATTTTGATGTAAATCACATGGAGAAAGTAGTTTTGTGTGATGGTCTGTACTCAGCACAAGATCATGAACTAGCTAGCTGTGACTATACAGTATACTCTTTCTTACACATTCAAATGTACACAGCCACGTATCATACATACAACGTTCGTTGGTAATAGCAGTTCTACACACGGGCATACTGTTTATTTGAAACAGTGCCAATGGTAATCGCGCAATATGATAGCGGGACGAATAGCAGAGCCCTCACGGCAGGCCCTAAAGTACCAAAAGCTCTTTACGACGAGGTACTAACATCAAATTCTGTATTGCTAACTAAGTGCACAGAATTTTGAAGTTAACAATGGGTAGGTACTTAGAACTGGTTGCTGTGGGTAATCCCTGGAGGGTTAGGTAAAGTTTCATTATGTTTAGATTTCCTGTATTACAGTAGGAGGCGAGTTTATTGCCATCTCTCGGGCACACATCCTGACCACGTGGTTACTACTAAGTTCTAATGGAAAAGCCCGATCCGGTAATCGGGCCCAAAACCTCACGCTCACCAGCTTGCCACCAATTAGACCAACAAAGCAGTAAAATAAAGGATCCTCATGTGACATTCCCTTGTCCCACAGGCAACGTAGTGAACAAACCAGACCACGGCACCCTGGACTGGGTGAAGATCTGCGAGAAGTCTTCCAAGGTCATCACGTTCATCGACCTGGCTGGCCACGAACGGTACCTCAAGACCACCGTGTTCGGCATGACAGGACATGCGCCTGACTTCGGCATGCTTATGGTAAGATGATAATGAGAAGCTTGGAGGATAATTATGAGGTGGAATGTTTTTACCAGACGATTTTCGTGTTTGTACAAGTATCTCCCGGGTTTCCGACTCATGGTAGTGGGGGTTTTAGTCGGTAAAGGTCCGATATAACCGAAACCATCTTCCCAGGAGAAGGGAGGATCGATATCCATGCTGATAAATTAACATTAGAAATCGTCTCCCGGAATTTTTTATTGCTATGATCCTATTCAATATTTTTTGCTAGACCTCGTATTTTTAGGGTTCCGTTCCTCAAAAGGTAAAAAAGGAACCCTTATAAGATCATTCTCTGTTCTTGTGTCACCACCGATTTTTAGTCAACTACGGGCTGATGAAGTAAACGCTTATTGCATGCCTATGGTAACAAATTTTTTCTACACGGCATCTTGCAGATCAATCTATGAGGCTGGCTTCGGCTTAATCGGACTATTCTGTGGGTCCAGCCAGGGCTTTAAAACTTAAAGACTAAATGACAGCGAACTAAGGGCACCTGTAGAGTACAAACCTCAGCTTAGGGGCCACTTAGGGCGATCGGCGGCGGCGACCTCTCGCGCCCGGCCCTGGTGCAAGCCATGGTCCGGGGCGAGGAGGAATGGGACGCCGTCGCCTCCTTCTGCGAAGCAGTGATGCTGGCGAAGGAGGTGGCGGAACGCGAGAGGGAGAGAACCTCTCGTCCCAGCCGCCGCGGGAGGCGCTCCGGGCGTCGGGGGTGCCGCGATGACCTCCGGCCACCGTAGACGCGGGCCTGTGGACGGTGAGTGATGGGCTAACTCGCCGTCCGTCCGTCTCACGACGAAAACAGGCCGTGTCGACGACGCGTTCGTGTTCCACGCACACAGGTGGTTTTTAGTCAGTAGAAGTCTGACACTCCCTTTCGCTCTGCCCAAGAGCGGGAGGGGTTATTCGATGATTGTACACCCACCAAAAAAAAAAAAAAAAAAGGGGCCATTTAGGGCGTCATTAGGCTGGTTTAAAGCTACCGACTCTGCGTCGCAGGTTGGCACGAGCAAGGGTCGGGGGACGACGACAGCAATTTTTATGCTGTAGCAGTAACTGACGATTCTGACAATTGACTGGTTTATATGCAAACATAAATCAGATTTTTTTTAAAATCTTCCAATTTTTGTCCTTCCTTGATCTAAAGTATTATTCCTTTTAATAATAACTTGTGATTTATTCCCCTATTTCCTCAGATCGGTGCCAACGCAGGCATAGTGGGCATGACAAAGGAACATCTAGGCCTCGCCCTTGCCCTCTCTGTGCCCGTGTTCGTAGTAGTGACCAAGATCGACATGTGTCCCCCGAATGTTCTGCAAGACAACCTCAAGCTGTTGATCAGGATTCTCAAGTCGTCCGGCTGCCGCAAAGTACCTGTCATGGTGAAGACGAAAGATGATGTCATTGTTAGCGCAACCAATTTTGTGTCACAGAGGTATGTATGGCGTGGGCTGCGGGATGTTGTAAGAGATAGATGTGTAGATATCTGACACTCCCTTTCGCTCTGCCCAAGAGCGGGAGGGGTTATTTGATGATTTTCCACCACACAAAAAAAAAGGGATGGATGGTATCTTCACTATATCTGTGTAAACATCATGGTGCAATCTTTATTTCTTTGTCATTTGAAATCTTTTATCTCATTATTTAACATGCTATCGTTTTGATCTTCTATCTGAATGTAATGTCCTTTTAACTATTTCGTGTCTATAAAAATAAATAAATCTTTTTAAATTGCTGTATTCAAAAATTGTTGCAACTCTGAAAAATCTTAAAAGTCTAAAATGACAATATACCTAGGAGGTCCTTAGTAAACCAAGAAAACACGGAACGTGTTCAATCATATAGTTATTTAAGAAAATACACTAGGTAAAACGTAGTCAGACCTAGTTAATATAACGACAGGGCTTTGAAAAAGCCCAAAAAGAATTAAGCATTTTTTTTATTCATAAAAAACGACTTTAGGAATATTTTTAATCGACGTCGTCTCACAATGAATTATGCGATTTCTATACCAATGGGTGTTATTCCAGGCTATGTCCAATCTTCCAAGTATCAAACGTATCCGGCGAGAACCTGGAGCTGCTGACCATGTTCCTCAACCTGCTGAAGACAAGGATGCCCTCGCAGGACGACAAGCCGGCGGAGTTCCAGATTGACGACACCTACTCAGTACCGGTACAGTATACAGGCTCGCATTGTATTTATTGGGGAAATTACCCACCAACGAGATACCCACCTTACACACATCTGTGAAGATTTACTAGCTTTAAACTTATGCTAGTGACTCGCCCGCGTGAAGTTCGGTTTTACGACTTATTCCGGGAGTACGCTCCCGGAAGCTAAGTATCCTATGCGATAACCCATGTGATAAACTATCTGTGTGCCAAACATCCATATTCGTTCAGTTGAAACTTATAACATAACCATTCATTCATATTCACAAACCTTTACATCGATAGTAAGATAGGATCAAATCAGAAATCCGTAATGACAGAGGCACCTATCGTCGACGAACAAACGACTAGCTATCGACTGTAATCGCTTTAGTAACGTGTTATACAGACGACAAATTCAACGGCAGCACAGGTTTTTAAAAAAACACGCCACTTGTGGCGTACGACTGATTCTCTATTTCCATCTCCAGGGTGTGGGCACAGTGGTGTCAGGCACGACGCTAGCGGGAGTGATCCGCCTGAACGACACGCTGCTACTGGGGCCCGACCCGCTCGGTCGCTTCCAGCCCATCACCGTCAAGAGCATCCACAGGAAGAGGATGCCGGTGCCCGAGGTCAGGGGCGGGCAGACAGCTAGCTTCGCGTTGAAAAAGGTTTGTAAAGAAAAATGCTTTTATTTTGCCTTGGGCTTTGGCCCCCGGTTTCAGTTGCGTCGAGGTCTGAAATTATGCCATTTTCTTGTTTTTTCTTTATTCCGAAGTACCCTACTGGAATCGCATGCAGGTTCGAATTAATCCTATACAGCAACGAACTACGGGGATACAATTTTATTTTAATAAATTTTCCCCGCCAAAGTTTCTAGAGTGATGGCTTGATTTGCTAGTTTTTATGGGAACAGCGCGATTCGAAGTTCGATCGATTCTTGGTAGCAAAACTCGTAAACCCAAAATTTTTCTGTTTCAAGTTATTCAAGACCATTTCAAGATAAATGGTCAATACCATTTTTTAATAAAGCAAATTCCCTTAACACCGAGCAAGGCAATTTTCACACCACACCAATAATGTTATCACTACCATCAGAAGTTTTTGGAACATTATAGGATGATGATGTGTTTGTTTACAGATAAAGCGCTCACAGATCCGCAAGGGTATGGTGATGGTGTCTCCAGCACTGAACCCGCAAGCCTGCTGGCAGTTCGAGGGCGAGATCCTAGTGCTGCATCACCCCACTACCATATCTTCACGCTACCAGGCTATGGGTACGTATTCAAGGGCAGCAAACAAGGAAATAATAGTAGATTATGCACCGAGGGGCTAAAGTTGTGTCTTATGTCACGGGCGTCATATTGAATCTCGAGCGCAATGAAGGATTCGGAATTTAACTCCCGAGCGCAGGGAGGGAGTTAAGAGTTTAACTCACGAGCGAAGCGAGGGAGTTAATACAAGAATCCTGAATGCTGCGAGGGATTTAAGCTAGCCCAAGGCAAAGACACCTTTAGCCCAGAGGAGGATACTCTACTTTTTACACCTATTGTAAGAAAATAATAGCCATAGTACTAAAAACAAAGTATTTATTAAATAAACAAACAGTATGAATAACATATTTAGAACTCACTTTCATCACTCGACATTCTATAATACTTTATTTATTTATTCACAAAATCCACAGCAATCTTAGCGCAGTTTACTTAAAATAAATTAACTAATGTTACAGCCAATTACTCGGCGCGGTACGGTATTTGTTATTATTAATGCCAGTTTGAATGTTATTCCATTCCTTTTAAAAAATGGTTCGTAGTTATCTTATTATACTTACAATATTATGTCTTCCAAAACATGGCAACGATATGCAGAAGCAGTCGTTATGATTTTGTTGAAAATCGAGAATATCATCCACGCGTAGTAAGGGTATCGAGAATGGCTTTCCTCTTACTGGCGCCAAAGGGTGTTTGTTAATACTATACTGCCAATTTAGCTGAGCATGTGAGATTCCAAATTCAAATCACATTATTGACCAGCGGGTCATAATGAAATCCAGTACAACATTATTGACCGGCTGTGCCCCCGGCCACTAATGACTCACTTTAGATTAAGATTGCTTGTCATATAATTTAACATTTTCGAGCAGGTGGTGTGAAAAAGTCATAACTAGTTTTTTAGAGAATCAGCACATTTTGAGCGTCAAAATTACTTTAATTTTCCTTTCAAGTGCTAAAACTGGGAAGAAGTAGTAGAACAAACTCCCTAGAAAATTCATACCTGCACAAAAATATAACCAAACAATCGCTGTACTCGCACATGCTCAAAAACATGTAAGTGGGCTTCTTCCTCTGCACATGATTACTCCTAGTGAGAAACACAGATACAGAAAATTAGTGACCCATGTGTGCAAATCTGAAATTACCTTCAAGCTTGAGTTGAGGAGTCGTCATACGAGTATAACAGCCACAAAGTAATGGCAAAGGTATAAATAGCATCTTCGACTTTTATGACAAACGCATAGTTTTCCGGTAACCATGTCACAATGCTGTCTAATGGAACCCCAGTGTGTCTGTCGTCTTATTCATATGCTTTTGTTTGTCAGTACACTGCGGCAGCATCAGACAGACGGCGTCCATCCTGTCGATGTCGCGCGACTGCCTGCGTACCGGCGACAAGGCGCTCGTGCGCTTCCGGTTCATCAAACACCCAGAGTATCTCAAGAGAGGGCAGAGGATGGTGAGCCTTATTACCTGTCATTGTGACTATATTTGTGACTTTCAATTTAAAGCAAATCTGATTCAGGTTATAGTCGATTGTGCACCTTGAAACTGTGTGATATGGAAGTACATCGATACGACCAGAAGTCGATCAATGTCAATGTTTTCATTATGATATCTATTGAGTCTTAAAATTGGTCAGGACTCCAAGAAGCAGAAGATTTATTTTTGGATAGTCCATAGCATTGACTACATGTGGGGCTACCACGACTGAACAGCAGCAAGGTGGAGCTGTTTCTATAACTATGTTCCACTTCTTCGCCTCTGTGCTCCATTATATTATTATGCAGTTAAAATGACCTCCATTCTGGCATCAATAACATCAATGAATGAGTGAAATGTCGATTGTTTTGAAGCGATCAATATCGACTGACTCATCATCGTCATCGAAGTATTATTGTTTGTGACAGGTGTTCCGTGAAGGTCGTACGAAAGCAGTGGGCAACGTGCTGCGACCAGAGCCCGCGGCCGTGAAGACGCAGCCACGCACCACCAACACCCGGCACGACCGACGCGCGCCGCAGTCGCACGACAAACCCGACACGCAACCGTCCCACGTGGTAAGATCACGAGCAAAATCAGTGCCAGACAATATTTTGCTCATCGATTATTTATTTCTTACGTGGCTATAATCGGAACTATTCAGCAGCGCCAAAAAACCTTGCCGCATTCTAATTAAATAAGTAAAACTAATTGTGTAACTTTATTTCACAGCAAGAGAGTGACGTAACAGCAACAGACTCGCCGTTCGAAGTGCAAGCCGACAAGCGCGGCGCGGCGGCAGGCGGGGGCGGCGGGGCGGGGGGCGGGGCGAGACGTCCGCGACGCAGACACGACAAGCCGCCCGACGCGCCCGCAGTCGCCGCCGCCGCCAACTAGGCGCCTCTGTGAGCTTGCCGCCAACACTCCGCCTACACGACAAAGAGCGGCCCGACCTGGGAGCTTCACAGTTATCTCCAGAACTAATACAGACGGGCGCTAGGGAGTAACAGTTTTCAATCTTCCCCGAATTTATGATGGAAGTGCCAGATCTTAGTAAAAATTCAAAAGCACGAATGTCGACAAACTATGTTTGAAGGTACTCTTGTAAATATTTTTCTTTATAGCTGTAAGAAATTATTTTTTATTTAATATGTAATTAGCTTCCCTAGCGCAGCTAATTCGGTCCAAAAGCACTAAATCAGAGTACAAGGTACTTAGGTCTCATGTCGATGCCGCGTCATTAGTTGTAATGTACGCGGTACGGTTCTAAATCCTTCCTTAGTGTGTTTACTTGTCAGTACACACTCTTTGACTACAGTTACATATTTTTGACTAAACTATACTTATAACTTTATAGATGGTCTCTTATTCTATCTCATAATCTTTCAAAAAAATCGTAAAGGTATATAATAAACATATTTTCATAATTCTACAGTGACATATAACAGTACAACAGGAACAGAATGTGCAAACTGCATCTTGATTATCTATATTTTTATTATAATTGCTATTTTTTTTGTTACTAAAATTCTCATTATTTTATGCAAGATTCTGGAATAGTTTTGTTTTGGAATTTATAATTTTATTTTAATTTGCTTGATTACACTACTTTCAATTTGATTGAGGTTTTCATTGAGCAGTCTAGGGTCAATAACCATGAGTTTTGTTAAGTTAGTAGCAAGTTCGCAGCAGTGGTGCGTGACAGAGGGATGAATCTGTTGTACTTTATACTTGAACTTCTTACAAATAATATTAGTGTTAGTGAGGCTAGCTGCTCATATCATGATTCAGTATTTTGATAACTTCACAGTACCATTATTATGTGATTTTGTAGTTTAAGTAAATGAATATTTTTATGGTTTGTTCAGAGTGATTGAAATAAAACTAGATCGGATTAACTATGCAGTATTATTTTAATGCCTACAAGTGAAATAGTAATGGCTAAAGTACACAATATGTAGCTGAATTTCAGACTAAATTAAAATATTTACACTATTTCTTTAATTGTTTCTTGGCATCCTGAACCCCTTCCTTTAAGTTTTCATTTAACCTTTTTAAGAATGACATGATTCTGTTAACCTGCTCAGGATTCATCTTATCCAAGTCTCCCAACTTCTCCTTACCCCGGTAGAACACGGACACTGCAAGCTGTGCAGCACGCCTCACAGGGTAAGACTCTGCAAGCTTCTGCACAAGGTGTTCATTGTTGGCAAGGTACCTTAGTAAAGCTCTGATAGGCATTGTGCTCAGATAAGTCACTTGAATGAAGTCTCAAATGAGCACATATTACGATACTTCTGTAAGAGCTCACGCTTCAGTCTCAACTGAGTTCTCAATATTTCAAACTGCTTCAACTGGTCTTGCTTATTGTAATCTATGCCTGGCAAGCGCTTTATCTGTAACAAACCGTAGTGGATCAACATAGATAGTCAGTTACATAAACTAACCTGCAATATTGTTAACACCAAATAAATAATTATCTAGACAGATAATATGTTTTAAGTTAACAGGGTTTAAGAATAATCATAATAAGTACCTGAGTACGCGCTATATCAAATTTCTTTTGCAATTCGAGCACTCGTTGACTGCAATCTTGAGATTCTCTGGCTTTAGCAGAGTTGTCATGAAAGTCCCGCTCAACACTAAAAAAACATACAATATTTACAATACCAATAATACAATTTTTATTTATAATACCATACAGTGATAAAAATGATGACGTATTTCTAAAAATAAGAGCACTTTGAAGAGTACCTTCGTATTATTTCGTAAACAATCGGTAAGAAATCTACATCTACGTCTGGCACAGATAGAGGACTAAAGTTCTTCTGATCAGTATGATCAGTGTTATTTTCCATCTTATGAGGGTGGCATGAGCTGTACACAAATGAATAAAACGCACTTGCCTAAATATAAACGCTATCAATAAATTAAAAACTTAGTACGACACAAAAAAATTAGAGCATTTGGAAGAGGAAGACAAGAAAACAGTCAAAATGAAATGTCAATGTAAACCATAGACTTTTTTTATTTTTATTATTTCCTTCGCCCTTCATGGGCAGGCTAAGGTCTTGGACCATACCGCCTCGTCTTCAGTTTAATCCTTCTTGTTCAAAAGTAAGTAAGGCCGAAACCTCGTCTTCAGTTTTAAACCATAGACTTTATGGAATAGAGGAGAGTACGTTTTAACATTTTTGTAACGCTAATAGATTGCCTTGCAAGCATCGTTGTCAACATCTTACATCATCTTTCTGCTCTTACCCATATCCATGTTACAGTGAGGCCACACGATACGATAACGGTGCGTTGCGTTACGGGCGCCGCGCTGGAGTGTATCTGCATCGTGCTGCCACCGCAGTATTGTATCGAACATGTTCATTTATGTTTAATGCTGTAATTTATTAAAAAAAACTAGATGGTGCCTACGGCTTCACCCGCGTGGATGTCAGTCAAATAATATATTAAAACCTTCCGCGAGAACCACTCTATCCATTGGTGACAACAGCATCAAAAACGGTGCAGTAGTTTTTGAGTTAATCGCGAACAGATAGACAGACAGACGTGGTGGAGGACTTTGTTTTATAATATGTATATATAGTGATATCCAGATCAGTCTCATTCTACTTGAGACCAGCGCAATACATCACTTTATCCGAAACTGTCCAATAATCAATTCGATCTGTGTCAGTTCTAGAGTTTTTTCCTCATTTTTAGTAATAATCTTCCTTTTGTTCTGTGTCTACGGGACAACTCTAGTCGTGACATAGACAATAAAATAAACTATTGACGCTGTCATCCGACTTTGATTGACATTTGATGTTGATTAATTTCATTGTCAAATTGTGAATGGAATTGGATCGTAGTGTGGCATTGTGTTTATTATGAGGACTTCATTAATAATTTCATAAAAAATGGATGAAGTTGCTAAACTAGAGCATCTTTCGCTTGTGTCGAAACTCTGTACTGAACTGGACAACCATTTGGGATTAAATGATAAAGATTTAGGTAAGTGAAACCCCTACGTGTCGTTGATTTCTACAGAATTCTTCCTCATGAAATTCATTTTACCTTAGCTGGATCAACAAACTTTTGTACAATGTAGGTAGTGCACTTCATACAGAATTTCCTGTTATAAATCAGGTGATCTCATAGATTCATGAATAACAATGTGTTGAACACCCACTGTTCATGACCGCCCCAGACACGATCTTTTGCTTTCACAAAATTGTTTTTAATCTTTATTCCTTTATAATGAAAGAAAATCCTGATAGTCACGGCTTTTCGTTGCAGCTACTAAATGTCACAACTCTTCCCAACAATTCCTGTGTCAAGAAATTTAACAAAACTTTTCTACATAATGTTGTTACTTTTGTTTTAGCTGAATTCATAATTGATATAGCTGACAAGAACCCTACATTTGACTGTTTCAAGAAAGCACTCATTGAAAATGGGGCAGAGTTTTCAGATTCTTTTATGACCAATTTATTGCGTATCATACAGCACATGAAACCTGTCAACAACACTGCACAGAAAGGCGAAACTAGTCATGAAAGTTCAAACCCCTTGGCTAATAAGTTCCCGGGGTTAGCCATTCCTAATGAAAAGCCACCCATATTCTCATCAGATGAAGAGAGTGAAGAAGAAGATGATAAGAAAAACAAAAGACTAACAGCAAAAGAATTATTCAAAGATGAATCAAAGGTCAAAACAAATGATTCTGTGGTTGATCAAGCTATGGCCGAGTTGGAAGCTCTGGCGCCATCACAAGCAGTACCTGGCAAGGACCCTCCTAAAAAAGAAACTGTTAAAGCTGATGTGAAAAAGAGAGAAAGAAGCCACAGTCCAGAGCAAAAAGATACAAGTAGGAAAAGGGAAAGGTCCAGAGAGAGAGATAGGGATAGAAGGAGTAGGTCCAGAGACAGAGATAGGGATAGAAAGAGTAGGCGTAGCAGGAGTAGGGACAAGAGGAGTCGCAGTAGAGACCGTAGGAGCAGAAGTAGAGATAGAAGAAGACGTTCCAGAAGTCGTCCCACCTCCAGTCGTCATAAGTCTAGAGACAGGCAAAGAAGATCAAGATCTAGAGGAAGGCCCTCCCCATCTAGAAGTAGAATGTCCCCCTCTAGAGGAAGGACATCCCCATCTAAACGCAGGTCACCACCAAGAGGAAGGAGGTCACCATCTCACGAAAAAGAACATAAATTAGGAGACTATGGTAAAAAGTTCAGGAAGAAGAGTCCTGAGGTGGAACTGAGTGATGACCCTGAACCTGGGAAAGTAAGTAACCGTTGGCAGTTATTATGAGTTTTATAGTATAAACCATGATGTAAAAAGAAAAGGAAGATAGTTAACAAATTAATATCTTATACATAAAAAAGTCACCTCTTTTTTTCTTTGTTGACTGATAATATTCCTTAAATAAAAAAATAAACTTAATACAACTTCTTGCCCCATATTCACAAAGGCTTTGACTCAAATCATTTGTCTATTTCACTCACTTTCATAATGCTATAAAAACATAGACATAATTATGACTTCTCAAATCGAAGCATTTGTGAAAACGCCCCCTGTATGTACCCCCACTTTACTTTAACCCATTTATAACAACCAATCATAGTAAAGATCAAAAAAATACCAGTACTTTTTTTGGGGGAATACCTTCAATTTAAAAAAAATAGAGTATTCCCCTAGTAATTTTTTGATTATTAAAACGATTGGTTGTTACAATTACATTAAACTCTTCTTATCTTACCAAAAGCTTATTAATTTAATCTTTGTCTTTCTCAGATATACAGTGGCAGAGTAGCCAACATAGTACCATTTGGTTGCTTCGTACAAATCGAAGGGGTGAAGAAGAGGTGGGAGGGGCTTGTGCACATCTCTCAGTTGAGGACGGAGGGCCGCGTCACCAATGTGTCTGATGTCGTCAACAGAGGGGACAAAGTTAAGGTAAAGTACAAGACAAGGCTTAATAAATAACTTAAGTAACTAGTGACCAATGATCCTTGACCCTGACACGATTGTATGGCATAAAGTTATTGTAAATATTTAAGCCAAAATATGTAATGTTGAGTGGTATTTTATTAAAAAATCACTAAAATTTTCGTTACTTTTGCTTTGCGCTTGCTCGCGTCAAATCATCATGGCGTATTTCTTGCTATTGCATAATATTGAGTTATTCTTGAAAGTGATTTAGAAAATGTTTTAAACAGCTGATGAAATGTTTGTACTGCCTTAGGGCAAGTAACTAGAAAACTTTTGTAGACTCTACTCTAGCATAGGTAGAGACTCCACTGTGTGCTATGACAAGTTTTCTTCTGACCTTCTAAATTTTTGCAGGTTAAAGTATTGTCAATTACCGGACAGAAAGTATCTCTTACTATGAGGGATGTCTGTCAAGAAACGGGCAAAGATCTGAACCCAGCATCACATGCGCATCTAGAGGTAAGTTGTTAAAGAACACAAACTTGTAGTAGATCTTGTTTTAAATCTCTATCTGTATAACTTTCGTCTTTATGATCAACATTTTCTCCATATTAGGCAGAACGCGAAGGCCGTAACCCTGATCGTCCACCACCAAATGCCACAGTATTGGCAGGCCTACAGGGAGGTCTCGATCCTGACGAGGACTCCAGTCGGAAGAGGGTCACCAGAATCTCCAGCCCTGAGCGATGGGAGATCAAACAGGTAAGATATACTGATGGAAGTAATCACCCCTTTTGGGTGAACTAAAAAGTTCGACCCTATTGAATAAAAACTCATTGGCAATATCACTTCACAGATGATATCATCGGGAGTCATAGACAAGAGCGAGTTACCAGACTTCGACGACGAGACAGGTTTATTGCCTAAAGACGAAGACGGTGAGGCCGACATTGAGATAGAGCTCGTAGAAGAAGAGCCGCCGTTCTTACAAGGTCACGGGCGCGCGCTACACGACTTGTCACCTGTCAGAATTGTGAAGAACCCTGACGGGTCCCTAGCCCAAGCTGCCATGATGCAGTCAGCGCTATCGAAGGAGAGGAGAGAACAGAAGATGATACAGAGAGAGCAAGAGATGGAGAGTGTACCCATGGGACTGAACAAAAACTGGATAGATCCTCTACCAGAGAGTGATGGTAGAGCACTAGCTGCCAACATGAGAGGGACTGGCATAACTCCTCAAGACCTGCCGGAGTGGAAGAAGCATGTGATTGGTGGCAAGAAGTCTTCTTTCGGCAAGAAGACGAATTTGTCCCTTTTGGAGCAGAGACAGTCATTGCCTATTTATAAGTTGAGGGATGAATTGACCAAGGTATGTACTGGCTAGCTTCAATCTCATTTCGTATTACTTCTCTTGATAACTGAATAAATACACGTAATGGGTTTTCAAAGTAAATAAAATATACTGTCTTTCTTATCTATGGTAAGTAGACTATCGAAACCACATAAACGTAATGGGTGTCGAAATCTAAAATCGAATAAACTAAACAGTTTTTTTGTGTTTTAAGAATAATTTCACTTTTTATATTTCTCAGAACTCGGTTCTTCCCTTTGTTATACTAAATAATTTCTAACGTTATTACAAAATTGTCCATAATATTAAATTTCTTCTTTCCGTTTGTCCAGGCTGTAGCCGACAACCAGATCCTGATCGTAATCGGTGAGACCGGTTCCGGTAAAACAACCCAAATAACTCAGTACCTCGCGGAGTGCGGTCTGACCGCGCGTGGGAAGATTGCCTGCACTCAGCCCAGGAGAGTGGCTGCGATGTCTGTGGCTAAGAGGGTAGCCGAGGAGTTTGGGTGCAGACTGGGGCAGGAGGTCGGATACACTATCCGATTTGAAGACTGCACTAGTCCTGAGACTGTTATCAAGTAAGTTGTTGAACCATGTCTGCCCAACTATTAGAAAGCCGTGAAGGGTGGACGTTTTTAGTTTCTGTTTTTATGTAATTTTGACATTATGACTGTTTGATTTTAGTGACATTTTGATTTTAAATGCTAGATTTTCTTACTCAGTTTTATTCGGCGCCGATTATTGATTAGAAATAATCTGCTCGTGTTACTCACAATATTTGTCGATATGCCTTATGTATGCGGTGATCAATGCTTATTCATTTTCTGTATGAGAGTTTTCCCCCTTCAATAGAGACATATCGACGAACTGCTGAACAGCCCAACCCCAACAAAAAAGCTGACCCCAACACAGTTCAGAAAAGGCTAAGCTGATTGCTTGATGCTGTTAATGTAATCATGTCGATCCAATACATTCCTTACCTAAAACTTTCTTCCCCAGGTACATGACAGACGGTATGTTACTCCGCGAGTGTCTCATGGACCTCGACCTTAAAACCTACTCCGTCATCATGTTGGACGAGGCTCACGAGCGCACCATCCACACGGACGTCCTCTTCGGTCTACTCAAACAAGCCGTCCAGAAGCGACCAGAACTCAAATTAATCGTAACCTCCGCTACTTTGGACGCTGTCAAGTTCTCGCAGTACTTCTTCGAAGCACCCATATTTACTATACCCGGCAGAACCTTCCCTGTAGAAGTAATGTATACCAAAGAACCCGAGACTGATTATCTAGACGCGTCGTTGATAACTGTAATGCAGATACATTTGAGAGAACCACCTGGAGATATTCTACTGTTCTTAACTGGTCAGGAGGAGATTGATACGGCATGCGAGATTCTGTATGAGAGGATGAAGTCTTTAGGTCCTGATGTCCCAGAACTGATAATCCTGCCTGTATACTCCGCGCTGCCTTCTGAGATGCAAACGCGTATCTTCGAGCCTGCGCCCCCTGGCTCGAGGAAGGTCGTCATAGCTACCAACATTGCGGAAACTTCGCTGACGATAGACGGAGTTTATTATGTTGTCGATCCTGGGTTTGTGAAGCAAAAAGTTTATAATTCGAAGACTGGAATGGACTCGCTGGTTGTGACGCCTATCTCACAGGTAATTAAATAAAATTATTTCAATACTCAATACTCAATACTCAAACTTTATTTGCATTCCACAATGTGTACTTAGGTGGTAAATTAAAAAATGAGATCATTATGGACCCTGTCGGGCACAGCAAAAGACAAAAAATTTTGTAGGAGAGAGGAAGCTTTACAAAGTTCAAAAACCTATATCTAAAATAAATCCAATAATACGATATTAGGAGTTCTTTATGTACATTTAAATTTTTATAAATTATTTATATTTTATCGATTAAATATTCGTTTAAACTATAATAGCATTTTTCTGTTAAAAATTGTTTTATTTTTTTTATAAATATGTTTAATTTTTATTATTTCAGGTAGTTTGTTGTATATTTTTATAGACATTACATAGGGGCTTGTTGAATGTATTTTTAGTCGAGAATGAGGAGTGTTTAATCTTGATTTATGTCGGAGTGTGAAACGTGATTGTATATCTTCGCGCTTAGTGTAAAACTCTTGATATTTACGAACAAATTTGCAGATTTCTAATATGTATATACTGGGGAGAGTCAAGATATAACTGACGACCCAGGGCTATTGCGTATCTTTGTCTATGGATTAACTGTCAAATTGGTTATGGTTTAGTACAAAATGGAACCATTTGACAGTAATTGATAGGTACTATAGGTTAGCCACTGTCATTTAAAAGATACGCAATAGCCCTGCGGTTAGCATATTAGCGTCACATGTGTCAGTTGTTGGTTAACAAAGCCAACTCGAAGGATTAAACTAAACATATAATAGACAAAGAAGGCTCTTGGTCTATAATATGTACATAATAACGAAAGTTGGTCAATGCATGTCCCTTAAACAGGTAAAGGCAAGAACGACCAGCGACTATTGAGTTTGGGTTGTGGTTAATTTGACTTTTCGTTTCGTTTTGGTTGCAACTGTCAGAAGTGTCTGGCAATGGATGACGAGATTTCTTAAGTTATCCCAAAGACAATATAAAAAAAAACTAACGAATTTAAGGTACTATTTTATACACTTTTACTACTTGCTACCTGCCATAGTAACCACAGCCCATTTTCTATATTCGCTGGTCGTTCTTACCTGTATAGGGGACACGCACAGACCAACTTTCAGCTTTTATAAAATAATGAACGTCTGGCCGTCGTGGGCTCTGGGGCTATTACGTTTCATTCATTCATTTTCTTTTTTCTCGGGCCGATCGGACAAATTCGGTTCAGCGCCTATCAATGAAAGATTTTGGGTTGCCTCTGCACAGTTTGCACTACGCACGACGCTCAGACGCCCCGACGTTTCTGTTCGTATCGAACAAAAATGTAACCTCAAACTAAATGTATTCGACTTCACATTCACGATTGTCCTCTTTGTTCGGTACAGGCAGCAGCAAAACAACGAGCGGGTCGTGCGGGTCGAACTGGACCCGGCAAGTGTTACCGACTGTACACGGAGCGCGCATATAGAGACGAGATGATGCCCACGCCTGTGCCAGAGATACAGCGCACTAATCTTGCTACCACGGTACGTATTTACGGTAACCAAGTCACTCAGGTGCACTCTCATAGTCCTCAACGAGGGCTATCCAACATTACCGGGGAGAGATTAGGCACTGTACCAACTACGACAAATTCTTTGTCTGACTGCCGCACTCAGAGAGCTTTAATTATTACTTAGGCCATCACTTAGTAATGGTTTTGACAGTTATGTCATACAAAAGTATGTCAAACCTTTACTAAGTGACGGCTTAAGTAATCATTAAATATCTCTGAGTACGGCAGTGCGACACGTAAGTGACACGTTGGTGGCTTTCAAACTCCCAGCCACTACTGAAGAAATCCTGATGGCAAAAACCCTACAACGCTTTGCACGACTCACACACAAGTATAACAAGCAAGGCATTCGATGGGCCGTCAGTCTATATAATAATATCGATTCAAAGCAGTTAAAATTCGATTCGATAAAAGACGTATTTTTAATTTGAACTTTTACTAGCGGCTAGCACAATGCTGTCCTATTTAACCCAAAGGGTGACTGGAAGAGAATCCCTTGTGGCGTTAAGTCCGTTTTGTACCACTCTGGTACATGAATTTTAAATAAATATGTAATACTTTCCTGCTCCAGGTACTGCAATTAAAAACGATGGGTATCAATGACCTACTACACTTCGACTTCATGGACGCGCCGCCTGTGGAGTCCCTCATCATGGCGCTAGAACAACTGCACTCGCTGTCCGCACTCGACTCCGAAGGATTGCTCACGAGGCTCGGTCGTAGGGTATGTACTGCGTACTTAAGAGCTAGATATACGCCACTGACATTTCACCCTTTATTTATTGGGCGCCAGAGGAGTAGGAGCCACGCGATTTGCGAGTTGCGATTACGTAAAAAATCCAAATAAATAATTAAGACAGTTATTGGCAAAAATAAGCTGAAGGTCCCATCGGCATGACTTTTATCTATTATATTTATAGCAATAAAAATATCCTATGATTGATAGCTTAGCAGAAAAATTGTAGTGAGTTAAAAAACAGAGGCTATTTTGAATATTTATTTATGATTTTTAAATTTCATTTTATTTTTTTTTGGCCTGAAGAGGACATGCTCTAGATTGTCTAGATAAATATTTTTTTTTTTGAAAAACAATCCGTTGATAGTTGCGGAAAAAAATTGTTCTAATGTATCCTAAAAAAAGTCGATTCACGTATATCCACGCCTTAAGTAAACCAGATATTAGAAAAAACGTTTTAAACGAATATTAAAATCGATTTCAAAATATACATAGAATAATAAACCCTAAAATGTTGAAAATAGAGCTCAAAATTGTAATAATATTGGAGGATAGTTGTGACATTTCAGGAACCCAGGTCTTATTGCAAACTAAACCATGAAATGAATAGAAAATCTCAAATCGTGTGTTCATGTTTAGCTTCAACTATAATTGTCTCCAAAAAGTTTATATTTATCATTCAAAAGATGACAAAACTCTCTTCCCATTACAGATGGCCGAATTCCCGCTCGAACCGAACCTCTCAAAGATCCTCATAATGTCCGTAGCACTACAATGCTCAGACGAGATCCTGACCATAGTGTCAATGTTGAGCGTCCAAAACGTGTTCTACCGTCCCAAAGACAAGCAGGCGCTGGCTGACCAGAAGAAAGCCAAGTTCAACCAGCCGGAAGGCGACCACCTGACCTTGCTAGCCGTGTACAACAGTTGGAGGAACAATAAGTTCTCTAACGCCTGGTGCTATGAGAACTTCGTGCAGATCCGCACGTTGAAACGAGCGCAGGATGTCAGGAAACAATTGCTTGGGATTATGGATAGGTGAGTTGGGATGGATAGTAGTTCACCTTTTTCTTGCAATATCTCCCCGTTATAAGGCGGCGCAGCAGTCTTTTCGACTTTCACACCTATTTTTTGCCGCATAATCTAAATATAATGAAATCATTGCTCAAATAGACCTTGTAATATGTTCGCATAACTAGGATTTCATGCATCTTAATAGAATCACTGCAAATAAATATGAACTTTCATATCTTCCTATTTAGCCTATATGATGTACTATAACCTAGTTTATTGACGGTCGATCTTACTACTTTTTTACTTTCAACTATTCAATCTTATTACTTAGGGTATAAGGGTGAGTGGCAGACTGTCAGTGAACTAACATAGTAAGTTTTATGTGTAAAACAACGGTAACTTCTACTTTTTACTCTCTACAGGCATAAGTTGGACGTGGTATCCGCGGGTAAGAACACGGTGCGCATCCAGAAGACGATATGTTCCGGCTTCTTCAGGAACGCGGCCAAGAAAGACCCGCAGGAGGGCTACAGAACTCTGGTGGACAGCCAAGTGGTCTACATACACCCCTCTAGTGCACTCTTCAATAGGCAGCCGGAATGGTAAGCTGACTTGATAGTTTTTTGTTTTATAATTTATGACAAGAGAGAACATAAGGCAACAATATAATATAACTTTGAGTAAAAATGACAACTTATATTTAAAAAATATATAGTAAACCAGCAAACGATAGAAATTTAAAAAAACAATGTATGCAGTAGAGTACGAGATCAAGTAAATAGCTTTAAAGTAAAATAAAATAATTTAAAATTATCTGTCTGTCATCCAGTCAGAGATTAATTAGGCTTGAAATGCCAATACACAGCTCGCTCAAACTTCGTTTCTTTGTTCAATTTAATAACATCCAACTATTTCTTCATCAGGGTAATCTACCACGAGCTGGTCCAAACGACGAAGGAATACATGCGCGAAGTAACCACCATCGACCCGAAGTGGCTGGTCGAGTTCGCCCCAGCCTTCTTCAAATTCTCTGACCCCACGAAACTGTCCAAATTCAAGAAGAACCAGAGACTAGAGCCGCTCTACAACAAGTACGAAGAACCAAACGCTTGGAGAATATCCAGAGTACGTAGGAGAAGGAATTAAACTGTCCACCAACGCTAGATCTAATTTCGTAATAAATAAATTGTTAAGAAATCTGAACGATTGTTTTATTTATGTACTGTTTATTAGTCTAGCCCCCTCCCATCACTATGGTGCCACAAAAACAAAATTGAAAGCAAGTCTCAGTCGTAGCAACAAAGTGACAGATGCCGAGGGCTTCGTGTTTGTATCTATGTGGTGGGTGGTTCGATGTTGTTTTAAACCAAATAAGACTTTACTTCCCCGTTGGTCTCGTAGCCGCAAACGCGACTGCTGAGCATTGGGTCCTGGATTAGATTCCCGGGTTTGGCATCAAGCGCTATTGTAATTCTCATTCGAAATTTGTCAGTAGTAGGTAGCCTTTTTTTTCTGGCGGGTGGAAAATCATCAAATGGTCCCGCTCTTGGGCAGAGCGAAAGGAAGTGTCAGACTGCTACTGACTAAAAACCACCCATGTTCCTCTTCGCCCTATATGTCGAGGCCGCGGTAACTTGTGAACAACCCGCAGCCCCAACGGGGCTAGGTAGCCTGGAGTTAAAGTTAGTTTTCTCACTTTTTCCTGTTTTTCAAAAACTTTGCCCCACACTAGGAATTTCTCCTGTATCATGGGTGTGTTTACAAACATTTAAGTTCACATACACAAACACCCAGACCCGGAACAACTATCTCTAAGCAATACAAATATTTGTTCTGTGCGAGGATCGAACCCGCGACACGTAGTGCAACAGTAATCGCTCAGCCACTGCGCCAACCGTGTCGTGGCGCCAAAGTTGGCGGCGCGCCGCCGCGCCGTTGGGTTATGGTTATCTCCGCTACACACACACAGACACATAATTTCTAGAAACGGTTTTACAAGCAGTGAATGAAATAAATCTCTTCTTATAGACTACTCCTTGCAGAACAAATTATGGCAAGCCGCCTCTTCGGCTCCACATTTCTGTACATGAACACGGAACAGAAAAAAAACAAGACTGCCTGATGCGATGTTCCGTTTCTATTTCTAGTTATTTCAAATCTTCACTTTGATGTAGGAATGTACCTATCGTGTGAAACGAAACGTCAACGTCAGAAAATCAAGCGAAAACGGAGAATTTGTGTGATTGGAGATTTTACTAAAAATAGATATATTTACGGAGAAAATGAGGTGAAATACCGTAATTACTTACGTAATATTTCTCATAAGTTATGGTAAATCTGCACAAAACATATTTGTAGAACCATGGACTTCTTTTCGGAAATAATCGGCGAAACAGTGATCCTTGGAATTGACTCCCTTATTTTGGGTTTCTGTGTGAAACAGCTGAGCAAATGTAAACATATCTTGAATGCCCTGCAGGTAAACACATTATTTCTTAATAGAACTTCTGTTCAGTGGGTCTAGTTTCATTTAATAATAACAGTGAACTGCTAAATACAATTATATCACATTCCCGAATAGTTTGACGTAGCGTAGCTAAGTACCAATTTTCTATTCAAGTATGTTCATAGATTCATTGTCGCTCTTGACCTTTCTTTTATTGTTACACACGAAACAACATAGGATATGTATGATTTAAGTAAAATTTAAAACAAAAAATAATACAGTAAGCAACATGTTGAATTACAGACAGCCCCTGTGCTGGACATAGATTCGACCCTGAACAAAGAGATCAACAAGTACTCCAACAACACCATCCCATATGTGGTGATCAGAGGCCTGGTGAAGCCACTGGGCAACCCCATCACCAGCAACTATAACAACTCTGTGACAGGTGTTGTGCAGAGGTAAGGATTTAATACCTACCTATGTTGTTTTAATCCTTCTGTAACAAAATACTTTTTAAGAAGAATATGCATCTTTTAATCTTCATGCAGGTGTTGTTATCTTTGCACGCATTAGATCATTTTTTTCTGCTTGTTCTCTTGTATTTGCACAATCAAAATGTGATTAAAATTGTTCTAGTCATCAAGGTGGGCAAGGTAGCATATTACTAGGTAAATTGTGATAAAATACAATAAAATCTTGTTCTATTTTGCAACAGACACAAGCTTGAAGCTTTTGCATATTAAGTAAATAAAATATGAGCACTTCACACAGTTCACATACTTCTGTAAAGTGTTATTCAAATAGATTAATCAAAACAACTTGTGTAAAATTGGTCATAATACATTGTTGTATTATGACTAATATTACTACAGGGTTACAGTGATGTTGCATAAATGGTTTTGGTTACCACATAGGTATTAAGTACTACATCATATTGAACCTACCACTCAGGGTTTTTTTATTTACTCAAAAATGCATGTAATGTTGTCATTATTTTGACAAACTTGTTTGAGCAAAGTCGACCTTGCCGGTCTGTTTCAAGGAGCGGCCGGCAAAGTTTCGCTGGCCGCTCTAACAGGCCGGCAATGTTTTGCCGGCCGCTATTTTGACGTTTCAACGTTTTAAAAAATCAATTCCAAAAAGATTTTATTTAAAACACAGCTGTTTGTACGTCTAAAGGTAAAAAAAAAAAAGATTTAAATGAAGTAATAAATGAAGAAATAATCCAGCAGTCAAACACCGCATTAGAATTATCGCAAACTATCAGTAATATCAAACCGGGAAAGTCGGTGTTGAATTTTAGTAACTGTACTTTTCATAATTGTCATTTTAATTAAAAGTCTAGTTAATTAATATATTTTTTATTTAAATTACTTGCATGTTTTATTTAGATTAGGTACTTGCATTTTTGAGTAAAGCACTATACAAACCTTGGCCCACAATGACTGCTTCGCTGGTCACGCTATGATTGCCTCGAGCTAGCCTAGCTACGCTCTAGGCCTTTCAGCTTGGCCATCATTGCAGCCCTTGCTGTCCTCGCTGTAAAGGCCTCGGCCTACGGTCTCGGCCTTTATCTCAGGTCGTCCATCAAGTGCTGCACGCTGACCGCGCTGTGTCGGCCTGGAGCTGCGCTACGCTGCGCTGTCGGCCATCATCAGCGCGACCAGCAAAGTAGTCATTATAGACCGCGGCAGTAATGTACTATAGTAATAAAAAAAAACAATGTCTCATACACATATTTTGAATGTGTAGTGAAGATATTGCACATTTGTGGGAAACACGTTTTTTTAAATATTTTTATAAATTAAATAAAAAAAGTATTTGTGGGTATAGAAAATAGTGGTACTTAATTGTTTGTGGGTCTATGTCCCTTTCTCCTTGCAGACTACAGATGAATGATAATAACTCTGAATATTTTTTGTCTCTATTCCTATAATTATGACTAATTTTGAAGTCTTCAATACTTGTTTTATTTTTCTTTTGTGTTATTTTCAGGCTCACAATTAAAGAGCATGTGATAGCCCGGACATCAGCAGGCTTCTGGTCGGACCAGACGCGCACAATACATGAAGTGTGCAACTCCACACCCTTCGTCCTCAACAATGGAAAGTACAGTATTGAGGTGGTGGACGCACTCACAGCGGAGTTACTTGGTAAGTACTCATAAATTGTCTGAAAATATGTCTATTTCGCTCGTTTTTAGGGTTCCGTACGCGAAGGGTAACCAACGGGACTCTATTACTAAGCCACCTTTGTCATGCCCCTCATGATGTGTATTTCTGCTGGCGTTATAACAACAAATAATACCATTCAAAGGGGCTGGGGTACTACGATTGTCTCACAAATAGCAAGCTTTTTTACGTAGCGCGTAACATAAACCCTATAACAACGTCGACGTCGCCGCCAATGAAATGAATGTTTTCTGTGACATGCCGTGCGTCGCCCTGCATCACGTTAACACGACGTGACGTGAATTTTCACGATGCTCTTCGTATAATTCACCACTCGACTATTTTGCACTTAGGTTTTATCCCAATTCTGACGTTATACTTCAAAATCTTCACCGGTTTTTTTTTTGTGGAATTCAATGTTTATCTTATATATATTATTCAAATCTTCAACTACCATTTATATCTAATCGTGCGCCGCCACCTTCTTTCCTTCCTATATAACTTTTATTTTTACCCGATTGCACTGGAATCTAAAAGAAAAGTAATGTTTACACAAATGTTTTTTTTTTTGTTTTTTTTTTATGACACTTTTCCCAAATTCCACCAACATTTCATCTTTACAGACATGGACGTCATCTCAGACAAGTTCGAGCCGATGTCTCCGGGGGTCATTGACCACGTGTGGGGCTTCTTCTCTGGCGTGCGGCAGCGAGGTCTGCAGACCATGGAGGAGATGCTTCGCGACGGCTCCTACATCACGGCCATAGGAGAGCTGCACAGGAGCAACACGGGAGAGATGAGGATACAGCCACCGAAAGATGGCCTGCCTTTGTATCTCACGACGGCGACTAAATCTAGTTTGTTGAAAAGACTGGCTAGTTCAAGAGACTTTCTAAGGTATGCTGTACACAATAACATAAGTAATTGGCAACCTTTTATTTTTTTAAGACTTTGGGAATCATCAAATGACTCCTCCTGCTCTGGCCACCCATGTTCCTTCTTAGCCCCTTTGTGTCGTGGCCGCGGTATCTCTTTCGAACAACCCGCAGCCCCGACGGAGACATAGACACCCTAGTATTCAGTTATGGCGGCCAAACTCAGGGGGACTAACTAAAACCAGCTAGCACAAGTACTCTCTCTTCTATCACTCTCATGGTCCGACGGGACGGCAGTCTCACACTAGCGGCGACCCATGCACTCCGAGGTACACCGTGAACTTCCAAACACCTGGCTGCTACTTGAAAGTCCAATAAGACTTTTCCCGATCTTAAATACGAACCCATGACTAATGGTCAGCAATTGCACTTGGCAGCTGCAGTGTGGCAGTTGGTCTTTTCCATACAAACTTTGCCCGCCTTTTGGGGGTTACATTTTTAAAAATCCATCCTAAGCGAATAATTTATACGCGTCCGAAATAAGTTAGTAGCCCTAAGGGTTGATCCTCAGTCAGTCAGCTTTGCCTTTTTGAAACATTTCCAGAGTACTGCTAGTGATATTCGGCACGGTAGCCGCGGCGGCGTCATGTCGCGTGGCGTACAAGTACATGAAGCGGCGCCGACGTCGCGCGCTGGAGGACTCCGTGAAGAAGCAGCTCGCGGCGGGGCGGCGGGAGCGACGCGCGCACGCCAGGGAGAAGAACCTGGCGGATGTGCAGCTTTGTGTTGTGTGCACGGAGAACCCTAAGGAGGTAGGCACGAGGATACAATGATTTATTTGTATTTGTACAATCTTTTAACACTTTCGGTGCCAAGTTCAAATTACCTATCAATTTTTATTTGTATGCTGTGTATTTTATGTCTACGTTTAGCGACGACTTATAGGCGGGTTTCTGGGCACACAAAACAATTTTTGTTCAACCCATATGCTAGGAGCATGACACCGAAAGTGTTAAACGAATTTTTGTGTACAGAGAAGAAGAAAACCAGAAAAACAGAAGCACCAACCAGAAGATTTTTAACTACACTACGGAAAGAGTTTTCTACCATTAGAAGACCTTCAACAATATACAGGAAGACGTTTCGACTATAGAAGACGAATATGTACACCAAGCCTATCTAATGTCCATTTCTTTAAGTACTTTCATTATCACATTACTTTTATAAGTAATTGGTTGTACCACTGCTAAAGCAGGGCTGGAATGACGAATAGAAGACTTAATCATAAAATATATTTCCAGATCATTCTGCTACCTTGCGGCCACGTGTGCCTCTGCGAGGACTGCTCCGACAACATCAACGACCACTGCCCCATCTGCCGCGAGAGGATAGAGTCCAGAGCGCCCGCCTTCATCACGTAGACGTTAACATAAACACGTATCACGACCACGTAACCCACGAGCACGCTACGTATGATTATTAAGCCATTGGTGTAAGGTATAAATTGTAATGATTGACGCGTGAAATGAAATAAGTACAACAGATTGTACAGTGCGGATTGATATATTTTTAGTTGTACAATTTTACAGTTCTTCCTGTTATTTTACCTAAGTCAAGTCCAAGGCCCATGGGCGCCACAAAAACTCTGATACCAGATCAGGCGAAGGACCTCTAGACTTTGCTTCACTGTGATCTGGCCCGTTATTCACAAATGTTTCGATTCGGAAAGACGTGTCATCCCACTCGCTTTCGTAATGAAAAAAAGAGCTAGACATACGATTTCTGGAATATAATCAAAGCATTTGTGAATATGGGGGCTGTGTTCTCGTAGCGTAGCAATAAGGTTGCTTCTGACGGCTGCGGGATGTTGTAAGTAATACCGCGGCCTCGACATAAAGGGCTAAGAAGGAACATGGGGTGGTTTTTAGTCAGTAGAAGTCTGACACTCCCTTTCGCTTTGCCCAAGAGCGGAAGGGGTTGTTCGATGATTTTCTACCATGCAAAAAAAAAGTTGCTTCTGACAGAGGTAGGTAAATATAACCGAAGGATAGTTGCCTGAAGGGCTGCACCATAATATCTTGCATAGATCTTATTTTGTTATTCAATAATAGAAATAATTGCTGATATTCCTTATCAGTTTCTTTCGTACTACGGTACGGTCAGCAACAGAAGTAGCTTAAAACAAAGCAGGTATTTTTAAAATAATAACTTGTTAGATGTTACTCGTTACTAACAAGTTATTGAATACTAAGGAATATTTAAAAGAATAATCTTCTAAAACATTAAATAATGGCTGGAGTCCTGTACATAAAATATTTAAAATTTCGAAATGTTAAGATACTTCTGTTGCTGACCGTACGAAACTACGACCACAGTACACCCACATAGCGCCAGTTATGTTATGGCAAATGGCAAAAACCTGGCGAAATGTGTATACTGGGTACCCCTTTGCATACCCCTTTGGGGAAATATAGCTTTAGGAGGAATCATAGGCCCCCGTCCAGTTGACCAGAAATGTATTTTACTAGGAAATTGACACGTAATCACATTGTTAAGTAGACATTTGTCGGTGATAGTACAGGTATTACAACGTGCCGCGGTGCTCATAGCAAGAAGACTCTAATGCATTTGCCTTTTTTGAGGACAGGCTTTTAGAACCTCGGGGGTAGAAATAATACAGTTAAGTCCAGTGGTGTTACAAATGAAATTAATTAAAGTTTGTAAAATATTTTACTTGATTTTATTGATGTCAGAAACCTATACTTATACCTCCGCATGAGGCTGAACATGTGTCGTCTTCTTCTTGGCCGTTAAATGGGGTTTCATCATCATCATCTGAATGATCTGATACACTTGTATTGTTTACCCCATTTTCTTTATGTTTCTCTGCACTTGAAGTCTCATCTAAACCATACTGTTCTAATAATATATCAAGTTTCTTATTACTAACAGCTGGATCAACACTAGTTTTAGTTTTACAGCTTCCTCCACAACAGTCGTTTTTATTACATGCATCATTATTACTTGTATTTTCTTTATTTGTTTTATTACTGTTACTGATTCTCTTATTACTATTTATTGTTATGTGTGTATCATTCAGATCTTGAATGGCATCTTCTAAATCTGCATCCTTGTTAGCCTGATTAGCATGGTATTCGTCAAGCATCCTCTTAGCTTTCGAACTCTTGCCAATGCCAAGTTTGGGCAGACCCTTGTTGAGGCCTTCAAGGAGCACACATGCCTTGCAAACCTCCTGTGATGACACAAACTTGCAGCGACTACATGTCCCCAGTGTGGGGAGCGAGACCTGTTCCTTTACCGACATAGTTTCACCTAAAATACATATTAAAAGAATGGAATTAGTATTTCTAAAATTCAGGGTCAAATATGGCAAGAAAAAAAATATTTTTCCCATTTCTTACTTTACTAACTGTGTATAAGGAAATTTTAAGTGTACCTGAGTAAATAATATCCATGATACAAGCTGGCCTAATCTTCTCCATATCCTTGAGCAGAGCTCGAGCATGTCCCCTGTAAGCATTTGGAGCAAACACACACTCTGTGGAGAAGTAGACCAACTTCTTGTAATGTGCATACATCACTATCTCCTTCTCATAGGTGTACTTTAGGGGCTTCACTCTTGGTATTGTACCTTCACTGCCCTGGAAGAGACCAAAAATAAATAATAAAAACAGGATTTACCGAGTTTATTTGTTTATACGTGATCATGGTGCTTGTAACAGCGCCGAAATATCGGGATCCCGAAACAATAAGTAAATATTCCATTTTCAGTGTTAGTGACCATGTCAGTTTCAAAAATAATGTTAGTTAGTAATATTTGTCATGGAACTGCTTTGCATCACTATAACGAGGTTGTGCAGATTCACATTCCAGTACCAAAGGCAGATTCAGGTTATTTATACAGAGTTGTTAATAAGATCCAAAAACCAAAAAAATAATCTTAGACCAAGGTCCTCAGGATGTTTCCTGGGGCACGGAATTTCAATAATTAATTCAAGTAAAGTGGAAGTTTAAAGTTAGTACTGTATTTTGTGACTGAGTCTTACAGTAGCTACAGCTGTGCACCTCTTCAACCTTGCAATATCACCTCTTAGAACATTCATCAACACAGTTTCAGCAATATCATCAGCATTATGCCCTGTAGCTATACACTTCACTCCCAGTATAGCTGCCCCTCTGTCCAGGGCTTGCCTTCTGAACACCCCACAGAAAGTGCAGTTGTTCTTCCTGCCAATCTGAGCCACTATCTCATCCATTGTCCAGCCATACAAGTCTTTGTATGACAATATCTTCAAAGGCATCTCATAGTCGTCCCGGTTTTGCTTGACGGTCTCAAGACTGTCATCTCTATATCCCGTGATACCTTCATCTATTGACAGCAGCATCAGGTTCAACCCATAGTTGTACCTTTGATTTAAAGTCTTGAGTACATACGCAAGTACTGTCGAGTCTTTTCCGCCAGACGCACCAATGGCTACTGAATCTCCTTTGTTGAATAACTTCGCTTTTGTGATTGTATAGTGAATTTCAGTTTCAAATGCCCAGAAAAAACATTCTTTGCAGAGAGCATCGCCTGTTTTTGGTCTCTGAAATCATTCAAACAATCAAATTATAAAGTAATATTATGATCTTGGTTTTTTTTTTATATATTAAATATTTCAATAGTTACCTTCAAAACAGCATTATTGCCACAACCTCTTCTGCATGGCACAGGCATTTTGTTAATTAGTGAAACTAAACAATACCTTCACAAATAATTGCTTTCACTCTTGATTTCATAAACAAGAGTTATGTATTAAAGATTTCGTAAAAGTTTAATTATGTATGTACTGTAAATTGGGGATACTTCACGCTTCCTTGGTAACTTATAGACCATTTATATTGACGTTTTATGAAATAAAAGTTGAATTTAACATAATTCCAATCACCTCAAAACCACCAATTAACCTCAAATTATATTGTTTGAAAAATGTGACATATGAGTATGACATCATGATGACATGACGACAGCTGGTCTTTTGACTGAACTAGTGTGAGGCAATAAGGTCGAAAGACTAGCCTTCCCTTCGGGGTAAATTAAAAAAAAAAAAACTGAACTAGTGTGGGCGGTTTATTGGCATTCCATATCGACTTTCAAAGCAAGCCGAGTGGTGTTATATTGTTCGTTATAATACTTGTTATTCTTACTGGGCACCGCTGCCCAGGGTTCATCATACTATAGCGGTTTTACATAAAAATAAAACCGATATTATGTGCCGAGAGGGAAAACATACAGCATTGTTTAGGAAGAAGCAGTGTATACTTAGCCTTTTGCGCGGTCAATAGTACGGATATTTCAGTTTAATTTAATGACGCCAGAGGGCGCAGCTATCGCAGTTGTTATATTTAATCTATGCCAGCTAGGACGCGGGAACCGCTGTCACTTATCGGATTCATAGTCTTCACCAGGAAGGACTTCCTACAATGCTGTATGTTTTCCCTCTCGGCACATAATATCGGTTTTATTTTTATGTAAAACCGCTATATTGATGTGCCTCCGGAAAACATACAGCATTGTTTATGAAGACGTGTTTGTTATCTGCTGGTGAAATATTATGGATAAAACTCAACGCTATGATGATTATCCAATATTTATTCTGATAATTAAATAATTACAGTAATAACAATTGGCATTAAAAAAAGAAAAAACGTTATTACATTTAAACCCACATAAAGAGATCCAACAATAATCACAAAAGAAACAAATCAAATTTTCAATTAGAAGTAAATGTATTGAAAAATGAATTACGACTGTGTTTAGGGAGTTCTATTTCACGACAGTAATGGTTAAAGAAAGTATTGGATGATTTCCAATTACCCCGTGACAAAATATCATCAATTGGTTGATTATCTAGCCAATTCAAGGAAGCTACTGCTGACCTACAGCTTCCCGGAGATGCATGAATACCACTATCTTTGAGAACTGTGCGTACCCAGTTTCCAATCACAGTACGTGAGGCAGCTTTTGTGTTACTAGATATAGTGATAAAAAGATTGTCCAAATTGGCCACATCTATCCATTTTCTATTAAAAGCCTAACCAAAGTGACTGGACATATGTTTTTATCACTATGTTGTGAAAGCTTCCACGCGGATTGACGATAACAATGTGTGTCGGTTTTCGACCCAAATGCAGGTAATAAATAGATATTGTCACCATCATCCACAAAGCTGTCGTTTGAAATTTTCAGCAAGGTTAAGTCATGAACCCTACGGCCTGATGCCAGCAATAAAACTGTTGCTGCTCGACGTGCTAAATCGAACAATGTGTCTTTAGGTACAGTTGATGAGAGCCAATTCAGTACGATACGAGGATCCCACGTTAATAATGGTCGTATTTCTTTTGGTTTAGCTACTCCTAATGCCTTAAGGGTTTGCTTTATAATGAAGTTAGAAAAGGTTTGTTGTTCAACATGGGGGCCGCAAAAAGTTAAAACTGCTGATTTATGGACAAGGATAGTACTATAGGACAATTTTTCTTCTAGAAAGAGAAACATCAAGAATTTAGCAATGTCAGCAGGTTTTGGACATTTTTGGTTCACTTGCGAGTTGGAGCACCATCTCAACCACCGTTTAAATGGCGCCAAATAGGTTGACAAAGTTAAACGTCGCCAGCTCTTCTTTAGAAGGTCTTTCTCCTGAATGGACCAGTCTTTTATTTGGGCACCCCACCCCCAATTTTCCAGACTTTCAGGGTCAATGTCTGTACCTGTGGGGGAGGTTGTGATGTTATGACATCTATCATGGTTTTCGATAGATTCAGGAGTTCGTGTGGGTGATCTAAAGCCCTGGATTTCAGGTTTTGAAGCCAGAACGCTCGAGGCCACTCTGGAGCCACAACTAAGTAAATTCCCGTTGCATTGTTCAACTGCGCCAGAAATCTTGGCAGCAAGCTGGGAGGAGGAAATTGTTAAAGCCTCTTTGGCATGCGACAGCTGCAGTGACTTATATAAAAACTTTGTGTCAGTGTGGTGTGTGTCAAGTAAACCGTGTTGTTTTGCTAGTATATTGTACCTACTCTTTTTACGACTTTCATTCTATTATATTATATTTTCCATTGAGTCTTTCACTGAAAAAGGTACCTGCATTAGGTTATGGGCCCAGGATACCCAGGATACCCAGGATACCCAGGATACCCAGTATACCCAGTATACTTCGGATAAGACCTAGGACGTAAAAACAAAAGTTTTTTCGGTGCTGTCACAATGGAAAATTTTACTACCACCAAGATTCAGATCGGTCAGCTCATAGGTAGCCAGAATTGGGCTACATGGAAGTATAAGGTGTCCATCATGCTGCGGGGCACAGAAGGTGCCATGGAGGCGGCAGAAGGAAAACTTCGAAAACCAGTTTTAGGAGCAGGCGATGGTGCGCTGATGGCCTATAATGCAGAATTGTTGAAATATAGGAAGACAGATAGCAACGCTCTACTAATCATAACGAGCAACATGACCGAAGAGAATTTAATGAAAGTCATGCGATTTGAAACAGCAAACGAAGTATGGCAGGAACTTCACCGCTTGTTTGACGGTCAATCAGAAGACAGAGCATACACATTGTGCATGCAATTCTTTAGCTTCAAAAATAACTCTAAGGATGACGCATCTACCATGATGTCGAAACTTAAAAACATTTGGAACAATTTGAATGCTGAAATTTTGAAGACCGATCCTAACATGAAGTTGCCGGAAATGTTCTTGATCTGTAAAATTTTAGATTCCCTCAATGAAAAATTTTTCAGTTTCAAATCAAGTTGGATGCTGCTAAACAAACAAGACAGGACAATTGAATCTCTGACAGCACAACTGTGCGGGTATGAGAGGGCGCTAGGGGGTCATATTGATGAGACTCAGGAAGTACTCGCCTCTACCTCAAAGGTGCAGCAAAAATCACAGATAAGAGACGAGAACATAAGATGCAGGTACTGCTCAAAAATAGGCCACCGCATTAAGAATTGCAAGCAGTGGATTAATGATGGCAGACCGAAGAAACCTGCACAGTCTTCGTCCAAGCAGCAGCAAGTGCAGAATATAACGCTGATGATTTATACTTGCTCTGAAGAAAGCAATAGAGAAAATTGGTATGTAGATAATGGTGCCACGACTCACGTCACCAATAGGGGAGACATATTCACGTATTTTGAGGACTTTGGATCGAACCACACCGTTACAACGGCAGATGGTACTGTAATTCCTGCAAAAGGGAAAGGGTCTGTGGTAGTTCAAACCAAGGTTAACGGCAAAACAATGAATTTGACTCTGAGTGATGTCTGGTATGTACGGAAGATTACGAAGAATTTGCTATCCATGTTAGCTGCACAAGATAAACTGCAAAATAGTAAATTTATTTCCACCACGAAAGAGTGCAGGCTGGAATTAAACGGTCAGATTTTAGCAGTTGGAAACAGGAAACAGAGTGGAGGACTGTATAAATTACAAATGAAGACAGTTCAACCAAACAAACCTGTAGAGATTAATGCTGTCAGCCCATCGAGCTTACTCCAGTTGTATCATGAACGATTTGGTCACCAAAACAAGAAATACATTAAAGATCTTGTCAAGAGGGAATTGGGGATTAATCTAAATGATATAGATGATATACAGTGTGAAGGATGCATTTATGGGAAGGCACATCGTCTTAAATTTGGCAAAAGAGAAAGAGCTAGTATGCCTGGAGAGCTGGTTCACGCCGATGTGTGCGGACCGTTCCCTGAAAGCTACTCGAAATGTCGCTATTTTGTTCTTTTAAAGGATGACTTTTCCGCGTTTCGTCATGTTTATTTCATTCGAAACAAAAGTGAAGTAAAAGACAAGATTATTCAATTTCTAAAAGAAGCCAAAAATGCTGGACATGCAGTCAAAACGTTATTGAGCGACAATGGCGGAGAATTTGATAATAAAGCGGTTCGGGAAGTACTTAACAGGCAGGGAATAATCCAGCGGCTCACGATGCCATACACGTCCGAGCAAAATGGGTGCGCAGAAAGAGAGAACAGGACTCTTGTGGAAACAGCTCGATCATATATGCACGCAGGAGACGAATTTCCACAAGCCCTGTGGGCAGAGCTTATCAACACAGCTGCATACGTCCTTAATCGCACGGGACCCACAAGAGAAGAAGGGAAAGTACCGTATGAGCTGTGGCATAAGAAGCCTAAGATCTCACACTTACGTGTGATAGGGAGTGAATGTTTCTTTCACATTCCGAAACAAAAAAGGAAGAAGCTAAATAAGAAAGCTACCAAAGGCAGACTTATCGGATATGATAACGACGATGGATATCGCATCTGGAATGGAAAACAGACCGAAAGATCTAGAGATGTCACCTTTTGTCCAACCATGGAATTGAGAATCCCAATGGCCTTGGGACCTGGTCCTCAGGAAGATGTCGATTTACCAGTGAGCGGTGAGATCGAGGAAGATTCTGATTTGATAGGACAGGAGACAGAGGGAGTGATCCTTGCACAAGATGATTGTCCGCAACATGAAACTTCTCCTGTGAGACAGTCAGTCCAATTAGAGGGAGAACAAGAAAGTGAAATCATAGAAAATGAAAACGCATTTTCTGATTGTGAAACTGAAGAGCTTGTAGATGCTATTCCTCCTGATGTTGAGATGCCGATGAATTCAGAGAACGATGTTACTATACCGGACGTTCCAAGGTATAATCTCAGAGACAGAAGTACTCTACGACCTCCACAAAAATTGGATGACTTTGAATTATTCTTGGTTGATTCTATAATAGAAAGAGAACCTTCAACGTATAAAGAAGCTGTATCAAGTAGTACAAGTAAAGATAGATGGTTAGAAGCCATGAAGAATGAATTGGATTCTTTACAGAAGTTTAAAGTGTGGGACTTGCAAAATCTACCGAGAGATCGAAAAGCCCTGCCATGTAAATGGGTTTATAAAGTTAAATCCAACCCTGACGGTACAGTTGAGAAATATAAAGCCCGATTGGTCGTGAAAGGGTTTAGGCAAAAGAAGGGTTTTGACTTTAATGAAACCTTCAGCCCGGTAGCCAGGCTGGCAACTGTAAGATCTTTGCTCAGTGTTGCAGCAAGAGAGAAACTGCATCTTATTCAGTTTGATGTTGCAACAGCCTTCCTCAACGGTGTTTTGAATGAAGATATATACATGATGCAGCCAGAAGGCTTTGAGGATGGGACATCAAGAGTATGTCATCTTAAAAAGAGTCTCTATGGATTAAAGCAGGCACCGCGCTGCTGGAATTATTGTTTTTCAGAAACTCTTAACTCTTTAGGTTTTAAGAGCAGCGACGCTGATCCATGCCTATATGTAAATAACATGGGTGATAAGATAATCTTAATAGCACTGTACGTTGATGACGGTTTAGTTGCAGCGAGTGATAAAAACCTTGCAAATGAGTTCATCAATGACTTGAAAAAGATTTTGCTGATCACAACCAAACCAGCTTCATATTATCTCGGATTAGAAATAGAGCAAATGGAAGATGACTCAATTTTTATAAAGCAAGAAGCTTACGCCAGAAAGGTCTTGGAGAGATTCAATATGAAAGACTGCAATCCAGTGTCGACTCCTTTACAGAAAGAAGGAATTATTGAGAAAGGGAAAGTTGAGAATGAGTCACAGTCATTTCCTTACAGAGAAGCAGTAGGCTCGCTCGCTTACTTGATGGTGGGCACTCGGCCTGATCTGGCTTACGCTGTAGGAGTGGCTTCGAGGAGCTTAGAAAAGCCGGCTTACGGTGATTGGTGTATGGTAAAGCGCATAATGCGATATTTAAAAGGAACGTTGTCGAGAGGAATAAAGTATGTGCATGATGTGGATTCTCCTAACCAAATCAAAGCCTATAGTGATGCTGATCATGCTGGATGTTTGAAAACAGGTCGCTCAACGACAGGAGTATTGACTTTATATTCTAAAGGTGCAATCTCATGGATTAGTCAACGACAAGCTTCAGTTGCCATTAGCACCACAGAAGCTGAGCTTGTGGCAGCAAGTGAAGCTGCAAGAGAACTGTTTTGGTTAAAAAGACTATTTATAGACTTAAATGGTCAAAAAGAAATTCCTGTTCTTTTTGTTGATAATGAAGCTGCTGTGAAACTAGCGCATAATCCCGAGTTTCATAGAAGAACCAAACATGTTCGTGTCGGACATTTTTTCGTTAGAGAACTTGTCCTTCAAAATGACATTGTGGTCGAAAGGACTAGTTCTGCAACACAGCTGGCAGATCTGCTGACCAAAGCCCTGCCCAGACCGAGATTACAAGAACTTTGCCAGAACTTAGGTCTAAAGGATCAGAAGGTCGACTAGCAGCTGAGGGAAAGTGTTAAAGCCTCTTTGGCATGCGACAGCTGCAGTGACTTATATAAAAACTTTGTGTCAGTGTGGTGTGTGTCAAGTAAACCGTGTTGTTTTGCTAGTATATTGTACCTACTCTTTTTACGACTTTCATTCTATTATATTATATTTTCCATTGAGTCTTTCACTGAAAAAGGTACCTGCATTAGAAATACCCATGCTAGTCCATGGTGCCATGGTCTGCTGAAGGCATCTATATAGCTTGCTGATCGATCTCTGCAGTCTAGAGATACGTAGTTTTTTACTACCGCGGTTTCTCGTGTCACAAACATGTCGATTTCTGGAAGCCCCCACTTCCGAAAGACTTCCGCTGTTGCTCGAGGCAGAAGATGCCATTCCGCGGGTTGTTTTCCTCGTGATAGCCTGTCCGCTATTATATTGTATCTCCCCGGGAGATATTGGGCCGATAGGGTTATGTTGAACTTGTCCGTGATCTGTAACAGTTTGAAGGTTAGGGCTAATAACCCCAACGATCTGGTTCCTCCCTCCTTCTTCTTCTTCTTTATGGGGTTCAGGTTTCCGCACTTAGTCCTTGAAGTGGACCATTGTGCGTGAGCCATGGTGGCCGATTACTCCAACCAGCCCACCTCCCTCCAGAAGCAGATCAGACTTCCCGGTCTCCTCAGGGCATCCGCAAGGGATCTTGGTGTACCAAGGGTCTCCTCACGAATCTTGGTAACGCCTGTACACTCAAGGAGCACATGCGCCACCGTTTCCTCTGCCTCCATGCATGCTCTGCACAGGGGGCTGTCAGTGATACCTAGGTTGTGGAAGTGTTTATTTAGTGAACAGTGTCCAGTGATGGTCCCCGCCACCAGACGCAGGCTGTCTCTGTCCAGGCGCAGAAGGCGCCTGGTCAGCTTTGTATCCAGGGATGGCATAGCATCCTTGGATTGCCTACATCCTGGTGTCAAGGTCCACCGTTCCTCCGCTTGTATGCGAGTGTGGTCTTTTAACCAGCTTCTTAGCTGCTTGAAAGGGATGGGCACAATGGGTTCGGGTCCGTACGGTTTTGTGCTGGATCCTCTTCTGGCAAGTTCGTCAGCCGCATCGTTTCCAAGTGATCCACTGTGACCTCTTATCCATTGTAGTGTTACCGTGTTGTGATTTAGTACCGTGATACGTTCTAGTGCCTTGTGGCATTCTAGTATCAGTCTCGACGTGATCTGATTGCTCTTTAGGGATTGAAGGACTGAGGCACTGTCGGAGAGTATTCGAATATTAGTATCCGTAACCTCCCTGGCCTCTATAGCGTGTGCCGCTTGGATAATACCTACACACTCTGCTTGATAAACTGAGTTGAGCGTTCTAAGTGGTTTGGATATCTTAATGTTTAGGTCGTCGGAGAACACCCCGACGCCTGTCCCATCTTCGGTTTTTGATCCATCAGTGTAAATCCTTAGCTCTCTTGTACCTGAGTAGTCACACCACTCCTCTATGAGCTCTATGTTGTAGTGTTTTTGGAAGCAGTAGGTCTTCAGGGTTCTGTCGATGGGTGATGCCATCAACGGTTGTTCTTTGATTGCACCTTCTTTGATGCGTGTGTGTTTGATTCTAGAATCATTTCTTAGGGTGCCGGATGCTTCAAGTCTGAAGGTCGCTATGGCCGCTTCCTCTCTTACGACGAGGTGTAGGGGAGGTAGGCCCAGCATCACCTGTAAGGCGGCAGTGGGGGAAGTTCTCATGCTGCCGGTGATTGCTACGCAGGCAAATCTTTGTAGTTTCTCGAGGTCTTTTTGGGTTGTACTTAGGTTGGTCCTGGGCCACCAAACCAAAGACCCGTATGTAATTATTGGTCGGATAACTGTGGTGTATAGCCAGTAGGTGATTTTGGGACTTATGCCCCAATTTCTCCCGAGGAGTCTGTTGCATTGCCATAGGGCTATACTGGCTTTCGTGATGATGTAATCAGTGTGTTTTGCCCAGTTCAGCTGTTTGTCCAAAAATATACCCAGGTATTTGGTTTCAGTCGATAGGCTTAGGGTTGTCCCAAAGAAGCTTGGCAAATGTAACGTTGCTAGCTTCCTTTTCTTTGTGAAGAGAACGAGTTCCGTTTTGGTAGGGTTCACTGCTAGTTTGTACTCCTTGCACCAGTCTTCTACTATTCTTAGGGCTTGGTGCATAAGGTTGCATAGCGTGTTTTCGTGTGTGCCGTTTATTATTATGGTCAGATCATCAGCATAGCCTACCGTGTAGTAGCCTCTGCTATTGAGGCGTTTGATGAGGCTGTCTACTACGAGGTTCCATAATAGCGGCGAGAGGACACCGCCTTGGGGGCAGCCCTTCGCCACTATTGCTCTGGTGGTGCCGTTTACCGTAACTTGGACGGCTCTCAGTCTGAGCATGTTTGTGATCCATCCTCGCAGGGTCCAGTCCACACCGTGTTTCTCGAGGGCCTCCTCCTCCCTCCTTTCGGATATATGCAATCAGAGTTCGATTGTCTGATTGGACCAGCACGTGTGAGTTCTGCAACGTCTTCGCATTCATTCTGATTGCTGCTATTACTGCATACAGTTCTTTTTTGTTGCAGTGCCATCTTTTTTGGTAAGTTGCCCATGCACCTGACATTAGATTTCCGTCCATGTGAGCACCCCAACCCCAATCACAAGCGTCCGTCGCAAGGAAATGGGTAGCAGGCTTTTTGTGTATAGGCAATGTGTGACTTGTGGCTCCGCGCCACCACATAATTTCTTGATACACAACTTGAGGCAACGGCTGGTTTTGACGAGGTCGTGCTTTGTTGAACTGTCGTAAAAAGACTTGTATTTTTCGACAGTGAAGTCTCCCTCGGGGGACAACAAAGTTGGCGAAATTTAGCTGACCCAGTAGACTTTGCAGCTCCCTGAGATTGATGTGCCTTTTCACCAACGACCGGTCTAATGTGTCGTTTATAGCTTGCCTCCTTTTTATTGGCAGGGACATTGTATTTACGGTTGTTTGCCAACGTATGCAAAGGTATTCCAAGTCTTGAGTTGGTACCAGAACAGATTTTTGGTAGTTGATTTGCCAGTCCAGGTGTTCCAAGTGTCTCACAGCTTCCGCAGCCTGAAGACATAACTTGGATTGGTCTTGGTTGACCAAAAGGAAGTCGTCTAGGTAGACTAGCACTCGACATTCCTTCGCTCGCAAGGTCTCCGCGACCCAGCAAGTTACGGAGGAAAAAAGGTGTGGCGCTGAAGCCAGTCCGAACGGTAGACATGTCATCTCTTATAGCAAGCCTTTGTAGCTGATCCTTAAGAAAGGCCGGTGAGATTTGGCCGCCCGTAGGTGAAAATAAGCCTGGGATATATCTATTTTTATCATCCAGTCTCCAGGTTGGAGAAAATCTGGGACAGAGGCGTGAGAAATCAGACGAAAGTGTTTCGTTTTGACGAATTTGTTCAATTCTCGAAGATCAAAGATTGGGCGCATCGATCCGTCGCTTTTCTTCCGCAGAAAAAGCTTGGATATAAAACTGGGCGTTTTCTTGGAAACTAGTCTCAAAACATCTTGATCTGATAAATCTTTGATTATCAGAGACATTGCAGGGGATGGTTTGGTAGCATATTGCGACATGATCCTTGTTGTTGGCCTTAGCAGGGGAGGTTTTTTGTAAAGGGGTATTCGGAATCCCGAAACTGCTGATATTATGAACTTGTTCGCACCAAGTGCTTGCCAACTTTTTTGAAAAGAGTTAAGTGACCTTCCCTGAAATGGGTCGGGTAGTCACTTTTTTCCGTCTTTGTTTCGAAATGAATAATTTTTTTGTCTGTTTGTAACCGTCAGTTTTCCCTTTAAAGTTTTGTCGTTTTTTTTCGTGGTTATCACGAAAATTATTTTTATAATTTTGTGCCCGAGGTCTATATTTGGAGGTAGACGGTATTGGTTCTTTGTATTTGGTTTTGAGTTGTTCCTTAGTTTTGTGAGCTTGTGATGGTGATAACCAGAATTGAGGCCCTCCGAGGGACTGGATGAGAGACATAAGTTTTGTCTTGTGAAATAAAAATTCTTCACTAGGAGGTATATTACTAAGCGCAGCTTGCACACTTTTATCCGGAATTTCGGAAATTATTCTTTTACGTCTTGTTTCGATACATTCGGCTCTTTTACCGCAAATTATTTGTAAGGTTTGTTCAGACAATTTGTAAGAAGACGAATCATTACCGAAAGTTTCGAAAATTTTATTAAAAAGGTTATCGGCTTTTAACTCAGCAGGGTTATTGTGAGCCCAGTCAATGAGACCCTGTAAACCGGATTGTTGCTCCCTTTGATGTAGCAAGCATGCAAGTTGCAGCCATGATTTCTTCCGTTGGTGCCAAAAAATCTTTTCCTTTGTTCAGACAACACAGTTCATCGTTAATTTTTAAATTGCTAAAGCCCGGAAATGCGAGCTGTTCCGCCAATGCCTTTTTATAACGGATATGTTGCCACGTGGGAGTGTTAAAATGTTGCAAACTTATTAACTGACGTAAACGGTTTTCGTCAGCAGCTTTAAGAATATTTTTCTCATCAAAACTAGTTTTACAGGCTCCCAAATCCAATGACCTCCGCGTTTCTGTAGATGGATTAGTCACAAAATTATTATTAATAACTTCTGCTGTGACGTCACTTGTGTTGACACTAGTATTCGGCACGTAGTGTTGGTGCATTATAAAGTTTGTTAGAAAACTGACCTGGTATAACGCGTCGATCCGAGGATCGACCGTTACCTGTGAATCCCGCCTCTGTTTCTTTCGAGGTGGTTCCTCTCGTTCGGCTTCGCTGTCCGATGAACTGCTAGCGCACGAGGAGTCCTCCTTTTCTTGATCCCTCTCGGAAGTCGGCGAGTTTGAGGCGATCGACCGATTGGCCCCGGCGCGGGCGTTGGCCTCATCGGGATCGTCACTCGGCCCGGGATTCATAATGATAATACCGTTATTTTAATGTTAAGATTCAAAATAAAATCAAAAATTAATGCACTACTAAAGTGGCTAACACACAGTAAAATTGATTTTTCAAAAGGTTATACGATTAATCGAATATTTTTGGATTTCGACCGCACGCGGCGAAAGTACACAACGCTATGAATCTTACAACTGCGATAGCTGCGCCCTCTGGCGTCATTAAATTAAACTGAAATATCCGTACTATTGTTTAACCATCAAAATTATCAATACAACCCTCCAAGTTCATTTTCATGTCAAGATTGATTTTTGCATGTAAAAGTCATTCTTTAGTAATTTAGTCGTCGTTCTTTAGTAGTTAGTAATTTTGATGGTTATAATTCGGTAACTTCATACGTCTTACAGTCGCAAATCAAATTTTCATAAACATACAACCAAGCACTGGCCTGCAAATTGCCAAAAACGTAAGAAAATTAGAATTTCGCGGGCCAGATGTGAGCTTCCACCTTAACCTGAACAATTATTTTTTTTTTCGTTCGCCTGTTTAAAAGGCAGGCATCGATCTATAGACCATTCAGCCTTTAACCTATACAAGTTCATTGACTGATTGACAGTCATATACTTCCGAACGAAACGAAACGTACTTCGCCTGTACTGCTGCATTGCATCAAAAGACCACTTATTTCGGTGTTTCGCTCAAACTATTTTATTTTTATATATTCGAACAGCTTTCTAGTGAATTATGGGACTTTAATAACCAGTTATACATGTCGCGTGTGTTGAATAATGGTGATATGGTGGTTGTGTAGCGGTGGCTGTTGATGTGTCCATTGATGAGCCGTTGTAGGTGAATGTTGTTTACGCCGCGGTGAAGGCGCGTCGAGGCGTGTGTGTAGCGGGTGGCGACGCAATGCACGAACTACTGAAGCATGTACTTACGGAGCGGGACCTCACCCGCGCCGGCGATATATTTGCGATCCCTGACGCAGAAATAGTCGACGACCTCAACGAAGTGGTGAGCCTTACCGCTAAGTACTTACAACTGGCACAGCCTGTTCGTTTACGATACCAAGAATTAGAAAAGTATGTAAATTACAGTTGACTCACACCTACAAAGTGCAGTATTAAATCCCTACCTGGATAAACAAGAACAGTGTTCTATGAGACAAGGTATTGGAGGCCTACCTCTTGAATAAATTAAGAATCACAAATTCTGAAAAATTATGATTTATACAATTAATTGTTGTTTATTATATTTGTATTCCTTGCAATTTTCCTATAGTTGTTTGCTTGTAGATTTATCAAGTTCCTCTATTTATAGTTGAGTGAAGTCAGTCACCTATGTAAATAATAATACCTACCTATACTTATGTATTTATATTACAATAATAAATCTTAAATAAGACATGCGGTATTAAGATTGAATACAGTTGATTATATTTTTAATTCTGGGTCACAAATGAATTAGAACCACAGTATATCTAGATACAACTAATATTGTCAAGATAATCTTCTTATCATGACAGTGCATTTGTTGTAAATCATAGATTCACGTCACTATTGATAAGATTAAACATAAATATACATGTTATTAAATACATGTATATGTTGCAGTTGAAGCAAGTAACAGAGATTTCCTCACGGCCAGACTATTGTCGGAATGACCGGGACCAGGCTCTGATAGAAATATGTGTTGCAAGAATTACGTCATGTGTGAAAGAGACAAGTACTCTGGACAAGTACTGTGGGCCCTTAGTGGCGTTGCTAGAGTCCTGCTTGCACCACAATCTGATGCCTACTGGTCATCTCCGGGATGATGATCCACCTCATGCTAAAATTGCTTCGGATATTATAGCATGCATTGTTTTGGTAAGTTATGCTTTTTAATAAACATGAAATGTATTTATTCTGTATTTTTTATTTTTGTTGCACAACTTTAAAGTTTTCTTTTACAATTTCAATGTCAAATGTATCAATGGATTATGAATATGTGAGACTGGCAAACCTGTCTATTTTTGATAAGAACATGTTTCTATTAAACTATTATTAAATTGTACTAACAACTAGACCTTGCTTTTGACTGGTTTCACAAATTGTTAAAACATTAAAATTGGCCCATGTTTCATTAATTTATTTTGTATTCATATTATTTAAATATTATTAAAAGAAAATACCATATAAAACATTCAACAATATAAAAAAGTAGTAGCCTACTCAGAAACCTATTTTTAGGAGTACTAGTTTTTTAACCAACTGTACCGTCCGAATGTATTTCTGATAATTATTTATTTTAGTTTTCCCAAAAGTGTCACCGAAACATAGCTAGGCTACAAATGACAAAAGGTATACATCAGGCCCATGAAGTGCCTAAAGAAACGTCCATATAGCTCTTTGCCCTACTGTACTTCCATGTAAGGATCACCAATAACAGCAGGAGGATTTCTTTATTATTTGTATAAATATATATTGCGTCGCTTAAAAGCTCAACATGGTCTGACATTGGACCAACCCAACAAATTCTATGCACTTTTTTTTCTCTGTCTTTATCACTGGTTTCACATTCCATTATCTCCATCTTTGTCATTAATAGGGATGTTGACTGATTAAAAAAAAATTTTTGATTAGTCCGTCTGTTAGATTATCGAGAAATATTAGATACGTATTTTTTGTTTTGTCAAATCAATCAAATATGACGGAGATAAAACGCGTCAAAGATTTGAGTGGGGGGTTGTGACGTCACTCACCGGTAAAGGATGTCATACTAATGCCTTAGAGTATGACGTCACACGAGTTTTCAAAACACTGTATCGTCTTCATTGTTTGTTTACGCGAAAAAAGAAAAAATACGTGTCCAACATTTTTTGTAAATGTATCTGACAGACTAGATTTTTTTTGTTAACCACCTTTTTTCCAATTCTATGTTTTCCAGGTATCATTCCCTCTACAATCCGACAAGGAAAACTACGCTAACAAGAGTGTGATGGAGCTGTTCTTGCCGGTAGCGGTGCAGTTCTTGCACAAAGGCAACCGTGAGATATCGAGACACATGGCTCGGTACCTCTCGCTAGCTGCTGTACATCATGCGGTGCTGTTGAAGCCTCATGTACAGACTATCATGGACTCTATTATGTCAGGTTAGTTGGTTGTATTGTTTCCAAATAAAATAAAATAGAAAACATTAGTTAGATGCAATGTGTTATCAGTTCGCAGGATTACAAAACTATTTTCTCCTCTTTTTCTTTGAAAAAGGGCTCAGATAATGCAAGGCACAGAAATTTTTATGTTCTGTAGTGTGGACAACATACTCATTATTAAAAAATAACTAACTAAACATGCTATGCTCTTATGATCTGTCTCCTCTCGTTTCGTTTGCAAGAGCTAGTGTGAACTATTCATCATCACCATCATTTCAGCCAAAAGATGTTCACTGCTAGACATAGGCCTCCCCCAGGTGTCGCCACATTGACGGATCCCGTGCGTCTCGCACCCAGCGGATCCCCGCAACCTTCACCAGGTCATCGGTCCACCTAGTGGGAGGCCTTCCAACGCAACGGTTTTTCGGTTTTCGGCTTTCGGTTCGCGGTCGCCATTCCAGAACTTTTCGACCCCATCGGCCATCGACCGTTCTGCGAGCAATGTGCCCTGCCCATTACCACTTAAGTCTGGCGATTCTTCGGGCTACGTCGGTAACCTTGGTTCTCATGCGGATGTCCTCATTTCTGATTGAATCACGCAAGGAAACTCCGAGCATAGCCCTCTCCATTGCCCTTTGGGTGACATACGGCCGAATACTGAAACGCCACTCAAATCTAGTGCTGTCTCGGTCGCTCCATGCTGAAGTAACAGCGACAGAACGAGATTTAAGGGCAACTTAAAATTGAGTAGCGTTTCAGTATTCGGCCGTTAGAGCTTTCTGAAACTAATAAGCCAACGTAATAACAGGTTCAACTGACTGGATCTCCATTTTTGTATTGTCCTTCATAGATATACTCAATCATCTCTCACCCCAGCTAAGAAAGTACAATCCTACATTATTATGATATATTAAGTTTCCATTACATTCTTCAGGTAACTATCCTCTCTGCCGGATCCTGACCAACCTATACGAGGTATCTCCGGAACCTCTCGAAGGCCACGCTCCAGCGCTGGTATCGCTTTTACCTCATGCGGAACCTGTAGAGAAGAGTTCGCTGTTTGCACTGTTTGAGCACATCGCGGCCCGCAAGCCTGACGCACTGAAGACATGTGTACCTCAGCTGCTGTCCTACCTGTGCCCCAACACTGCCAGTCAGAACGATCCGGGGTGCATGTGCGTGGATATACTGCAGGTGGGTGGTTATTGACAAAAAGATTATGGGGCTTATGACGAAAAAACAAACCTGTTCGAAGTGAATAAAAAGAATGAAGCATTTGCGCATAAAATGGGCAATTAACAAAACTAGATGCTCTATATACATAACATATTGGAAATATGTCACGTATAATATAATAGAGTGTCTAGTTTTGTTAATTTGAAGGGCTGCGATCGTCTCGCGAATGCTCGATCGTTTGTTACTTACTTGTTCGTAAAACCTGAAAGTGTCAACTATACGAACAAGTGGCGATCGGTTTCTCTGAGCAAAAGGTACAAGACGATCACGATTTTACGCCACAGTAATTTTTTTATTTAAGACACGATCCGAGATTATTGATTCGAACTTTGCTTTTCTTTAAGGGTTATGTACTAAAACTGCATGCATGTCCGTTAGGTGATAGCGTGCCTCAGCCGCAGTCGCGTGACGTTAGTAGTGGAGCACGGCTCGCTAGTGAAGCGCGCCGCGCGGCCGCCGCACGCCACGCCGCACGCCGTCACACTCGTCGCCAACATACTCACGCAGCTGGGGTATACTGGCAGGGTATGTATAAACGTAAAACATTCATTTGTCTATTAAGTAACATTATTAAAGCAATAAATAAAACTTTATCACTCGCGGCCACCACGGTATAACATACTTTTATTTGTGGGGTGAGACTTTTACTGACAAAAACCACCCATCCTTCTTAGCCCTTTATGTCAAAGCCGCGGTTACTCGTACAACATCTCGCAGCCCCGACGGAGACGGCATAACGTCCTCAAATCACCTTTTAAACATCCTTCAATAAACCACATGATATCCACCTCACAGGAGCGCGCACAAGAAGCGCTGAACTTCGTGCTGGAGCGGCTGCCGAGCGCGGAGCGTGCGGCGCAGGCAGCCTTACTGCGTGACGCTACCGCACTGTGCAGCGCTTTTCCCGCACTATTCACTGACAAGCTACTCACTGCCGTCAGGGCTAACACCAGGTAAAGCCACGAAACATCTTAATAATAGGGGATCGGGCTGAGTCAAAAAAATATGATTCTAATTAGTCCGTCAGTTAGATTATCGAAAAATATTGGATACGTGTTTTTTGTTTTATCAAATTAATAAAAATTTACGAAGATAAGACGCGTCAAAGATCATGAGTGGGGGGTTGTGACGTCATTTGTAGGTATAAAATGTAGTATCATGTGACGTTTTCAAAGAGTTCACGAGTTTTCGAAACACAGTCTTCATTTTTTGTTAATGTGAAAAAAGAAAAAAATACGTGTTCAATATTTTTTTGAAATCTATCTGATGGACTAATTAGTTTTTTTTTGTCCGATCCCCTATTGTTTTTCAGGGATCATGACTTGGTTTCATCTCTTGGGATGAGTCTGCTATGGATATGACGGAGCCACTAATTTTTTTTTTTTTGTGAAAGTGAGGCGAGGTCAGAGCATATTGCAAAAAAAAAATGTTGTTTCGTCAATATCATTTAATTATCGTTTATGACGCAGCCGTGACTTACGCAATTCTACTTTATTTATGTTTGTTTCATAGAGTATTTTGTGTGCCTTTGAGTCCATGCTTCATACACGTATTTTTTTCCTTTTCTCTGCAGCAGTAACCGTCCAAAGTCTGGGTCGAGCCAGAGCGAAGTGAACCGCACGTCCGCAGGCGTCACCATCGTGCGACTGGGCGGCGCGCACACTGCGGCCGCTGCCAACGCCACCAGCGCGGGCACCGCTAGCAGTGCCACCGGCAGTACTACTGGTTTGTATTTGTGACTTTTTATATAAAGGGTATAAAAGTACCCTTAACGCAAACGAAGGGCACTTGTTCTCCCCACAACTCCGATATTTTTTTTTGTTCTAGTCCATACCTGGGAACTTTGACCCCCAACATCTCCGTAACTAGGGGGCTAGTTACGGAGATGTTGGGGGTCAAAGTTCCAAATTTTGCACAGCTGTTTTTGTAAATACTAGTTTTTCAGATTATAACTATACTTAAATTACCTCCATGACCCGTTTACTATTCAAAGCATCCACTAGCACAATGTTTTATGAGTGCTTCATTGAGTTTACCATAAAATGTGATTTTTGACCCCAAAAAAAAAGTCGTTTCCCTGCAAACATTTATGCGTAGTGGTACTTAGTTTGATGTAGAGAATGCTTAGTTGACGTATGTGTAAAGGGTTAATTTACACCCTGTATAATACTGCGTTCGGGAGTTACATACCAAATTTTAAAAAAAACTTTGACTTTTTGAAATTAACTTAATTTATAACACTGACATACGGTTGAAATTCGTGGAAGTAACAGTAATATAAAATAGTTAGTTAATAGTTATAAGTTTGTTGTCAGCTTAGCTCTCATTGATACCTCATTACTAAGTGTCGGTCTGCTTTTTGCATTGGCTGGTCGCCAGGTCAGTAAATCTGAACTCGAGACGTTTCTGTCGCTGGCTCCTTCAGCGAGCAAGATATTTTGTTGGTGATACTCAGAGGTGGTAGAAATAAAATAGCGGACTGTAAATATAGGTAGGTTCGTATATTGAGATATAAGAACGCGCCCCTCTGGTACGAGTACCTCGGGGCACCTCGCCAACAATGTCGAGAGGCTGCAACGCCTCTGGGCTGACGCTATACATGACAGGCAGCAGCGCGGGCGGGTACGCGCGGCGGGCCAAGCTGGGCGACTCGCGCAGTACTGGCCGGTTGCATCCCGGCCCGGCGCCGCATCGCAGTATGACTAGGCTTAACGTGGCTGGTGAGTTGATGTTTACTTTTTTTTTAACTGATAGCTTTCATGCATTCATGTATGTTAATAGTGCTTTAAACTGTGTTTGTCAAATTGCATAATATTAATTAGTTCACAATTTGTGCATCAGGGGGTTCAGTAGGCGGCCTTCACAAGAGTATGACGCGGTTGTCTTCTTCCCAGCAAATCAATACGCCACCAAATGGGACCACTAATACAGGTAAATACTAAACATCCACACATTAATAAAAATTAAATATGTTTGAAAAAGAACAACTTAAAATCCTAATCATAATGTTTAAATTTAGCACTACAGCATTTTTTTAATGATTGAAGTATTTCTAGTAATAGCGTAGTTTTTGACAAAAAAATGTAATGAGTCCGTAAGTAAGATAGATTTTCAAAAAATATTGTACACATTACCACAAAGTGACGTCACAGGCTCACTCACTCATGATCTTTGAAAGGTTTGTTTTCGTCATTTTTATTAATTTTATTTAAAAAATACTTTTTCTTATCCAATACACAGACGGATTAAACAGAATCAATTTTTTTCTAGTCAGGAAACATCTCTATTCTTTTGAAATGCGTTTAAGTGCATGCACTACACCACCACCACCACCAGTATTTGGAACCAAGGACTTGTCGCAAATACATGACGTGCACACAAAATTACAAAAAAAAACAGTAAACAAATAACGCGTAACAAATATTTTTAAATAAATACTAAAAGACGGTAAAAATAAAAAAAAAACTTGTACTTACCCAGTATCGAACAGCAAGCCATCATCTATGTCTAGCGGCGTGGTAGGCAAGTCTAGCGGCGCCATCACCGTGACCAGCATCTCCCCGCCGCGCGTACTGCGACCCACGCCGCGCTCACATCATCACCACAACATACTCATTGGAGCCAACACTTGCACCGTAAGTTAACTTATTGTATAGTATCGAACAGCAAGCCATCATCTATGTCTAGCGGCGTGGTAGGCAAGTCTAGCGGCGCCATCACCGTGACCAGCATCTCCCCGCCGCGCGTACTGCGACCCACGCCGCGCTCACATCATCACCACAACATACTCATTGGAGCCAACACTTGCACCGTAAGTTAACTTATTGTATAGTATCGAACAGCAAGCCATCATCTATGTCTAGCGGCGTGGTAGGCAAGTCTAGCGGCGCCATCACCGTGACCAGCATCTCCCCGCCGCGCGTACTGCGACCCACGCCGCGCTCACATCATCACCACAACATACTCATTGGAGCCAACACTTGCACCGTAAGTTAACTTATTGTATAGTATCGAACAGCAAGCCATCATCTATGTCTAGCGGCGTGGTAGGCAAGTCTAGCGGCGCCATCACCGTGACCAGCATCTCCCCGCCGCGCGTACTGCGACCCACGCCGCGCTCACATCATCACCACAACATACTCATTGGAGCCAACACTTGCACCGTAAGTTAACTTATTGTACAGTATCGAACAGCAAGCCATCATCTATGTCTAGCGGCGTGGTAGGCAAGTCTAGCGGCGCCATCACCGTGACCAGCATCTCCCCGCCGCGCGTACTGCGACCCACGCCGCGCTCACATCATCACCACAACATACTCATTGGAGCCAACACTTGCACCGTAAGTTAACTTATTGTATAGTATCGAACAGCAAGCCATCATCTATGTCTAGCGGCGTGGTAGGCAAGTCTAGCGGCGCCATCACCGTGACCAGCATCTCCCCGCCGCGCGTACTGCGACCCACGCCGCGCTCACATCATCACCACAACATACTCATTGGAGCCAACACTTGCACCGTAAGTTAACTTATTGTATAGTATCGAACAGCAAGCCATCATCTATGTCTAGCGGCGTGGTAGGCAAGTCTAGCGGCGCCATCACCGTGACCAGCATCTCCCCGCCGCGCGTACTGCGACCCACGCCGCGCTCACATCATCACCACAACATACTCTTTGGAGCCAACACTTGCACCGTAAGTTAACTTATTGTATAGTATCGAACAGCAAGCCATCATCTATGTCTAGCGGCGTGGTAGGCAAGTCTAGCGGCGCCATCACCGTGACCAGCATCTCCCCGCCGCGCGTACTGCGACCCACGCCGCGCTCACATCATCACCACAACATACTCATTGGAGCCAACACTTGCACCGTAAGTTAACTTATTGTATAGTATCGAACAGCAAGCCATCATCTATGTCTAGCGGCGTGGTAGGCAAGTCTAGCGGCGCCATCACCGTGACCAGCATCTCCCCGCCGCGCGTACTGCGACCCACGCCGCGCTCACATCATCACCACAACATACTCATTGGAGCCAACACTTGCACCGTAAGTTAACTTATTGTACAGTATCGAACAGCAAGCCATCATCTATGTCTAGCGGCGTGGTAGGCAAGTCTAGCGGCGCCATCACCGTGACCAGCATCTCCCCGCCGCGCGTACTGCGACCCACGCCGCGCTCACATCATCACCACAACATACTCATTGGAGCCAACACTTGCACCGTAAGTTAACTTATTGTATAGTATCGAACAGCAAGCCATCATCTATGTCTAGCGGCGTGGTAGGCAAGTCTAGCGGCGCCATCACCGTGACCAGCATCTCCCCGCCGCGCGTACTGCGACCCACGCCGCGCTCACATCATCACCACAACATACTCATTGGAGCCAACACTTGCACCGTAAGTTAACTTATTGTACAGTATCGAACAGCAAGCCATCATCTATGTCTAGCGGCGTGGTAGGCAAGTCTAGCGGCGCCATCACCGTGACCAGCATCTCCCCGCCGCGCGTACTGCGACCCACGCCGCGCTCACATCATCACCACAACATACTCATTGGAGCCAACACTTGCACCGTAAGTTAACTTATTGTACAGTATCGAACAGCAAGCCATCATCTATGTCTAGCGGCGTGGTAGGCAAGTCTAGCGGCGCCATCACCGTGACCAGCATCTCCCCGCCGCGCGTACTGCGACCCACGCCGCGCTCACATCATCACCACAACATACTCATTGGACCCAACACTTGCACCGTAAGTTAACTTATTGTACAGTATCGAACAGCAAGCCATCATCTATGTCTAGCGGCGTGGTAGTCAAGTCTAGCGGCGCCATCACCGTGACCAGCATCTCCCCGCCGCGCGTACTGCGACCCACGCCGCGCTCACATCATCACCACAACATACTCATTGGAGCCAACACTTGCACCGTAAGTTAACTTATTGTATAGTATCGAACAGCAAGCCATCATCTATGTCTAGCGAGGTGGTGGGCAAGTCTAGCGGCGCCATCACCATGACGTACTCGTAAGTTAACACCAACACAAACAACCCCTTATTAATTTAAAGATAAGATTTCGGCATGGGCACCAATAAAAAATAAAAGCTTGTAAAAAATTACACCAAATTGGACAAAATCGCGCCTTTTTAATATCTGCGATGAAGCCTAAACATAGAGTAATGTTTTCGCCAAATTCAATGACATCTAAAATCAACTGTAACTAACATAACCTCGTTTTAATTTCAGAACAACCAAACAATAATATCCGGGCCGCCTCTAGCAACACAATCAATATCCGTGAACCCGCTCACCTCCGGCAAGTCGTCAGACGGTCTCACACCGATCACTTCAGCCGTGTCTATCCAACACTCCAACACGGCTTTGGGAACTGTATCGGTCGTCACATCCAACACGCCCGGATCCGGACCCATATCCGTCAGTCCGACCAACCCGATCTCTATATCCGGACCGGTGACTGTTACATCCCGACGGGCGAATAATACGAGTGTTACCATGATTAACACGAATAACGGCAATAATAACACGTCGTCGAACCACCGGATCAGCGTGTTCGAGCCATACCCCATGCGGGATACCGTGCAGCACTTCTGTGAGAAGCACCTGGATAAGATTAAAGCGTATATGGATAATGTGTCGCTGAGGTTACCGCCGCCTGCCAAGTGTACTATCGAAGGTGAGTGCAGCTAGTATTTAATTAATTACAGAGGTGTTACATTAAAACTGAAACAAGAGCGACGCAATCTCATGCGTGTACACACGTGCCTATATACATCGCGCCCGAGCTCGCAGTCGCTTGCTTCGGTACAGTATTCACACACACCTATTGCGTGGCAGAGCTAGTGTAAGCGCGCGGCCACTCGGTGCCAAGGATCGTATGATTCTTGTGTTTGATACAAGATTCATAAGCGGGGCGATGTCGCACTTGGTTCAAGATTCATAAGCGGGGCGATGTCGCACTTGGTCCAAGATTCATAAGCGGGGCGATGTCGCACTTGGTTCAAGATTCATAAGCGGGGCGATGTCGTACTTGGTCTAAGATTCATAAGCGGGGCGATGTCGCACTTGGTCCAAGATTCATAAGCGGGGCGGTATCGGACAAAAATATTTAAGATGGCTCACAATACAATTGTTCCGTCACAGGGTACTTGATGTTATCAACACTTTATAAATGCTCAATAGTGACAAATATCAACACTTGCCTAGCCTTTTCACAACTATATTAAGGTTGAATTCAAGTCTATCTGGATGCTGAAGGATATTTGACTGATTGATTTAATAATGTCGTTATTATATTCCAGAGCGTCGCTCCAAGAAGCAGGCGCGGCTCCAGTTCGCGTGCGGGCGTCGCGGCGCGCACTGCCTGTACGCGCGCGCACTCTTCTCTATGCGCACGCGGGCGCCGCGCGTGTGGATACATCTTATGTTCCTAGGTATGTAGCGTTAAGACTATGTCATTCAGCTATTCCTTTGCCCTGGAACCACTGAGTACCTGATCATCATTTATCAGTCTCTTGCCCTTAGCCCAATTTATTTGGGGGTGGGCGCAGCATCCTCGACCGTCAACCCGTCATCTCAGCTGACTTGAGCTGACACCTCCTTTCAAACCATATCATGCTTTACACAGTCCATCCGTCGTTTCTTTGGTCTTCCTATATTCTTACCGACTTATGGCCAATGATGGGCCTGGCGCGTCATAACCAAACATCACGGAAGGCCCATGACGCACCTCGCGCGTCATATCGAATTTACTTAAACTGTTTTTTTTCTTTAGTAGATCTACGCAAGTTAACGGTGAAATACGCATAAAACATTACAGGAGGCCAATGACGCTCTGGTGCGTCACTCTTGCTGCAGGCCCATGACGCGCTTAGCGCGTCATCGTCCAATGTTTAGGGCCTGGCTAAAGTATGCATGAAAATGATGGTGGCAATGAGTCGGTTAAACCCCCCCACATTCATACTCAAAACTTTCCGTACCTGCATTGATTTCCTATTAGATTTATTTTTCCAACAAAAAGTTTTTCTCATAGAAATCACCGCTAACATTAAAACCATCGATAAACCCTGCTAAGCTTTATTCTATATTGGTAGCGCTCCAGGCTCGGCACGACGCAGCGCTATCGTCCCGCGACCCCACGGTTGCGTCACTGAAGCATTGCTGGGACATCCTCAAGTGTGAGAACAAGACCTTCCTCACGCTTGTCACTGGCGCCTTCCCTGGGATTAAGGTATGCTCTAATATGTATGCCTATAAAGGGTGTAAAAGTACCCTTAGCGCAAACGAAGGGCACTTGTTCTCCCCCACCACTGCGATATTTTTTTGTTCTAGACCATACCAGGGAATCCCCTAGTTACGGAGATATTGTGGGTCAAAGTTCCAAATTTTGCACAGCTGTTTTTGTAAATACAAATTTTTCAGGTTATAACTACTTAAATTTGTATATTATATTTATATATTATAATAAATATTACTATTCAAAGCATCCACTAGCACAATGTTTTAAGACATTGCTACATTGAGTTTTACCGTAAAATTAGATATTTGACCCCAAAAAAAAAAAAGAGGTTTCCCAGCAAAAATATTGCGTAGGGGTACTTAGTTTGATGTACAGAATGCTTGGTTGACGTATGTGTGAAGGGTTATTTTACACCCTGTATATAATAATAGATAGCCCTCCTGACCATTTTCGGTCATGGCGGCCAAGCTCAGCGGAGATTAGCGCACGGATCTCAGGCGCAGGACCAACGGCTTAACGTGCGCACCGAGGCACAGGAGTATACCGCCTACTTCCTAACTCCGGGCTACTTCTGGGATTTTTTTTTTTCCCAATATCACTTTTTGCCCAAGCCGGGAATCGAACCAAGGACCCCAAGATCAGCAATCGCGCTTTGCGACCACGAAGCAAACGGGGTGGGGGCTGTTAATATTCTTATAAATATTTATGGTATTTGACGGCACGGTTGGCGCAGTGGCTGAGCGATTGGACTGCTGCGTTGCGTATCGCGAGTTCCATCCCCGCACGGAAAAAAAATTGTATGGCCTACAGATAGTTGTTCCGGGTCGGGGTGTCTGTGTATGTGAGTTTAAATGTATGTAAACGAACCCACGATACAGGAGAAATTCCTAGTGTGGGGCAACGTTTTTATTAAAAAAAAAAAAATTGTATGCTTTTTGGTACATCCCAAATACTTATATTTTAGAAACTTGGCTTGTAAATAGGCCGTGATCTGGATAAAGAATATTTTATCCTGGTAGGTATATACAATGGTGTTAGACACTAGCAAAAACCGCCTGTTCAAAGTATATTTGCATACGGCCATATTTCCCAGCTAAGTCTGGACTTATAATGATTTAAATGGAATTCGTTCTTTGCTCCATAGGAACAAGAGATGTTATTGAACGAGCTGCGCGCGGCGGGTTTCTTCGACGTGTTCGAAGTGGTGGCGCGACGGACGGACGGCGCCGCTCTACCGCCCACACAGGTGACTTACATTATATCAACAGCTTTTTACGTAATTTGATGAAGTCAACATCTCCTAGTAAGAGCTTCATTATAGGCTGCATGACACTGTGGTGGGCACGGTATGGGCCGGCTATCAGACGTGCGGGTTCCTTCATAGTCTTATAAATTGGCCGCCGAAGCGAGAGTTGTGAGCATTAGACATACATCATCTGTTACTCGTGATGGGGTAGTTGACAAAAAAAAATCTAATTAGTAGGTATGATAGATTTTCAAAAAATATTGGACACATACTTTTTGTTTTTTTTTTATTTAATCAAAAAATGAAGATGATACAGTGCTTCAAAAAGTCGGATGACGTCACAGTTTCGTACATTTTTTACCAGAACGTGATATTCAAGCCCCTACTCTTTATTTTCGATCTTTGACGTTTTTTTTTTTATTAATTTGCAACAAAAAACACTTAGCCAAACTTTTTCGATAAACTAACAGACGGATTAAACAGAAATATGTTTTTTTTGGCAGGAAACATTTCTATTCTAAAATTAAAAGCCTACAATAATATTATTTTATTCTCCGTATAGGCGACCTGGGGCTGCTTCCTATGCACTCACCCGGAGCGAGCAGTAGGCTTCCTAGCCGCGGACGGAGTGCCCGTCATCGAGGGTCAGCTCAAGGAGAAGAAGGGACGCTGGAGACTGTTCCGACGATGGAGGACGAGATACTTCACGCTGTCCGGAGCTCATCTCTCCTGCAAGGGATCTGTGAGTACTCACTCACTGTAACATGTGTTATGAACTCAGGGAAAAGTGTCAGACACTCGACATAACACACAAACACACTCCACAAAAATTAACACAAATGTTATGCTTAAAATATACATCAAAATATATAAAAATCAATGCCACTTTTCGTTGTAATTTAACGGACCGGACGGAACGGACTCACCTATCCAAACCAAATGTTTAGGCTTTGTTCAGACTATTTAGTAGATGGATTATGTGAAGTTTGCACAAAATCGGTCGAGCGGTTCTTCATTCATCACATTTTTTGTAATAAATGAATTCAATAAATGGCGGATCATTTTGTTAATGGGGAGATTCGAGAATGGTTTAGATTCACAATTGGACCCGGTAGGTGGCGCTGCTGTCCGGGCAGGACGACGTCTACCAGGTCCGCTAGTACTATGTAAATTTTAAGTTTTTCTATGGGTCTTTGTTACCTGAAAATAAATGAATTCTATAAACTTACATACAGGGTGGTGCCGATGATACTATGTAGTATACCTTAGTATGTTCCCAGTGTATATACACAAAATCATTTGATTAATATCCAGTAGTTTAGTCACAGGTAATTATTTTTCATTTTTAACATTTACTACATGATGTATCTGTTAATACGGAAGCACTGTCAGGTTAACGACCCCACATCGGTGCGGTTGCCAACTCGCTACTTAAAAACTTTAGCCAAATTAGTTTTAACACTTAATTTATTGTAAATTATACCTTAAACCTGTACAATAAGAGCCATAACGCATGTCATTAGACTTAGATAAAAAATAACGCATGCGGAAGTTGCTATGCACTCTCGTTAATAGAACATTTAGTGTGTGCGAAAGAGATATTTAGTTTCGTTTGTTTATTACTTCACTTTCTTGTCCAAACTTGCAAAGAACTACGCTACGAAGTTAGGTCATGGTCACCGTTCACGTTCAGTCTGTCGCAACACTCCTGTGACGTTGCACGCGTCATCGCTTTGTAAGCGCACGAGTGCAAGCGGAGCCCGGGCGTCGCGACGCCACCTTGATGTAAGTACCTACCCGCCACCGGCCACTCGTGACATCGTGTGTCAGGGACCGGGACGTTGAAGTAGGTAGTTAACAACGGTTATTACAATAAGTGTGAAATTGGACGCATTATTTTTTAGTGACAGAACACGAACAATTAATAGGTATCTTAGTTAAATTAAATAGTTCAGTGAACTGTGCGAATTTAGGCGATAAGTTTTTATTGTGTTCGTGTATTTTACTTAGGTAGGTACTTAGTAAGTGATTGAACAGTGAGTGATCCTGATTGTGATTAATAAATAACACGTGGGCGAGAGGTGCCTGATTATTCGGTTAATAATCTGTGAATCAGTGTTGCACCGACCCCGAATAAAATGGGATAGGGGCAAAAAGATGAGGAATCTGTGATTCAGTGATTATTAACCAATAAGACGACCAACTGACCCAAAAGATCATATCGCTACACGACGATACGCGGCGCTACGTTGCCGCTCGCTACAACAGAGGTCAGTGAACCCATGTCAAAAACATGGGTTCACTGGCGTTCGTTCAATGGCGTTCATTTTGTTACAAGTTTTAAGCCACTTAGTTTGATTGAAACTTTTTTTTTTTAATTTTAGTGTTAGGATTTTTTTAATGGTTTACAATTATTCCTATGAACTAGTATGGTCCGTGTTTTCATTTATTGTCGTATCATCGTCTCCACGTTGTATATTCTTTTCTCTCGTTTTCAATTTTAAACACCACTTTTTACTTCTCTATAAAATGTCGGACTATTGTACCTGTGTAAACACACTTCATATCCAACTTTTTTTTGGTACCCTGGTCTTTCCCACTTCTACGCAAAGGCCTCCCCATTGCATCCATTTTGTTGGTGTTGCGCCACTTCTCGCCAATTACGAGAAAGCCATCTTTATTTATACACAATTACACATACACCTATTCAATGTAAACCATTTAATTACAGAGCGGTGGCGAAAGCATCGACATAAACCAGATTCGCTCAGTAAAGGTCTCTCGCGGCGCCCGCAACATACCCAAGGCCTTCGAGATCTTCACCGGAGACCAGACCCTGATCCTGAAGCCTAAAGACGGCAAGAACGCTGAGGAATGGGTGCAGTGTCTTAGCATTGCAGTTGCTCACTCACAAGCAAGGGACGCACCTGCTAAAGCCAACAGTTTACCAGCGAGGGGACTAACTCTCAAGAGCTTCTAGGAGTTTCTAGGTAATGTAACTTAATGCTTGTAATGACAGAAGGGTTAGTCAGAGGTGTAGTCATACACCTACATGTCGTCAGTTGTGTTTAAGTCTCATGTAGCTGCATGTACAGTCGAACAAGCTAATAAGTATACAGCCAGCTAACTTGCATTTACTTTTAAGATTACACAGATACATTTAAAGACTGATGCCAAACGATACAACATTTTGCATCAGTCGCATAATGCGAAACGCTTAATAAAACAAAATTGCAATTAATATTTTCAGTGTACTAGAATTATAAAAAACTCTACCTGTTTACTTATTAGCTTGTTCGACTGTACTATAAAGTCTGGTTCTGGACGCGTTCGTGAAATCTAACATCAGGAACAAAACATGCCTACACGTTTCCAGAGACAAGCTTTCGTTGAATAATTTTCTATTCGCGTAAAACATCTTTATTCCGGAGTTCGGTTGAACTGCTAAAAATCTTCTTAGTACTCATTAATCTGTGAGTCAAATCTATATTTTATAGCTTGCCAACTTTCTTCACTTTCTAAACGTAATCTATATTATAGACAAGTGTCATTTTACAGAACTTGCAATCTACATCTTATATCTTTGCCTACTTTATAATCAAGTCTATTTAGGTGTCCATATAATATAACAGCAGCCATATACCGAAATAAATACATATAAAATGTGACTGGTTGTAAGACTTGTATTGAAACATGCATTTTTACACATAATACATTATATACTCAAAAATATATTCAGTAGTTATAATGTATACCGCTTGTATAAGTAAGAGATTTTGAAATGCATAATTGTTTCTTATAATTACAAGGTATCTATGTATATATCTCTATTCATTTAAAATTGACCTGTTCTGTACACTGATCTGCCTAAGTCAACGTTATGGTTGGTGCGAGTACAGTCATGCCGAAAGTCATGCGATAATTCAAGTGCTCAGAAAGTATACAATAAGTTTTAGAATATTTGCCCACATTCCTTTTAAATCAGGAATGACACAAGGTTGTTTTAAGACTTTTTTATATTCGTCCTTATTTATATATGAAATTATCGAAATACTTGCGTACAGTTCGCACCAAAACTCTGTGTGTACGTCATTGCATGATAATGTACTTATTTAGGAAGTAGCCCCTTATATATTACGCGTATATCAATCGCTTTTGCGTAATACTAAATATTTAATTATATGGAGTGAAGCTACATGTTTGTATAAATAATTTTCTATTTATGTTTATTCTTTGAAATGAACTTTATGACCACAACACTAGGTCGCAGTTTTGTACATGATGATGATTTCTGCAAGTGTAGGTAAAACAAATTATGCAGCTTGGCTGCTACGATTTGACACAGCAGTGCGAACACGGCTTAAGTGTAAAGTAATCATATATGTCCCTTGATATTAAGAAATCTAGTAAAAGCAAATTGGAGATTTTTTGCAAAAGCCCGAAGATTGGAAACAAAAGATCATTATTCCAATTATTCAATTATATATCAGAGACATCAGAGTGACACATTGTTTTCACGAAGTCAATTATTATATTAGTTACAATATTTTAGTGCCTTATACATAATAAGTGTTTGTTTTATTGCGCTATGAGTACAATGGACATTTACAATTTTGTTTAGTGGTAGATATATAAAGGAAACGAGCGGAGGAAGAAACAAAGTTATTTAGTCATTTAGCCACTTTTTATTTCAGTTAGTTTTGATTAAGTAGATAAGCGGGACACAGAATCCGACCGTTTCTTTGAACTATTTAAAAAAATGTGAAGGCAAACTATTATTTCAAAAGTTCTAAGATAAATAAATTGACTACGCAGAGCCGACATTTGGACTTAGCAAAACTTTTTCCGCACGTAGTAATTACGAACTTCGCATCAAGCCACTACCGTGCACGGGTATCGAAAATAGCTGACACGCGAGTAAGACTCGTTTTCTTATCTAATTTGTGTTAATTAATTATTTTATTTAACATTTATCATACAGAATAATTTATAAGATTTTTTGACAAATGAGATTTTACGAAGAAATAATGCTAGAAGACTGAAAGCTGGTCAATGGTCATAGCTACTTATTGTTGCATGTGTGAGAGACTAATACAATAATACAGAATTTAATTAATTATGTACATTTCGTTGTTTCAGTTCTAACACCATGCAATTATATTTTTGTCACAAGTGACGTCACTATCTTATTTGAAGTCCACAAATTATAAAATGGAATTTATATTATATTTCTATATTTTTTGCTATTTTTGACTTGTATGGTGTTAGAACTAAGGTGTGACAATTTGCGAAACTAATTTAATGATCGAAAATTACTTTCTAAAGTAAGTTCTACGTATGGGAGGGAAGGTCCAGAACACACAACAATTAATATTATGTTTGGTTTAACGAATTTGTGATTCAAAATTAACATTCCCGTCCTGTTCAGTGCTTCGAAATAATAATAAAATTATTATGTACTGTTGTGGTCTCAAAAATCATTATAAATGGTTGTAACGCGAATGACATTAGCCCTAAGTAGTTTTTTAAGTTGACTTATTACAAATGGGGAGGCGACAACCAAATAAAAAAATAAATATTTTAAATTATCAGTCGCTTTCCCCACGATTTAACTTTAGTGTCTAAATCAAAACCAGTACTTAACTTGCCATTTCGCATTTTACGAAAGCACAAATTAAAATCATTGGAATAGAGTTAAGTTTATTATCTTCTTATCGTTAGTTTACTGTCACTGTCTTAACCTGAGGTTGCTGTCACCAAAAAGTCAAGTGTTCATTGGTAAACCAAATTGTTTCTTTGTTAGGTACTATGTTGAATGCTATGTAACATAATGAGCTTGCTTCAATTGGGATCCAATACCGAAGAACTAAGACTTACTGAAGCTATCTACGATTTACGACGTTCGGATTAGCGCTGAAAGTTAAAATTCCAACAGCAGATCAGTGTCCTTTAAGACATTTAAAGTTTTTACTGTTGATTTAAACCATGTGAACAGTAGGTAGGCACTGACTCGATAAAACCTTTATTATTCGGTATTGGCCCATTTACTTGTGCTTATAGGTGCTTCAGAATGATATAATAACTTATATGAACTAAAACAATAACGTCCATTGTTAAAGTTATAAACTATCATTTATTATTTAGATGTAAATATATACCTACCTAGTATTGTTATCTAATTAAATCAGATTTTATTGAAGAAACGCCTGAAATCGCCACCGAATTTAAATGAAATGTTTAATGTGTAACGTAATGATGAAGTGCAAACAGGAGAAAACTTTGTATGATAATATTGAATACATTTTGTAGTAATATATTAACTCCACTGAATATGTGAATAATAAATATATATAATTCATGTATGCTGCCCAGTTAATTATAAGAAGAAGAATCATATTGTTATAGGTACATGTATTGATAAGCCAGTGTCCATTCTCATTCGGATGTGTAGGATGTTACAACTTATCACCAATGTTATTATGTAATTTCAAACTTTGAACTCAAGAGTATTGCAATATTCTTCATCGCCATGTCAAGTGGCAGATAATGACTATTTTTCTTACTTTCTCTTTTTTGTGACGTCTGGTATTCGCTCAACAAAACTTGTTTTGTACTTATTTGTTGAACATTGTGGAAGTAACCACACTAGACGACGCAAAATCGGCTTAAGCCGATCGGCCTAAGCGAATAGTCCGATACGGTGTCGACCGAACTGAAAGTGCATTTTGAAGCTTTGTGACCTTGGATACATTAAAACTCTGATTGTAACGTTCTATAAATCAGTTTAAGACCATACAGTTGCCAAAATAAATGATAATAACAAATAACATAGCTTCTATAGCCAATATAAACATTGTACATACAAATATTTATATGAGACGTGTTGATTAAGTTTAAGTGCTTCGGACAACTTATGAACTTGGTGCTACAGTAATAATAAATATATAACATTGTAAGTTAGTGTGTCATGGCTTCCAATCGTAGGGCCGTATGTTATACACGCGTTTTGGCTCATGTACTTAAAACTGCCCTATTTATTAGTTATTATATTAGTTGTTTGTATTTCTTGTTGTTTTATTTTTATAACGTCATCATCTCTTGAGGTCGGCTTCCTTATTTAGTTAGTGGTGTGTGGTGCAAGTGCAAGCAAAATTAAATATTTTATTGCCATTGCCGCTGATTTTGTGCTAGCGAAATTTTACATAGCTGCATAAGATGACTGAAGAGACTGTTCAGCAGTCGTATTGCCTATTGGGCAATACTTAGATGATCATCTCCGGAACCTTATCGCCAGTTCATTCAGTCTATTCCTGTTATTAGCATAGGTTGCTTGCCATCCAACCAAAAGTATCGTAATCAAGGATTAACAGCCAGATTATAAATGAAGAAATAATACAATTCGAAACTGGGTACAATTAAAAATAAAAAAGTTACTTGATCCATTTCAAAAATATATTTTACATTTTTACAATACTATCAAACATCAATACTACATTTCTTATTTATAACACTACATTTAGTTAACACTTATTAACTAAGCAGTTTAGTCTAAAATTGCACAGCACTATTCTAAATTATTTCTCCAGGCTTCATAGGCTCCAGGCTTTTAATTGTTTTTTAAACCCATCATTAGGTTGTATAGCTGGCCTCTTACTCTTCACTAAATCATAAGCGTCTTGAAATTGCATATTCTCGTAATGCATTAAATAAGCAATAGCGACCATAGAGGTCCGTGAAACACCCGCATTGCAATGGATGAGGCAATGTTCTTTGGTATCCACAGCCTTTCGAATAAACGGCAAACTATCGAATAAAACCTCTTTAATATTAGTTTCAGGCAAATCTAAGCAGTTTATAAACTTATTATTGACATTAACTTCTACTTGTATACCTAAACTTAGCACATGTTTGATGTTACATTCTTCTATAACAGTATTCGCTGTACAATCTTGTGAACCTATAAACACATAGTCAGTTATCAATACTGGTATATTGTCAGGTTTCGTGTCGACCACGAATCCGTACGTATTCGGACTTATAGATGTTTTTGTAGATTCTTTCTCGACGTAACGTTGTCCGTCGACTTGAGTAACCACTGTTTCAGTTACTTTTAGTTTGTTTCTTTGTTTTTGAAGTTCATTGAGGAAACTCATTTTTAAATCGTTCAAAAGTGAGATTAAATGCTGATAAATGGTTGGTAAATGCGAAAGTGATAGTCACAATTATTGTTAAATATAAAAATGAATGATTAAAACTGAGTAAAGTACTACTGTCCATCCAGATTAAAAATCCATGCGTGAGCCTCTTCTTTGTTTTGTTCATGTACTTTTCCACAGCATCAATATTTCTCTTTCTAGCCTTCAAAATGCAAACACCTCAACTATTTCCCAAAGTCTATCCCTCTCATTCACAATCACTATTGTCCTCTCTACCCTCCCGAGTCTTCTCTGGGTCGTAGAGAAGGTCCTGAGGGTTGTAATGCACGTCACACAGGTACAGACCATCAGGTGGTCCGGATTGCATGCCGCTGACCCAGGAGTGCTTCGAAGGTATTTGTAGCATCACCTTTATTTCTTCTGGTGGTATCCTGCCGACAGCTACGGCCATTAGGGCACCTACCATGCGACGTATCTGGAAATAGTAACAGTTCAAAGTGATATTTAAGGTGAAACTAAATTAGCTAGCAAAACTCCACATCAGTGATGGGTGTATCTAAACATGATAATAATGTTCGTAATAATAATATTATGTGGAGTCGTCATCAGTCGAGTATCGTGTGTCGAGTCGAGTGTTCGCGGTTGACCATTTTTCTACCTTATTACTAAGACTGAAAAGTACTTTAACGCCAACATTGTCGAATGTATAGTATATATCCGTTTTGCATAAATCGGAGACATATTTTTTCCAACATATATTTCTTTGTAGCCTACTACATTATATTTTAAATAAATTCTACCTGGTTATGTACAAATCCTCTTCCTTTAATCAAGATTTCCCAGTAATTAAATATGTTGTCTTGTTCCTGTGAATAGCTGGTGAGGAGTGGTTTCCCAGGCCTCACTTCAAGCGAGAGAATCTGTCTTCTGTTGTGTTTGTTCTGTTTCAGCTTGTCAAAGTTCTTGAATGTCGTGAAGTCGTGGTAGCCGACAAAGTACTTTGCGCCTTCTTTGAACTTTTCTATATCAAAGTTTTTTATCCTGAAATAATTGTTAAAAACTTGTATAATATTTAAGAACGTGAATGCTGCAATCTAGAGCAATTCGTAAGAGGGAGGATAGGGGGGTGAGTAGTTGATTCATTAGAATGTACTCTGTGGGTTGATTATTTCAACTAAAAAAAAATATATTTTGATGTTTAAATATGGATAGTAAAAGAAGTATGTAATGCATAAAGGTTCTTTGGTTTTTGACAAACCCAAACGAAAAACGTCATCATTATCTTTTAGAATTTTCCAGGTTGAGCCACATCCCAGAGGCTGCATATGACTTACGTGTTTATTTCAACTACCGACCAACACTGTGCCAAGACTAAAAAGACAACAACTCAACAGAGGTGTGTCAGGAAAAATAAATACCTAGCTTACCTTTGAAAATGACAGCGCTTCCACTCCTCTATGGGTATGTATGAAGCTATTGTTATACCCTCTGGAATTACTATATCTTCCTTCGCCACTGCAAATCTGAAATATAAAGAGAGTTATGTTTGTAGACAGGCTTATTCCTGTTCAAACTGTAAGATATATATTGTAGCACATTGTGAATGGTCACATACAAAATGTATGAAAAGCTATAAAATATTACATCTCAAGATGTATATCCCAAAAGGTCACACAATATAAGCAATTAAAATGACACCCACCTATACAAGTATGTTCTGCCAATAGCATTGTGTCTAGCATTAAAGTTGTCTGCAACTCGGATAACCTTTTTAACAAAAATGCAATTGTTGTGTTTAAAGAAGAACTTGTTCAAGTTGTAGGTGATTCCCTCAGGGTTGTATATCTTGGGGCCATACCTCTCCAAGTCAAAATGTGCGCTTGTGTTCAGTGCGTGCACTCCACCATCTGTACTGTAACAAGAAATTTAACAGAATAACTTATTTCAGCTTTGTTTTAATTTCATAATGCTAAGTAACTCTGTTTGATATCTTTTCATGCCATAATGACCAAATAGATTTAGACTACTTTTTTTCTATGATTAAATATGCCTTTGTTTGGCTCCCCTAACATGTAGCAATGATGTGGCCTAGTGTGAAGCACGCTTGCCTAAGCGAAACTGATGCACTCGCACCAGTTTGAAGAGATCTAGACAATAATGATGGGGATACAGAAGTTGTTAGTCACACTATAAATGTGGAAGCAGAGCGCTTTGTTTAGGTCAGCGGAATATGCAAACATAAGATACACACGTTTTTAATGAGGTAGGACTCGCTTACCGGCTAGATAAAACAAGGTTAGGGTAGTTCAGCGATCTTAGTCGTAGAAGTGCTAGTTCCATCAAACCCTGCACACTTTCTGGATCTGGGAGATTACGTCCTTCTTTAAGCCATAACTTCTCTGAAGACCTGCAATTTAGTTCTTCTAATGAAATTCTTGTAATTACCTAATGTGCATGGAAATAAATTCTGACTGGTAACATAACAAACCTAAATGGCGTCCCTATGTAAGAGAAGAATGATAAATATCTGGCTTTCATTATACTTCGACACGACAGATTAGAAGAATGTTTTCATTTAGAAAACATTGCGAAAGTTTCTGTTTCAATACTATGAAAAGGCCGAGAAATAAATTAGGTTAGCTGTCTGTCACTGCCACTGTCAGGTAGGAGGTAGATTATGTTGGATTATGTTTTTTTGTCTTCGGTCGAGTCCGTTTTTGGTCCGTTTCTATTCAATTTTGAGTTTAAATTAACAGAAAAAGCTCACGATGTATTAAATCTGATTATTATGTAAATGATAATTAATTTTGGGTCTTATTTAAAAATAAAACAGTGAAACCACTTGAAAACTGAACGACTTGTTACGATTTCTAAACGAAATCCTTTCACTTTTTTGACAGTTGTTTACATCCATGTCATCGAAATGTCAATTTGTTTGCCATTATTTCAGTCAAAAATGGCACAACGGACGTGGCATATGTTTATGGTTTTAACTTTAATATTTACAGTTTTATCACTCGTTGGTGATGTTTTCTCGCAGTCGCCAGCGCCCTGGTACGAGAACATGCCTGCGGTGACGATGGACTACAAAGTGCACATAGACGCAGGCAAAGAAGACTGTTACTATCAATATGTTCCGTCGGGTGCTACATTTTACGCCAGCTATCAGGTAATTAATTAAGTTTTTCTGTATCGAAATCAGTCAAGCGCTTCCAGATAGCGATCGTAATGGCTTGGAGCCATGACAACGAAACTTTTTTGAGATTTAATTTGTGTATTTCACTCATAAATAGATGGCAAACTTCTCTGACAACAGGTGTTGAAAGGCGGCGATGGTATGTGTGGTTTCGCCGTGCGGCATCCTAACGGCCAGATAGTGCATCCCTACGAGTGGCGTCAGAGTGCCGAGTACGCTGACCAGTCCTCTTCAGGAGGATACTATGCAGTGTGCATTGATAACCAGTTCTCCAGATTTGCAGGGAAACTAGTCAATTTATATCTCTCAGTGATAAGATATGATATGTGGGAGAAGTATGCCAAGGAAGTGGAGGAGCTTGACATGAATATAAAGAATTTTACTGTAAGTTTTTCTTTATTTCTTCATTTATTAAAACAACATTTGAAATACAGTCTTCATGCGAATATACAATAATATATTAATTGAATTAAATTCATTTTAATCCCATTTGTATAAGAATTCTCACTATGTAAAACTTTTAAGATGTAGTAACATCTAAATAACATAATGTTTAATTTATGTTAATGTATGCAATACAAAGTTGTATAATATTTAGATTGGGTGTGAACTGTGGACTCTATACCATACAGTTTATGACTTAAAAATAGCTAAAGGATATTTATTTTATAGAAGCTTATGAATTTCCTCAACATAAATATTCATTTAAATACCTATTGTAAATGGTACATACATAATATTCAAAAAGTGTTTACATGACAATTACTTTTCTTGTATTGTATTCCATCATCATAGAAGTGCTAAGGGCTTGTGTTAATATGTTCCACTAGCAAATTACCAGCCAAAATAAAAAAAAGTTTTTTTAGTGGCTGCTAACAAGTAGAATTTTATGAATATGCCTAAACTTTATGTATGAATATGCTTAAAATTGCAATCTGCTGGTTTCTCAACACTCGCCTGAAAAAAAGTAAATTTTTGTATTTACTTGATTTTCAATTAACTGACCAGCAGGGCTATTGTGTATCTTGCTAAATGTCAGTGGCTATCATAGTGTAAATCAATTAACTGTCAAATGGTTCCATTTTGTACTAAACCATAACCAATTTGACAGTTAATCTATGGAACTATGATATCCACTAACATATAAGAGATATGCATTAGGCCTGCTGAACCTGAGCTTGATTGAGGTGGTAAAACTGACCATTATTGCTTGATTCTGGATTATACACAAATGCATATTATTAAGTCTGACTACCAGTTTTAATGGGTACCACATTACTCAGTACTAACTGGGTTGTGGAGGTTAGATATGCAGTCGCTCTTTGGAAAACACTGTTAGTCAGCATCAGGTTTGACTGTAAATGGACTCCACGGGCACCCAACTGACCAAGTTTGGAAAAGGCTAGGGACATGAAATTTACATGTAGCATATTTACATGTAGCATATTTACATGTAGCATATTTACATGTAGCATATTTACATGTAGCATATTTACATGTAGCATATTTACATGTAGCATATTTACATGTAGCATATTTCGACTACTGAAAATTGCATAAAATCTGGTCTAACTGTTACATTCATTATACTTCTGTTTTTTGTCACAGACCTCAATCCAATTTGTGGAGAGGAACATCAACGATATCCTGCAGTACCAGTACCACTCCCGAGCCAGAGAGTCCAGGGACTACAACTTGCTGCAAGACAACAATATCTATGTGCTCAGGTATAATATCATCTATGCTACTCAGTAATAAGGTGGGGAACCGCTAATCACCCTTTATTTATTAGTTATCAATTTATTATCTATCTTGGTGGAGAGTTTTAATAATATTGGAGATTAATAGTATTGCAATATTGAACTAGCTTGATAAGATAACATCACCCCTGTATTTCCCATAACGTAAGGCAGAGGTATACTTTATAGTAGTAGTAGCACGGTCGGCACGGTTGGCGCAGTGGCTGAGCGATTGGACTGCTGCGCTGCGTGTCGCGGGTTCGATTCCCGCACGGAACAAATATTTGTATGATCTACAAATAGTTGATACGGGTCTGGGTATTTGTGTACGTGAGTTTAAATGTTTGTAAACGCACCCACGATACAGGAGAAATTCCTAGTGTGAAGCAAAATTAAAAAAAAAAACAAGTAGTAATGAGTTCCATTTAATCGACATTCTGTTTTTAAGTAAAAATGCATTCAAGAGGCAAATCTTAGCAACTCTAAAAGACCAGCAAAGTACCGAGTACAAACTCACTTTTTCTATGTTTTTTCTTTTATACTTGTAAATCGGGATATTAGTTCCAGGTTAATGGCCGTTGTTTATGATAGGACAATATTCCTGTGCTTAAAAATGTACTGTGTTATAGGTTTTGTATTTTTGTATTGCTACTAGCTAGTTTCAATGTTCTTAAAATTGTAATCTGCGGAAAACATAGTGGGTAGCATAATTGTTTAAAAATGTTAGATTTAAGGTATTATGTTTAATTTTTACTGTGCAACTGATTGTTTTTCCCTAAATAAATAAATAAATAAATAAAGTAGCTTATTGCCATTAACCAGGCAGAAAACCAGACTATGTCGCTGTTACTGAGAAGTCCTGATGGACAATCCAATAACAATTTGCTCTAACTCGGAATTAAACCCACAAACTCATATACAGCAGTCACATTTGCCACTATTAGACTAACTGGACAACATATTAGTAATATTAAAATTTACACATAGATTGGTTGGCCACTTGTGATTTAATGTTTTGTTAGTTGTTGTAACAGAATTATGGCACTAAACAAACAAACATTAATGAAATGATCTTTCTATATGGATAATTTTTAAATCGGAGCTAATGAAAGGAAACCTTCCATTGGCATTCAAGCAAAAAATCATGGGCATGTGCATTTTGCCCTCCTGGATCGCAGACTTTTGGCCCTTTGAAACCATTTCTGCAACATTAATGCTTTGCACATGAGACACGAAAATTAGTAATCATATTTCTGCATTGCTCCATTGACTGTAACATTCTGACCATCATATTTTTTGAACTTTTGAGGAAATTAGAAATTAATTGAGCATTTGGAAGCCAAAATTCAATGCACCCGAAAGACAGCATGGACCTCGGCAGACACATGGTCTATCATGATTCATGATCCATATTCGCAGTCTGTCAATGTAATGGATATTAAAAAACAACTGCTTTTCACTGCCGCAAAAAATACCCATGATTTTTGTGTGAACTATCTCAAGAAAACCTAACATTTCCGAGGCAAACACATTCGAGCTCGCTTCACTCGCTCTTGCATCTTACAATGGACCTATTATTTTCAAGTGCTCACTCAGGACCTGCAATTGGTTGTTGTTGGACTGAGAAAGACTGGTTGACGGCTTCGTAAGTCTGTATTTAGGTTTATTAATAAAGCTGTTTTTGTTTCAGGTGGTCTATTATCCAAATTCTTGCCATAGCAGCGACAGCAACACTACAAGTATACTTCGTGAGAAAACTGTTTGAGGTCAAGGAGAATTCTTCCAAAACAAGGATATGATCACATCACTACGGCCCGTTAAGAACGTTGTTTACTAACTGTTACTGATCCCTGACTGATCTTCCATTCCACTCAATTAACGTTGATCTCTCTTCTTGTTCCATCTTTGCTTGTTATTTGTTTTCATTGGTGCATAATATTAGACAATAGTGAAACTCAAGCTCGGTTATATGTAGGAGTCATAATATAAGTTAGTTATTGGGCACAACTATTTCATCTTTTCACTTAATTTCCTGAGATTATTAATTACTAGATCCTTTACTAGTTTACCTTTTTTATCATTTTCTATTTATATACTTACCAGTTTCTGTAAACACCCAGTCACGATTTTACAAAAAGAAATTTGCGCACAAATATTTTTTTAGTTAAGTTCAATCGCTTTTTGCATTTTTATACTAAAAAGACATTACATTGTTTATTTACATAATCAATTTAGAATTTATTTAATAAGTTTAACTTTCCAGAGTGTATTTTTTTACCTAATTAGTTGAATAAAAGATCTGATTATAAAAACGACATTAAAAATATTTTTGATAGGAATGGCATTTTTTTAAATTATTTATGTGCTATTTGACAATTATATTTTTTTTAGTTTTTAACGAATATTAATATTATTTATGTAAGCGAAGACATACACAGCGTGTTTGAAATAATGAATGACGAACATAATATAAATAAACTGAACTGATAAGTACTTAAAGATCGTCTTTTTTATCCGTTTGTACCACGTCTTCTCTGGCTATGTCGGCTCCGATATTGCTGATGCACATAATGTAAAATCTCTTTACCCCACGCAACGCCACTGCCATCCAGCAGTCGGACAGTCGACAACCCAAAACCCGCGAGGGCTTTTTTTTGATAAAATATTGGAAAATTAAGCCCCTAGGCTGTAATAATATTGGTGAATATTTGGTAGATTAATGATATCCTTTGACCTTTGAGCTTTCATTTGTCTGAATTCATAATTTGCTCACTTTGGCAAAGTTATGTGACGCGAACTGTAAATCCACATTTTTTTTTGCTGAAGGTCATGGTATGGTCTTTTTAACACTTCCACTGCCAAGTTCAAATTATCCATATATCTGTGTGCCGTGTGAGCACAAGTCGCGTATAGCTACGTATAACGACGACTCGGAGGCGGGTTGGGGGCACACAAACGAATATTCGTTCGACCCATATGCTAGGTGCATGGTGCATGGAGCTACTGACGTTTCTGCAGCAGAAACTGGATGTGATGGACGAGGTGTCCGCTGTTCAGATCTGCGCAACAAACTTCAGCGAGGAAGACATAGCTGCCGCCAAGCTGTTGCTGTTTACTGCGCTGAATAATCGCGAGCAAATGGTGTCCCGCCGTGTCGGGACCAAGAGAAGCCTGCAGGATATAATCACGCTGCGTTTAAGGAGACCGACCCAGACGGCGTGTCGACGTTCATGGCGTAGGAGCTAAACAAGCTCCTCCCGTGACCTTTGACCATGTCGACGTAACGAGCCTACTTAAAGATATTGTCTCCTTGAAGGCCAGTCTTGCGGATGTGCTAGCAAAACTGGATGCAACCCAGAACATTGTCACAGATTTGCGCAAGGAAGTTGGAGAATTGCGCAACAGTGTGGCAGTATCTAGGTCAGCAGTAAATGTGCCTAGCGTTGACACGTGCCGCGGAGCCGGCCGCGATATATCGTCGTCGAATTCCGCGTCAGGAGTTTCAACGCCGGCGCATAAGCACATTGCTGAGCTTGCAGAACAAATCGCCCGCGCGCCCCGCGTACCGCGGCGGCACCTTCTCACTGCGCGGCCCTGTACCGCACGACCAGCTGCCCGTTTCTGCAGCGCCTGAAAATTATCATTCATACTCACTTACGTGTTCTTACTCACTTAGAGATTACGCTAGCATTATCGCGGACAAAACTGCTCCCGCTGGAAAGCCTGTGCCTGAAAAGGCGCCGATCCAGGCTGATGATGGTTTTGTGACGGTGCACGGTGGTGAGAAAGCGTCGTCAGCGTACCATCAAGAACCGCTGCGGCACGGCTCCATCGGAGCCCAACGTGACAATTCGTGCCGCAAAGCCGAACACTCCGGTGATACATCTACCTACACTACACCACTACGGCGGAGGACATCGTGGAGTACGTGCGCCAGAAGACGAAGTACGTGGCATGAGTGCAGTTGCTTGAGTCGCGCCGCAACGTCAACTTTAGAGCGTTCGTGGTGCGAATACCAACATGTTTTCTGCATCTCGTCTTGGAAGAGGACTTTTGGCCGCAGGGAGTGGTGTTTCGTCACTTCCACGGGCAAGTGCCACAAGTATGCACAGTGACTTAGAGCGCTAGTGAAGTGTACTAACATACTTTTAAGTCTCTATTAACTAACACAAATTGTATTTTACAATATTTATGTTGCCTGAAACAAATGGATTATTATTATTTCTTTTATTCATTTTCTCACATATTAAATACATTTTTAAATATTTATTACAAAAAGGAATATAAAAAACATTTGAGGAGCTCGTGGCTTAATAAGAACTGCCACTCGGGTCAATCTTTAGGTTAAGCTGCGCTTGCCTAGGTCGATCTGTGGATGTGTGACCGCCCATTACATACCGAGTTTCCTCCGTGCCTCGGAAGCTGTTGGTCCCGGGTGCCATATACATACAGTGTGATTCTTTATAATGTGCACATATCGAAATGGGGGAATCTATGCTTAATTTTACCGACGGAAAAATTATTAAAAAAAATCTAAATATTTTTTAATATTTTATATGGAATTTTTAAAAATTTTGTCTGCTACTGTGACCCCAGTGTAAACAAAACGGTGTAACTTTTAAACTAAATTATCTATCGCGATGAAACAAACTCCATAATGATTGGAAGCAATTAGGCGTCCTCGTAAAATGAAAATTGTGGAAAAAAACTACCCTCAATTGAAAATAAACACGTTTTTTGATCAAAAAAACTTTTTTTTTTCATAACTTTTTACATAAAATTGTTTCATCGCGATAGATAATTTAGTTTAAAAGTTACACCGTTTTGTTTACATTGGGGTCACAACAGCGGACAACATTTTTGAAAATTCCATAAAAAATATTTAGATTTTTTAAAATATTTTTTCCATCGATAAAATTAAGCATAGATTCCCTCATTTCGATATGTGCACATTATAAAGAATCACACTGTATAGATCTTTGGCAGTCGTTACAGGTAGTCAGTGACCTGAAAGTCTGACATCCAGTCTTACCAAAGGTTATCGTATTACCTAGTAGTAACTGGGTTGTGGAGGTCAGATAGGCAGTCGCTCCATGTAAAATACTGGTATTCAGCTGCATCCGGTTAGGCTGGAAGCCAACCCCAATATAGTTGGGAAAAGGATAGGCAGATGATGATGAATATAAAAAACATTTAAAAATATGAAAAGTAGTAGCCCACCGGCATTGGGAACAGGGTCCGAGCTACCGGTGGTCAGGGCTCTTGAGAGAGGAACCTCCTGACAATGCGCGCCGTGTCCAAAAGTACTGCCTTCTGAATCAAGCCCTTTATTAATATTTTTTTTATTAATTCGGAACTGACTACCTCGTTGGTTTGGCAGTCGCGTGCTGAGTGATGAAGGCTTGGAAGCGATTCCCGGTTCGAACAAATTGTTATTTGGTTTTTTCACTACGAATTTTTTCAGTGTGCCCGGTTCATGTCGATAGGTCCGCACCCGCATTACATGTGACTAACCTACCTGGCGAAATGAGGGCGTACTATTAATTCACATTTGCCTTATCCTTCTTGGATAACAGACGGAATGTTATGTTATTAATCCGTGGTACTTATCGGCCGACTTGCTGCCGAAATCAGAGATATTTAATGAAAAATACTTAAGCCGTCACTTAGTAAAGATTTGACATACAATCTACCTAAACTGTCAAAATCTTTACTAAGTGATGACTTAAGTAATCATTCAACGTCTCTCGAGAGCGGCAGTTAATACCACAAGGCATCAGCGCACCAGTCAACCTTTTTGGGTTAAATAAGACATCACTATGGTAGAGTACAAAAATAAATGAATACATCCAACATTTTTTTACAAAAAAATATATTAATAATTTCGGAGGTGTTATGCAAGAGGCAGATAAAATTTCATAACGTTTAACCTACGACGGTAAGAGTTTTTTACAGGAAAACTAGCTGCTTCTAAATTTACCTGGTAACATTTACAGTGCAGGAAATGAAACAATGAGAATCATATAATTACATTTTATTATCGTACTATAAATATATAACATCCATGATTTGTTACATTTGTCCCTAATTCTATATACACAATAATTTACTTAAGTACAATACAATCGTAACTTGATTTAATTGTTAATGATATGGTGCAAGATTATAGCCAGAATTACATTTACTTGTAGGACCGGGTTTCCTCTAACAAAATGATCTAAACTCTTGTTCGGTCGCCGACACGCTCATGCCGAGACGATTTGTGCCGACCCGATACTGATGATCGGGTCGGTACAGGCCGGGTGGTGTTTGGTGTAGATTCCCCTTTACAAAATTAATAAGCAGTCAACTACAGCAATGTAATTCAGGCTGGAGTGCTAGTCAAGGAATGTTGACTAAAATACTTGATAATTTCATGATTTTCATGATCAACTCATCCGCTCGTTATGACTAGGCAATTTTCGAATACAGCGGGCAAGTGAAGCTTTACATGATGATACAATATTACCTTAATATCTTAACCTAATCAGTAAATGACTTATAATGTTATACTGTACAACAAACCTGCGAATCTCATACGTAACTGTACACTTGACGATTATAACTATATATCTAAACTAATATTAGCGACTTCACTCGCGTTATCAATGAGCCCGCGAGGTATTGTCTGCGTATAGGCTATGGCGGACCACGTCCGAATAAAATGATACTAAAATAAAATACAATTAACTAATTGATATTTGATTCATTAATCATTATTCATAATCTGTCTTTAAATATAGTATTATTAAATCAAGAAAAATATTCCATTAAAATAATTTTATAACTGTATATTTAAAAAGAGTTGTTACATAACTCATTCTCGTATTAAATGATTTGTTCATCGAATAGAGCGGAACTATCACAAGTGAGCACCTTCAAGCGTGTCGAATCGTTTCGATCCATACAAACTGGTTAATATTCCATAATTATAACAAACACTAATTTTTCCCATTTAAAGGCAGTGACTGGACGGACCACGTCTTTTTATTACAAAAAAATAATCATAGACAATCTTGTCTAAAGTGACTTACTGCGGTACTCAGAGATATTTAATGATAATAAGTTATCAGCCGTCACTTAGTAAAGATTTGACATACTTTTGTATGACAAAACTGACAAAGCCTTTACTAAGGGATGGTCTAAGTAATCATTAAACCTCTCTGGGTGAGGCAGTTAGTACTTATTTCTAAAGTAATATATAGAAGAAGTTTTTGAGTCATCTAAATTTATTGTGAGATTCTAACAATATTTCTGTGATGATATCGAACTTCATACTTTTGCAATTATAGTCTTTTCCTTTAAATACTATACGCAATATTACCTAAGTCAGAGATTTTAGTGCAGTCGTGCAGTAAATGCATAAGCGACAGTCGCCAACGGAATGTGAGACAGTGTTAGCACCGACATTGTGACGTCAGTAAGCCCTTCTAAAACGAGGCTAGCATTCATCAATCCTCTAATTTGACCAAAATATTTATTCAAAAATCTTGACGCAGGGTAAGATTCATGCGAGTATCGTTCTGGAATAGGGACCCATAGATTCGTATTATTAAAATTTCGTCATTCGAGTTTTCACTTCGAAAGTTCAAACTTTCTCAAGAAAGATTAGTGCTGTTTATAAAAAATATGAGAAAGCGATTTGAGAGAACACCCTAATGTTCGTTCAAAAATAGCCCTACATCGACGCTATTGAAAAACTTCGTATCATACATACAACCCCGCGCCTTTCCACGGAAGCCGCGATCCTTACATATTCCCTTAGCTTCTTCTACGATCATACAACTGGTTATCCAAATGTCTGTCAAAGGATATTCCGTCTCCTTCTATCTTGCAGCACAGGCTATACATGCGTCCTTTTCTGTCCTAGGCCGTATCTCCGTATCACACGTGCACCTTCTTCTTCTGCCCGAGGTAGGTCCCGGAGAGCGCCAGCAGGCGGTACCGCTGGCGCAGGTTGCGCGCGCGCACGTGCTGCGACGCGATCTCCGCGCTGTACGCGCCGGGGAACCAGCCTGCCTCGCCGTCGCGAGTGCGCTCGCCGTAGTACCAACCTGCAGGGGAGATCGTTTTATAAAGGCTAAAGATAGTTATCCCGGTTTCACAGGTGTTCAATTTACTTCAGAAAGGACTTAGAGCAAAAAAAAGAATGTGTTCAATTTGCTGAAAAGAAAGAAACAGCAACCTCAAAATCTGATATAATAAGGTATTTTAAGGTGGTCTAGTATTAGTAGTAACTGCTAGTAGCCATAAAAATAGGTGAACTGAGATGGTTCTCGTAATCCCGTCGGGGCCGCGGGTAGTCCACCGGTTATCGCGGCCTCGACATAGAGGGCGAAGAAGGAACATGGGTGGTTTTTAGTCAGTAGAAGTCTGACACTCCCTTTCGCTCTGCCCAAGAGCGGGAGGGGTTATTCGATGATTTTACACCCACCAAAAAAAGAAAAAAAAAGGTGGTCTAGTATAACACAGTAATTTGAAACAACCGGCGGATATAAATCCTGCTCCATGCCTAAGTACTATGTTATTTAAGTAGAGTGTGGGCAAACTACGCACTTGGACGTGGATTTGCGAACACCAGCCCGTTATACAAGAAAATACGTACAAAATGATGTCAAGATTATTAATTTTTTTTTTCATTTCTATTCTCTTTTTTAAACCAAAATAACACAGCGCTTGAAAATGTAAATAAAATAAACCCGTGCATACCTTCGCTAGTCTTCCGCGTAACGTTAACAACATCTCCCTCAGCCAGCCCCAGTTCGTCGGGCTGCGCGGGCGCATACGCGTACAGCGCGCACACCTGCGGACAGTCCCACCCCGCGTACACCGCCTCCCCCGCGTCCCCCGCCGGCGGGAGCAGTGCCTCCGCCCAGCGGGACCACTCCGTCTCACTCGCACACGACATCAACTGTGGACACACATGGATCTCAATATTTGCTGGTTAAATCAATTATTACTTACATACACTATTGATATGACAGATCTAGCCTGCACCGGGGCTGCGAGACTGTTCGAATGAGATACCGCAGACCCGCAACCACAAATGACTAAGAAGGAACATGAGAAGGTTTTAATCAGTAGAAGTCTGACACTCCCTTCCGCAAAAAAGGGAGAAACTAGTTAGCTATTTGACAAAATAAGTCAGTCAATAACTAGGAGAAGATTGTGATAGCATACCATCTCCAGTGTCCTGCCCTCGTGGTTCTCCAGCAAAGTGATGAGTAGCGCGTGTTTAGCGGTGGCGGTGCCGACGTCACTGCCGCACACCTCCAGCAGAGACCGCGAGCAGTGGTCCACGCACACGTACAACTCCTCACTGCGATATTAACACAAATATATGTTTTTGTTTAAAAGGTGTTGTGACGATATCTGATCATATTCGTGAGGTAAGTGTGGCTAGATATTAATATTGCTTAAAACAGAGAGGTTTGGAGGGCGAAAGCGGAGGCTTTTACCCAGCAGTGGGACGCAATAAAGAAAAACATAATTTAATTGTATCTAATTTTTTTTTTTACGTTGTTATGCTAAAAGAGTCAAGATCTCGGAAAACTTTGGTTACAAATATCTCAATGGCTTACATCTAGGGCTATTCTTAATGATATTTCACAGGCAATGTATGTCATACACGACCGTGCAGAAAACAAGGTAAATGTTTTTCCAGTGGCACAAAACAATTACACTAGTTTTTTCTACACAATCTATGATTTCACAATAAACAAGCTATGTTCTACATACCTCTTCTTCTTGGCGATGACGAGTAGATCGTTGAAGAGGAACAGATGTAGGGGAACCTTGTGGAACTTCTTGCCGAACGTAAGTTTCAGCTCGTCTGACTTCCAGATGAGGTGCGTCATCTCGCCGGACCGGACTAGCCAGCGGACTGGTCTGAGGAAAAAGGCAAAGAGGGTTAGATCACTATTGCAGGGAAAGTACTTACGTATAAAAGGGGGATAGAATAGGGGTTAGGCTTCAGATTGATAGTGTAATCATTCGCATTAGTAACATTTTATTTAAAAAAAAAAAATTTTGGTGTGCGCTAGGTCTTGGTAACATGTCAGAATAAAAGTATAGGATATATCAACGACACAAAGATAAGCTATAATCTAGCTGGCATTTCAAAAATGGTAGGTTTAATAACCCTGTATAAGCAAGCAATCAAATTCGTGCTAACGGAATCGAAGTGTTTTCTTTGTGTCGAGTCACATGATTCAATTTTAAGTCTAACTCGATCATAGAACTAAACAAAGGTATGAATAGTGTGCACAGTTCTTCAGAAAAGGGGGCATCGTCCAATCAAAATTTAGTTTGCAAATAGCTCGACAGATGTCGCTACAACCGTCACAAAGGAAAGTTATCTAGTTTACCTTCTGTCTCGCTTGGAGCAGGCAGGTCCGAGTGAGGGCGCATCTCGTACATGCGACGGGAACTCGATGATCTTGCACAGGCGGTACATCTCTTCTATGCGTTCTGTGTTGCGCGCGCCTTCGTTACATTGGGACACGTACTGGGGAACAGAAACATAATTGTTTATGGGACGCTGAAGTTGAACAGGCAAATATAATATATCACTACGAAAGCACTTGGAAAGGTAAAAAAGTAAGGAGTATTTTGTTCATAAAAAAGTTTCAATAGTACAAATAAATTAATGTACCTATTATTTGCTCATTTCATGCAACTTCGTATTTAAATAGATAATTTCAACTTGTACGTTTTTAATAAATAAAACTGTCACTCAAAAATAACTTTTGTTTTCTCTGTAATAAAGAAAACTTTGAATTTCCCATTTATTATGTGGCTAAAATGCTATCCGCGAAAATAAAAAAAAGAAACAACAATATTTTAGTATAGACTAAGGGCCGATCGCCATTTTTAGATGTGCGCGGACAACTGAATATTTTTCCTGCTATCCATTGCGAAATTGTTTTCCCAACTCGTTTTCACTGTTGAAAATGATTTTTATTATTTTCTTCACAAGTGTGTTGAAAAACGTCGTATGATCACGTGTGGATTGATGATTACCGCCCTCGGCTCTCTTAAGACCCAATGGCGCCTCTGCGGTAATCACCAACATTACACACTCGTACCATAATGTACTATTATGCCGCCCATAAGCCTATGACTTGGACATACTGTCAGGTTATATTTCTCAGGAATCTTGATGATGATATAATGACACTCACATTATTGAGCGAGACGAGTGCTCTAGCACAGGCGTGGTACTCCAGGTCTTCGTTATTGAGGTTCTTGAGCACCGCGTCCAGCAGCAGTGGAAGGCGCGTCACTCGCTGCATCGGCAACATCAGGAACGAGTGCAGCGAGAGGGACTGGCAGGATGGGTGGCTTTCCAGTCTGCGGGAACAAAAGGAACAAAACGTATTATATTTCAGGATACACAGTACACTTTTTAACCGACTTTCAAAAAGGAGGAGGTTCTCTATTCGTGTGTATGTATTTTTTTAAATATTATAATTACCGAAACAAATAACTAGAAAAGACCAACTCAGTCACTAATCTGTATGATCTTCATATGACTTTACCAATATGTCTTGATCTTTCAAAATACTTTGACCTTTTTTCCCCCCATTCGCAAAAAAATAAAATAATACTGTGACTTGGGAGTTTGTTTGTTTTTTCACAGTGTACATACATACATTAACAATAAATCAGATAACTCATGTAATAAAAATAAACAACTTTGACCTGAGACGCGGTGAAATTAGAAACAATCGTACAATGTAGGTACTTTGATTTGACAGGTGTATGACATTTTCTAAGCAAGCAGCAGCACTCTGATATCTCAAGTCATGTTGGTTAAGTATACTAACTTAGGCAAAAGGAATATGTAATCGTAGCAGGTGGCCTTCTGTGGTTTTTGCCAACTTACATGGTTAAGGGTGTGAGTTTGTGTACTAAAGTAATAAAATGTGAATATAAACTTAGCAAAATTCAAAGCAATTTTCTCGAGAAATAACGGTTTCTACTTTGAGATAAAACCAATCACGTAATAGTATTGCTTCCACGATACTGTTCGTGAAACCGTAAAACGTTGATCAATAGCGTAGGGGAAAATCGCTTTTTAAATTTGCAAAATGTTTATATTTCGGTGCTCGTGACTGTGTGTATGTAGGTATACTAACTTCTTCAACGCATTAGCGAAGGCAGGCCGCGCCTGCAGCCGCTGCAGCGCCTTGACCATGAGCGCCTGGTTCTCGCAGTACTTGACGTACACGCCGAAGTGCTGCTCGGCGTGTTGGCGCACGATGTCGCAGATGCCTTGCAGCAGGATGTTGTCCTGCCAGCACTTCTCCAGCTCGTTCATTAGCAGTTGGGAGCATTTGCGGACTGTGGGAGAGGAAACGGATATTAAGAGTATTGTCATGAAACCGGGAAACTGACGAATACTAATAATAACTGTTAAATGAGGGCACGCTCAGAACAGATAATAATAATAATAATAATAATAAACATTTTTTATTTCTCTTCCACAAAGGCGCCTTAAAAATATGTACATAATACTTCGGATAAATCCTTTGTGGGAGACTGGTATCTGCACTAGGAAAAACCCTGTCACACAGATTACCAGGCCCCCCCCAAAAACAGTGTTTTAGTATTCTATCCTAACTGGTAAAAAAAGTATTGTAACCTTTGATAGAAGAACACAGTAAACAAAAAGGGAAAAACGAAGTTTACACAATTGAACTAATAAATTGAAAGTGTAATAGTAAAGTATATGTAAAGTGTGGTGTGGTGTGGTGTGGTGTGGTGAGGTGTGGTGTGGTGTGGAGTGGTGTGGTGTGGAGTGGTGTGGTGTGGTGTGGTGTGGTGTGGTGAGGTGTGGTGTGGTGTGGTGTAGTGTGGAAGAGTGGCTGAAGAAAGGGGAGGGGCAACCAACAGTGACCTAACAGTGAGTGATTCCGGTCTGAAATGACGATGATGATGATGGTTAAAAACAAACGGGTGTGAGTGACCTGGAAGCGTGGTGTCCTGGATCTGTTCCGTGTTTGGACTCGTATTTGGCCCCATCGTCGACCATGTCAACGCTATTTCCATCAATAATAATCCTTGATAAAGTATCTTGACTTAGGTCGCGAGGTTGTTGACATGTGGGATGAGGACACAGACATTATTGTGCCGATAGTCGTATCAGCCAATGGCTTAACTGCCAAGAGGCGAAATTAAAACCTGAGTAGGCTCTCGTTAGACAGCTGGATCAAGTGCTTGATACAGAAAGCGGTATTCTTGTTCCCTTTTTTTTTGGATGGGTGGGAAATCATCACATCATCAAAAAACCCTCCCGCCTCTGTGCCACGGCTCCACGACAGCAAAAGTAGAGTTAACTTTTTTACCCGACTGCGGCGAAGCCCAAAAGGAGGGTTATTTATGTCGTGTGTTAAGATTAAGTTAAAAAAAACAAGATGAAAGTCATATTCCATGACTCAGATTAAAACTTACCAGGTAGTATAGTAGCGAACAGGGTCTCCCAGTCAGCGCGGGGCATCACATGAGGGTCCCTGAAGGCGGGATGCGTGATGAAGTTAGCCTCCAGCACGTTGAGAGAGTTCAGGTATGACGCCTCTGATGTCAGCAGCTCGAACTTCGCTTCTTGGAGACGTTTCTGCGCCGGCGCAAGGGAACCTGTGGGAGATAAAGTTTTTAGACAAAAATATAGAAAAGGAGCTAAATGTAATGTTTGTGAGATATATAATTTTTACTGTCTGAATAAACGCATCTTATTGTGTACTGTGCACTGTGGGTACTCGCCTATTTTTTTACACTCGTATTTAAACAGGATCTATAGCAAAGGCGGAAGCTGGATAGATAGATAGGCTTCCAAAAACAGCGAATTTGATAAAAAAATTATGTTGCCAGAAGTATCAGTGACATCGGTCTGTTGTTACACCAACAATTATTCATCCATCCCTCTGAATTTAAAATGATCACTACTTGTAGCTTTTAATAATATTTCAGTTATTTATAGTTTAATTATTAGCACTAATAATACCTTTCTATGAGAAACCACACTACTGCACCTAAATACTTTTTGTAATACTTTTTACCCGACTGGGTAATGTGTGTATCAGTCTATGTATGTATGTTTTTCTTAAATAAATTTTTCTAATCGTGACAATAAGGACTACATTTGAATGGCAGCACGACAGTCTCCTCCTGCTCTGTCACCTCACCACGAACACTTACTGAGTACAGCAGAGTTGAGCACCTCAGGAACCTCGCACCACAGCGTGCGGGAGGGCCCGCGCGGCGCCACTAGCGCCATGGCGGAGGGTCGGGAGGGAGTGGACTCGCTGGCTGAAGTACTGGCGCTACGCTGCGAGTGCTGTGAGCCTGGGTCGTAGGCGTCAGAGTCTGAGTCGCCGGTCTCGCGACACACAGACTGGAAAAGAAGGAAAAACGGTTACATACTTAGTAGATGGGCAAGTATTGTAATCATATCAGGTAAAAAAGCAGTAGTCTTCAGTAGAAAGTAATCAATCGACTGCGGACCCAGAAAGCCTAGTGCAAGCGTAATTTAGCAAAATGGGGCGTTATAGACCCCATCATCGACACTCAGTGTGAATTGTGGTACACCTGACGATACCATATCCAATATGTTGAAGTATAATTAAACACTTGCACAGGTGTGGTCCTAAAAATCTATTACTGTGGCCTCGTTCTGGGCCTTTAATGAAACATGTCTCAAAATAAGAAGAACGTTAACTGTTAGATGGACTGTTACGTAGCTAACGCTTTCCTCACTGCGTCCGAGGTTTTGAGTGAGGTAGGGAGTGTCAGACTTCTACTGACTAAAACCATCCATTTTCCTTCTTAGCCCTTTGTGTCCGAGGCCGCGGTATCTCTTTCGAACTACCCGCAACCTTAAATAGGCTAGCTGAAATTTTAATGTGGGCGAGACCGTATCTTAGTTTAAGAAAATTATTATAATGTTCAGACCTATTGTATGTACCTAGTATTTGCAGATTTTTAACACACGTACGTGTGTTTAAAATCTAATAAAATTTGCTGAAGAAGATGAATGAATAAGTTACTAAACATCGTCGCAATGACTATATGTAGAAATGAGTTATTTCTCAGGCCGTCACCCAAGCGACTGTCAGCGATAATGTTTACAGAATATATTTCAAGAACACGAGGCAAACGCGACGCGATTTTTCTCATGAAATAATGTTTACCTTTTGAAATATTGTGAGATGTAATTTATAAATTTTGGCTACAGTCCATTTCACAGTTAATCCCCGACAGTAGACATTCAACAACTACTTAAAACAACAAATAGGTACCTACTGTGATTTTGACTCGGATAGACAAAGGTCTGCCAGGTTTGGTTTGGTTTAGCAGGTACCTACTTGTTTTCCGTGCCGGGCAAAGTGTTATTGGGGTTTTCCATCAGTATTTGCCCCGTATTACGCGGGACAGCATAACTGGCGAAAAGTGAGTGTAGGTACTTGTTAGGTACCTCTGGCTAACCCTTCGGGGATTTATAAGGCGTGATGATATGATGCCGTCAAAGATGAAAAACATTGTGAGAGAACTGTGCCACATACAAAGACCTACGAAAAAAAACGGAGTTCGATAATTCCAAAATCAAACTTCTCTACGGAAATGGTTCGCTGTAAGACCGATGACCGCTAGGTATTTGCACTGCTGTTTGTTTTAGGTCATACAAGTCGGAGTCTAGTCTGTTCGCCGAAGGTCACGACAATTATGAGCAATTAGCAGAGAATTAGCGCCAATCGTTTACACGCCGGCTAAAATTGGACACGAGCTGGATAAGCGTAATTAAATTGTTTACTTCCTTAAACATAGTTACGTCAGTGTTGTACTTACTTACCTACCTATCTATATTTGTGCGCGATGTTACACCAAACAAAGTTGGTGGTCGACCTCTAGCGTTCAGTGTAAGGTTGAAAACCGTAAACTAACTCCGGGAAAATGACTGTCGCTTGCGGGAAATATGGAAATAAGCTGATGAATAGTTTTATGACGTTTAAAGTCTAGGACAGTAGTTCGTACGTCATGTAATAAAATCCAGTGACTGTTACTATCCGTCACTGGAATATCACAGGCCCCGTATTCACAAATGCTTCGATTCGGCAAGTCATAATAAATTATGTCTATCTCGCTCACTTCCTTAATGCAAAAAAAGATAAGCAAAGCGTTTGGGGCTGGTCTGGATATGAAATGAAGCTGTCCAAACTGAAAAAGATGAAATAGCCAGGCTAGGACGGAAGTAAAATCTCAGATGAATCCAAGCAAGGAAGAAGACTTTCATCACACAACATCAGGCCTGTAATCCCCGAAGAGTTAGACGTATACCTTTTAAGTTATAATAGGTGCAAAGTAAATAAATAAATAAATAAAGTAATACGAGGCGACCCTATTGCCATAAACCAGGCACAAACTAAGACTCCGTGCTCCGGGGTTGATAAAGAAGAAAGATAAATATAGATAAAAAAAAATACTAATAATACCTGAACATCTACACTAATATTATACAGAGGAAAGATTTGTTTGTTTGTTTGTAACGAATAGGCTCCAAAACTGCTGTACCGATTTGAAAAATTCTTTCACCGTTGGGTAGCTACACTATCCCCGGGTGACATGGGCTACTTTTTATCCCTGTATTCCCACGGGAACGGGAACTACGCGGGTGAAACCGCGTGACGTCCGCTAGTATTATTATATAGTTACAAGCCAGCTACTGGTTTTGCAACTAGCTTGTCATTTACAACGCGCATCACTTGTGTTGTTGTGGCGCCAAACAAAACTAGAGACGTAGTTGACACCTAGTTTAGGGAACACCCAACCGGCGCCTTCCTAATTGCATCGTCGGCGTCGTTACATTTTATATTGGTAGTAAAAGGTGTCGTAAAGATTATGCAGTGCGTACATTGGAGAAGCTTATCGTCTATGGACTCGTAACCCATTTCTCAAGGTGCCTCCTTGCGTGAGATAAGAACTGTTGTTATAAGATTCTTTCATAAATTGTGGTGTGCAGGGAATTACTTCTATCTACTGTCGGCTGATATTGTAATAACCAAAACCATAGCAGTCTTACCAAAAGGTATCGTATCACCCAGTGCCAACTGGGTTGTGGAGGTTAGACAGGCAGTCACTCCTAGTAAAATACTGGTAAGTTTTCAGCTGCATCTGGTAAGACTGGAAGCCGACCCCAACATAGTTGGGTAAAGGCTAGGCTAGTGAAAATTATTCCTATTGTAAAGACAGACCTATCCTGTTCAAAACAGCTATTAACGGGATTCACTTGGTTATTTCTCTTAATTGCAGGCAATTAAATTATCTAGCAACTCGTTATAATGTTTTTGGCACTTTTTAGTAGGTACTTTTCAGCAATTAACCCTTTTTTTGTGGCGGGTGGGAAATAATCAAATAACCCATCCCGTTCTTGGACAGAGCGAAAGGGGAGTATCAGACTTCTACTGGCTAAAAACCACTCATGTTCCTTCTTAGCCCTTGTGCCGAGGCCGCGGTATCTCTTTTGAACAACACGCAGCCCCGACAAGTAGTAATTAAACCTGACTTTATTAACGGCGAAATCAAACCTGAGCGTGTCGAATACTAAAATATTCTGACTCGAGTTAATCTTACGCCAAAAATGTGGTTTATTAGTGCTGCATGCATATTTCTTTTGGCACTTGAAAAATCGAGTGCTCTATTGGTTATCAATTTGAAGTTGTCTATGGCTTATTGAAAAAACAAGATGCCGTCACGAATCTTGTTTTTGGTTTCATGGGCCAAGTGCTAAACGAACCATAATTTTATTAAACAAACACACTGGCTTGTTAGCGGAAAAAACCGTTCAATATTTTCGAAAGGATTTCTCCAAAATAAGTCTGTATCGGTACTGACCTCAACTTTGGCCGCGTTATAGAACTGGTAGAGAGGCTCGTGAGTGAACAGCGAGTGCGGGAGCGGGCTGGCGGGGTGCGAACCTGAAGATGCGCCGGATGATGACGAGATGTTGCCTGCTTGGTACAGACCTGCTTCCGCGTACCTGTGGGCAAAGAGCATAGGGAATGAAAACAATGTTATGGGAATGTAAAATAGTGGAATAATACATTTAAAAAAAAATTGATCGCGATCAAAACATCTAAATTGTGTTCAGAGCGCTATAGACTCCTCATTGTTTTGGAGTAAGTATTGTTGATTGCTCTTGTAAGTTCGTTTTGAAATTTTCCCTAGATTTCATGTTGAGGTAGACTCCGAACCGTAATTAAACTCAGATTTGGCTTTTACCCAATAAACCTTGGGATTCAAATACTCAGTATCTTAGCTCTTATACTATGCTAGGGGTAAAGGTTCCGGCAGGCCTACACCTGCCTCCAGCAAACTAACGTCTGTATGGTGATATAAGGACAAAAGTGCATATGGTAAGTATGTTAATAGGTATTTACAGCGTGAGAAAAAGACAACCTTGCAAGGTCTTTAGGTATGATCAGTCAGTGAAGTCATAAACTCATAACAAGACCTAGAACTCATAGGTACCTCCTAGTGTACTAAATGGTACATATTCATAATATATAGTTATATCTTCATCACTCGTTTAATGTTTTTAATGTAACCCGTTCGAAATTGAATGGTACAAGGTCGACTAAATAAATAAGTACACATAAAATATCTCTTATTCCACTACGGTTGTTATACACAAAATTTCCAGCAATTGACCGGCTAAGCAAGATAATGGAAAGGAAATGTTTTGGGATTCCTAAAAGGATTGATAACGGCTTATCAAAAGTGCTATTACAACAATACACGTACCTAATGTTAGAGGAAATTATTGTGTTGTGTATGCTGAATGTTAAACTGAATTTGTTTATTTGTCTCGCCATTACTCCTAAACGGCTAAACAGCTTTCAATAAATTGTGGCATATTGATAGTCCATGGCCATAAGCGGGGGTTAGGGGGCAGGGTTTTTTATCCCGGGAGTACTTTTCCGTATGGGATAACTTCTATCTTCGTCGAAAGAGATGACGCGGGTAAACGCTAGTGTCATAAATAACGAGTAGATCTAGGTGGTTAATCAGCTATGACGAATGTTATAATGACTTATTGTTGGATCTACCTAAGAACTATGATGATCTAAGGAACATCCTGTCAGTCCAACGAAATAATTTCCTTATATTGTGACTCTCGCCCACTTAATTGTGACTAGAAATAAACTAGACAAACGTGGATGTTGTATAGGGACACCTCTGCTAAACCCTTCAGGGATTATAGGCGTGATTTTTATGTTAAATTTTTTATTAGCCTCTTTGTGTCCCACTGCTAGGCAAAGGCCTCCATTTTCTCCTTCCTCTCGATTCTGTGAGATATCTGGCCATGTTCACCCCGCAAACAAGATAAGCTAATTATAATAGTTTTTTTTTTGAGGTTGGGAATAAATCATCAATGTCAGACTTCTACTGGCTAAAAACCACCCATGTTCCTTTTTAGCCCTTTGTGTCGAGGCCGCAGTATCTCTTTTGAACAACCCGCAGCCCTGACGGGAATATAAATGTCCCTACTCTCTCGAAAAATCCAGGCAAGGAGGTTGAATTTACTCACACATATTGCTCTTTTCATCACAAGGCACATACTTTTGCACTGAATGTTAGATATTTAAAAGTTATTGCAAGGTGACATTGTTATACAGACAAACGTTGAACGTAGGCGATAATTTTGTACAAACAAGTGGGTTGTATTTATTTACGACAATTAAACAGGTGATATTGATTTTTTTTTAGATTTAAAATGATTAAATAGGTACCTTTGTTTATCTTTCCATCAATAACATTTGACACTTTTTTTATCACCACTTTTTATTCCACTTTCAATACACAATTTCCATTAAATCACCAGTATTATAGTTTCCTCTAAATTTCACTGTATGTAAATGCCCAATAGGTATTTATTAGCACGAGAAACGATATAAATAAAATATATTTGCGCGCTAAAAACCGCGAGGCAACGGCTATGATTCAAAACCCACCAACGTCCTTCTGAGCAGGCGCATAATAGCGGACTTAAAGTTATGATGCGGTCCAAGGCACGATCTTTAAGCGAGTCAAGACGACACATAATAGTACATTATGATATAAACTAAGTGCGGTAAGTTGAAAATTACAGCCGGTGCGATATTGCTTGCCCGAGCCGTAGGCGAGGGCTAAAAGACATCAGAGGCTGTAATTATCAAAGCGCACGTATGTCATACGACGTTTTATAACATACACACATCAAAAGTGTCTAGGGATCAAGCATTTTTATGCGGATTTCTTGAGATTGAGATGTGGCTTTGTAATAAATTTATGATTTTATAAATTTATATGGATCCTTTTTGGTGCATTTCATAATTTGAATCAGGAACTGTGAATCAAATTCGAGTAAAAGATGAAAATCAGCTGTCAATATTTTCCCTATAAAAACATACAACGCATTGAAGACATTATTAGTGCTACTGTTTCCCTACTACTGATTAAAACCAACGTTATTATGGAGCGGCGACGTCATTTAAGCAGGGAAGAAATGCTCAGAGCCGTGGGAATGATAGAAGCTGGTTCCCGGCAACGTACTGTGGCTTTAGCTCTGAATACAAGTCAGAGTGTTATCAGTCGACTTTGGACACGTTACCGAAGCACTGGTACCGTGGCTGAGCGCCATGGAGGACGGTATCGCTGCACCACACGGAGACAAGACCGATACATTCAAATCTTAACTCGAAGAGCTCCAACAATAACCGCCATGATGTTAGCCGTGAGGCTTCATCACTCTTCAGGGAACTTAATTAGCGACCAAACAGTACCGCTTGCATGAAGTGAACCTTCATTCCCGAAGACCGCTACGGGTACCACCTATAGCAATGCACAATCGTAGGATTCGATATCAATGGGCTCTTGAACACAGAAATTGGGCAGAAGAACAATGGCGTTTCGTGTGCTTTTCTGATGAGTCTCGTTTTGGTATGAGACCGGATACAAGACGTATACGACACTGGAGAACCCCTGGACGCCAACAGCGATTAAAATCCTGCCAGGAAGTCCATCCTTATAGTGGTGGAACCATCATGGTATGGGCGGGTATTTGGATCGGCGGAAGAACTGAGTTGATTTGGATCAGAGGCAACCTCAACGCTCAAATTTATGCTGAGACGATTGTATCAGACGTCATCGTTCCTCTACCAAGTGCAAATCGGTCCCTTATTTCAGTTAATGCATGATAATGCACGACCGCACACCGCAAGAGTTGTAAGACAGACTCTCGCCGCAGCTAACATCAATGTCCTGCCCTGGCCTGCTCAGTCGCCAGACTTGAACCCGATTGAGCATGCATGGGATATGCTACAGAGAAGAGCTCTGCCGAATATGGAGGGTATCCAGTCGCAAGAAGACCTTTTTTTGTTGTTGCAACGAACATGGGCGGCCATTCCACAGCGTGATTTGGATGAACTCATTTTGAGTATGCCAAACCGATGTTCTTGTGTTGTTAGTGTTCGCGGTAGAAACACGGATTATTAATTGTTTAAGTTACCCAATAAAATTTTAAAGAAAACTGTTATTTCAGTCTTTTTTTCGAACTTTAATGTTAGTGGTTCAAATGTCAAAAATCCCTTTATTAGGAAAATGGCAAATTTCTTTATTAATGCAAAGGTGACTTGGTTTATCGTTACTGTGACAAACGAAAACACTTTATTTGATGAATCCTTAAAGAAAATTTTAATTAATATCAATCAGGAGAAAAGTTATTGCAAAAATATATGTTGATCCCTAGACACTTTTGATGTGTGTATTTGCGAGGAAATAAATAAAACTCGGCCTTTCTTAAACGAATAAATCTTTAATTAAAGCAGTTATGAAAATTTTAGCAATTAGTAAAATTGATTATTATTTCTTAACAAATAAGCGATGCGATTTTTTTTCAGGCATAGGCACAAAACAGCCAGTATTATTAATAAAGTAAATTAATATTTTTGTTTTTGCTACAGATATTAATGGTTGTAATTTATTGTCGAAATTAATAAAATTAAAGAATTAAATGTTTATTTATTATATTTTATCTCCCAAAGTTAATTTTGTTCATAAAATGTGGACCACTTTTCTGAAATAAAAACTCTTTGCTAAGATTTAAAAAAGTAGGTACCGTTCGTTTTGACAGAGCATCTTCCTAAACCGTGCGATTTACATTACATTACCGCACAAGTACGTAATGAGATACATTACGATATTGAAATTGGTGAAATAAGAGACCCTTTACGAGCAAATGTGTTATAAAAGTATTAATGCCAGAAATGTCAGAACAGCTGATTGGTTGTTATTTGCAGAAGTGTGATTGATAACTGCCTAGTGGTCACAAACGATACTGCGGAGCACAAGAGTCTAGGTTCAAATTTTCAGGTCGAGTTAAATTTTATTGGGTTTGGTTTTTCCATCAAGATTTTTAAACACTAGCCCGGGTATGAATATTAAACAGTTGATGATAATGCGCTCCCAGCTCGGTCTTTTTCAGAAGAACTTTTTTATCATCATCATTATTGGCTATTTTGCTGAGTATAGGCCTCTTACCTTTTGTGGCATTCTTCCAACCACGAACTCAATTCAATCAGGTGATCTTCTCAGTATCGTCCAATTCAAAATAACTGACCTCAATTCCACAATTTAAGACTATGCTTAAGTTTGGTAACTTACGTTAAATCGCTCAAGCTTATGCGTTGGGACACGGGTAACGGTGGTGGTACGGAAAACTGGCTTGTCAAGTAGTGAGTCACCGGTTTCGTGGATAATGGTCGACGTCATGCGTTCGCTATACTGACTAACGTCTGGTCGAAGATCAGCTACCTCCCAGGAACATCTTTGTGGGTCAGTACGGGTTAGCTCGTATCAATTTTATTTTGCTTAACTGTCGCGTGGCGCATTTTAACGGATTCTATGTCATTATATTTTTGCCACTAACTGCCGTACTCAGAGATCTTTAATGATTACTTAAGCCATCACTAGGTAAAGGTTTTGACAGTTTTGTCATACAAAAGTATGTCAAATCTTTACTAAGTGACGGTTTAAGTAATCATTAAATATCTCTGAGTACAGCAGTAACAGTGATCATGTGAAACTTCAAGGCCTTAATCCCGGAAGAGTTAGGAAGAGGCAGAGGTGTATATCTATTCAATACCGTTTAGTTAGTGGGGGGAGAGAGAGGCGTAACGTGGTTATATTCGGTCGAGATCGGCACTTGACATAAGTTTAGACCGAATGTGCCTTTCTATGGTGTTATTCTAGCTACGAAAGACTTTGATCGATGCTTATTTTTATTGAAACATTCAGCCTTTATCCCAATTTATTTGGGATCAGCGCAGCATATTATGGCTTCTTGTTCCATACTTCTTCATTACAAGTGGTGGAAAATTTTATGACCGAATGCCCATTGAAATCAAGTTCCAGTATGTAGGTTACGTCTGCATGAATTTTTCCAAGTGGGACAGGGTAAGCTCGGCGTGTCGCAGTTGACCTTTGTCTTGAACTCAGCCGGCAGCCGGAGCCGAATGCCAAACGGACCGCAATCGTAACTGTAGCGTAAACCTCGTGTCGCTTTTCGCTACGCAACCATGCCCCTGCTGCTTTTACCATTGCAACGCGAAATTATAAATTTGTCTCTCAAGTATGTCAAGTTTCATTGTAAACTTGGAATTTAAGGCTCAAGGTTACTTTCTAGTTGTTTAATAAAACTGTCAAGTCTGCCGCACACAGAGACGTTTTATGATTACTTAAGCCAACATTTAGTAAAGATTTTGACGAAGGTTATGTATGTCAAATCTTTACTTAGTGACGGCTTAAGTAACCATTAAATATCTCTGTGTACCGCAGTAAGTTCGAGAAGATATATGTAAATAAACCTACTTACTATACTCAGTAAATATAGAAGTAACTTGAAATTGGTTATTTAAGCCAAGCTTTCCGAATCTAGGTACCTAAGTACTTATAGTTTCTTTGCAGACAAAGGGTTACTTGCAATAACTTGAGCAACTTACAGGGAATTTCGCTGAAGTCTGATTAATCAATACACAAAAGGAAATGTGAGTAAACGTTTTCTGGGACCATATTTACGTCGACACGGGAAAAAACAGTGTTTTATGTTTATGAATGAAACAGGATGTTGTAGGAGTGTCGGATTTACCTATTTGTAGTTACGTACACTACTTAGGCCGAGCCCTGCATTAGGGCGTGACTAATTAGATTTAATAGGTTAAGGCATAATCTATGATTGAGGATGTCCTTTATTAGGGATGTCAAGTTTGGAATCTATAATTTTATTCTAATTTAAAAGTTCATTAAGTACTTAAAGCAATTGCTGAAATTGAGCAGAACCAAAACGAAGTACTTTTTTTTGCGATTTCGGCTGTCTCTCCAGTCCTGTGTTTAAAACTCTTGCCGGAATACCCATACCTACCGATCTGCTCCGGTACCTCGGGTCGCTTGTCCAAGGAGATGGCGAAGTAGACCGGGACGTAACGCAACGGATCAACGCAGGATGGATGATATGGCGATAGGTCACTAGAACAAATTGTGACCCACGGATGCCCCTCAAGTTAAAGGGGAAAATATACAAGTCCGTGATTAAACCTTTCATATAGTGTATGCATAAAATGGTTTAATTGCTATTGAAAGGCACATAAATGTATTGCAGTTTTGGACTTGAAGGTTGGAAGAAAGCTATTGCTGGTACTGCTACATAGGTCCTACAGACGAATATGGTTAGACATGCAGTGCTGTTATTCAAATGCAAATGAATCATGGCATCGAACTCTATTCCATAGCGAAAGCGTTTGACACCGACAGTCTGTAGGCAATGCATTTTTTTTGCACAATAGTGCATCTGTCTTGGAAACCTCTATGAACAAGGTAGGTATTCAAAAATAAACTGACTTCCTTAGGTACGACGACCCATTAAGTACATAAAAAAAATCGACTCACCAAGACGTGTTGGAGGTGTTAGGCGTAGTGTTAGGCGTCGTATTGGGAGTCGTATCGGCGCCGCACTCGGCGTACCACGACGTCCGCGCGCGAGGGCTCTTGTCCTTGCGCGACAGCGTCGGCAGCAGCCGTTTCAACTCTGCACAGTCCAAACCATCGCATTACGTCATCATGCCATAAACAACACAAATCATAGTGCTGCATGGTTCTTCTTGGCGCGAAATTGGAACTATCGTTACCATCTTGATTATTTTAATTTTCATAGACAATAGGGGATCGGACAAAAAAAAACTATTTAGTCTGTCGGATAGATTTTCAAAAAATATTTAACACATACTTTTCTTTTTCACATAAACATAAAATGAAGACGACACGATGACAAGACGATGTGCTTCGAAAACTCGTGAACTCCAAACGTCACATGTTAGTACATTTTTTACCTACAAATGACGTCACAACACACGCATCTTTGAGGCCTTTTATCTCCGTCAATTTCTATTAATTTGATAAATCAAAAGGTAATCTAACTGACGGACTCGTTAGATTTTTTTTTACTCAGTCCGATCCCCTATTTCACAAAATATTTATCAGCAGGCTGCTGTCACTTAAAATGAGCCATGCTGTACTATTCATGTTTACTTTGAGATTGGCGGCAGAAATGGCAGTGAAACTGGTGTTGTCAGAGAGAAAGGTGGGTGAATAGTGAAGACAGTTCTTACGCCATTCTTTGAGCAAACAGTTGTACAGATGCTTGACTTTTGTATTTGACCTCTGTGGTAAACACTTAAATCAGACCGTTATTTGGGGTCAACATCATCACACAAGCAATTACAGAGATTTTTGGAGTGTTTCAATTTTCAAAAAGGCTTTCCCCGAGAACCCCCGTATTTCCCCGTTTATTTAAATGTAGACAAACAAGTCATACATGTGTGCGTGTGTCACGATTCTACATAGGAATTCAAACATCTGTACCTAGATAATGATTAATCTGCGTCACCTCTATGTAACCACAATAATGAGTAGTTGCATGCAATCGTTACGTTTTTATTGTTTCGACTCACAACAGAACTGTGCTGTCAATTACAAAGATTAATGAAATCGTGATGGATGCTGATGAACATCAAATTAAAAATAGAATGAGCAATTATTTGCAGACTTATTTTTCCTGTTTCACACTCAATTCTAACTGTTCTACCTTTGATTGTGAATGGTTGCATCTTTTTATTTTATCTTCCTTTGTGCATTGTGAGAATGTAGTAAAAGAAACAGTTAAAATTGCAGTCAATGATATAAATGTGGAACGTGAACTTGAACAATAAGTATATAATATGATGTTATCATAAAGTGCGACTATAATTTACATAGAGAATAAAAAACACTAGTGTTTTATCTAGAATTATGTGTAGGCAGATTATGCCATCGTATTCATAATCATACGTTTTGTGTTAATCAAAATAATCATGCAATATAACAGACCATGCATTGAGAGGAAGAGAATAGAACTCACGACCCATCACACAATGCTACACATCACAAGAGACGTACTAATTTACGGAAATGCGCGAGAGTTGAGCTATGTACAAGAGCAGCTTGCGTCGGCGCTCACAGATGACTAACAGACTATGAAGTAAATTGCACAAACCCGCACATTGTGCACAGAGGTCGCTGGCGTCACCACCATGGCATAAACATCTTTATACAATATACACAATGGTGAACACTGGTCCATAGAAATGAGACCCACCCATGGATTGTTATCCTTTTGTTATTGAAATTGCCAACATACGTATTTATTGAGATAACTAAAATTCTTCACTAGGGTATTAATAAGAATAAAACTGGCCGTAACTAGATATTAAACAAAAAAGCAGTACCAGTCTGTGCCATATGAGAGGTCACTCAAAGACTGGTTTTGACCATACATAATGTTTAATACATGTAAGTAATGTTTTTTATCATGATGTAAAATGGCCCAGATTACTGAGAATATGATATTTAATGCTGGCTATCAGAGGGATTTTAACATGTTTCATTGAAATAAATTGCTTGAGTAGGTAGGTACTGTAATGGTAGGAAGTGTTTATTTGGAGTGATTTGGGTATTATTTTCTAGATTATTGTGCTAGATTATGGAATGGAGACCCGCGTGGGGTAAATCATGTATAATGATTTGAATGTTGGGCTAAAAATGTGGGTTGGAGAGTTCAACACTTACGTCTTTTCCTTGGGGAAGATTTAAAAAGACTCTGACTGAACCCACAGAAAAATGCAAAAAGGTGCATGACATTAGTTTTTAAGAAATCCCTTACACATTGCGATTTACTTAGTCCTACACCTTATGATGATCATAATTGAAGAAGATTATTAAAAAGTAACGGATATATCTTGAAAGTGTTACGAGCCACAACCAAGTGTTACTACAGGAAATAATAAAACATTTATGGCCCCTATACAAAATGGTTTGACTTCGCAACTAGTCGATTATACACCATTTTGTAGAGGAACTCGAAAATAATCATTAATGAAGAACGCAAGACAGTGCAAACATAAAGACGTGAACAGTGCAGGTGGCCTACCATGACGTATTAATGCAGTATTCTGCTGCTAAGCCTAAAAGCGGTATCTCAAAGAAAGTCAGTTTCGAGAAAATTCAAGTTTTTTAAATTGTTGGTACTTTGTTGGACAGATTACGGATTGTTTTTGATTGCATATTCGTTTTTTTATGTTATAAAATATTTACTGCTAGTATATATTTTAGCGTATGTTTAATGCGTTTTTTTTTTGAGATACTGTTTTTGCGCTAAGCACAGCAGTATTGTTTTATTCTTATTCCGGTGTGGAAAAGAGATGGTGCTATACACCTTGTATAGCTCTGTCGCTTTTCCCCACTGCAATAAAATTAAAGCACTCCTGCTTGAAAACGTCATGGTAACCCCACAGGATCCTTAACCTCCTTGTTGTGGGAATAACTATTTATTTAAATTAATTATTTATGAATTTGAGTGAATTCGTCGAGCTGACTCAATTGTGGTTAACCGCAGTCTATGTTTTGAAATTGATTATACTTAAGTTCAAGGAACCGCAGATGCAGAATTGGGCTAATGAATTACTCATAACCGAATGAACTGTGCCTAAATCATGTGAAAAAATATTAAAATGACAAAATACAAGCCTAAAAAAAATGAATAACTAATGCTGCACTAAGCCCCACCTGGCTACTGCCTCGTCGAGGTCTTAGGTTCGAGTCCCGGTTCGGGGGAAATTTGCTATTGGGTTTTCAGGGTCAGTACGTCCACGGAGTTTGGATTTGTGCCCGGTGGTTGGCAATAGGCCCACCCCTTGTTACAGGGGACTTAAAAATTCAACCATTTTTGCTTTTTTTGCATTTACAAACCTATTTACTTTCAAGGTCAATAAAATTATGATTCGTCTTAAACGGTACAAGCAAACGCATAAACATGGCTATCAGTACCAAAGAATTCCCTTACAACAGATGCATAGTTTCATTGAGGAAAACACACAAAGAAAACCATTGCGCAACGATCCTTGCAAGTACTTACTGAGTTACAAGTTACATGCGTGCATTAAGAACAATGTTCTTGAGTTCTTGACAAGAAGCGATTACTGCAAGGTTACCAATCTACAATACTTTATCGTGATGACTGGCGGAAAATTATAATAATTCGTTACAAATGGCGCTGTTTCCAACAGGAATATTTTCTGAATAAATACGTTTATTGGTGCTATTTTAAACAATTTACAGAAATTCCTTGTTTATTTTCATGAATATCTACTAAACTTACATTTAGATTTTGTTGGTAAGTACTTATGCAGTCTTTGATGTAAAATATCTATTTGTGCGCCTAGGCAGTAAAACCAAGTCGTATGCCATGACGGAAGTTGGTAATACGCTGTCATGGCGTGATGCCTCCTGTATGCCACGTAAAATCAACCTTTTCCCATTCAAATAAAGTTTTTCTTTGTAACGATTATTGATTAACATATTCCGTTTCCGAAAGTTCCACTCAACTCAAGAAGTGATTAATTTTATTTTGAATCTTCGGTATCAAAGCAGGACAATTTTAGTGAGAACACTTGGTACAATAATTAGGATTTGCATAAATAACTTGACTATCCTACAATTAACAGTTTGAGTCATTTCATATCAACTCAATATAAATGATTATATGTCAGTGTATTAAATAGTTATTCCCATGTCAAAAGCACTGACCTCAGTTTAGCGCTGTCTTCGTCGTCAGCCCAAAGGCCACGATAAAAATATTCAGCCAAACCATAGACCTATGACCTAAAGTCTATGGTAACGGGCTAAACCATTATTACGCGATACGGACAGACGTCAACTGAAATACCTATTTACATGGCATTTAGAATATAGATATGAGAATAAATAATATTCGATATTAGAAGGTAAAATATTCGAGATTCTGTATAAGTATATGAAGACAGTTTTTAAAAGAAAAAAAATCTAGTCGGGCACATGGTAGTGTACCGGGCCAAGTTCGATAGTTAAAGCATATTCAGGAGAAGAAATTACTCTTGATCATAGTCGATCTTATAATATTATGTAAAACTTAAATTAGACTCTTCAAACGCAGAATTTCTTATAACCTGGTAATCGAATCAACACACCATATGCAATACAATCAATGTGTAATTATAAGGTTTTATCGAACTTGTTTGAAAGCCGATCATGTTACAAGTATATTGGTGCATGCTTCTTGTGGAATTAAGAAGAACTAACGTCGTTATTTTTCCAATACTTATATATTTCCATACTCAGATTCACAATTTTTTACTGACTGAGCCTTCGTGGCTATGTCAAACAAGTAGAAAAAAATGCAGCACTATGATTCAATATTCAATATGATTATGGAAAATGAGTTTCAACAAGACACACCCCTACGCAAGGCCTGCACTTGCGCGGTCAATGCAGTGTTGGTTCGATTTCCAATGTCTTAAAAGTCTGCTAAATATTATTTTAAAAGGAAGCCATCTTATCATATCCAAAGCTTATCATCAAAAAACCTAGCATTAATAATAATGATTAGTAAAGCGATATTCTATCACTCAGCAACAGTCATATATAAGTTATTTAGCGCTATTCCACACCAAATCCAGTTGACGGCTGTGCGTTACCTTCGTTGACAGCGCTAAAGTCGGTCGCAGGCGGTGAGGGCGCGAGCGGGGGTGTTACAGGTACGGGAGGCGCGGGCGGGGGCGGAGGGGGCGGGAGCGCGGGGCGCGCGGGGAACAGGCAGGGGGAGGAGTCAGCTAGGCGCCGCCTACCGTCGCGCCGCTTCACCACGCCGGTCGGAGACAGCGTTTCCGTACTGCCTGGCTGTCCGTTGTCGCTGCTGTTCAGAAATTAATGCATGATTATTTAAAATAATGCGTAGGGAATTAGGACTTACTTACACAATTTTAGGCAAAAAAATATTACATTTAACTGGCCCCAAACTTGGCAAAGCACACACTTTCAAAAAGCAAACCCTCGATCTGTGTCGGCCAGTTATCGGTTGGTCGGTCGTACGAGAGTCTGATTTATCAAAATGATTATTTAACGTGGTAAGAACTTGGCAGCATACTGCCGTGCACCCAGAAACGGGAAAGTGGAGGATAACTACACCAGTGTAAAATCAATTTTATTTCGACTATCTCTACACTTGCTTCAATTATTTCTAGAAATTTTTAACTGTTTAGGTATAAAGATTGATGAAGATTATATTATTATGAAGTCAAGTAGGTAAAATCAGCAGACAGGTTTCTTACAGGATTGATTAATTATTATCATAACAGTTAATAAACAAAACTCACCAATTGCTAAATCCAGAGTCACCATCCATTGAATCAGTCAGGTAGAAGGTCGAGTTGGTGATCTTCAGCGCACTGGGTACATCCGAATTGATGTCAACTGCCAACGACGTCGCCCGCCTAAACCGGGACTTGAACGAGAAATACGCTTTCCTCGACAATGTCCCACTGTCCTTCTTACTCGCCTCACTAGTGGGAGTCACTGGCTTCTCAGGAGGAGGTTTCTCAGGCAATGGAGGAGGAACATCTCCATTACTTGCCCTCTTATCTGAAATAACAGTCTTCAACTCCTCTTTGAGGGATCCATACACTTTATTCAAGGGAATTTCAGTCTTATTTAACACTGTCTTCGTGTCGTTAAAGTTGATATTGGTGTACAGGGGTTCTTGTCGCTCACAGTTCTCGTATATTGGAGTCTTCTTCTTCGTCATGTCGTAGATTGTGGTTTGGGCGTTCGTCTTGGTGAATGGCTTGCCGTCCATTGCCACTGTAATCAGAACAGGTGGTTAAAATATCGTTTTGTTTGAGATGATGAAAGTAGGTCAGTGGTGGTTATCTTTAGATATCGATGGATAAAGAGATATGGGTTTGTTTGACTGGTACGGTTTAATGTTATCAAAGAATTCAAAGATACCGACTTTCTATTAAATTAGTATTATTTTTGCGTTCATCAAGGCCAGTCCATAGTTGAGAAAAAAAAAATTGGCTTCACAGAAAATTGTTTTGATTTGTTTTTGAGATTTGTGAAAGATTTTGTTTTATCTTTTAATTTCTTTTTGATTGTTGTTATTTCCTTTATTTATTTGGTCACAAACTTATTACATTTTTAAATATTCTTTACAAAAAACAATTAAAAAACATTTAAAAATATAAAAAGAAAGTTGTTGATTGTTGTTATTGTTAGTATAGCCATTATAATTAGTCATATATGTATAAACATATACTAACATATATTTTATAAATTACAATTAAAGAACTAAAAATCGTTTTTGTGATGTTCAAGTATCAAAAGGGGAAAAGAATTTCAGGGCATCACAAATAAAATTATTTGTGAATGATTAAAGTGCAATCATAACAAATGAAATGAAATAATGTAGTAGTGGTAGCACCACTCATACAATTTCAGAGCACTCGTCAATATCCGATATGGTCTAGTGGCTAGGATACCTGGCTCTCACCCAGGAGGCTCGGGTTCGATTCCCGGTATCGGAAATTTCTTTTTGCATATCAAAATCACTTTTTTTCTTACCAGAATATCTTTTGGTAAGATTTCTCTTGATTTGCCTCATTTTCTTTTGCGCGGCGCTGGCTATTTTGGTTAGCGTGTATTGCCCACCACCGGTCGGCGGGTTCGGCAACCTCGATGCCGGTAAAGTCGGCGCTGTTGGGGCGTATGTGGACTGAAATTAGAATAAAAAAATACTGATTAATAATAATACATAGTAGAATTGATATTGTGATAATATTTTCAAGGTAAAGTCAAAGTGAAGGGTAAGTTAAGTACTGAAATATCTTTGAGAATTCGGTGTCTACAATTAAACCGTACAGGTAACATCAAACTTTTTACAAAATTATTTCCGGAAAATTGTAAAACTTCATCCTTATATTTTGTATGAAACTTACTTTTATTATATTTATGAAAGCCATTTTTGTGGAAATATAAAACAACAGTTTCAGTGGAGGCTGAATAAAAACAACTCATTATAAAGCGTGTGTCCTCAAAGTAAGGAAAACACAAACTAAATGCTATGGGGCCCTTACAAAGACAAATTACATTTATTATTTTCCCTAAAATGAACCAGAACCATAATTTTAATTGTGGCTTGTTTATTTCCTTAAAGTCAAACATTTGATTACTTAATTGGATTTCCAATGAGTTGTAATAATTGTATTATTATTAAGAGTTTAACCATCAAGTTCGGTACGGGCGCCTTTCGGGGCTCAACACATAAACCTTAGGTTTGACCCGTGAGGGGCCAAAACCGAGCCAGCGTAGGTTTAAAACCTACGCTGGCTCAAGGGGCTAGCAATCAAGTCATACGACATCCTCATTATTTATGTAAATATTTTTTATTTTGTTTGTCAAATACTATGTGTATGTGTTAATTAAGAGAGTTTTATAAAAGCTCATACTAAGTGAAGGCCATTAAATATTCTATATTTATTGCGCAAGTTTCTTAAAATGGTTTACACGGTCTCCTTACTCATTAGTTCATACTTTATGCGACAGAGGGCGCTGCGCGTTAAGAAACGTTTTCCGTGATTTTGTTGCATTGTATGTTTTATGCATCTTCCACCGTTTGTAATCATGCACTTCAGCATGTTATATGGAATTTATAAAGTCAACAGTTAATACAATGAGGTACTGCTACCAATGAAACAATCGTTTTAAAATAATATGATGATCATCTATTAAAATCAAGGCTATGAATACTAGCAAGGCAAGTCTATGGTTCTAATTTGAATTAGATGTTGTTAGTACTAGAGTTACCACTAGATGGTGTTGACCGTCAACGATTCAACTCAGCCTTTCGCAATCAAGAAAATTATATAATATGTTACAGTCAAAACCCTTATTACGTGAAAACGCGTTTACTCTATTAAAATAAATGTTAACTATCGCACAAGGTTATGAAAGGGTAAAAAAAACCTAACAATCTAATAAATCAGTAAACAAAAACTACCTAATCATTTCTTATAATAATTTGATGGGTCAAAAGTAGTTTTGACTGTGACCTATACAAGTTCCTTATTCGCAGTCAGCAGTTGGACATAGACCTCTTTCAAACCACGCCTCAAAGTCCTGTCTTCTGTCATCTAGTCTGATCCAGCCACCTTTTTCCTCAAAGTCCTCAGTTTATTTACCGCAACGTGAAAAAAATAATAAAAAATGGAACGTTGTAACTATCTAATTGTAAAAATGTACCTACATTGTGAGAAAATAAACAAATATTCTATTCTATTCAATAGCAGCCACGGAGTCTGGATTTATGCCCAGGTGATGGCAATAGGGATGTTAACGGACTTAAAAAAATGTGATTCTAATTAGTCCGTCTGTTAGATTATCGAAAAATATTGAATACGTATTTTTTTGTTTTATCAAATCAATAAAAATTGACGAAACTAGAACGCGTCAAAGATTTGAGTGGGGGTTGATGACGTCACTGACCGCTAAAAATTGTCATACTAATGGCTTAGAGTACGACGTCACACGAATTTTCAAAGCCTTGTTTTTGTCTTCATTGTTTGTTAATGTGAAAAAAGAAAAAATACGTGTCCAATATTTTTTGGTAATCTATATGACGGACTAATTAGATTTTTTTAGTTATCTACCCTATTGGCTCGCCTCCTATTATATAAATGGGACTTAAAGATAACTGGCGAAATGTGCGTACACTTTTGCATAACCCTTTGAGGATTACAGGCGTGATGTTATGCGAGAAGCGCGCTCTAGTCAAAATAAATATATAAATATTTTTCAACATACCTTATCATGATCATCAGTATCGCTGTCACTGTCGAAGGAGTCGAAGTCTTCGTCTAGCGGTAGGGGTGGGGGTGCGTGCGCGGGGAGGGGGTGCGGGTGCGCAGGCGCAGGTTCCAGCGACTCGTACAGGTGGCCCGAATCACTGCTGTCGCATTCTGTGGACAATGACGGGGTGGTTAGAAAATGTGAAATGGTTTTTTTGTTTGCAATAATAAAAGTATTTTATGGATTTTTCATAAAGCATTAGATAAGTAGATAACTGCGCTATCACGAATTAACTTATTTGTTTTGATGATAAACTTTTGACATTATGTTTATTTCTTCTTAGAAATAACGGTCACCTGTTACGGTATGTTTTTTTAACAGCTTGTTGCTTTGAAATATACCTAGTTCTTACGTCAGATATCATTAGTTTTCGTGGAACTTTCTGCCTGAATACAGTTACTCCAGGCTCAAGACAGAACTCAACGAATCCTTGGTATTCATATAAAGTTATCCGGCGTCAGTAAAATCATGTTAGCAAATAAATAAAACAGGGATTATGGTAATTTAAGTATAAGCAATTATTTTACTCTGCCGAAGGAGCGTATTCAAATAATTTTAATCTCTTTCGTATTCTCGGAAAACGTCAGTAAATGGCGGAAGATCCAGAACTCTGGTTGCTGCGAATTCTAGAATATGTTTGGATTCGCGCGGTAACGAATCAATAGCGCGAAACGAGCATAGAATGCCCAACGCCATCTATCGAGGTAGCGAGTACTAATCTAACTTTTTTTTTCGCGTTCTGTATTAAATGATTAGAACAATTTCGAAATTTTAACTTCTTGTCGTAAAGTCTATCTCATAGAAAGTCTATATCGTCAGTCAATACCCGAAATAGGAGCTGTAATCGTACGGGCGCCCTCGCTCGTACGATTACAGCTATTTATTTATTTTATTTATTATTTCAGAATATATATAATACATATATTTATTTATTATTTCAGAAGTAGGTGAAAATGACTACTATACAGATCCAGTAAAACGGTCTTCGATCCTTTAAAAGAAATAGTGATAACAAATGAGTGGATATCGAAAACGTAAACACCAAGACGAAAATGGATCCTTTATGGCAGGCACGATTAATCACAAACAGAGAAACATAGCGAATTAAAATAAAAGCCCACTTTCAAGATTAACGAATTAGAGATTTCACTAAATAGCAATCAATCAACATGAAAACACATAAATAAAACTCAAGAATATGCAAACCAAACAAAAAAGTACACCTTTACTGACTAAAAACCACCCATGTTCCTTCTTAGCCCTATATGTCGAGGCCGCGGTGACTAGTGTACAACCCGCAGCCCCGACGGGCAAAAATACACCTGAATTGGCAGATACCAAAAGATGAAGCTATAGTCCCAGAAAAGGAGTATTAACTATCATAGAATTTTAGCTTCTAATTCCAAAGCGCAGATATCTATGGTAAAGGACGGACAAGAAACTCCGGTTACTCTCATTTAAATCAGAAACAAACTACATATTAATCAACTGACCGCTTTATGTATAATTATTAATCCGGACAGGAAAAAGGCCAGTATATTCAAGGTCTTCGGTGACCCTCGTTGGCTTGTTACATAACTGAAGTGTCGCATCCGGCACACAGGTTGGACGACAGCGGTTTGCGCAAGAGCGGCTTTTGAAACAGTCATCCGGAGTCCAGGCGAGTCGATCGGTTACAAAGATTACGTTTGTAGGCAAAACATTATTCTGTCTCTGTAGACAATAAATAAGTCAGAAAGTTGTATTAACTTTCTGACTTGTTTACTTGATGCTCCTGGCTTGTTTGTGAATATTTTTTTGCAAATTCACTGGCAACACCAACAAACTCTGTACAAATATGATACTTTACAAGACCAAAGAAGAAAAGAATCGACGTCAATTTCAAATCTCATCAATAAACAACACTATCGTTAGCAGCTTCTTAATAAAGTCTCATGCAGGCTGCATCAAACGTTCATTCAAGTATGCTCCGAAGTGATTTTGGCGACAAAACAAGTGGAAAATCTAGCATTATAAGGAAAATAGAAGAGTCAAACCGGTTAGAATGCAAAATAGAAGTTAGATTATCAAAGGACATTTAATTTTAAGGTCATTCATATTATTTAACTAGCTGTTCTGTTGCCAGCGGCTTCGCCCGCTACAACTCGAAAATGATCCCACGGGAAGATAAAATCAGGATAAAAACTTTCCTATAAGATAATCCAGGCTATGAACTATCTTTGTACCGAATTATATTCAAATCCGTTCAGTAGTGTTTGCGTGAAGAAGTAACAAACATACACACTCAATAATAGTGTGATAATTCGTCGCTGGCAGGTTTAGCAATTTTTTCGCAAGCATAACCAGCCTTGAGGAGCCAGGAGGACAATCGTATGGATAGGACTGTAATCCACCACGTTAAAATTATGCTACTGTCACTTACTACAGAAATGAACAGTATCCTATTCCTGAACCACGACATAGTATATCCGTCTGCCAAATATCAGAAATATTGAGACATTAAACTAATCAAAATTAGTAAAAGGAAAACGAGATTGGCGAAAATTGGGTGAACCCGCAACTGCGTCTAGCAATAAGGAAAATACCAATCAATTATGTAATACAAAATTCTGAAGATGATTCTGGCATGCCAGATTAGATATTTAGTATTTTATGAGATGTAACTGCCGTACTCAGAGATATTTAATGATTACATAAGCCATCCCTTAGTAAAGGTTTGACATATTTTTGTATAAGAAAACTGTCAAAACCATTACTAAGTGATGGCCTAAAGAAATCATTAAAGCTCTCTGAGTGCGGCAGTAACACTGACAAACTCGGTACCAATATTAGATTTTGCAAGATTCAAGAAAATTATTAAAAGAATTACCATTAAACTCAAGTCTACGACTTACGACATTATCGCTAGTAGGTTCTTCATTAACTCACGCGCAGGTTACATTAGACGACCAAAACACTAAAATCTGCATCGAAGTGGTTTTGGCGATAATACAGTGTGATTCTTTATAATGTGCACATATCGAAATGGGGGAATCTATGCTTAATTTTATCGACGGAAAAATTATTAAAAAAAATCTAAATATTCTTTAATATTTTAAATGGAATTTTTAAAAATTTTGTCTGCTACTGTGACCCCAGTGTAAACAAAACGGTGTAACTTTTAAACTAAATTATCTATCGCGATGAAACAAACTCCATAATGATTGGAAGCAATTAGGCGTCCTCGTAAAATGAAAATTGTGGAAAAAACTACCCTCAATTGAAAATAAACACGTTTTTTGATCAAAAAAACTTTTTTTTTTCATAACTTTTTACATAAAATTGTTTCATCGCGATAGATAATTTAGTTTAAAAGTTACACCGTTTTGTTTACATTGGGGTCACAACAGCGGACAACATTTTTGAAAATTCCATAAAAAATATTAAAAAATATTTAGATTTTTTTAAATATTTTTTCCATCGATAAAATTAAGCATAGATTCCCTCATTTCGATATGTGCACATTATAAAGAATCACACTGTATAAGTAAAATCATTTGCATTTTGGATTGAGGAAAATAGAAGAATTCAACCGGTTAGATGACGAAACACCAATTCGATGATCAAAGGACAATTCAAGTATTTTAATATTTTAACAGCATATTTTTTACCAACTCTTGTAAAAGTATGATCAGCCTATAATGATCCCACTGATGGGACACAGGGATCCTTTCCGTGTCAGGGAGAACGCTATACAATTCACAACGCAGTCCCATGTTGGAATTTTTTGTTGTAGAACCTGTCGGTTTACTCACAATTTTCTATTCACCGTATCGAGACCAGTGGTTTGTAATTTAACACAAAGTAACGCGCTTTCCAGGGTTTAAACTTCAAACCCACGAAACCACGTTTCCAATTCGCCACCGCTATTCTTGCGCAAGCTGTGGTCACATGGACAGACGCTCGTTACAAACTTACGAGTAACAAGTGTAGGTACCTATGACTGATTGGGTCGAAGACTTGCATCATGTGTTAGCTCTGTCGATGTGTAATAGATGGTGGACAGAGGTTACGTTATGTTGGGCTAACATTATTGATATTCCAGACCGGACCCACCTTAACAGATTATTTTGGGATAATCGCGTCGTTTTAACTGGAAGTATTGGACCCAAGTAATTTGATAGACGTCCTGCCGTCACTAAAGAGAAAGAAGTCGGAAAAATACTGATATACCACCTATCTACATCAGGGCTAAAGGTGTACATAAGAAATTCTCAAAGATAAATAAATAAAAGAGTGAGCCAGAGCTTTTGAAACCTCTGCTGTTGGTGGGTGCATACATGTTAAAAATGTTTCGTCCTCAATAAATGATATATTTATTTATTTATTCTTCAATTTGCTCTATTTAGAGAAGATAAATAATTACGAAAATTTTGATTCACGGGTCATATTTATCGCTAATCAATAGTTACACATACCTATTCCGATATGTAATATATCAGATATTGGTATGTACTATTAACATAAAGGTTACTAACATGTAATTGGACACTATTAAAATGAAGTGCGGAAGAGCTTTAATAGCATATTGCGGTACAGACATAAAATATAAAATACAAGTTTCCCATTATTATTTAATAGAAGAACATGACTCACGAAGCCAATCTGATTACCCAATAGGTTTGTTGAGGCAAAGGCAAATAGAAATTGGGCATAAACAAATATTATTAAAGTAAAAGCAGAAAGCCAGTGGAGCCTCTTTTTAATCTCGCCATACTAAATGAGAGATTGTATTTGCATTCCTGTTACTTCTTTAGGCTTCAACTGATGAATTAATCTGGATAACATTTGTCACATGGGTAGACCATGGTATGAGGGTTAGTACAAATAATCAATCACCACGCAGACGAAACCGGGTGCAAAAGTGTTTAGATTGCAATGCCATCGGTAATGTAAACAACCAATAATGATATGATAAATAAGCAACTCAAAAAGCACTCTTGAACAATGTGGTCGCAATAAAAACGATTTGGTGATCGAATGACTAGCTTTTAGTTGCCCAATTGAGTAGATACGATCGATCTAATTGAGCATTGCATTATATTATATTTGGACATGTTTGAGTCACACCACACTCAAAATTCTTATGGATGACAAACGCTATAGACAAACAACACACTACTTACAACATACGTACCTAAAAAGTATACTTACACACACACACACACGCACACACACACAGCAGGTACCTGTTTTGCATGTTTTAGTCAGGGTTTTTCCAGGTTATTGCCAAGATCCGCGACGTTGTAATATACTTTTCCATATCATATATGATCCAATTTCATATTTTCTTTTTCATTGTTTTAAGTGATTACAACATTAATTTCACATCGGACGGCCATCTTCATCATAAAGTTATTCAAGTGCAAGAATACAGCCACAAATATCTTTAATAAGAATTACAAGTTATTATGAATATACACTAATGTCCGCAATAAACACTGCTGTTTAATAACATGTCTATAATCCGTAGTTATTTGCTCATCCCGTAATGGTAAATGACCACGGGAACCACGACAAATATGCCACAGTGTTCTACGAATGCATGAAGTAATAGTAATAAACTTATTATATCTGCCCTTGCGGCTACAAATACGCTAAAGGAAGTGGAATGACTTGATTGGAGCACGATAATCATCTACGCCTTTGACATTTGACAACCGGTTGAGACTACAGGTACTAAACATGACTTCATTTAGATATTGAAAGTGGAACTTATAAGAACATGTGACGTGAGAGATATCCCAAAATATCTTTCACAGGTCGCAACATCGTCTCCTTGTGCTTAGCCTTTTTCCAACTATGTTGAGGGTCGGTCTAAGGGTATGCAGCTAAAGACCGACGGATGGAGCGACTGCCTATCTAATTTCCACTCCTAGTGACTGCCCCTTGGAAAGACTTGTTGTCAGAATACCCATTCGTAACGTAAACATCTATATATCAAGTGACATCATACATATAGAAATCGGGAGACATCCCAAACAATTTATCATAGTTCTCAAATGTTAAGTCGAAAAACGCGAAAAGTGACATCAAGTTGTGATTGTAAGTAATAACTTAAGTATACGTCATGTGCGCGTTTTTGTTTTCACTTTCTTGTCAGTTGTTCGGGAGACATCTGTGTCTATTATGCGAGACACGCGAGCTATTATCCAATGAATTTAATGATATGTGTTGAACTAGAAACTGTCTATGTGAATTAGGGTGAGACAAATAGCCTTTAACTACTTGAGCGCCTATTTATAGACACAATTAAAAAGCCATTGTTTTATGTAAAGATGGTGTTCGTAAGTTTAAGAAGTGGTTTTATTCACTGCACTCCTGAAAATCAGAATCAACAGTGGCGATCACCAGATAAGCGCCGAGACAGTGAAGCTCGACAAAGTCCCAGAGAATTAGTTGCCTTGGATCTCGCAATTAAATTACATTTCTTTTTTCATTTCTCCTTTTGCAGGTCTGCTGGCAGAAATTTCTTGAGAAATAAGCAGTACCTTTGTACTTTAATGTTATACTTTATAATTTTCCTGTGTTGTCTACTGTGTGTACATAAATAGTTAAATAAAATAAAATAAAATAAATAAATAAATTAATCACAAAAGAATGAGCGGAGGAGTAGGAAAACTTATTTGTGGAAGTAAAAATAATGGACCGGGAGAGGAAAACCAAAGAAGAACATGAACGGATTGTGTGAGGTTTGATATGAAAGATGAAGGAATGGTGGAGACTGTGCTTCACCACCCCGAATTACATAGAACAAGGACTATGAAGTCTACGCTAACTACACCTACTCATTCTTCACCAAGGTGAAAAGTCGATGTTTCAATTCCAGAGACCTAAAAGTATCAATAGCAGACAGTTCTTGTTAAAAATGAAATAAAATTTGTTCCGCAGTAGCTTATTTAAAGCTAAAGTATGAGGCAAGTGTCTACTGCAGATACATACCAACGTTCAGAAAATCAACGACCGTAGAAGCTCGAGCAGGACAATATATGACTGCACGTTTTTTGTATATCTCCAGGAACGTAACAGATGAAAACATGGATAGCAACTTATCACACACACACTGGTTATCAATAACTATAATAGTTGTTCACCACATGATCTAGAAGAGCACGTCTATCAAGTAGAAAGCTAGAAAGCGCACACTGTGAGACGTGAACCGTCGACAGCTAATGATACGGTGCACGGTGTTATTACAAGCATATAAATACGAAGCCAATGAATCCCAGACACAGGAGGAATGTTGACTAACAATCAGACAATACTATTTATTCAATTTATTTGTTTTACATCCCCGTTCACCGTTTGTTATGGTTTTCAAGGGTTTGTTTTGAGTTTGCCTTTACCATCCGTATAGTACCTATTGTTGTTATGCACGTAAAGATAATATATTTGCATGGAAAATGAGATGGAATTGTTTTCAGCAGGTAAACTATATTGATAGGATATGAGCAACAAAACAGTTAGTACCAAAAAATGCGATGAGATCTTGTATTTCGATTTCTCCATCTTGCAGCACGGTCCTGATGTTGAGCCAGCAGGTTCGCTCCAGGACATCGATGAGCCGCACGCGGTCGGCCAAGTCATCGCGCGGCCTGCGCGGGCGCTCGTCGTTCTCACTGTAGTACGAGCATTTGGCGCTCGTATCGATGTACACCTTCGTCGGCGAAGTTATGAATACTACAACAAATGACGATCCAAGTGACAACAGGCCCAATAACCCCAGGTCAACAGATTCGTGATCACGACTCAAGATACCGTGAAATTAACGCCGTCATGCTAACAATAATCGAAGATGTTTCATTGCCAAAAAGGCTAATGCTAATAATGTTTTATGGTAATTCAAGTGTTACCAAATTCGCCAAACATGTTTGTTATTTTAAACAAACAAGTTTTTGCCATTTTAACGTAAGGATTTTCTGCAATTACGATAAATCTTGAGTCACGTCAGAACCAGTTAAATAGTTGACCATGTATCGAATAATAATTGGGGTTATTAATAAGCCTGGGGGCACCTTGATCGCCGCAGTTCCTTCGGAAAGTCCTTAGCCTCGGCGGCGCGGGCGGCCCGACGCCACCATTCACCGGAGGCCTCTCGGAGATCATCGTTCATCATCGCCGTTATCACTGCATCACATCACTTCACTGATTCACGAGCACATTTTCGAACAAAGAACGTTCGTTCAGACATCCGCTTGCACTGTCAACGAACAACGTAGCACTGTCGAGTTTCGTTCATACTGCTGAATCATTGAATGTCCAATTGAAGTTTAAGATTAAAACAGGCTTCCTTAAATTAGCCGCACGATCAAGTTATAAAAAAAGCGAAACAAGTCGTCGGCAGCTGCGTTGCCGGCGGTCTCAGGGTCGACTAGTCCACGATCGTACGGTTCGACGTTTGCATCGCCACTACAATCGAGAACTGCTTATTTTTTCACTGTTTCAATGCTAAGCGCCGCGGTATCGCAATGTGCCAAATAACATTTGTAACAGTTCACCTGACATTGGACGTGGTTAATGCACTTAAATTGCTATTTGAAAATCGTTAGCTACGCCTCAATGCACAAAAATGTTTAGCTATAAAATTATATTGTTTTGTTAACCACCACTTCGAACGCTCCTTATTGTCTAATTCATTCGATGCGTTATGAACTTATATGAGTTATGTTATGAATGTAAGTCCTTAGAGAGTCCTCTCTATTACTCTAAATATTTCATTTACAATTTGTAAAATGATGTTACGAGTAACTGTTACTGCTACTTATTAGATAATATTTACGACTACAAGTTATGGTGTAATTGCAAAACGAGCTGTATATTTGTATGTATGGCGTTGCAATCAGAGCATTGCGGGTTGCGAAACAATGAAGGCCTAGCGCGGCGCATAATCTGTTCCGCGGAAAGAGAACTGTAGCATTACGGAGCTGCATGTTCGAGCTGCAAGGAACGCGAGCTACTTACTTACTGCACTGAATGACTTGATGCTATCGGAGAATCAACAAGCAACCTGTGTAATAGATGCGAGGAATGATGGCAAAAAAACTAACGGACGATGATCGCCATGACACCGCAATATGTGTAACAAGATGAACGGTAGCCATTACAGCACTATCAACAAAGTAGCCAACCTAGCTACGGCACATAACAGCACTGAAATTACTTCAATTATCGAGACGTTATGTCTTGTTGGAGACACTTTCTAGATCTAGATCAACAGATAGAATGACAATACAAGCTTTGTCTTGTTTTTTGTCGCGGTACGCAGCGAATTGAAACAGTTTCGTCAAGAATCTTAATGCGAAAACGAATATAAATAAACCATTAAATGAAATTAAGTTAGATGTTTGTATAGTGGGTTGTGCAATGGAATTCGCAAAGATATACAATGATATTGTGACTACTGCTATTAATCTCGCTAAAGCGAATGTAAATACGACCGTGTCTAAATACTGGCAGGCAAGTTGCAGCTCAAACCGATTGTTTCAAATTACATGCAGTTCGATTAACGCTGTATAATGGCAGGGTATAGAGTCGAATATTAAAGGTAAATGCAGTGGAATGCCACGAATGTGGATTAACTAAATAAGGTAGCATTGGTAAGTGGAATTCCGTTGAGCAGTTGTCACAGTTCCGGCTCGGTGCAGAGACGCGGGTCGATGGTCTACACTCGCTCACGACTCAATCTGATGTACGATTGTTTTCTAACTAAAGATTTATTATGTATCTAGTACCGTTTGGTACAAGCTCTCTTTAGGAGGTTCTATATTGAAATAGTTTCATGCTCCTCATACTTATATAGATGTTGAAGATACCACATACCATTCTCCTTTTTTTTTGGGGGGGAGGGGTGGGAAATCATCAAATAAGTCCCACTCTTGGGCCTAGCGAAAGGGAGTGTCAGACTTCTACTGACTAAAAACCACCCATGTTCCTTCTTAGCCCTTTATGCCGAGGCCGTGGTATCTCTTGCAAACAACCCGCAGTACCCCCCGACGCATCATATCATTCTCCACGGGTATCAGTGCATGCATTATTTCCAGGAACCGGTTTACTCGTATCATCTTCCGCATTCATTATTGTTCAATTTTAAGCTGAACATTTAATTGTTGTTATCAAATTAGCGTGAGAAGAATCAACTTTGATGGACATTGTTAACAAATCTTATCTCAAAGATGATGTTACGTAAACTGCTGTAAAAATGTGGGTGCATATTTATACGATTGCAGAAGTATGACATTTTATTTAAGCATAAGATTATGGATGACTTTGTGTTGACAAATTGTAATTTTTAATTAAATGACATATGAAAGGATTGTAAATGCAAGCAAGTTGCGATACTTCAAGGTGGACAAGCGTTTAGAATACATGAAAATGTGTGAAGCAACGCTTGTAACTGACTCTGTTAACTTTAATGGAGCCGCACGAACCGTGACCAAAGATAATGTGCTAAGTAGCGATAAAGAAACACTAGAAAGTAAAACGCTACATAACATACTTGCTAATTAATATAATTTTACGTGTAACATACGACAGTTGTAAGTTTTCGCAATAGTTGTCACGGTTTTTGTTAGGCCAAAAAGTGACCGGCCGGTTAAGGATGTCATATCATACGAAACAGCAGTACGAACGAGAACAATCAATTATACACGAGTGTTGATTCTGAAGTATAAAGTATTGGGTTTTTATGAACATTCACAGTATTAACAGTCCGTAAACACGAATGAAGCACTTTCACTGTCGCGGGGTGTGGAGCCGGCGGCGGTGGCACGACGCGTGCGCTCGGCTGCGCAGGCGCAGGGCTGACTCGCGCGCGCGCCGTCTTGCCGCCGTCCCTCTCCCACGCAACAACCTTTTGCGGCAACTGTAGCAAACTTGTAGGTGTACCAGAAACGCCATTTAAGTAACACCCCTAATAATGAACGAGGTAAAACGATGCAGACATGACAAGACACGACGTCATCACGGGCCTTAAAAGCACTTATAACGGCAAGAAGGTCGTACGGACTGAAATGAGACAAAACAGAACGCAAAAACTGTTGGATTGAAAAGATATCACTGAACAAAGGCACAATTATAAATAAACATGACTTGGAAGCAACACCTACTTCAGATATCTGGTTTACTATCTAGACTGGAGTCAGAAACTAACAATAGGGAGCAAACTGATTCAGCAAAAGCTACATTTCAAGAAAACTGGTCCGGTGAGTCTGTCCCTGAGAATTTAGGGCGATACGCTATCAATGAAGCTATAAATCAAAGTGTTGCCAGCGAATAACGAAACTGAGATTTCGATAAACAATGCGGTTCGGCAACTTAGTTAGATCGGCTGAAAAACTTAGCTATGCTGGGTAAATAGTCGCTAATTGTGCGAGAAATCTAGAGCATTGCACTCGTTACTGGGATAGTGACATAACGTTTGAGTAGCCACAACTGGAGCAGCTTTATAATTGATCCCACGTTCGAATTCATCGGTGATTTTGACTTCATGTTTTGCAATTACGTTACAAAATAGAAGATTTCCGTGCACTCAGTTTTCTTGAATTGCGATCAGGCGCGTGTGTGACGAGAGATTTGCTTTTCGTTTGGTTGGTTGCCCAATGAAGGTTACCAGTGCAATTGGTGATAGCATCGCCTTTTGGCTATAATACTTGGAACACTGCGAAATGTTTCGATTCGTTTTCTAGTTCAGTAACTGTTGGTTCATCGTTGCATTTTTGTAACCTTGGCTGTTTAGTCGAGGGATAGTTGTATCAACCTTTTTACGATTGAAGGCGTTGCTCGGTTGTAAATGTCCCACATTTACAACCAAGGTGCGTAAATGTGGTAAATTCGGAAATCACACGGTTTTGCTAACAGTCATGATGACCACACACGAGCCACACAATGATAACTACAACCTCATGCAACGTAACCGATGCATTGTTATCTGCATTCAAACATTATTCCCACAATTACGTATTTATCTGTTATTTGTTAAAATTGTTCAGTGAAAGCTGCAATAATGACTACAAATTATTTTCGCAATTTTAACGAAATCGTGTAAAATTCTGAAAGTTGTTTTCCTGCTAATTCTTCATTGATCACCTCTGAATCATTGATTTCGCTTTCGCAATCAGACATTATTGATAATCGATACATCGTATATCGTTAACACCATTTTATTGGAGTTTTCCTCAGAGAAACAAATGTAGAATTTCTCGCGTATGTGTTGATAATTTATCACTTTTTACTCGTCATTGTATGCATTTCTCGGTAACTTCTTCCATAAAGTGTCTTGTAATTCACAAGACCGCAAATACAATAGGATTTAAAAAGCTTTAAGCGTTAAATATCACTTTTGAAAGTGCCTTTCATTGAAATATCATTGATGTTACATTAGCGTTAGAAGCATAATTATCTTCTTATTATTTAACTGCCCTTAAGTATAGTGGAGGATTGCTTATTTGTTCAATTTGTTTTGAATTGTCTAGCTGTACCTTCAATGTGTGCTAAATGTGCGTATCATCACTGTTATGATGATGCAAGTCATCTATGGTGTCCATATCAAGATCCTCCCTGGCATTGGCTTTAACAACATCAGTACCAAACTTGTACTCGACAGGAATTTCAAAATGGCTGCACGTTTCATGTTTTAAGCTCTGATGTATTTTTACGGTCAAGGATGAGTAATAAGCACTGCACGGTAACGTGAGAAGGTTTATTATGCCTTGAATGACATTACTTGCCGAGGAATTCTTTTGTCGCGCGATTTGTTTAATAATATATAAATGTAGCTATTATATTATTTCATCCACCTATGTTCATGGACAATGCTTTATCTCAAACATACGTAAACAAGACGGCATTTTTGTGTTACATAGGTACAACTTACGTCACCTGTCCTCGCCATTTTATTTATGCTTACTTGAAAAACTGCAAGACAAGTGCAATATTTAAACACATTCATTTTAATTAATTTTCAATAAGTGCTGTTTTTAACTGTAGTTAATGTAGTTATAAAAGAGGAAGTCATAAGGAAATAGACATTGTGAAGTACGTGAATCCAGTTTGTTCCGCAGAGGAAAGTACATCGTTCGTAGTGCTAATAGAGCGTGGCTGCTGATGCTAATACGTGTTCCTGGGTTCAACACGAACTTGTTGAGCAGGAAGAAGCTTTGCACATGACCAGTGTTCGAGTCTATAAACTAATGAAGTGGAACTTCAAGCTTGATTAGATGTGTCTACATATATCATTGTAGTTATCTTCCTTACTAGAAATAATATGAAAGTTGCAAGAGCACTGGATAAAATACGTTTTAGCTAAGGTCATTTCTTTTTCCAAAATTCCAAAATAGACCTGTTATACATAAGTTCAATGCAAGATGAATACGACCTAGACATACATTTTGAAATGCTTGCAGATGACACTATTGCGATATAACAGAATGCCGAATCATGTTCGTGTCCATATGACGAAAATGACAATCTTTACAGACATCGTAAGCATGCAATACTTTACTCGAAATAAATACTCGTAGAAGACATTTTGTTGTGACTATGGTGTAAGCATTATGGAGTAAATGCTTCGAGCTGGCTTTGTTGTTCCGCAAATACTTTGAATGTACTTGTGAACAAGTTTGTACTTAGTACACTTCAGGCTCAACGATTGATGAAATTGTAGAAAGGTAACCAGCCCCAACACGTGGTGCTTTGCAGCTTAGCTATACTTAACTATAGTTCTTGGTGTTCAGATTTCTTTTAGCTATTCTATGTCTGCCAATACTTCGATACATCTTAAGTCTTAGTGCAGCTTACTAGCAAAGTTGCAAACTATTTATCTATGTCTGTGATGGTGAAAGTACTCTTACTTCCTAGGTTCAGTAATAGAAGTTTAAAGAGTCCTGAGGTTAACGTTAAGACTGGATGTCTATCCTAAGTGGCGTAGGATATAGTGTAAACAGGTTCGAAAAGGCGAGTTGAGACATAGGCTTTCGAGGCGGTTCTATTTATGGACTAAACGCAAGCGTGCGCTGATGCGTATCATCATTTAATCATGTAGCCAGCCGTGGGCTAAAATTGTGGCGTTTTGGACACCGCGTGCAATATTGAAGAGTTCGTTTAAGTGCACGACAGAGATATACGGCCTGATGAAGTGTTTGTTAAATATGGGATAGTTAGAGAATACGTAAATGCATGAGATGCCGATGAAGGAGACGAATAAGAGCGAAGTAGTAAAAAATAAGTTTAAAAACTAAAACCTGACTACGAATAAAAACGCAGACTAATCAAATCGCGCTCTTATAAGTATTAAACAAGAAAAATCGTCTAGTAAGTAGATAATTTGATAATTATTAAAGAGGGCAGACGTAGTCGCATGCCACTGATACCTGATGCGCCTTCATGGAGTTCTCATTGATACATAAGTCAGCTGCTAGTTGCCATTAGCAAGGTGGCATGTGACTACGACTGTCAAATCATTACCCTTCCTTTTGGCTTCGCCGTAGTCGGGTAAAAAAGACGGACGCTGCATGGTGAAGCAAAGAACAAAATCCATGCATCTTCCGAGGCACGGGTCGCACAGGGTATACCATAAAATAATAAATCGTCCTTTTGGATATTTTTACGATTTTTTTAATGAAACTGTAGTAATAGCAATGACCACAAAACGAATCAATTCGACGGTACAGCTTTTTACAGTCAACGCGTAGCCTCGAATAATAAACCAGATAATACCACAATTCAGGTGATAATTTGTAAAGGCAACAATGATTCAGAGCTGTTTGCAACATCTGTGGTGAAAGTACTCGTAAAATGGACGAATCTGATACGAACAAGCTTAACAATTTAATTTTAAAGGAGCCGACATAAAGTTGTCAGCAGAAGGCAATCTTGGACAAACAGGGCTGACAATCTTTTAGATTTGCGTGAGAATTGCGAAGAAAAAGCTGAAGGCTTTAAAGGAAAAACGTTTCTTGGAAATCTTGAAACTGAAAATGCGAATGTATGAGATGAAATGTGAAATGTGCTACTGCTGATTACAAAGTCAAAAATAGATCCTGAGGCGACGAAGAAACTCGTTAATAATTTAATAATAAAATAGAAGAAAAAGAAAGAAAAGTCATTTGAAACAAATAAGGATAGGGAGGATTAATTGTGACCATAAGAAATCCAGTGGCGACAGCCTGTGCATTGGCAATAAGTTTCTATCGGTCTGTTCAACGGTTGAAGAAAAGTTATTATCAGGCAGCCCTGATCAGGTCATAAAATAGCCAACTGTCTCAGCTCGTAACAATAGCTTATGGCCTTAAAGTCACGGCTTATGCGTACGGGTCGAAGGGCGGTCGCGCCCAATAAGGAAGTCTACATCAGTTGCTTTACACAATAACTGAGTAAATGATATATTATCAGTACATTGTTGAAAACGTTGTGTTCGCGCTGTAATTACTGCTATTGTTGACAGATTGTTTAGCTATTTTAGGTGTTAGATACATCTGTTGTTTATCTGTATCTATTCAGTTGTAGTTTCTGTAATTTTGTTTGGATCTTGCGTCTGTTTTATTTTCACGGTGTTAAGTTTTGCAATGATCAAAAAACTATTTATATGATTTTTGGCTTGAAAACGTTTCTCATAACAGGAATTGAAGAGGAAAATACATGAAATAAATGACCAAGACAGACAGACTAACTTAAATACCAGTTATTGATCTCAGAACATTAAACACACATATTTATTAACCTGTGGTATTATATTCTACACAGACCATTAGACCTTGAAAGGCAGGTTCGTAACTTTCTATTTGATTCATACTTGACTAGCTCGTACAAGATTGTAGTATTTGATTGATTTATTTTAGACTGCATCGATTGTACCTAACAGGTTGTGTTTAGACACAAAAAGGTACATTGAATTATAACAACAAGATTACTTTTAAAATTCATGATTTTGAAGATGGGAGAAATAATGAGTGCAATTGCGCAAGTCATGGATTCAACAACTGTTATTAAAATGTGGTCAGGAGTTTTCTCTTCTTTAAAATAAGATAAAGATTAATAAAAGAAATATGTTTAGATAGAAACTATCCTCCTATCCTAACGATGCGATGTTAGTTAAGATCTGATCATGATTATATGTTAAACTCACGTTACTTTTAAATTCAAAGTTACCTACTGTCTTTTAGTTCCCAAGACGGAATTGTAGACAGTTGATGTGTGTTGAACATCTGTTTTTGAAACCACAACAAAGCCTTTGTTCGCTACACCAACACTAAATGAAGACCCAGCAGGAAGTATCATGTCCATACATAAGACAGATACTGTATGAAAGTAAGAGTTACTTATTGTGCATAAATCCTAATAATGGTGAGCAGGAAGACATTAAAAAGTGAAGGTGAAAATTAAAAGCATTTAGTACGATTGTTACTTATTAGTTCCTAGCGAACGTCACGCGGTTTCACCCGCGTAGTTCCCGTTCCCGTAGGAATACAGGGATAAAAAGTAGCCTATGTTACTCAGGTTGAATGTTGCTTTTAATGGTGAAAGAATTATTAAAATCGGCGCCGTAGTTTATGAGTTTATTCATTACAAACATACACGCAAAAATACAAATCTTTCCTCTTTATAATATTAGTGAAGTGATGTAGATGAGGTGTGTGTCGCAAAGCAATTTGTTTTAATTGTTCTTCAGGAAATTTAATGGTTTTGTTTAAAATTTAATTAATGGATTAATACTTTGACAAGTATTGGAAAAGTTAATAGCTAAATTGAACATTTACAATTTTTTTTTAATACTATGACTCGTGTTTGGTTGATTTCCGAACTTAATTTTTTCGAAAATGAAAATGCGAAAGTTTTATCTAATAGTGCGAGTATTGAACTTAAAGCTTATATATACAACAAAGCTTAGCAATATGATATAGTAATCAAAGTAGGTCGCTTGATATCACATCGACCGCTTCAACCACCCTACTATGAAAAATCAATAGTTTTTACTGGGTCGCCGACCCGGGTACCTAGCAAATTATAACGTAGGTACACATTTATAATGGTGCAGCTTAGATATACCTACAATCTAGTATCAACTTGGTCTAGTTAGTCTTCTATCAATTTCGTAACTCAGTCAAAAACATCGTTGCAGAGCTGCATTGTACTTTTATGGCCTGGCCTTTTTCTCTTTAGTTTGGAAATCATCAAAAAACCTCTTCCGCTCTGGGTAGAGTAAGAGGGAGGGTGAGATTTGTACTGGCTAAAACCAACCAGGGTCGCGGTATGTTTTACAGCCAGGCGTTAGTTAAAACTAGCGCCAACATCTTTTTTTTTCGATTAAAAATCTACAGACAATAGGGATGTTTACTGACTTAAAAAAATATGATTCAAATTAGTCCGTCTGTTAGATTATCGAAAAATATTGGATACGTATTTTTTGTTTTATCAAATCAATAAAAAATTACGAAGATAAAACGCGTCGAAGATGTGAGTGGGGGGTTGTGACGTCACTGACCATTATAGGATGTCATACTAATGTCTCAGAAAATGACGTCACATGAGTTTTCAAAGCACTGTATCATTGACTTCATTGTTTGTTTACGTGAAAAAAGAAAAAATACGTGTCCAATATTTTTTGGAAATCTAAAAAATCTAATTAGTCCGTCAACTAATCAGATTTTTTTTGTTAACTACCCTATTTAAAACTTCCAGAATAACCATGAGCCTGCACTTTGTAAAAAGCAATAGAAAGTATTTTAACTGGATCGATTGGATTGACATTTAATTTTGACATACCAACAAAGGTAACATTTTTAGTAATCTTAGTGTAGTCAGTAAATAAAATACAGTTTTTGTGTGGAAATAGAATGTCGTCAATTCTTGCTTGCCTTTAAATGAAGGAAGAATGTTGAGGACACGAAACTGAATTTTGACGGTGAATACGTTCATATTAATGTAAAAATATGAGGATATTATTTTTTATTTAAACCTAAATATTTTACACAGCACATGATTATGATACATGTCGCAAGGAGGCAAATGGCGAGCAGCGCGCGCGCAGGAATCCGGTAACAATTAGTGACCGCCCACCAGAGCGGCGGCGGCGCAAGCGATTCATGAACTTGCAGCTCATATAGACCCACACTTGCCTTAGTATAGAATAGAATTTATCTAAGTAAAGCTGTATCCAAGTGGTATTTATTTCTAAAATAGTTGTTTCAGTGGGTAGAATCTGGAGAAGACTGACGTAGACGGCGTGGAGTACAATCAAAAAGAGGCTTTCCGATTAATCGGCATTAGTGTCACGCGGTACAGAGAAATAGCTTGAAACTTAAATTGCGTCGTACCTGATAAATAAAAAACTAAAATAAAAAGCCTTATAATCCATGCAATTACAAAATAATTTTACAAAATATATTTATTTTTACATGCATGGACCCCTCTCAGGTGAAGACCTCCTCCAAAGATTTCCATTATCTCTCCAGTTAATTTGACACAAATATTTTCGAAGATCACGAGTGTTTCGAAAGGAGATTGGAACTTTCGCCTCCCAAATTACCGAATACCAATGTGGGAAATAAATAATTAGAAAAACACATATCATAAACGAACGCCATTTTCCCAAAGAAAACAGAAATAAATACAATAGAGGACATTGACCAATGATTGTTCATACTAACATCGATTGCACTGTTAGGAAGTTGCAACAATGCAATATTGCAATACAAATATTAAAACAATCATAAGCTTTAGTAGTAGGCAGTCAGTGACCCGATTGTTTTTGGAACGAAGTTCCTTATCGCGCTTTGTAAAAGGGAAAAAAAAATTACGAAAAGTTGTCACGACACTTTTTGCTATAGTAAGCTATTGTAAGCTGTGCGGCGTCGCATGTTTCTCTGTCTGTCTCTCTCTCTCTCTTATAAAAAGCAAGCCAGATATTTTATATTTTAAATTTATATAAAAAATACTAATTAATATATATTATTTTAATTATTATTTTTTACATAAATTTATATATTTTTTATTTTTTTTTATTAATTCTTTTGGTCATTCTTGTGCTGTTTGCGATAGACTTTAACTTCGTTCCATCCGGGTGTCCCTTGACACCTCTCAAGTTTTTTTATTCGTTTAGTATTACCCAGTACAAACTGGGCTGTGTTGTGTTGGGAGGTTAGATAGGCAGTCGATCCATGTAAAATACGGGTCAGCTGCACTCGTTTAGACTGAAAGTCGACCTAAGAAAAGGATAGAAATCCTAAAAATCTCTTTCCTCGATTTCATGGATACGACGTAAGTATTATGTTTGATTTATGTTAAATTGAGCCAGTAAGGCTTTTACTTGTATGTCATTATATTGATAGACGGCTTTAACTTTTCGGCTCTAGAAAGTGCCACAAAGTAGATAAGTACCAAACAATATTGATGTTGTTTTTTGTTTTTCGGGGAAGGGTAACTTAATATGTAGTTTCGTCAAAAGGTTTTATTATCTAATCTATGTTGTTGATACGTACAAAAACAGGTGCAGAGTAGCAGACAGATCACCTGTAACCGTTGGTTTTCGAAGGTTACCGATGAAGAACTATTGGGTAGGTATGTGTTTATATAAAATATGTAAATTATCATATTTCAGGCAAATGATCATCATTTTATTTCTACATTCGTATCAAATGTCTAAGTAAAACTTAGATTGTAATGGTAAAAATCATAAAAGTCATGGCATTTATGATTTCTCTAAAAGGCTCTTGTCATTGACCAATATTTGCGCAGCGTACCAAGTTTTAGAGCGAACTGTCAAAAATAGGAAATGACAAACAACGAGCAAAGCATTGTTTAGGCGCCGGAATGCGCGCGTAGGACGCCTGTCGCCACTGTTTGCGCAACCGGTGGCCAAAGCGCGCGCTTGCGCAAACTTAATCAACTAGGTACTACAAACGGCAGGTCCTACCCATTTCACATTTAACTGAAAAATACTACACTAAAAGCCATAAATCAGTATTGGAAGTAATGTTTATACTTTGCTATTTTTGCAATGATTTTCATTGTTACTTGAAAGTTTATATCGCCATCTACCGTGATCTATAAGAACCAACCTCACAGTCGGTAGCACGTAGTTCACTTAAGAAATCATAGATGGCGCTGTTACCAAGGCCCGTAAGTCCGATGTTCGTTCGTTGCTAGATTTAAATGCAAAATTGTTTTGCGTTATTAGTTCTAGTTAAAAATAGTTTTAATTAAAGTAGAATATTGAAGGAACTCACCTTTATCATTGCTGTTCGGTTTCGGTGACTTCTGCCACTGATGCCGAACCTTCTGCGACCAACTGATCGGACTCTTCCTGCCGCGACTTCTTTCGCGTACACTGTAATTCAAAATTTCCATTGTTAACGAAAACAGAAATTATGTAAGCGTGTTTCCCTTTTCATCGCGTTTTTCTGAATGAGCCACCGCCAAACACAATTCCATATCAAGTACCGATAACAATGTTTGTACTTCTCTTTGGAAACTGGTATAGCTTTTTTATTAGGTCAAGTGAATGATAATTTGCTGTTTAGTTTTCATAGAAAAAGTTATGATATGCTTTATCGCACGTATTATCGGACATCTGGTAAATGTATTGCCAATATTTTGATTGGTAATTCGATATAATTTGCATTTGGTTGTTGGTGTAAGAGCTTTAGTAAACAATCTGTGAAATCCATGGCTGTTTCCATTATTTGCGAAACTCATTCTCACAGATTAGCGGAACTGTAGATTATATCAAATCCTTTGATCAAATATGAAGATAAGATGTAAGACGACAACAACAATTTAAACTTACATGATTATTTTCTGCTCATTCTTTTCTTCATCAGACACGTCGACCCAGTCATCGCTGCGATCACTCCTGTCGCTGACGCTGGTCTCGCTGCTCGGTACTTGGAACGCTATCTCCTGCCCGTTGTAGCTGATCACCGACCTCTGTCCGTAGAGGCTGTTTGTCTTCTGCTCACTGGACATCGTCGACTGGCTGATGTTAGACACCGTATCGAACGAGAGACGCTTCTGAACATTCGAAGCCACCTGCTTCCTCATATCGTTCCGTAGCTTCACCATACTTGGGCTGTTAGGTATACTCTCGTAGCAGTGCGACAGCGACGCAGCGTCGCCATGTTTTATCGTGTCATATATGTTCTCGTTCTCATTGTATACCGTGTAGTCGGATATAAAGGAATGTCTACTACTGTAGGTGGGGCTGCTATCTTTGGACTTTGGCGGCCGAGCCGGGATTTTCTCATAAATCCTATCTGATACTGGACCTATCTTTTCGTAGCTAACAGTGGATGCACCACTCACTGACTTTGATATTTCGTAGTTTTTGTTATTATTTTTGGCAAAGGGTTGGTAATCTTCAGCTATTTGTATACCAGAGCTGGAAGTTAAACAGTACGGTTTAATAGGAGGTGACTTGCAGTATTCATAGCCATCATCGCTATCACCATCACCTCGCGTTCTCTCCTCAAGATCATTTTCGCAAAGTTCATAATTATGAAGACTACTCTCATCACCTTCGGGATGTGATCTCATTTCTAGTAAACATTGGTAAATATTATCTTTATCTGTACAGTCATCTTCGTTGCCATGAGTTGCAACCTTAGGAATTTCCGGCAAAGGACAATTTATTTTAGAAGCTCTGTCCACATTTTTAATGGGAATTATTACAATGTTTTCTTCGTCTCTAGGTTCTAAAGGTTCATAATAATCTTCCACTTCTTCCTGTTTTGGTTTCGTTGTAAAACCAACTATAATTTCTTTGTTGCAGGCTTCAACAAGATTACTTTCGAAATCCGAATTGTGATCAGGTTGCTGTTCACTTATCGATATATTTACTTGAGATTCGTTTGTTTCTACTTGAGATTCTTCTTGAGCAGGTTCTTGAAGGTCATCGGAACAAGTAATAGTTGTACCATTGGTTGTAATACTAACAAAATTGTATGAGATATCTGACTTTTCAGAGTCCGAATATATTTGAGTACTACTTTTTCGGCGCCACAAAAATGATTCATTAGGTGTAATCGGTGAATTAATCTCCTGATATACCTTTTCACTTTCACTAAGAGTACCAATGCTTACTACTGGACCGTCTTCTTTATGTTCGTTGTTAACTGTAATTGTTACTGTATTACTTTCATTGATATCTTCGGGAATTATTTCAACGACCTTGAGAGGTAATTTCTCCGAGTGTATGTAGTTTGTTTTATACCTTTTCCGGTCGTATAGAGGCTCTTTCCTTTTAACGATCTCCGGCCTTTGGTGACTGGTTTTATCTAGCTTTGCTATTTCTCTTATGACAGGTTTGATCGTTTTAATTTTTGGAATGCCATCTTTTACAACAAGATTTTTGGTTAATACTAGTGATGATTTCTTTTCAGGTACTTTTGGTTTTTCTTTTACAGGTGTTGTACTCTTAGTTTTATCAGGTTGTCTTTTTAATGTATTATTCGAGTTTGTTTGAGCCGTTATTTCACATTCAAACTTTTTAATAACATTTTTAACTACAGTACTTTCTATTGGTTTTGTTTCGTTCTTTGTTTCCACTTCTTTTGTCTTAACTGGACTGCCATCAACAGAATCTGATCCACTCGGTTGTTCACTTGAATCCTGATATTTTAAGCGTTTCTTTGTTGTTTTTGGTATTTTAGTACCGTCTGATTTTGAACGGATTACGCGAATTTTACTTGAACTGTCAGTAATAAGTAAATCGTCCACTGAATCCATACTTGAACACCTTTTTCTATTGTTGCGCTTTTTTGAGCCCCGCCTTTGCCGCAATACTATTTTTATGTTTGGACTCGAACTGAGGGTGGAAGAAGGTGTGGAGCTGTTACTGGCTGTACATCGTGATGATGATTGTAACTCTTCTAAAGTTTTTGCAAGTTTTGAATGTTTAGGTGATCCAGTATGTGTCTCGGTTTGTAAGTTGTTGAATTTTTTTGTCAGTTCTGCTACATTATTGCTTGTAATAGTCATCGTTTTGGCTAGAGGCGGTCGTTTATAGGATGTCGCAGCAGTTTTTATTTTAAAGCTAACTTTTCTCTGATGTTGTTCCATTGTTTTCTTTATACTCGGAGATACTGAACGAATTGGAATGCTGTATTCTTTGTTATTTAAAACAGATGAATGTTTGCCAAACCTTCCTCCACCTGTGCTCCTAGTATCTTCACTTTCAGTTGTTATTGCTATCTGTGCGTAGTGTACTGTGTGCTTTTCCGTTTTTGTTTCATAACTGGTAGGTACATTAGTGGAACTGACGGTTGAATTCAAGAACGCCTGCTTCGCGTCATTGATGGACTTCATTCGTTCCGTCAAAGTTGGTATAGGTGGTTTGACGGGTACTGTGTAAATATAATTGTTGCTGTTATTTTGGTTTTCTTTTATCGCCATTTCAGTTTCTGGTAGAATGAAGTTTTTAAGTAGAGCCTTTATAGTGCCGTGTTGTTTGCCATCGGTGTTGAACTTCTTTATCGAGGATATGAGAGTGTTGGTGGTTATCGTGTCGCCTTCCATCAGGTTGAACATTTGTGAGGGATATCTGTCGCTGCTTTACTACGCCATCTGAAACAGAAGGAAACATAAAATTGTAGCAAATTAAGGTGTAGGAAGTAATTACATAGGCGTGAACGTAATGGAGGTTAGTTTACTCAAAGGCTATAACCGTCAGACAATTCATACAGATTATGTCACGAATTCACGAATTTTGTCGTATTAAAATTATGAACTAGAGTATGCACCTGGTTTAGTTTTATCGATGTAGATCACAATGGTCGGTTGCAAGGCGACTGTTCGAGTTTCCATTGTCATTACGTTTTGTTTGTACAGTTTTCCGCAGCGTGTAAGTTGAATAGCTCATTATAGCCATAAGTGTCCCACGAGATTGTGATACTGATTTAGAATGAAATATATATTTGTAATTCAAAGCAATTGGTTGCGATAAATTGGCAGAAAAAAAAATATAGCGTGAGATAAGTTGCAATAAAAAAAAAAAATAACAAAGTGCCAGTATTCAGACTCCGTACACAAACCCAAAAATTCTGATGGAGACAACGCTTTGCCCGATCGCAATCAACCCCAGGATCCCTTATTCAACAATCGCGTTTCTAACCACTAGACCACAAGGCACCTTTAAACAAAACAACTTGTTCAAACAAAAATTGACCTTGTAATATCCTCAAACCGTTTTTAGCACATCTTCTAAGAGATCTATTACGGTCTCGGTTTAAGAAATTTTATTTCGCTCAAAAAGAATACAATTATTCACTTCTATCAGGAAAAAAGCATAATAATTTACAGTAATATAGGCGACGGTTGCGCTTGTGGCAATCTATTCAACACTAGCGGAGGCTCTTGTTGGCATCTTTCAAAGTTATAATCCTCATTACGCATGCAACACGCTAATATTTTTACTGGAAACAATTTCACGGCAGTTTGCATGACAATGGTGAGTCGTGACGGACTATAAAAGACGACAGTTGGCTATAACTACATGTATTTAGGCGACAAAGACATTCTTTGCTAAATGTAAAGTGGGTATAGATCAAGAAGTGTGTGCATTAACAGTTGGAATTAGGTTTGAAAGAAATGAAAATCGTCTTACATTTTCTCAATGAAAAGGAAGTTCGAAGGGTAAATTAATTCCCGTCGGGGCTGCGGATTGTTCGTAAGAGATACCGTGGCCTCGGAAAAAGGGCTGAGAAGGAACATGGGTGGTTTTTAGTCAGTAGAAGTCTGACACTCCCTTCCGCTCTGCCCAGAGAGGGAGGGGTTATTTGATGATAAAAAAAGCAAAAATCAAAAATCCCCCTAAAAAAGGTAAAATTAATTAGAGGTGTTTTTAGGCATTATAGAAGATGAGTTTTTAGTCACCTTCCAAATTTTTCTAGGCATTAGGTATCATTCAGTAACACCATTTTTGAAAAAAAAAACGATTCGTAAAATTTTCATATTAAATCATTTTCTCGAAACAATTATCCGCCCTCCATGAAACGTTAAAACTTTTTCATGTGATATCGCAATATTTTTGTTTTTAGTGATGCTAAAAAAACACACACTAACGTGGAACTTGCTCCAGTCGGTGAGTAAGAACATGCAATAAAATCTAAAAAGACGTCATTCGCCTTGCGGAGTATTCGCGTTCATTGCATGGACTCTATGGTTGACCGATGCCGCGTGGCCAGTCTCTCAACAAACAAAATAAGAAAGATACTCATTTCTTCATACCTTCCAAAGTTCCCAAGATAATCAGGTACTTTCGCTTGGCGTACTCTTAACATACAGTATAGCGTCAGTTTGGGCCTATTCTACTAGGAGCACATTACAAGGTCATGGCGTGCGGGGCAGTGCTTTCTCCGCGTGGGAACTGCGCACGCGTCGTAGATCACACCTGATTTACCAATTCCTTTGTTTACTTACGTATAATCATAACTAGCTTTAGAGGAACCACCGTAAGTACTTAAAGTACACTTAGAAAGGTAAGACTTGTGATGTAGCTATTATTCTTCTTAGATAGTTTTGAAGGAAGCAGAAAAACGATTGAATAGTAGATTTTGCCAATGTAGCAACAAGGTTCTCGATAGGTAAGGTCAGTATAGACGATATATACGGTGTTAAAGTACCCTTAACGCCAACGAAAGGCATTTGTACTAGATATTGGGGGTTAAAGTTCCAAATTTTGCACAGGTGTTTTTGTAAAAACTAGTTTTTTAGGTTTACTATTCTAAGCATCCACTAGCACAATGTTTTAAGAGTGCTACATTGAGTTTTACCGTAACATTTTTGCGTAGGGGTACTTAGTTTGAAGGGTTTATTTACACTCTGTATACAGCAATAAACATTATTATAGGCTCATCCTCTATTAGATGGGACTTTACACATAACTGGCGAACTGTTGTGTAGTATTTAGTACACCTATGCCTATCCCTTCGGGGATTACAGGCGTGATGTTATGTATGTGAGGATCGTAGGGTCTGATTCTGTAGTTCCTGCCTTCCGCCATGGCATGGGTACAAGGCTTGGGTTTACGTACGTTTGTAAATAATCAGGGCAGCTGATGTTATGACATACAAAGCCAAAGCAACAATAACAGCTAAATTAAAATTAAATGTCTTCAATTTCGAGTCTTACGTCGTAAATTCAAAGCCACAACAAGTTGGAATGGTTTAATTTCGAAGCAATAAAGTTTAGCAACAATTCTAGACCGTGCATGCAGAATCGCTAAATACTGGAGAACTAGTTTAAGACTTAGGTAAAAGTGAGATGAACGTGGTTGCGTAACCTAGCCTTTAGTGGAGCGGGTATTGCAGGCAGAAATAATTATAAGATCGCAGTAATTTTGGATAGGGAAGGTCGTAAAACAAAGACATTTAATGGTATTAGAAAGGGATTTAGCTGTTGCCGGAACTGAGTGTCTGGATTAAGTTTAAGTACCTATATGAGCAGGGATTGATCTACCAACTCGCTCTGGACCCGCGTGGTGAATTATAGCCCATCCCTCTCCTAGAGAAGAGACCTGTGTGCCTGCAGTGGAAACATAATAGTCTGATGATGAATGAGCAGGACAAGTAAGCTAATTTATTTTCAATTACCACCATGTCCGCCCCCTTGCTAAGAAAATAAAAACACATAATATATTTAAACTTAAACGAGAGCTAAACTATGCCCAGTTTAGCTGAAGTTACGTAGTACTGGTGAGACTACTGACTGGGTGAGGTGCAATTCTGAGAAGGGAATGGTACCGGGGTGGTTTTAGCGAGTTAGAAGACGCCCTCCGCTGGCCCCATGGGGGAGAAAATCCTTGGCAATTTTCCACCCCGGAACAAAAAAAAGGGGCGTACAGTAAAAGGTCAGGAATTCCTGATATAGACAACCCTTTAATTTTCAGCATCATAGATGAAATCCTTGTCAATACTTCAGGAGGAAAAGTCTATCCACGATTTACTTTCGTGGGTGCGTTTAGAAACGCAAATCTCTCTTGCATAAACTTCCGCTGCCAAAATAACTATGCAAAGGCAGACAATGTAAATATTTGATCGGAAATAGAACCTGATGTGCGGATACTGTTGGGTTGGGTATAATGTTCGTCAGCATGTTGATCTGATAGCCATGATACACTGCTTGAGAACCTGTATTTCAATTATTTTATGAGCTTTATTCATCTTATTTAGTTTGGTGACATACATAGAGTCTACATTAGCGCCAACATGACTTCCTACTATGAACAGATTTTTGCAAAAAGGATTCCTTTTCTTTAGTTTTAGGAGTCAATGTCGCCTTAGGCTAGCCTTATCGTGTAGGCTTTATTTTGGGATCATTCACCATTATTCTGATAATATGATTAAAGCCTGTTTATTTATCAAATAACGTACAACCAATTCTATGTCAATCAAAATCAATTACTCCAGAAAATTGGTACTAACTAAAGTAGCGATTATCTGACAGCTAATGATATCCCATACAATCTGCTTAGCTTATAAATGAGACATACATAACGACAGGGAAGTGTTTAACAAATCCATAAAGCGATCAATCTTCTGCAATAGTTACACAATAGGCGCGTGCGATGCATTCAGATGCTCCATTTACAATTTTACCAGCACCAGCGCACATCTTAGAAAGTAAACTACGTGATGGAAATCATGGCAAACATAGAGGTTAGAACATGTCTGACACCATAGTGCAACACTATGGTTATCTAATGGCTGTGTTTATTTAGAAAACAGTTTTCGAATCAAGGCTAATTGTTGACATCGCGTGTTTGAGTAGGAGCGGATATTTTTGTTAAGATAATGTCGGGATTTTGCGAAATTAGCAATGTCTGTGGAGAAAAGTGGTGTTGAGTAGTGAGTTTGTGATGATTATGTAAATAGTAAAGTAAGTCAGACTTGCATTGTTTTCTGAAGCCTCAACTAGTATCGTAGGTTGAATGAAGTCTTCGCTTTTCACTATCTCGGAGTACTCGTAGATGACCTCGATGGAGTATCCATATCACTTCAGCCAACTTATCTGTTCAGGCATTTATTTTCATATCGATGGTCGTAAACTCGAAATGTAGGTACTTAAAACTCTTAAAAGGTTATGGTGGCAGTCCTTGTTGAAAAACGAATCGCTTTGAAAGCGAATGCGTCTTGTTTCTATAGTTTATTTATAGTTCATATCACAATAGGGGATCGGACTGAATAAAAAAAAAGGTGATTATAATTAGTCCGTCAGTTACATTATCGAAAAATATTAAATACGTGTTTTGTTGTTTTATCAAATGAATAAAATTTGACAAAGATAAGACGCATCCAAGATCATGAGGGGTTGTGACGTCATTTGTAGGTAAAAAAATGTACTAACATGTCACGTTTTCGAGGAGTTCACAAGTTTTCGAAGCACTTCGTCTTCATTTTTTGTTAATGTGAAAAAATAAAAAATATGTGTCCAATATTTTTTGGAAATCTATCTGACAGACTAATTAGTTTTTTTTTGTCCGATCCCCTATTCTATAATATTCTAAAACCCCAGTCTTTTGAATAAGCACACCCTGACTACTTCTATTTTGTGTTAATAAATAATGTTTACCTATGTTAATATAACTATGCCTCTCTAACAGGCTTGCAACTTATGGATGCGCTGGCCTACTTATCAAGCCATTAGCGATGCAAAATACTCGCTAACTCGTCAGGTATTTTATACCTCGTTATCTTTCAGCAAAATACCCTTTAAAAGATGGGAAAGTCTTATGCTTTTGTCAGTGTATTTCAATAGAATTATTGAGTTTAATGACGGTCATTCAGCGCATGCTAGCTAATTTTGTATTGGTGCCATTAGGACGCAGTAAATGGACTAATTTGATAAGAAAAGTCTTTTGACCAGCTTTGTTAACAGATATAAACGGATAACACAGAAAGCTTTTTATCTTTTAACAAAAGAGGTTTTTTTTAGCTATTTGTTCGAGATGTATCCAGAAGGTCCTTTGCGGATTTGGAAATCCTGTTTGTTGACTTTGTTGCACGTTTCTTTGGTCTGGGGTTTACAGTATTTCCTATTAGTGATTAGCTAATGACGGTAAAAGCAATTAACTAATCAGCTTTAATGTGGTGGGTAGTAGTAGACAACATTTCGAATGAACTTTTCGGACCTGCTCCTATGAATAAAGTTTAGAATTTGGAATGGATAAAAGTTATTGTTTTGACTAGATGACGTGGGCTACATCCTTGAACTGCTTTAATGGAATGAACACACGTGTTGTTCGACCACTGACCACAAACTGTCATTAATATTTGAAACATGTAGTAGTAGATATCTTGACATCATCATCTTGAAAAGGAAGTCCAATATCGTTACCTTTGATCGATGGGAATCCCTAACTGAGCATTGTACCAGTATTTACAACCTATTGGCAACGTATGGTGTATATCGAAGGTCATACTTGTAACTTGGTAATGCGAGTTGTTAATAGGGTTACCATTTTCCCAGTTACCAGGGTTTTTGACCTCTTGTCCGGATTTTGTACACTATTGAAGTTTACACTCTTTTTAAAACGACTTACAGGAGAACAGAGAGAGAGAAACACAACACAGACATACGCGAGACAGACAAGAGTTGTTAATAGGGTTACCAGATACCCAGTTACCAGGTTTTTTGACCTCTTGTCCGGATTTTGTACACTATTGAAGTTTACACTCTTTTTATTAAGCGAATTTTAAAACGACTTACAGGAGAACAGAGAGTTACAGGTAATCCGCTAAAAGGACAACTTGGTCTGATGGGGTTTTTCCGTAAAGTAGATTGCGGTCAGGAGGTGGGTCATGGTTTAGGATGAGACTCCACTCTCATCCTAAACCATGACCCTCCCATCCTCGTCCTCCTTTGTGCAACTCCAACTGAACCCTCTACCAACGTCGTCAACGTGGCAGAGTTCAGGTTTATAGTAATTTTTAATAACTATGGGTATATCCGACACGCCGAAGAGAAGGACATTTTGCAAGAAATTAAAAAAAATAAAGTCGCTGAAAAAAAGGGATTCAAAAGATTTCTTTTCTTTTATACAGGGTGTAAATTAACCTTTCACACATACGTCAACCAAAAACCATTTTGTAAATACTAGTTTTTCAAGTTATGACTTCATTGAGTTTACCCCTACGCAAAAATTTTGCTGGGAAACGACTTTTTTTTTAGGTCAAAAATCACATTTTACGGTAAAACTCAATGTAGCACTCTAAAAACATTGTGCTAATGGATGCTTTGAATAGCAAACGGGTCATGGAGGTAATTTAAGTAAATTTATAACCTGAAAAACTAGTATTTACAAAATGGTTTTTGGTTGACGTATGTGTGAAGGGTTAATTTACACCCTGTATAGATAATTTTTAAACGGTAACCCTGCCATGACTGTATCAATACCATCAGCTACTAACAAGGCACGGTGTTCACTGAAGGTCGTAACTTGGCACGGTGAAGTGTGAGTGATGAGCCCATTGCCCAGTTTGAATAACTGTCAGTAACGGCGCAAACGCACGTTGCATCGCAAACACTTGATGCTATCGACGAGAGAATGTTAAGATATCGGATTGCGGACAGTAGGGTACAGCGAAAAATATTAAGTGTCTCCTGAATAGTTTAATAACCCTTCTTTTGGGCTTCGCCGCAGTCGGGTAAAAAATAGTCGCGTGTTTATGTTTCTGCTCGGTGGATTTGGTTTTTTATTGATTTTGATAAAGAAAGAGAAGTATGTTTTGAGAACATATACGCCAGCTTTTTTGGTTAAGATAGAGAAAAATATAGAAATGGTGATGGGATAGTGGTTAGATACTTATGTAACAACACTTGTGTGCAGGGCAATGATGACGATGACAGGTAACCGTTTAACGGTTTTGTTGCTAACCCCCGATTCAAAAAAGAGGGGTGTTATAAGTTTGACGTGTCTGTCTGTGGCTTCGTAGCTCCGAAACGGATCGACCGATTTCTAATTACTTAGTTTTTTTTGTTTAAAGGGTGATTTAATCGAGAGTGTTCTTAGCTTTGTTTGGTGAAAATCGGTTCAGCCGTTTAATAGTTATGGGGAATTAAAGTGGGAACAAACATTGAATATTGTGCTGATCTCAAAATACACATTCACAGATCTGTTTATAACAAAATCAAATTTTTGAACGAAAACTACACTCTTCATAAATTGGAAACAATAATTTTTCATTAAACAAAAAGTTAAGTAACAATTGTCACTCTAAAAAAGAGTGAAATAAAAATTAAATCAAAAAGGAATTTAAAAAAACCCGGACACAATAAAAAAAACAAAAATCTTTTAAAAAGTTACAAATAATTATTATTATTCGTCAGGATTCCTCTTTCCAATAAATTTAATACTAACTAGGCTTTTATATTTAAAACAAAACTTTATTACGTCCGGGGACCGCGGGGTTTTGTTTTGTTTTTTTTTTTAATTAGGAAGCGGTCTCCTGACGCGTTTATGTTTGTTCGGGTTTTTTAAATTTATTAATTTAATTTGAGACGATGAACACCGGTTTATTGGATTGGATCATTGCGAAGACGAGGCGAGTTGAAAAATATTAATGATGATCGATTACAATTTTTTTCACTCAATTTGAAGCGTTTTTCTCCGTGCTCCATACGACGGTTACTTACTACGCAACACCTTGCTTACAAGCGGAAAACTAGCCACGTATATACTTACCTTAGATTAGGTATTGCGATATAAGAAGTCTGACCTCTGAACTGTAACCTGAACGACGGGCGGTCTTCAAGTAGCAGTAAAGACATCTTTAAATACAATGACACATAACAAAGCGTGTAATTTTCGTCACACATTTTTAGTTATCCAATCTTATGAAGTTTCCGAGTTTCTCGTTCTAAGTTTCTCTACATTGTATGAGACAAAGGGCTGTAAAACGATGGCGACGAGTATGTAAATAGTTAAGTCGAATAATATTTATGTGTTTGACTTTCACTTTAGTTAAGTGACATTCGTTTGCGACATGGCTATCATATTCAAATATATTGGATTTCTTGATGTTACACGTTCTTATTACGCTTTTTAGTGCAATTACAAGTTTGTTCATTACTATGCCAAGTCAATTATCTTGAGAATCGTAGACTGACAGAATCTAGAGACTTGTTATTTAGAGAATAAATAAAGGACTCATAAACGTATAACCGTTATGTTTTATGACTGCGTGTTGCAGATTTTTCTCAGACGATAAAACAGATATAATAGCGCTGATAAAAGAGAAGAAAAGTGGGTTATTGTTCTCTAATTTGAGCTGTTAAGGGTTGAATCAACACTACATCCAACGGCCCTCTGCTTAATGCATCCAGCAGATTGCCGCAGTTTACATCAAGTTAATCGCGAAAAGTTTTAGCCAGCACATCAAACCAGGCAAATATACCTTTAGTAGATTTCAACATTATCGCTAAAGCATTAGGTTCAAGGTTGATTGGGAAATTTTGACGGTTTCTGGTAGCTCGATGTGCACGTGTACCACATTTTCAACAAACTAAAGAATGCGGCGTACGAGTGAGATGCCTAGAGTCAGGTAGTTGGCCCAGAAACACTGTAATAACACGTTTCCTTTCAACTTTAGAGTGTACTACCTAATGTAATTGACCACTTTAGCAGACCTAAACTATGTAGATTCTCGTACCATAGTAATGCAGTCTGGAGAAAACAGGATCATCCAAAATACAAAGTCCCAACGAATCCGCCAACCAAGCATTCCGTACATCAAACTAACGTAAAACACGTACGTAAAACTTGTTACTGGGAAACGACGACTTTAGGGGGGGGGGGGGGGGACTTACGTTTTACGGCAGGACTCAATTTGACGGACTCAAAACATTGAGTTGATGAAAGCATTGAATAGTAGGTACCTACGGAGAATTCGTGGAAGTATTTAAAGTAAAGTTATAATAATAATAACCTGTGAAAAAGTTGGCAATTTGAATATTTTCATATAAAATGGCTGGTTTAGCGAAAATAATCATATTAGGATAATATTATGAATTACCTACGTCTGCGTCTGTACCTCGTATTTATAAGTTGCTGCTGGTGGGTAGATAATAAAAGAAATCCATTGTTTTAAATCATTCAAGAAATTATTAATTCCATTTAAATGATTTAGATAGTCTAATAACTACTGAACTTTGTTAATTCATTCAAATTGTTAATTTTAAACGAGTTACACTGTGTTTGTTTACATTAATATAAATGGTTGGTCAAACTTAGTTATTACAAACAATCCCGGCTGTTATAATGAAACACGTTAAGGTGAAAGCGTCAGGATAGCCGCGAACGACTTTTTCGAGGTCAAAGTCATTCCTCGAATTATATGAACTTGGAGGGTTGTATTGATGATTTTGATGATTATAATTCTGTAACTACATACGTCTTACACTCGCGTCCAACATTTCAATCAACATACAACCTAGCACTGGCCTGCAAATTGCAAAAAACGTAAGAAAATTTGAATTTCGCGGCTATCCTGACGCTTTCACCTTAATGTAGGTCAGTTATTGTTAATAATCACAAGGCTGGCAGTGCTGGCACATTTGTCTTGTTCTAGTTACGTTTGAAGAAAACCGCTATATACACAGATCAAAACGTATTACAAGGCGTTGTACTAAGGCTTCAATTAGCCCCTAATTTGGTCTAACCCGACAGAAGACAAGGTATTACAATACCTATACTTACAATTACAAATTGTGAACTAGAACATAGAAAGAAACAATAGCTTATGCCTTGATTAAAATAGAAATGAGGCGGCAAGGTATTTAGCAGGACTGACAGCTAAAGTAGCTTGGTAGCACTCAACATTACAGTAGATAATATAACCGACGGTAAGGAACATCTCATTTGAGTTGCACAAAGGGTCATCGAGCAAGCTAACTTGGCATAACCCTACTTTACAACAGAATGCGTAGCACCGAAATTTGTCGTCGGACGAAAGTCTTAAAGTGGAGTTGGGCAGGACATCAGGCCGAGATTGCCGATGGGCCTAAGCCAACGACCATAGGCTGTATGGTCGTTGGCCTAAGCCTAAGAAACTAGGGCCGTCCAAAAGCCCGTTAGGTTAACGATATCGTCAGGAGCGGGAAGCGGATAGATGAGAGACGTACAGTACATAGAAAAGTGGCAGAAGAAAGGGAAGGCATATACCCAACAGTTTGTGATTCCTGGCTGAATAATGATGAGGGATCTGCTGATACTACCCGGACACTTTGTATCACTATCAAATAATGTGCAGTCAACGAAGACACATATTCATATAGTTTTCTTCCTAATTAAAGAACGCCGCATATGATCCAATGAAACAACACCTATTGTTCCATATATGGTCTCTACAGCAGCACAGCAGTTATAACAACTTGTGCCTCCACCAGTCACAATGACAGGAAGTTTACGCACAAACATATTGTTTAGTATTTAAATTAAAGCTAGGTGTTGATTGGAGCTACATGCGGCGGAAAAAAAACCGGTGGAATATGAAACAAAATAAGGACCTTATAGACCCTGTCAGTTGGCGGACTGTAAAATATCAGATAGAAAAGGTAGAATATTGCCCAAAATTACAATGATGCTTGATAATTGGCATTAACCAAATTGTTACAAACGATTATTTTTACACAGCACCTTTAACCATAACTATATAATAGCTATATTGTTATTCCTATCAGTAATAGATAATTGATTACCATTATCGTGTAATTGATTTTCCAGTAAAAGTGCGATGTGGACGTGGGAACTATAAGTTCTCACAGAGTGTTCTTTGAAACTGTATCACTTTCCTTCACGTGATCAGTGGTTTAACAAAACCATATTATGGGGTTACTCTGTGGTTTTGTTACCGTCCTTTCTTTGGTAGTGTAAGAGCTAGTCTTTAATACTTCTTCATATTTTTGATAAACTATTGTGACTACAATACATGTTGTGATGTCTATTTGACCTGATGAAGTGTCTTAATCTTTACGTTTAGCGTTTGAGGTACAAGCGCCAACAGCTCACCCAACACAACAAGTTTCTACAATCGGTAAATTAAAAAAAATCATTCTTTACAATTGCTTTCAATCATATTTTTAGGACTTACTTTAGAAACAGCCTAATATGATTTTCGTAAAAGTAACAGAGAAGCAAAACTGGCCTGAATAGAAACAAGAAGGAATGGATAAGGATGGTCTACAGGTTTTCGTAGGATAGCTAATAAACAAAACATTAAGCAAATTGGCTTTAGTCTATTCTCAATTCTTAAATTCTTAGATACACATCATAGATATATTCAGATACTTATCAAATCAACTAAGTTACGAGCTAATGATAATTTTATTAATTATGCAATCAATGCCTACTATGATACTATTTATGAAGCCTAGCGACCATTGTGTTCAATTTGTATCACACCTGACGATACTCGATACGATGTGACTACAACTATAATGAGTAATATCGACAGGGAAATTACTAAGAAAACTAACTAAACAATAAGGCATGTATAGATTGATGCTAACATTATCAATATTTGAAAGGATACCGTATTAGTCACTAATAACAGAAGCGATTTAAGTCAAGAATGAATAAACTATGAAGCAATTACTGAGAATATCATACATATAATCCATTCAGACGCCACTTTCGAAATAAACGCTTCTGAGGATTACAAAATATGTAATGCAAACCGGCTACCTAATGGCACAGGTAAAGGAATTATCGAATCCCAAAAGCAATTTGTTAATTAGTTCAAAGGAAAGGGCGATGGACCAGCCACAGATACTATGCCTTAAGGAATGGTTCCCATAACCAAGGTTACATACATAGCAGGACGTGTATTTTTACAATGAATGTATTGTTAAATGAAACAATGCAATGGATACCGTGTCAGGCGAAATTTGCATTGGTGTAGATGTTGGTAAAGTTGTGGGGAAATTTAGACAAAGGCGAAGTTAATATCTATTAAAACTTCGTAATGTCGTTAGCAACGTTGAATTTATGTTTATTTCTACAGCTTCAGTGTGTAATGGGGGCGCTTGTTACATATTTTTTGTCGTTAGCTAGCAAAGCCTTCTCTACAAAAGGCTTAACCCAAATTGTAGAAATGGATCTTTTACAAACCGTTTTGTCTACACCGTAATTACCGTCTGCATTTATTCCACAAATTGTCAGTTACTTCTACGTCGTTTCAGAAAACTGCTCCTATTTAGGATGAAAATAGAAGCTATTTAAGCTAGCAATTATCATTGCGATTGTTACAAGCGCATTACTTCACCGGCATCATATAAAGTTAGTAATAAAGTAATAATTGCACTCGCCCGCTCGCGCATGACCAACCGACCTTAATATTTGACGTAGCATACACTACACATGTGTGGCCAACTTTAATCCTATTATTTATAAACTGGAAATTGCTGTTATTATTCTAAATTACACTTGTATTTGTAAGTTTTCGGTTGTTGCGATCCCACCTAGCAATTGAAAACGAATCAGTTTTTTTTTTGGCTTCGATTTCGTCTGATGAAAAGCGATGTCTGAGATTTATAATCGGGCGAGCGTGCCTAAAATATGTCCGTTTACTCCTGTTTTGATAATTAGCAGTTTATAGGTAGAAGGGAACACAGAAAATATCTGAAAGATCCACAATTTAAAAATTATCTTGAGTATCGTATCAATAATGTTAATCTACGATTCTAAGTTGCATGCAAATCCGCTTTCTGTTTCTTTTATTTCAAGGTGTTTTTATATGGTCGATCGATGGCCGGTGGATATTTTTCTTCTTTTTCATCAATCGTTAACATGCATACTCGCGTCTGTATGGTAATCGATGATGCATAAATCAGGCATAAAATCTGTAATAGAATATTGGTTTTCTTGAGCACGGTGTTTAAGTTCATTGATCGAAGTTAAATAAAATATTGATACTTACATATTGTTAATTCTTGTTAAGAGTTGTCAAGCAAGTGAGAATCTACAATAACTATTTTTAATTAAGGAAACCTGCCTTACTTTTGATTTTATTATTTTCTACGTTGGATGATTTAAATAAAATAAAACATTTTAACAAACTTTAAATTGGTAATCAATCTACAGATAAAGAAAACTCTAAACCTTTTTTTTAGAATTTCCGTTACCATTTCTCTCCATAAATGCTAATGAATATAATTGATTAATGACTACTGAACAAGCATAAGAGGAAAACGAACTGCCAATATAAGAAAAAGGCGATTACGATCAACAGAATGTAAAAGCATAAATGCAAAAACACATCACGCGAACATTGTGCAGAGTAGCGGAAAGATTAATGATCTCATTCACACCCAAGTTAGGTCTGTTTAGTCCTGTGATAATATGGTGCTTCTCCATCAACTGTATTAGTCGCAATTGGTTGTGTTCTGGGGCCAGAAGAAGCAAAAATGTTTAACTTGTACTCTATAACCACAGAAGTTTTATTTCATCGTTTCTAGTTTTCAATGTTTTTTTTTTTGGTTTGAATGATTCCAATAATTTAAATAAGCTTTGACCACCACTTTAGCAGTATTTTTATAACATTATAATTAAAGTGCAAGTCTAAATCGAATTGTACTTTAGTGGTCGTCTTTAGGAATACATATTGTAATATTAAAAATTGTTATGGTATTAACAAATATAAATAAGCTTAAAGTGTAAATTCCAAATTTTTCATTGTACTTAACACTGAGATATAGCAGATAAATAAAAACACAACTAAGTAGAGGAAAAAGACCAGCAACTACATAATAATCTTTACACATAAAACTTAAATGTCCAAATTACATGAACATTAACTGAACTCGACCGACTTAGCTGCCATGATAGTATTACTTTCACTGTTGTTTAGACAAACGAATAATACATTACAAGAGAATTTGATCGCTTTCCATGGTTAGGTAACAGATTTGTTATAACTTGTAATCGAGTCCCTACTCGATATATTGACTATAAATCAAGTCACGTCGACTCGATTTTAAATGTCCCGGTATGAATTGTCTACGACTTCAGCCGATGTATTGTTAAAGTCGTTCTTACTGTGATTGCTTTGATCTGTGGTTATTACATTTATTGTGTCCGCAATTGGCAATTATTGAGCTGCTGCAATGTATGTTACAGTGCTATTAGTTTGTTCTAACCCTATTCCTTGAATGGTGCCGAATTATTTTAAAATAGAAACAACTATTTTAAAATAATTCGGCACCATTCAAGGAATAGGGTTCCGGAAATTGTCTCGATGGTACTCAGTCAGCTTCACATACATCAGCTAAATGTTTTACCAAATCTTCATTATTGATTGGATCTATAATTTTAACTGCCAGTTTCTAAACGTCTATTGAAGTTATTGTTGTCATCTCATGTCCAAAGATTTGATTGTTTTTGTTATTTCCGTCAACAACTCACAGCAGTTTAACATGAAGTTTGACCGTGTGTTTGTTTATTTGTGGCAACTTATTACGCGGTTGCAGAAAGATTGATCCCTTTGTTAGTGTCCATGTGTTCGTTTTTTAAAAGCCAACAAGTTGTTTCATGGAATTTTGTTGTCTATTTTACAAGTAAGCTGCGTGGGGTATGTCTTCTAGAACAGCAGCATTATAAACATTGTCGTTTACAACAATGTTAACATTACCAATTTCTCTCGCTTTGTCATCATGATTTAAACGACTGAAATGATTGCTTGCAAGTTGAATATTCTCAATTGCCATAACTATCTCTACGCACGAGTAACTGCACTGCCAACTCGTTGTTACTTTATTTTTAACTGAATTTATTGCATTAAATTCAATAATACAGAACAATGATGTGGAAAATTGAGTCTATTATAATTATAATGCAATTTTATATTTAATATGTTGAATGGAATTTATTTTATGTGATTGTTGTAACGGTTCGATACAATTTAGAAACTGGTTCTTACTATGTCTGTTGTACTAAGTTACAATTACGACATAACACGGTCCATTAATAAAAACCTATCAATCGAAGCTGTGCACAAAACTATTATGTGCAAATCGATAATTAAAAAGCGATTATTGTTTATAATAGTCGAGAACCGGATATCGATAGCAGACAGTTATTCGCTCAACTTACTTATATTACTTTCTCTAGACATTTAAATTAATTTGTTTTTATTACCGTCATCCAATGTTTGGTAAATCCGAGAGGTACAACACTAACCACAGAACACCACTAGCACTGTTAAAGTATTCATTTACATCACAACACGCGAGTCATCAAGTAATTCCATGATGAATGACGTTATTATTAGCTCTTAAAAAACGTTTTCTCTGCGGGTGGTATCGTCGCGATACAAAATGGCGTCAGAGCGCACGCTATACGTCTGTCACGGCGGGCGCACCAGCGCTGACTGACGTATGATGGTGTTGTGACGACATGACCTGGTGGAATTGGGTGAAACGGATGGACGTGGGCTTACCTGGCCGTACCTTACTTTTGAGACTGTGTATCTAGGCTTTGCAGAGTTGAGTATGTTAGTAAAGTTGACTTCTAGGGTACGACACTGCGTGTGGGAAAGGATTGGCATACGAGTGTATAATCACATTAATCACAAAGGTTCATAATATTATGTAGAGCACCTGTTCAATGTTTATTAAACTTCTCTATTTGGCGAGTTTCACTTCTAAGCCTTAATGTTTTACCACATTCACGTCTCTCATTATAATGGAATAATTAATATCAATCAATGTTTTCTGTATTGTTTTAAAACACCTGTATGTGTATTTGTTATTGGCAGCGAATTTTGTATTATTGGATAGGTCCAATAATACAAAATTTGCTGCCAATAACAAATAAAACATAACTATATTTTGTTTTGTTAGCAGGTTCCCAAGTAAAATTAATTATGTAAGAGGTATCCATCCTGAATAAACAATCACGTGAGGAAATGAAAGGACATCGACAGGTCACCAGACAATAGGTAATCCCTGTTGCCATAACAGGCTCAGTCTAAAAAGGGTAACCAGAAAACCTTTTCGCGGCGACCTTGGTCACGTCACTAGTGTAGCTGGCAGCATAGATAAAGTAATAATGATTGTATGCAGAAATAATGACAATAATAATGCTATCGGTTCGTGCCTGCCCGCGCACGCTCCTATACATCCAATTACGAAGGAATTTGGGTCACTTGCCTTTGCCGCAGTTTTTAACGTTTGAGTTAAAAACTGCGGTATTTCGACGACTTCATTCTTTATTTGACAAATGAAAGGTATTGGCAAACGTGAACGTCAATGAATAGGATTTTTTAGGAATCGCGTGTGAGTTGAATGAAGGCTCAGAAATAATTTAAAATGATGTTACTTTTTCATCAGTGTTTTAAGTCAATTAAGAAGACAAAGAAAATCAGGCCACAATTTTATATTTAGAAAAACAGTGACAGATCCTCGAGCAGTGTGTCAACGCAATGATCTAACACTGAATAATATATTATTCGCTATTTCACAAACAGGAAAATGAATATAAAAGTTTAGCATATCAGTTCTATTGTCATTATTTTTAGCCTACAGCCAGTACCTATGATGCATCAAGCCATAGAGCATACCATTATTACGGCTTATATAAAATCAATCAGCAACAAGGCTATCAGTGGCGTACACAATAATTACATGTACACACACACAACAGCACTCCTGACCAAAGACAACCGGTATCTATGGGAGACTGACCACTTTTTGTGATTCCATAGAGTAGAGGTAGAATGAATGATGACCTGTGCCCTGTAATTGTAGCTTCAATGTCAAAGATAAGTGGATGCTCGTTGGACAAAGCTATTAAAGTCGAAACTAAATTGAATATCGATGGTCAACGCATATTGCACGTGGATAAAGAATTTGACCTTTCAGACGATACAAATTGTACTCGTTTGCCTGCAGCAACTACAAATGTAGTGAATTAACAACACATGTGAACATGTAGATATAATCCTTGAATTTAATGATAACAGAAAGTCTTCAACACTTCAACAGGTGTGGAACGCACACAGCCTTGTGCTTAAATCTGTAAAGCTACTTTTTAAAGACTTCATCTTGACACAAACAAAGTAATAAGCAAAGATAATCCTAAGTATTACCTAACAGCTCGTGAAATATGTAGCACTTAGCATAATTTTAAAATTCACTAGTTGCATTTAGAACGAAATGCATAGAAACGAGCAAGAAAACAGAAATTAAAGAAATATCCAGACGATAAAAACACACACAAGTTACATTAACACCAAAATTAATTCAGAATTGGAAACATATGGTTGACAGAGTGTGTTCAGAGTTCAGAACTTCAGACTTAGCTTGAAACCTGAGTCACGACGATATCGTTAGAGTCCAGACGGTCATGTAATACGTAGGAAAGCCCGTATTATCGAGCGGTGTAACATTACGGAGGAGAATCCTAAAAAGTGAGGAAGGTACGGAAGCTAGCGCTCTAGGGTTTCCTTACTTGTGACTAGGAATCGATTCTTGCGCAACAAGTACGGTTTCAGAATCGCGATTTACATTTGTTTAAATCGATAGTTTCGATGTTGAGGCAGGTTTCTTACTTTTACCTACTGGTGATGCAAGAAGAGTTACTTAGTCGTTTATTACAACTGTAGTCAGATTCATTTTCGACTGGAGATGGTTTGTATCAGGTATTCAAACTGTCTACGATTTTACTACAAGTTCATTGATCGTTAGTTCACAAAGACAATCATGTGCGCTTGTTCATTACTTTTTTTTTTATAACTTTATAATGAATATGTGCAATTGACTTTGATTGTGAAAGAACGTCGGTCGAAAGACAGCACAGTGATTTTGCAGCTTGCGTTTTAAATCTCCAAAAACCCTGAAAACAAGCTGAGAACAATATTCTATTTGAATCATATTCAATTGCATGTTTCTCAGTCTATTGTTATATTAGTGTAAATCATAGATGACCCACTTTGATATCAGATGTAGACTACAAGTTGTAGAACAAGCTAAAGATAACAATTAAGTCTTTGAAGGATAAATAATCCTTCAAAGACTTAATTGCTAATAACCATGTTTTAGATGTGTAATACATGTGAGTAATATGTATACGGGCGTGCATATTGCACATGTGTAGGACAATGGATGCGAGTCAACAGCTGAAGGAAATGTGGCCTATTTCTCTTTTAATAATATTCCTTCTAAAGATTATTTGAATCAAAATATCTCAAGCAGTATAAGTAGCTTATTGTTGGGCCGACACAATTTATATTGCCATCGACATGCTTAGAAGAAGTAGTACTTTATCGACGGCTAATAATAGAAGACAAAACAACTTAGTAAGTAAAATGAACATGTTGGAGTAGACAATTAGCCATTGCAGTAGACCAACAAATTAGTAGGAAGCAAAAAATTTAAAACAGAGACCGATGAGAATTAAACTGTCAGTTGGGCAACAAACCTTGCTTGCGTTTGTTAGGCAACATGATTTACTTAAGAAATATACTAGTAACATTACCAAACGAAACACACACACTATTAAATATGATACATTTACTGGCGCGGGCGCACAATGGGACGTCAATACTTTGCAGCGAGCACGAAATACCGCGAATTGTGAAACTGTAGTAAGAACACGTAAAAACTGCATAAATCAGAGTCTTTGACGCGACAACTGTGGAACGAATTTCTTGAGATTGGTGCAGGAGAGTAAGTGGGAACTTGAATTAAGGTTTGTTGATGTTGCAGAAAACGGAAAGGAATCAATTGAAATGACAGCTTAAACTTACTAAGACATCAAAACATAGCTCTACCGAAGCATTAAATAATATAATATGATGACTAATTTCCTATTTGCATAAACGACCGATTTTCTCAATATTCCATGCACGCAATTTCCCGGATGTACTTTTACTACCAAGTATTTCTATTTAAATACAAATTAATGCACCAAGAAAAGTGAAAACAACCAGTCCAGGACGTGCCATCGTTGCTGAAAAGTCAATAAACTAGAGGGAATGGGTACGGCTAATGTAAGCGAGCTTGCCCATACCGGTCGTGGTCCGGCATGGTAGCCAATTACCTCTAAAAGGTTGTATTATGTCGTCTGCCGTTCAGGTTGCACCCAGGAACAAGGGAAAGTAACTCAAAGGGTCAATGGACCTGCACCTGTTATTACTGACATTTTAACGAATGGGCCCGCGATTTCACAAACCAAAGGGTACGGTCCCAAATGCGATACCGGTTACATTCTTACAATTGATCTTAAGGTTACGTTTCATTCAACTTTTGGTGAAGTGATCTCTCAATCAGTGGTTAAAAATACCGACAGACGGTACTTTTAGTGATTTATTTTAATATCAGTTTCTAGAAAAAGAATTTCTTAATATGACAGTGGCTCTTGTAAAGTTATTTTGATGCCAAGACCCACATACGGAGTCATTTGGTAAAGATGTTGTTTTGAATGGTGCGATTAATCTTAATGTCCCATCTTAAACGCTATATTTCTTAAACAGCAGCCGTTAGAGATGTAACTACAATAATTGAAAGCGACGTGGTATTTGTGGCAACAGTAAACTTCTGGTCGAAAGAAAACTAGAAATACATATGAGTAGGAAAAGTGACAAATGATTATTACGTGATTATGATTATGAATGACGCATTAATGAAAGCGTGTAAAAGCCGTTTTTCAGGACGTAATTTATATAAGTTAAATATGATGAATGAGGCCTTTACATCGTTTTTATGGCAAACACCTCGTTAATTAAATTTCCTTTGCGTCGTCAGTCGTCGAGTTTCAAAGAGTTGCATGAAGAAAACCACTAAAAAGGTAAGATTATCATTGAGTGGCAATACAAATAGGTAATTCAAAATGCCCGTTTATCATCATTTGAACATAGGTACCTAGGTAACATAAATATCCTATTATCCCCCCTATCGAAAACATAAATAGAAACTAATCAATATATTTAGGTCGGATTTGTGCATCATTATTTGTAATTGCTAATCATAAATAGGTATAAAATTGTTATTGTAGCAATAATATTGACCATTTATATTCAGCAGGTAGTTTCCAAGCTCTATGACAATATATGATTATAGCTTATTATTTTCCTAACAGTCAATAATTCGCTATTGATTGATCATGAGTTCATGACCTCGACATTGAAGATTTGTTAGATTATCATTAAGAAGTACCGGTAAAACTTTTTGTACATACTCCATTATACTTGCTTTTAGCTTTTTTAGGCATATCGGGGTAAGTACCATGGTATGTGGAATGCTGTGTACAATATTTGAAAGAAAATAGAGACGTTTTTAACATCAACGCGATGCAAAGTGATGCTACAGAGACTAATAGGAATCACATTCTGAAAGTGAAGATGTGAGAAGCACTGTACCAGTCAAAAGACATCGAAGGCACGAGAAAGAAGACCATGTTACCGTAAACATGGACAATATGCGTGAAATTCTTCTGCATACGAAAGCAATATCGATTCAAATTATAAGCATTAATCGAATCGATATCGAATCATACGCGGTGGAATCGTTATTCGCATGTGCAATATTCCGGAGAAAGTTAATAGGCAGTTATTTTAACAGTAAAATAAAAGAGACTGGAATTGCGATAAGAGTACCTTTGGCAGTTAACAGTGTAAGTACTCAAACATTAGCGGCAATTAACAGTGTTGATGAAATAGTGTGTAACGACGGAAGAGAAAGTACTTGCTTAGAAACAAAAGAGACGTTGATAGAAGTAGATGCTAGAGCTAAGTAACTAAGTTTCAGAGAACTAAAAAGTCACTGCAGGCATATTTTGACTGCGATAAGTACATCTAAGCGTGGTTAAAAACCAAATAACAGAGGACTAATGAAACGTCAAAAGATACTGCATAGTTCGGGTTGGTGGTTTTCTATGGAGAACAACCAGCAAGAAAGGTCATAGTTACTCCTCAAAAAGCCAAATTACATAGTAATTAGCTTTTGAACGCAATATGAATGTGTTTATTGCGAGCAGCTTCTTTGGTGAAATTCCAAAGAATACCAAAGACAAGATGGATGATGTAAAAATTGTTACGGGTGGAGAGGGAACAAATTAAAACAGACAAGTAACATGGGCTAAAGACAGGGCAAAGATGCAATCGATGATGCTAGTAAAACATAAGGTGAAAAGCGTTTGCGTAGTAAATCTCTATATTTAAAGACATTGGATGTGCTTCTTTAGTCAAAATTAATTGAAAATTAACTGTTTAATTACCAATAATTAATAACGCCTTTGTCGTCTGTTTATTACGTAGTTAGATAGGTAATTACAGAACAGAAAGCTAATATTAACGTTTTATGAGCTAAACTTTCGCTACACGAGAAAATAAATGAAAAATATTAATGCATCAATGAATGATGATTTAAAATTACGTAAACAGCTGTCTTATAAGCTGGGTGGACCCTTAATCAATCAATAGTGAATATTATTGGTGTGTAATGAGTTAATGACACCGTTCGACAGATCACTAAAATGAGAAAATATTTTTTTTGTACAAATTTTTATTATTGTTCGTAAAGCGGGTTTGACATGCCTCGACTTGGGCTATCCAAACAAGAATGAGCCCATCAATGCATACGAGTTTTCTGTTGAAGTTGAGGTTGAAGTATCATCAAATTATTTTTGACATTTACTCAAGTTTGCAGAAAGAAATAATAGTGGTGACAAGTTTATGTAATCGTGATTCGAAAGGGAAGCGTAAAACAAAAAACTGTTGTGACGAAGCTTTCTCGTGTCGCAAACGTTTTTAATGAATTTGAATCACCACCAATAGGATCATCGTTATTAATAGACGCAAGCAATCGGAGTATTTCCGTTTAAAAAAACTATTTACTAATTTATTTTTTGTTTTAAAAGTTCAAATTGCAGCAGGTTGTAAAGTAAAGAGCGCAACAGGTTATCATGAATTCACTTCACTGTTTCTTTTGGTTTTAAAATAAAACTTTCTTTGTGCTTAAATGTATGGATACAATAGCAGGTTTAAAAAAAAAACCTATGATTTTTCACGCTCATTGGCTAAGACTTCAATCATGTGCTAAATTCAAAGTAACCAGTGTCCGCTTCGATGTTCCAGCCTGCATAATGAACTGAGCACAACTAATGCAAAAATATCAGCTATTGCAAATTTATTAGGGCAACTCGCAGAACTTGGGTCTTGGGTTCGTTTGCCAGGTCTGGTAAAATGTTATTGCAGTTAATTCCCATCAGTTTAAAAATCTAAATATTTATTTCACGTAGCCCTACATGGGCCGGCCACAGAATGTGAATTTTCTTACATTTGATTACTAGGGACTTAAATATGTAGTAGGGTACTTTTAGGTACACCTCTAGTCCTCTACCTAGCCCTTCGGGCGACAGGCGCTAACAGGCGTGGCGTTTTATTTATATTGTATTGGAAGACCAATGAATGATGTTGTTTGATTATCGGTCCTCTTTTCTTCTAAATTGTCACCTATCGCATAGCGGTGAATTTATCGCCAACCAAACAGAACCGGTTCTACCAGTTGTATGTCTGTGTTTGGCCATTTAATCTGGCTTAGGATGAAACTGATGACCAAAATGGTAATCATGAATACGTAATTGATTTGGTAATAATCATTGAGGGCGGGTTTGACGCGTGTTGGTGTTATTTTCAAAAATGCTTTATGCCCCTAAGCGTGGTTTAGTGCAATCTTTGAATATTGGTCTCTACGGTAATAGGGTAGTTAACAAAAAAAACTAATTAGTCCGTCAGATAGATTACCAAAAAATATTGTACACGTATTTTTTCTTTTTTCACGTAAACAAACAATGAAGACGATACAGTGATTTGAAAACTCGTGTGACGTCATATTCTAAGACATTAGTATGAAATGTTTTACCGGTGAGTGACGTCACAAACCCACACTCAAATCATTGACGCGTTTTACGAGTCGTACATTTTTATTGATTTGATAAAACAAAAAATACGTATCCAATATTTTTTTAACAGACGGACTAACTAGAATCATATTTTTTTAGACAAGTAATAGGGATATTACTTAAAAAAAAAAAAAAAAAAATGAAATTAAATAAAAAAAAATATGATTAAATATGATTATATGATTTACTGAAAAGTTTAAAGAGTGATATTTTTTTAAATTTGCGTTCTTTGATCTAAATGATGTCCATAAAAGATACAATCAGCAAACAACAGACTGAACAAAAACAAATGCAACTCTGCCTCGTTGCTCGAGTGATTGCAAGTACGACAGATGAGCAAGAGGCGTGATGTTATATTTAATGTTATCTTATATTCAGCAACCAGGGGTCTAAAATAGCCACATAATAGACCATTCGTTTAACGCAATTCATAATATTGTGATCCTATCTTTTCTGCTAAAGTGGCAAGCCATTTTAGACACCCAGTACACGTGGGGGTTTATGACCATACCCTGTCATAGAGACGAGGTCTGTGTCCCAGCAGTGGGAACATTATATGCTGATTATTATGTAAGAAGTCTACACTCACAAATGTTAGGCCATAGCATGTGGCTAAGTAAATATAGTAAATATTCATAATGTGTCAAATTAAATAGAAACCTCGTGTATATTATTTACATGATAATCTGTGATGCGAGAAAACAATGTCATAGTCGCAAGCTTGGCTTTCCCGCGTAAGTCGTAACCTCTATTGAGAGTTTGAGAGTTTGAGACAAATATGCAGAAAATCGTAATTGTACTTGCAACTTTTTTGTTTTTTTTAACGCATTTTTTTACTGTATATTAATCATTAAAGTAAGACCATACTGAATATATAAACTAAACTAACCTAAAAACAAACTAACTATAAAGGGGCATCGAAAAACTCCTCAACACTGTCAGCAGGTAAAGTGCCCAAGAGACTGGCAGCGTTGCCGCGTTGTATGGCAACCCTTAGCCTCTGGCCAAAAAAAAAGCCAGCCCTTGGGTCAGAGGAAGCGTCAAGCGTTTAGAAATTTCCTAATTTATAATACAACTTAGATTTAAATTATAAATATCATAATGCATCTAAAGGTGTAATGATTATTATAGAACTCGGATCATTACAGCTAATTATAATTATGTAGAAAAAGATGAAAATTTTGTGAGAAATATTAGTAGGTTGTGGTTTTGCAGCTTACCTGATCAGATTTTTAGGGCACCGACTCCAGATTCTGCAACAAAGAAAAGAAAATTTGATTTAGGTTGTAGTCTAGAATCAAGAACTGATAATGATTTAAAAAATAATAGACTTCCAATATTAGAATATATTCTAATAATACCATCAACATACTTTATTACTCGATATCTCAGCAGTCACCGCTTTTCTTTTTTTCTAGCCATACAGGGTGTTAGGTTAAACGAGGGACATATTATAGGAGGGTAGTATTCGATTCTCGTCCCAAATATGTAAAAAACTATAACCTTAATTTGTGACATAATTGTCCACGCGGGTCCCGCACGCTCTCCAGATCTGTTTATTAGACGTTTCTGTTTTAAAATTTGAAGGGAAAATGGATTATACCTAAAAGTCATTGATCCGCGCACATTTTCTGTGATAACGCGAGGGTGGCGAGACTTTTCCGAAATAATTATTTGGTATGGTTCTGTCTGTTATTTATCAGTGTTTTTTTGTTCATATTTTTATTAGTATCATGCAAGCATGCTCTATTGAGGGTTTCACTTTCCCGTCGTGGCCGCGGGTTGTACACTAGTTATCGCGCCCTCGACATAGAGGGCTAAGAAGGAACATGGATGGATTTTAGTCAGTAGAAGTCTGACACTCCCTTTCGCTCTGCACAAGAGCGGGAGGGGTTATTCGATGATTTTCCACCCGCCAAAAAAAAAAAAAAGGGTTTCACTATCAATATGTCCCTCGTTTAAACTAACATACTTTATACATCGTTCATTTGGCCTTCCCGAACTCTTATTATCATCAACATCCCCACCTAAAACATTCCTCGGGACATTTTCCTCATTCCTCCGCATCATACATGCCCATAGCATAACGACCGAAATAATAATAACATATGTTGACAAACGTCAAATGGTACATACTTAGAGATATACCAATCAAAGACAAAAGATTAAGGAAGACATCTAGGGAAAAAGACATCCCAAGACTCGTCTAATTAAAATAAAAACTGATATTCTCGTTTTAGCGAACGACACGCGTAATTTACGTGGAATCCATGATGTTTTACTCTGTGAGGAAGTGAATGAAGCTCCTCTATTGTTACCAGAACATTGTATTGTTACTGCACCACATAACAAGTTAACAACTAATATATGATTGTTTTATTAGCTGTTGACGTTTCCGTAAGTACTGTCAAGTCTTTGTGCTGGTATCTTTGATTGTTTAGGTTTAAGAAATAGGAGTATGTGTGACACAGTTCAGTGATTTGCGTAAGTAACCTAGCTTATTAATTAAAATATGAATCACGTTATACTTGGAAAACCACTATCGAAACTGGAATTTGACAATGATCTTCTGACTAGTTCTGACGGAAACGACATATTAGTTTAATTTTTTAAATAATCTATACAAATAAATCAAATGGAAATCTCTGTTTGTAATATGAAAATAACAGTTTTTTACTTATTATTGTATCTCTGTTTGCTAATTTCCAAAACGACTAGAACGATTTGAACTTTCAATGTGAAAAAAAAAATACGTTTCCGAGAAAACAAAACAAAACACTTGAAATTAGTTACTAGATTCCAAAAGAGAATTATTTTTATATAATACTTCAGAATAGTCTTTGACTTTAGGGATGAAGTAATATATTATATCTACATTAATATTATCTAATAATAATATAAAGAGGAAAGATTTGTATTTTTATGTGTGTGTATGTATGTTTGTAAGGAATAAACTCAAAAACTACTGCGCCGATTCCTAAATTTGTCACCATTGGAAAGCTATAGACATAGGTTACTTTTTAATACTTTTTATCCCTGTTTTCGCACGGGAACGGGAACTACGCGGGTAAAACCGCGTGACGTCCGCTAGTCATTAAATAAAGACAGACTGTAGTAACTTGATGAGCTGGCGTCTGGGTGTCTAAAATGGCTACTTTAGCAGATCATAATATGAATTGCGTCAGAAAGCGTAAAATAAGCCGTTTATCTGGGTATCTGCGTCTGTGACCATTTAGGAAAATAGATCAAAATAGGAAAATAATACGAATTACGTTAACTTTCGTAAAATGGTCACAGACGCCGTTACTACGCTTCGTTACGTACGTTATTTAACGCTTTTAAACGCAATGCATATTATGATCTGCTAAAGTGGCCCTTTGAGACTCCCTGTAGTACTAACCAACCATATCTTACAATGATCTAACCTCAAAAACTCCTCTATTATCTAATTATTATCAATAGGCTCATCAGATAACAAACACATAATATGTCACAAAAGCGAGAATGCTCATTGTGACATTACATAACGTACATAGGTAACGCAACAATAGTAAAGTGTGGGAGACGGTGGTTTCCCATATGTACACAAGAATGTTTAAATAAAAAAGTTAAGTACGAGGTGTGAGTAGCTGAAGAGATTATTAAAATAATTGTCTCTGCTGACACGTTAATTGAAGAATGCAATAAGCAAGAGAACTTATAAAGGGTGTAAAAGTACCCTAACGCAAACGAAGGGCACTTGTTCTCCCCACCACTGCGATATTTTTTTTGTTCTAGACCAAACCTGGGAAGAAAACAACTGTGAAAAATTTGGAACTTTGACCCCCAATCTCTCCGTAACTAAGAGGTAGTTACGGAGAGATTGGGGGTCAAAGTTCCAAACTTTTCACAGTTGTTTTTGTAAATACTAGTTTTTCAGGTTATAACTTTGCTTAAAGTACCTCTATGACCCGTTAATTATTCAAAGCATCTACTAGCACAATGTTTTAAGAGTGCTTCATTGAGGTTTACCGTAAAATATGATTTTTGACCCCAAAAAAAAGTTTGATTTACAGAATGCTTGGTTGGCGGCTGTGTGATGAGTTGATTTACACCCCGGAATAGATAGACTGCTGTGATGACAAGTAATAGAGAAGTATAGAAGAAAAAGACACGCTGCGCCGAAACAAATTGGCACAAGGGAAGAAGAATAATGACTTTATAAATAGATAGGAGTTGCAGATGATGACAAGTAAGCAACGCTACTTTCAAGGAGCCATAAAGATTCACGACAAATAAAAAATAGTGATCGCTCGTTAGAAAGGTGATTATATTATCTAAATAATCTGGGGGCACGGCGGTGAGTTGCGCGGCTTGGCCTTTTTTACAAGTTTTGTTTTTGATGGGATCACTTTTTCAGGGAGAGATGAAGACCACAGGAAAAATATAGGAAAGTATGGACGACGGAGGTTCCCCATATGTACACAAGCAAGACTGTAAAAAAAGTTAAGTACGAGGTGGGTGGAATTAAGTAACGAAGAGGTTAATGAAATTATTGACACTGTTGAAACGTGTAAAGAAGAAAGTCATTAGCGTCAATTACAAGATAGTAAATGGATAACTATTAAAGATGATGGTAAGTATCCAACTGAATGTTAGAAATTAACTAGCTTCAGCTACAAGAAGCCATAACGATTCACGTCAATAAGAAAATATTATCTTCATGAGCGTGAGATGTAATTTTATGGAAATTAGTAATATACCTAATCACTCTTCAGTGGAGGTACATACCAGAGAAGGAAAGTTATTTAAGACAATGGATAGATTGGCAGGGGAACATGAAATAAAAGGGAAAATTCATTATTGAAAATGAGATGTTATCACATATGCTAGGGCAGTAAGTCATCATTTAGTTCATCATTTAGTTTTTTATTGGGACAAGCTGGCGACACTATTCCCAAACCACTGCAACGCCTGAAAGCTAGAATGAGCAGCGGCGACCACCAGAAAAGCGCCGAGACAATTAAGGTCGACGAAGTCCCAAAGAAACTATTTCGGTATTGGATCCCACAGAGAAATTATCGGAAAAGAATAGCAGAGTAATAATCATTGGAGTATTTAGAAATCCTTTAGATATATTTTGGTTACGTTTCATGAACGATGCACTATTAACCAGTTTTCCGAATTCACTAGCCACATTATTAGACTCAATTACGTATCCCCATAGCACCGTCATAGAATTTAAAATCAGCTTCTGCAGCCTCGTCGTCTATTGCATTATAGTTTCTTACCTAATCCGTAGTTACCTCGGCAGTATTATCTCCTGGTGTTATATCGCACTGGTGTATAACTAGTACCTATATAACAAGTGACAGTTTGCCAACAATCGCTCGTTACCCTTAATTGTATGTTGCGACTTGCGTGAAATGACAAGTAATTAGCACAGCTATTCTGATTACTTCTTTACTACTGTCGTAATGTGGAGAGAACGTTGTTTTTCATTCAGAGCCTCCATTTGTTATGTGTGGAAATGCTGAAGTTATAGTTGTGATGCAAACGAGATGATCAATGTCATCTCATCATCTGCATATCTATATGTATATATAAAATAAAGTCGTGTTAGTTACACTATTTATAAGTCAAGAACGGCTGAACCGATTTGGCTGGAAATTGGTGGGGAGGTAGCTTAAAACCAGGAGACGGACATAGGATAGTTTTTGTTCTTTTTTTTTGGGTAAGTAGATAGGTAGGTTGTAGGTAGGTAGGTAGATAGGTAGGTAGGTAGGTAGTATTTAGGTAGGTAGGTAGATAGGTAGGTAGGTAGGTAGTATTTAGGTAGGTAGTAGGTAGGTAGGTAGTAGGTAGGTAGTAGGTAGGTAGTAGGTAGGTAGTAGGTAGGTAGTAGGTAGGTAGTAGGTAGGTAGTAGGTAGGTAGTAGGTAGGTAGTAGGTAGGTAGGTAGTAGGTAGGTAGGTAGTAGGTAGGTAGGTAGGTAGTAGGTAGGTAGGTAGTAGGTAGGTAGGTAGTAGGTAGTAGGTAGTAGGTAGGTAGGTAGTAGGTAGGTAGGAGGTAGGTAGGTAGTAGGTAGGTAGGTAGTAGGTAGGTAGGTAGTAGGTAGGTAGTAGGTAGGTAGTAGGTAGGTAGTAGGTAGGTAGTAGGTAGGTAGTAGGTAGGTAGTAGGTAGGTAGTAGGTAGGTAGTAGGTAGGTAGTAGGTAGGTAGGTAGTAGGTAGGTAGGTAGTAGGTAGGTAGGTAGTAGGTAGGTAGGTAGTAGGTAGGTAGGTAGTAGGTAGGTAGGTAGTAGGTAGGTAGGTAGTAGGTAGGTAGGTAGTAGGTAGGTAGGTAGTAGGTAGGTAGGTAGTAGATAGGTAGGTAGTAGATAGGTAGGTAGTAGGTAGGTAGGTAGTAGGTAGGTAGGTAGTAGGTAGGTAGGTAGTAGGTAGGTAGGTAGTAGGTAGGTAGGTAGTAGGTAGGTAGGTAGTAGGTAGGTAGGTAGTAGGTAGGTAGGTAGTAGGTAGTAGGTAGGTAGGTAGTAGGTAGGTAGGTAGTAGGTAGGTAGGTAGTAGGTAGGTAGGTAGTAGGTAGGTAGGTAGGTAGGTAGTAGGTAGGTAGGTAGTAGGTAGGTAGGTAGTAGGTAGGTAGGTAGGTAGTAGGTAGTAGGTAGTAGGTAGGTAGGTAGTAGGTAGGTAGGTAGATAGGTAGGTAGATAGGTAGTAGGTAGGTAGTAGGTACGTAGTAGGTAGGTAGTAGGCAGGTAGTTGGTAGGAAAAAGGGCATTGCAAGGCATGCCGGGTTCAACTAGTAATATACATATATAAATAACAATCAATGTCAGTTTTCGTTATAATTTTATAACTCAAGAACGGGCTCACCAATCCAAACCAACTTGTTCTTCGGACTATTTAGTATATGGTTTATGTGAAGTTTGCACAAAATCGGTCGAGCGGTTCTTCATTTATCACATTTTTTGTGACAAATAAATTCAATAAATGGCGGATCATTTTGTGTGTGTTCAAGTGGATTCGAGAATGGCTTAGATTCATAATTGGACCCGGTCTGTGGCGCTACTGTCCGGGCAGGACGACGTCGGACTTGACCTAATTAGGGGTCTGCAAAAACATTTTTCAAAATCAAGTAACAATACGCTTGGTGGCATATCAGACATGATACATGTTACTTGATTTTGAATAATGGTAGTGTGGACCTCGGTATTGATCCGCCTAATCGTGCTAGCATATGTGTTAAAAGCCATAAAATTGACCATTATGAGTCAAAAGGCAGCAACGTCTTAACAACTCATAACAGACGATGTGTATGTGCAAGTTTACGTACTTGACCGATTTTGGTGCGAAGTTACCATTACCATGTAAACCGTTCGTTATGCCTTGCGCAAACCGCGGCCATTTGCAAATTACTGCAATTATACTATTTATTTACACAAACTATCGCATGTGAAGGATGGTGTGGTAATTTCTTAGTTATTGCTCTTTATATTGAAGGGTACGGCCCTACTAATATGGGCGACAGTATTATTGTACACAATGATTAACCTACTTGGATTATTAATGTGTCATTGCAAGCATTATTGTCTTGGACTCAAAGAAACCACAGATTTGAATGAAATTGCAATAAATACATACAAGGGCATAATAGTTGTAAAAATACCTTTAACGAAGCCGAATGGCGATTGCTCCTTGTATTTAATAATTCTCCTAAGACTTCCAGTTCAAAACTTGTTCCTTGGAGTAAGGACATTCAATGTGAAGAAACGGAAAGTATGTGACAGGATAAGTGATAATAGAGTTTAAACCAAAGAAGCAGACCAACGAAAAGAGCCAAGTTTGGCAAGAGAGATGATAAATGACTAGTTGCTTGAAAGAGAAATACTACGGGACTCCAAATAAATTAGGATTCACACAGATGATGATAGTAAAACTTCGGGAAACAGATACTGTAGCTAGTGCTTCATCTAAATGAACCCAAGAATATAACCAAACCAATTCAAAAGCAGACCCTTATTTGCCGAATGTGATAATTATACAAGCAAACATGGTATTCCCGTGCAATTGTTGCGGCGCATCGGACCACAGTAAATTAATAACAACAATAAAACGCAGTTGTATTTCCAGCGCCGCATATGGCCCACAGTTCAGTGGTCGCGGTTTGTGTCCGTCGATACCCCGCGCTTGTGTGTGTGCCAACTTACTATACCGATACCTAAGCCTAGTGTGTGTGGCAGCTTTCTGTGCTTACACATAACTTATTCAGGAATGACGTCAATAAAATTGCGCTTGAAGTTCGATCGGTGGAAAATGTAAGCTTTGGTTTAGTTATAGCCTGCTGAGGGATCGATACTAATCTTATGAATGCGAAAGCAACTCTTTTTACTTGGGTTGTCTGCTAAACGGATAAATTATATTTAGCAGATAACCTATACGGGCTCCGGGTTGTTCGAAATAGATACAGCGGCCTCGACCCAAAGGGCAAAGAAGGAACATGGGTGGTTTTTAGTTAGTAGAAGTAGGGATACTGCTCTGCCGGGAGCGAGAGTCGTTTGACGATTTCGCACCCTCCAAAAAAAAAAGCAAAAAAATAAGATGCCATTTTTTTTTAATAGCCTGTACTGTCCCACTGCTGCGCAAAGGCCTCCCCCAAATCATTCAGTACGGGTCATAATAGGGGATCAGACTGAGTCAAAAAACAATGATTCTAATTAGTCCGTTAGTTAGATTATCGAACAATATTGGATACGTGTTTTATCAAATTAATCAAAATTGACGAAGATAAGATGTGGTTGTGACGTCATTTGTAGTTAAAATACTATCATATAACGTTTTCGAAGAGTTAACGAGCTTTCGAAGCACTGTATTGACTTCAATTTTTGTTTATGTGAAAAAAGAAAAAATACGTCTCCAATATTTTTTGGAGATCTATCTGACGGACTAATTAGTTTTTTTTTGTCCGATCCCCTATTAGGAAATCTTAGATACTGCAACAACGACAAGGGCAAGCCTGTATAAAAACACCAAAAAAAAAACAACTTGCCAAATTTTCAATAGGTATATGCACAAGAATTTCCCAAAGCTAATGCAAAATAATATGAAGGTAATCGAACTTGAGAAATCCTTAGTTAGCATTAGATTGACAATATATTGTGATGATGATGACAAAGAATCATAACAACAGTAATTGGAGTACGAGACAGTTATTGTTCAAAGGGACGACCTTGTCACCGAAACATCGACACTAGTTGCGAGTTTTACAAAATATTCACTACTAACAAATGATTCATTCATTTCTCCGTTATGGATGAATGGACAACAAAGAACACACAGAAAAATACACCGTAAATCAATCAACAGATGATTCGATTCTCAGTGAAGACGTAAGCGAACTTTCTGTCGATTTGCGCTCAAGAAATATGAATCACAGAGAGATTGCCAAACTTGTAATTTTCTAGGTCGATTGTAACTATGACGTCGATATTGGATCCGCCATTGCTGACGCAGATTTAATAGTATGTTATTATATAATATAACTAATAACAGCAGGATTGCATTAAATAACAACAAAAATGATAAGAGATAATGAAACGGATGTCAAATGATAACTTCAGTAATTATGCATTTTGCACTTCCACAAGTGCATAATCAGTGCATATTTTATTTACCAACGTGTGAAAATACAGTGCTTTAGAGTCCTCACACAGTCAGAAAGCGTCGCGGCAAACCTCGGTAACGATGATGATGAACTAGTCGTTCGAAAAACGACCTGGGCAAAATTAAAGCCCACTTTAGTTCTGTAACGTACGAACTGGAAGTCATGAGGCTTTTGCGCAGTAGTGAGGCTAATATTAATAGTTGCAAAACATGACGGTTTTCCGAATTTTTCACAGTGTCTTCTACTTGAACCATTTCAATTATTATTATTATTTTTTTTTGTGTGTGTGTTTTTTTTTTGACATTTAATAATGTAAAATGATTACCTATTTAATATGATAAATATTTAAAAAAATGAAATTGTGAATGTGAGGACCATGTGGGTCTTTCTTAAATTTTAACGATTGTCTGGCAGTTTGAGTACTTTAAGTGACCCACCCAAATGTCCTTTCTTTGGTATTGTTCGTCGTGACGTTGAGCTCCTTGAGTTTTAAGTCGAGCTCCACGATAACTGACAAATGCTTGCACTGACTGGACGGGTCCACTCAAATCTGTGTGGTGCTTTCTTCAAAAGACCATCTCAGACATTAATCTGCATGGTCTTCATGTGTGTATTATACCTTATTGTTAACCCAAACGATTTTAAAAGATTAAAAGAGTAACCTTTGGAGTTTCTTGCCGGTTCTTCTCCTTAGGAATCGACCAATGCACCGAACCGTGCCCCCTTTTTACCGACGTTTTATAAGTGCCCATGTAGGCCTATGTGAAATAAAAATATTTTGATTTTGATTGATTTTTTGATTTTGAATTCTGCATTCAATAATTCTTGTATCATCACGATAACTGTAAAATTCTCATATCGTTTTACTGCAAACTAAGTTAGTAGTAATTTTACGCAAGTCGGCAAGATTTCTAAACGTTGCATTAAAGTTTGTGGTAGTAAAAGACTGCACAATTTTATTACACCCAATTAGAATCACTAGTATAATTTATATTAACATTATAATATCAACAGGTACAGGTACTAAGTTCATGATAACTGAACTTATAACCTATGTAATGAAGTAGTAAAGAAATAACGATTTATATTTTTTTGGACCGTGGACCGTGTAACAGTGAGTATGTCACCCAATGCAAATCCTCAACAATCTTACCCCAGAGAAGCTGTCCCATAAAAATCACATTTTCCAATTGGCGGTCAAGATATCAAATGTTTCTTTTCTCTTATTCTGACTATCACGAATAACTCACGTTTAACTCCCTGTACAAGAGTTATATGATCTGTGGTCCAACCGATCTCTAGCGATGCATTTACTAACGAACAGCTTTTATTTGTATGGGCATTTATACTCTTTCGCATGCTATTTATGGACTTCATAATAAAGAGTATATATATTGTGTTACCCCAGTTTTATCAACGTGAAGATCTCACCATAATGTTAGCCATTATACATGATTATATTGAATTTGAATAGACAGCTCCGCCCCCTGCTCTTTATAACTAATTAATCCAATTCTCTCAAGTGTGCTTTCGTGAGAAGTGTTTTATCTTCCATGATTTATTACTAATCACAAGATCGATGTAGTACCTATACCATTCAAAGTTGTAATTAGATCTCTTTCGTATTTTTCACTTCAATGGTAACTATTTGTACCTAAGCTGAAAGAAAGCTGTACACAACTTTGATTTCATATTAACATGATTTGGTTCAGATTCTTAGTAGGAAGACCAATAAAAGTATGGATAGACTGTGAAAGATGATATTTAACAGAGATGACGAATAACAGCAAATCGGAAATGGGGACATCCGCATGAGAACCAAGGTTACCGACTTAGCCCGAAGAACTGCCTAACTTAAGTGGCAGTGGGCAGGGTACATTGCTCACAGAACGGATGGTCGATGGGGCTGGAAAGTTCTGGAGTGGCGACCGCGAACCGGAAGACCTTGCGTTGGAAGGCCTCCCACTAGGTGGACCGATGACCTGGTGAAGGTTGCGGGACCCGCTGGATGCGAGACGCACGGGACCGGTCAATGTGGCGACACTTATCGGAGGCCTTTGCCCAGCAGTGGACGTCTTTCGCCTGAAATGATGATGATGATGAATAACAGAGAAATATGGAAGAAGAAGACATACTGCACCGACCACAAATAAATTGGAATAATGTCTGGAAAATAATGATGAGGTTCAGATTCTTAGTTTAACTCCATCGAAAATATTTTATATCCGAGTTAAGACATACAAAATGTATTGGGCATGAAAACAAGTAATTACGAAGCTACGAAGTAAAGACCAAGCAAACAAAATTACAGACGAATTGAAAACTTCCTCCTTTTAAGAAAAAGCTCAGGGTATCTTAGTTAATTTAGTTCAAAGTTGAAGAATATATTCTAGAAATAGCGATTGAAACTTGCTTGCTTACCCTCACAGAACCCTACAACCAAATAAAGATGGTTTCATCATCACTTCTAAATGCAAATAAACAATTCTTGCAGCGAAAGCTACTTACCGAAAACACGCATTACAATCAATAACCTCGTTGATTGATTACACAGTAAACTACATACTTTCTAAAGAAATATGTGCATAATCTAGATAAGAATGTCAAAAATGTATAGGTAAGTAAATTAATAATACAATAATTTCCGATAATTGAACGGACAATAAATCATGTAGGTGTGCGATGTTATCTGCGCGGGCGCACCTTATCATTCATCGTGAATTTCGTAATACTACCGATGGAACTTTGAAAGTAAAGGCTTCCGCGCCACGGTGTGATCGACGAATTACCTTAATTTATTAACGTTATTGGATAAATTGAAAAATGGGTTGTAGGGTTTGGAAGTGTGAAAGAGGCTTTCAAACTGTGCTTTATGAATGTAATTATAGTTGTTTCGGGTCTGGGTGTGTTTGTGTATGTAAGTTTAAATGTTTGTAAGCACCCACGATACAGGAGAAATTCCTAGTGTGGGGCAACAACCTAGAAAAAAGTCTTTCCCGCTCATTTCAAGGCGGACAAGTTATACGGGGAACTTGTTGAAAGATCACGCAAGCGAAACAAGAGGTATAAATAACTTTAAAAATCCATTAGGTAACCAGACAGAGGCCTAAAAAGAAAACTAATTAAGGATTGAACAAGCACGAATCATGAATTTATGACATAACCTAACAGTCCAAAGTTATAATTATTATAGGAATGCCGGGCGTGGTCTCAATCATATTCAAATTTCAAATATATTCTTGTTGAACGAAACGTTATGTTCTGCGAGCAAAAAAAAAAACTATTGATTGATACCTGCCAGTACGTGTAGTTACCACCAGATAATGGTAAGCAAAGTGTTGCCTAGAGCCTTGTTACGTCACATTATGGTCCGACTACTCGTGAAGTTTATAAGTTTATAATTATTAATGTGGTTGTAATAAGACCAAATACAGATTTTTCTTTACGTCAACACTGCATTGTTATTTTGTTAATTTAATAACAGTTTATATCTGCGGTTTTGTTTGCGTGCTTGGGGTCTAAAATGGCCGCTTTAGCAGATCAAAATATGAATTGTGTTAAAAACGTAAAATTATAGGAACTGCGTCTGTGACCATTTTACAAATTTTAACACAATTAATATATATATTTTCCTATTATGATCTATTTTCCTAAATGGTCACAGACGCAGTTACCATTATGAAAGGTTCATTTTACGCTTTGAATGCAATTCATATTATGATCTGCTAAAGTGGCCATTTTAGACCTCCTGACCACTGAAACTTACTGTACAAACATAACTTCAAGGCGGTAATCTCTAGACAAAAGTGTACCTAAAGGTACATCCAGATTTCGCCATTTATGTTAGCCCATGACCCGTTTACTATTCAAAGCATCCAATAGCACAATGTTTTAAGAGTGCTACATTGAGTTTTACCGTAAAATGTGATTTTAGAACCCAAAAAAAAATCGTTTCCCAGCAAAAATTTTTGCGTACTTAGTTTGATGTACAGAATGCTTGGTTGGCGTATGCGTGAAGGGTTTATTTACAGCCTGTATAAATAGGTATGGATGAATTACAAACAATATTTATTAATAGGTTGGTACACTGGTACCTAGATATGTATACTTCGTGTAGTGAGTATTAATAATTTAAACATATATACATTTATTGGAGTTTATGTAAGTCACTGAAACCGCAAAAACAATGACGTTTTTCTCGAGTTAAACGAGGAGCTGGCGGCGTGATACAATAGAAATCTATTATAGACTGAAAGTCTTCCTGACTGATGCAACTTTCTAAGCAGTGGGCTGTATATCAAGAGTTGTCTGCCGCACCCGTCGGAGCTGCCTTTGACAACACAATAACACCGGCGGTTGTTTGAAGGCAAAACTTATAAAATATTTTGAAACACTGGAGTGTTTGCCATTACAATAACGAGGTAACCACCGCTGTTATATTCAGTTTCTTTGGTTTTCCTCTACTATTTTACACCTACACATGAATACCCAAAACTTTTCTCACGACATTGCAACATGCACCCCTCATAATCTCCTGAATAATAGAATATTGAGCAAGAAAATCAGAGCAGGAACCACAAAGTGTCTTTTAATAACAAACCGATACAAGACGATGTTGAAGATTCCTAAGAAACAGTAGATGAATGCTAAACTGAACAAAGATATATTAACAAAGTTTCAACACAACATAGAACCACTTGTCCATGAAGATAAACGATCGCTGCTATTTCCAATACCAAAACAGATACCGACTTTAAAGTAAATACATACAGGCTACACCTCGTTGCCCATCTGAAACAAAATTCCGCATTCTATTAGAAGCAGAGCGATGCATCTTATTATGCAACCGCAAGTGGACGGCGCAGCTTAGATGTGGAACGTCGACAGCCGTGCGGAATGCCCAAGTTCATCCAACCTGCAGTTTCACGATCGTGACTGGCATGACGGAGCGAGAACCACATTCTTCATACTTTATACCTTAGTTTTACCAACAAACCTTGTATGGGAATCCGGCTGTATCTGACAGTTTTGTCTAAGGGAAATCGGACCAGCTTTTGTGGTAGTACTGGCAATGACCATCGAAGAATGTGTGAAAAGGAATGCTATTGAATTAGAAGAATTCACTGTGTACAATGTCAAGAAGAAAGACATACATTGAAAGACCTACACATTACTTGTCCATCTGGCAAAATAACTGTCAGGAATTTGCTCTCTTCATGGAGTCATCGGAATTCATGTGAAGTAACAGGTATATTGGCGTAGTTTCCTTCACCTTTACCTAAATTATGCATCAAGGATTTTTTTATCTTATGACATCCTCGACAACTGCATTATTGTTATTTGTATTTTTTTTCTCTTAACAAATACCTAGACATCAATATCGGTTGCTGGGCTCTAATACGCTACAGTTTCCCTTGCCCTAAAATATTAAGAAACGAAACTGCCTATTGAAAACTAAAAGCCCCGGCATTTTAGATGCTATTAGTAGCACTAGAACTAAACGTTAAAGTTTAGAATCGAATAGTACCTTAGAAACACAAAAATCTTGAACGTACGTACAGATGAGCTATGTACGTACCTACCTTCAAGTAAGGGCCAAATAAATATACCCAAGTGTGAAACAAATAAAGGCGACTCGTTTCCTCACCTTGAAATACAAATATTTTGATAACAAACAAAATCAAGATTCATTAAACAAAGTGCCTCAAGGTCTGCGGTAAACACACATTCATGTCAAAGTAGAGGAAAGTTCATTGAAATACTATTATTACGCGGAAAAGAAGGTGCAAATCAAAGGACGCAGCCTTCCTCAGCGTGCTTGAAGAATGTTAATATGGTGTCGCTATGTGTCTGAAGCCACAAGATGAGTATAAAACAAGAATGTTCAACATGGGTAAAGCAATTTTAACTGAGAGAAGCAATGAATTAGTACTCATCCCGCGGGCCCCAAATGAGAGGGACGCACCTAAAGAGTCTCATAGAGAAATATGAAAAAAAAAGACATACTGCACTGACCCCAAATTAATAGAGACAAGGATAGGGCAATGATGATGATGATTAAGTTAAAGCATCAATTGATTAATGTTACAATCAAATCAAATCAGACTTGCCATTCGCCAACCGGTAGGTTATGAATGAAATGAATGGTTATGTCTGAATGTTCGTTAAGAGTGAACCTTCTATATAACAGTGGTATCTACCTAGTGCAAGGTAGCAGTGTGCGTGCGCGAAGTAAAAACATTAGCGTTATTCGTGGAAATCCCTGCACATAAGATAACACAGGCATTTGTGAGGACATTTGCAATAGTCGCTTTTACGAAAAAAATAATATATGAATTTTCATTTTGCAACCATTTTCATCATCATGAACAAGGAGGAATAATCGCAGTTGATAGCCCACCATCACCAATTGAATTGGAGGCATTAAAGAAAGAACGAAAATAATAATCTGTGAGTTCTTTATAAACAGCAAGTATTATGCCTGCTTTCAGAATGATAGATTATCGATGAGGAACAATAGTAAACGACAAACATTAGGAAGAATCATCAGTCAAATTTCTCTTCTTTAACAAGTAGAATCTAAGTAGATATGAAAAATATTTCTAAGCGTATTGGGATGTAATCAATGATTCTTATTTAAAGAGGCAAGTCATAGCAGTGATAGTCAAATAAATTACATTAGAAATTCGTTCCAGGTTATGGAGCTATATTTTCTCTTTTTGAAAGGAGTGGTGTCAGACATGAAAATTGAAAAGACTGAAATAATAAGAGAAGATAAGGGAGTATAGGAAAAGAATATAAAAAAAAGAAACAAAGCAATACAAATAACTGTCAACCGATGAGGAAAAGATGTTGAGTGCAAATGTGGGATGATATCGTGTCCTGCGTGCCCTGATGCCTACACACTACACAGTACTTGATGGACGCTAGTGACAGTGCTAAATGGGTATCCATGTTCTGTATCGACTCATTAATGTTTGCCACTAACACGAAGAAAATCTTACTAACCTCTTTGGTAGTAGCTGCAAGAACATCGGACTTCAAATGCTGTTTGTTTTAGTTTTACTAACACATTGCGAGATAACACCTTTCTACTTGCATACCGGGCTACCGGCCCACAGTCATATGACGAACTTCACAGAAAAATTAACTGACTCATTATTTAATGAAGCAGGTCTAGAGTTCTAGACGTTTCTAAAAGAAATTGCATATTAGTATTTTTTTACTTATTTGAAATTGTGGGTTCTATCCCACAGTATTTTCTGATAAAGACTTCGGTGTTATCATTGTACGTTCAATGTTTAGTACCTATGTCATCAAAATCATCTATGAAACCATGTTTTTGGACTTTAGGAGAGCAAAAAACGAAAGCAGTTGACGGCAAAATTACAATAATACGAAACATTAGATACACTTTCCCAGAAAAGAGATTAATTTTGAGGAAACCTCTAGAAACAACAAAAATAATCTTCATTATAATTGAGCCGGTAAAAAATACTGAAGATTTGAAAGGAACTATTGTAATCGCGTTCTTGCTAACTGCCAGATTGGACACGCTTATTTTTCACGTGGAGACCGTAATAACGTAATGTTAGACGTGTCCGTAAATCAGATGTTAATCTTTGTAATTATTATTTCAGTAGGAAGGTTTCTTGGTAATATTATTATGTGCAATGGATTCATGTTGGTCACTTATGTGTATCTAATTACCCTAATTGAGGGTTTGGTAACGATGCAATTGTGCGCCCTGCGGGCGTAAAGATTCAATAGCCAAAACCCGAGGGGCTTCCGCTAGAAGTTAAATAAGCGATATGAGTATCAGTTAGTCCTTATTTATTTACGTAACACTTCGTTTTTCCGCAAACTCTACTCTTTCTATGTCTTGCAGACGCTTTTTGTTGATTGGTTTGCATTTTCATGTTTACTTTTTTTCATGATCATCTGCCTAGGCTTTTCCTAACCATATTGGGTCGGCTTCTAATCTTATCTGATGCATCTGAATACAATTCTGTTTACATGGAGCGACTGGATATATGATCTCAACAACCCAGTCAGAACAGTTTAACAATCACCCCTTTGTATTACCCATCCAAGGACCCACCTTACCATGTTTTCTTTTATACTTATAAGTCATTTCTTGCTCATGAATCTGTTCTGATCTGATCGAAGTCGGGTTTAGGTTCATAAATATCGGAAGGTACTCTTTAAATATTGCTATTTATAAAATATGACTTCGATATTAGGTATTCAGCAAAAGCCAACATCAAATAAGATAATAAAATTCTAAACCAGAAATAGCAACATTTAAATGCAGAGATTGAGCAGGTTTCCTTCGATTAGATAACGCGGAAGATTCATCCGATTTCCTACAAGACGGCTGACTTGGAGACACGCTTACATGTTGTTATAATTGTCTTTAGGACTGATTTCATTAAGTATAATTATGTTGTTTTAATGTAAAGAAGGGGCTGACCAAGTAAGAGATATTTGTATTAGTTCATTATTTGTTTAAATACTCGGGCCTTCCTTTCAAGCGTACTTTGCTTACTTTATCATGTGGCCTAACATATTGACAGCATTTGTGGACATGAACATGTACTCTCTCTCTGACTTGGCTTCAAATGCCGACGAGAAATATCCCTTAGTGGTAGTCACCGTGCTTCTGGATCATATGTCCAAAAATGACGGATAAGGGCGGATGGATGATCTGTCGGGGCCGCGGGTAGTCCAACGGTTATCGCAGCCTCGACATAGAGGGCGAAGAAGGAACATGGGTGGTTTTTAGTCAGTAGAAGTCTGACACTCCCTTTCGCTCTGCCCAAGAGCGGGAGGATTATTCGATGATTTTACACCCACCAAAAAAAAAAGGGCGGATGGATGATTATGGTTGATATTCAATGGCTATTAACACGTTTCTCCACGCGATTTTTATTTGATTGGTTACTCATTAATACTAACTAAGTAGGGAGTCCTTTATCAATCATCCAAATTAGCCAGGTTATTATTATGACTAAATTATGGCGGAATACGTGAGGCAATAGATGGGAAAGAACGTCATTGGTTTGTTTATTATATTTTTTATATACAGCAAGTTTTAACGGCTTCATAGCATATTGGTGTTATCATGATGGTCACGATGGTCTTGTAGTAGGTATGTATGTGTTTGTAAGTGCCTACTTTTAGTGACTCTTACTGGGATACTCAGAGATATTTAATAATTACTTAAGCCGTCACTTAGTAAAGATTTGACATACTTTTGTATGACAAAACTGTCAAAACGTTTACTTCTACAATAGTACAGTACAATCTCACATGCATCAATAAAATCGAAAAGGCGTAACTAATAAAGGCCCTTTACACCGTAGCACCGTTAAGTTTCGGGTCAACATCTTATAAGTATGCTGAGACAAACAAGTGTAAAGTCTACTTTCACGTACATTACATTCAAATATCGACTCAGACTAAGTACTTAGGTACCCATGTGTTTATTTCGGACAAAAAACTGTTTTTGGGCACATGGACCCACTTTGGTGAATAGCCGCGTAAGCCCTGTTCTGATTGTAAGTCAAATGTAGGCTACTAAACGTGTTCCGAATCACGATTTCCTGTGCAATGACATGATCGAATACTTTTCTAGTGCAATTGACAGTTTACGGTTTTACACAATGAGTCACATTTTGTGTTGTAGCAGTGAACTCTGTAAGCTGACACCTGAATAAACAAAATAGTATGTTAGAGAAACTGTACGCACAAAATTTTGCCGAATAAATACCTTGTAATGCCATCTCTACCTGTATAATTATTCTAATCAAGTTATTAATAACCACAAAAAAACTTAACGGTCCTTTGCTCTGACATCATTTTGTAAATAGAACTTACCGCGCGAAGCAATAACATAAATCCTTCACAATTTGCACAAAAAAACCGTTTATTTATAACAGCATCTATCCCTCTATCGCCTAAATAAAGAGAAGATAATGCTTGAATAAATAGTAACACCAACACTAAACGTTATTGCACTTCACTATAATCGACTGGGCTAATTTGAAAATTTGAATATCGAACGATCGAACGTCAACGTTTTGTCGCGCTCTTGTGCGCGCGCGCAGCGACTCCCACGGACTGGCCAACAGGCTTCAATCGAAGGCTGCACGTCTAGAGATGAGGACGCGAGACGTTTGCGTAACTGATTCCGATTGGCTCGATTTAATTTATGAATCGATAAACTCGAACATTATTGTTAATGGGTAGCGAATTACTTTTGTTGCGGAAATGGGCGTAGTGGGTTTACGGGGGGTCTTAAAAAATTACAATCACATTTTGCGAAAGCGTCTCTTCGTTCTTTCTAATAAATACATAATAGTTTGCTAATAAATACTAAGAAAGGTAATTTAACGAGTCGATCATTTCATTACCTTTCTAAGTATTTAACGGAAGAAATATTTTCATAATTTGGAAAGGTTTCTCCATCATACAGATATGAAACACAAAGTATATAAAACACAAGAAAACCGTTTATATTTGACGGCAGCAGTTAGTGGGAAAATTTTATCTAATATTTAAATAAATA